>CANJKZ010000184.1:2842500-3442500 GCA_947471745.1 Closterium sp. Naga37s-1 | reverse complement strand
CGACTGTTACTCGCCTTCTTGCTACGGTTGTGACGGACCCTACGTTCTTGTCTCCTGCTGCGTCTGCCCTAGTAGCTGAGCTTGTTGACTTTGCTGCTGTGTACCGCCTAGACTACCTTGCGAGTCTTGTCTCTGACCCTGTCCCTGCCTGTCCTCCGTCCGTCGGGGGTGAGACTGCTCTTGGCTGTACTGCCCTTGGCTGTGACGTTCTTGAGGACAGACAGGAGGAGCTGGAGTGCCTTGCTGCCGCTTCACCCCATCACGCGACCATGCTGCTTGCCCCTGAGGGAGACCCGGATGCACTTGACATCCCCACCCCGCGCTCCTACAGGGAGGCGATTTCGGGTGAGTACTCCTCTCAGTGGCAGACAGCCATGGACGCAGAGATGGCTTCCTGGAAGTCCACAGGCACCTACGTCGACGAGGTTCCCCCACCTGGGGCGAACATCGTCAGTGGCATGTGGATTTTCAGGGTGAAGCGGCCGCCGGGTTCTCCGCCTGCCTTCAAGGCACGTTACGTTGCTCGAGGCTTCAGTCAGCGTGAGGGGGTCGACTTCTTTCAGACCTTCTCCCCCACCCCGAAGATGACCACTCTTCGGGTGTTGCTACACGTTGCAGCTCAGCGTGACTACGAGCTGCACTCCCTCGACTTCTCGACAGCTTTCTTGCAGGGTAGCCTTCACGAGGCCATCTGGTTGCGCCGTCCACAGGGTTTCACTGGGTCGTTTCCTGAGGGTACCCAGTGGAGCCTACGGCGACCAGTGTACGGCCTGCGTCAGGCGCCCCGTGAGTGGCACGACACACTGAGGACGACACTTGCGGCTCTTGGGTTTGCTCCTTCGACTGCTGACCCGTCGCTGTTTCTACGCACCGACACTACTCTGCCGCCGTTCTACATCCTCGTGTACGTCGACGACTTGGTTTTTGCTACTGCTGACACTGAGGCACTGGCCCTAGTGAAGGCAGAGCTGCAGGAGAGACACACCTGCACTGACCTGGGTGAGCTGCGGAGCTATCTTGGCTTGCAGATCACCCGGGACAGACCACGGCGCACCATCACCCTCACTCAGTCACACATGGTGCACCAGGTCCTTCAGCGCTTCCGCTTCACTTGGTCCTCGCCACAGCCCACTCCTCTGTCTACCGGCCACTCGCTCTCAGCTCCACCTTCGGACGAGTCCGTAGAGCCGAGTGGTCCGTACCCAGAGCTTGTGGGTTGCCTCATGTACCTGATGACGTGCACACGACCTGACCTCGCGTACCCTCTCAGCCTCCTGGCTCGCTACGTGGCACCTGGTCGACACCGAAAGGTGCACTTTGATGCTGCGAAGAGGGTACTGCGTTACTTGTGCAGCACATCGGGCATGGGGCTCGTGCTTGGAGGACGGGGTTCGGTGGTCCTCACAGGACACTCTGACGCTTCTTGGGCCGACGACCAGACGACTCAGCGTTCGTCACAGGGTTACACCTTCAGTCTTGGCGCTGGTTCTGTCTCGTGGAGGTCCACTCGTTCTTCTTCTGTGCTTGGTTCCAGCTGTGAGGCCGAGATCTACGCTGGGGCCATGGCTGCACAGGAGCTACGCTGGCTGACCTACCTGCTGACCGACTTGGGGGAGCGGCCTCGTTCTCCTCCAGTTCTGTACGTCGACAACAAGGCAATGCTTTCCTTGTGTCGCGAGCAGAGACTGGAGCACAGAACGAAGCACATTGCTCTTCGCTACTTCCTTGCGCGTGAGCTGCAGCAGCGTGGTCAGCTGCGCCTTGCTTACGTGGCCTCTCGAGCCAACACTGCTGATGTCTTCACCAAGGCCCTTGGGGCTGGTGATCATCACCGTTTCTGCACTGCTCTTGGGCTTGTGCCCACTCTGCCTCACCTGTTGGTTGCTTGACTTGCTCTTGTTGTACACTGCTATATATCTTTATGCCTGCATGTTTTCTCTTGCTAGGTTGTGATCAGTGTACTACCTTGCTATTATATACCTCTGCATGTGAACTGGCCTTGTGGCCACTTGCTTGTGGTCAGAATGCGTGGTGACTTTGTGATCCACCCTGAGCTGTGTTCTCTTCTGCAGACTGGTCTTGTGACCGCTTGTTGTGTTTGCTGTCCCCTACTTTGCCTATGGGGGTGTGTCAGATTACAATTGTATCTCTAGGCTACAGTAGGGTCACTCCTTAGTGAGTACAACACTTTAGGGTTAGGTTTCCCCTACTTGTACTCACCTCTTGCCTAGTCCAATCCATCATTCCTAGTTGCATTCTTGACAGTAGCACGATAAGTCATACCATACGGACCGTGGCTGTGGCCGTTTGCTCGTTGTACGACGAGTACATTGAATTCCCTACAGACAGCGATGAGACACATCTAGATAGTAACCCAAGGTACAGGCACTTCGCAGGAGCCATAGGCGCCATAGATGGCACCCTTATCCCAGCGTGCATAAGAGAGAGTGAGCAACCGTCTTTTCTCGACCGACACAAAAACGTATCGCAGAACGTGCTCGCTGCAGTGTCATTCACGGGCGAATTTATATACCTCATGGTCGGCTGTGAGGGTTCAACCCATGATTCCATGATTTTCCAGCACGCCCTTACCCAATCGTTGGTCATCCCGAATGGCACCTTCCTTGTCGCTGACTCCGGGTTTAGGAACGACCAGCATCTACTAGCTCCATATAGGACAATCATGTACCATCAGCGTCGATGGCAAGAATCAGGCTTCCAACCACGTAACAAGGAGGAGTTGTTCAATAAGACTCACTCCTCCCTTCGATCCATCGTAGAGCGTGCGTTCGGCCAGCTCAAAGCCCGATTCCCCATTCTCAAGCATATGCGGCCCTACAGTTTTGCGTTACAGTGTACTTTGGTGCATGCATGTTGCATTATTCACAATTACATCAAGCGACAAGGAGGCACAGACTTCTTGGACGATGAGGACCTCCTGGCAGGGATCCAGGAGAGGGAGTTGCGCCAACGGAATGCCTACGTGCCGGAGGCAGGCGTGGGCCCTCGTGAATCAGCCAGAATGGGCCAGCGGGGAAGGGACGGCATAGCAGAGCGACTATGGGCAGAATTTGGGCATGCATGAATGTTGCTAAGGGTTCATTGTTTACAAACTATGTCTACAACTACATGGACATGTCAACGTTTTTAGTGTAGGGCTCCATAAAGGTGACAGAAAACATGTTATAAGTTTAACAATAAGTTACATTGTGATGCCTAAGCCTGGCTGCTATCAACACCAGCCACCCGTTGTATGTAAGCGCGACGTGTCTCTGGACGCTGGCGCAGAAACACAGCCGCCTCCACCTGGTTCTTAGTGAAGCGCTCACCCACGATCGACTTGTGCAAAGGTGTGAGGTCCTCCATGGCCTCAACCACATCAACAGCCTGCATCACGTGCGGGTACTCATCTGCAAATACCGTGCACACATCGAGGTAAATCAGAAATGGGCAGAGAGTGACGCTCAGCATAACGGTGCTGCTTGGTGCTTCATGGTGTGGGACGGTGCTGCTTGGTGCGGCATGGTGAAGTGTTGTGCTACTAGGTGTTGCATGGTACGGCACGGTGCTGCACGCAGCTGCACGGTGATGCATGGTATGCATGGTGCAGCATGGCACTGCTCGACGCAGGCATGGTGATGCTTGCGGCTGCACGGTGCGCAAGGGTGTTGCATGGAACGGCATGTTGCTGCATGGTGCGGCTTAGTGATGCATGGCGTTGCTTGGAGGCACACGGTGCGCAATGGTGTTGCATGTGTCTGCACTGTGTTGCTTGGTGTTGCACGTTGCTGCACCATGCTGCACGGCGCTGCATGGTGCTGCAGGGTGCTGCATGGTGCTGCATGGTGCGGCATGGCGCTGCATGGCGCTGCAAGGTGCGGCATGGTGCTGCATGGACCAGAATGGGTAACTGTCGACCGGGAGGATGGGTATGCAATGCATGAGTGAACATGGGATGGGTGGAAGAGAGCTATGGTGCCGCATGATGTCTGCCTCACTGCTCCTGAGGGCACGGGGGGCGAGGACAGAGCAACAACTGTCGAAATAGCAGGCACAAGCTAGAAACAGGAAAAGAGGGTTTTCACTAGCAGGCAGTTGAGTACATATAGCAAACCCTAATTCGGGCTGTACTCGCTATAGAGTACCCCACTGCAGGCTAGACAAACATCACATTCTGACACACCCCCATAGTCAAAGTGGGGTATAATCAGCACAGCAAGCAGGCATAGCAGTAGGTTCACAAATACAAGCAAAGCTAGAGGCTATCACAGAGGGCAAGTGAGGAGGAGGAGAAACTGCGGGGGCGAGAAGATGGGAGGCGACGGCTGAAGCTGCAGACACACGGGCAACAGGAGTGCGCAGCACTGTCGCTACCAGGCTAAACCCGGGCTACACGGCGACAGGCGCAGCTGGCTCACTGTGCTCCCAAGAGTGCTCACACTGTGGCTACCGGGCGCAGAGCCCCGGACTATACGGCCACAGGGGGTCGTGGCTCTCTGGACTACCAGGAGTGCTCACACTGTGGCTACCAGGCACAGAGCCCCGGACTACACGGCCACAGGGGGTCGTGGCTCTTTGGACTTCAGGCGCTGCGGACGACAAGTCGGCTACCTCCGGTCAACCTCCCCCAACTGTCCCACACCCCTTTCACACACTCCCTGCTGTACCCCTAGCACTGCTCACACGTCACCCCTCTCGTATCACTCCGACGGCTCCAACACACCCACCCCCCCCAGCGGCAGCTGCAGTAGTGGGAGACGGAGGAGGAGGAGGAACAGGGGACGGCGCACACACCCGTCACCCCCATACTCGCCACCCCCACACTCGCCATCCCCAAACCCTAACACAGGCAGCAGCGGGGGGCGGTGCGCGGGCAGCAGCTCGGGGGATGGTGCGCGGCTCGGGCAGCAGCTGGACGGGCCGCGCACGGGCCTGGCGCGGGCCGTACGAACCGCGCGCGGGCTGCCCGGGCCGCGCGCGGGCCTGGCGCAGCCCGTACGGGCCGCGCGCGGGCCAGGCGCAGGTCGCGCGGGCCGCGTCGGGCAACAGGGGGCGACGCGCGGGTCTCCGGGGGCGCGGCGGCGGGCGACGGAGGCGACGCGCGGGTCGACGGGGCAGGAAACCGCCGCGCGCTCCCGGGGCGCGCGGCGGGCAGGGCAGAAAACCGCCGCGCGCCCCGAGCGCGCGGCAGGCAGAAAGCGACGCGCGCCCGAGGCGCGCGATAGGCAGGACAGCAGCGGAAGCTAACGGTGGGCCCATCCACAGGATCGACCCAGGAGGGTCGACCTGCTCTGATAGCATGTCGAAATAGCAGGCACAAGCTAGAAACAGGAAACAACTATAGGCCCACGTGTGTCACAATGGCTCACCCGTGTGGCGCATGGTGATGCCACGCTCGGTCGCCACGGTGAGTACCTCCAGCTGATGTGCGACCTGATTGCCGTCAGAGCGTTTACGGCGCTTGTTCCAGCTAGATGGCGAGGGGGGGTCGCGCTCGCTATTTGCTGCGGTCCCGGGGCCTCTAGGGGCGGGGGTCCCAGCCGAGGACCTAGCGGGACTCCGCAGATCCTCGGGCATGGCGCGACTGTCGCCACCAGCACCTACACCCCCACTATCTCCATGCCCTTCAGCGCCCTCCCCCTGTCCACCCTCCCCACCTCCGCCCTCCCCACCTCCGCCCTCCCCACGACCGCCCTCCCCACGTCCGCCCTCCCCACGTCCGCCCTCCCCACCTGCGCCCTCCCCAACTACGCCCTCCCCACGGCCGCCCTCCCCACATCCGCCCTCCCCACCTGCGCCCTCCCCACCTCCGCCCTCCCCTCTTCCTCCCTCCCCGCGTCCGCCTCCCCCACGCCCCACCCCCCTCCGCCCCCCCCCCCCCCCCCCCCCCCCCCTTCCGCCTCCCCCACGACCGCCTCCCTGACGCCCGCCTCCCCCACGACCGCCTCCCTGACGTCCACCTCCCCCACGGCCGGCCCCTGCATGTCCACACCACCCCCTCCCACCCCCACCCCGTCCCTGAGCCACGCTTCCAGTCACGCCTACACTATGCGCGCCATCACCTATCCCGCCACCTCCGAGGCCGCTTCCCCCCTGTGCGCCACCTCCGAGGCCGCTTCCCCCCTGTGTGCCACCTCCGAGGCCGCTTCCCCCCTGAGCGCCACCTCCGATGCAGCTTCCCCCCTGTGCGCCACCTCCGAGGCCGCTTCCCCCCAGTGCGCCATCTCCAAGGCCGCTTCCCCCCAGTGCGCCATCTCCGATGCCGCTTCCCCCCTGAGCGCCACCTCCGATGCAGCTTCCCCCCTGTGCGCCACCTCCGAGGCCGCTTCCCCCCTGTGCGCCACCTCCGAGGCCGCTTCCCCCCTGAGCGCCCCCTCCGATGCAGCTTCCCCCCTGTGCGCCACCTCCGAGGCCGCTTCCCCCATGCGCGCCATCTCCGAGCCCAAGCTCGTCACCCTCGGGGGCATCACCAACATCCTCCTCTAAACCGGGGTCATTAACAAACACAAGGGGGCCCGTATGACGATCAGTGGCGAATCTTGAGCGTCGGCCACTCCGGTGCACTATTTCTGCCGCTTTAGAAAACCAAGGGGCGCACTTGGATGCCCACTTCGAGTACGTAGGCCATATGTTGAGCCTCTCAAGCTTCTGAACGATTCCGAGCTGAAGGTACAAAGGGGAATAAATGTGGATGTGTTGGATAGTGCCTTTCTGATCATAGCGAATAGATGGCAACACAGGGGAAAGGGAGGTGGCATCCAAGTAGCTAGATTAGTCACCACGTACTTGGAATGAGTTAAACCTTGGAACTTACTAGATTAGTCACCACGTACTTGGAATGAGTTAAACCTTGGAACTTACTTCGGGTGGTGGGTTGAAGAAGTCCTTCTCAGGGTCGTAGCTGACGCCGGTTTTGATTAGGCTCTGCAGGTACCGGATATCCTTCACCCAGCGTTTAACCACCCTTATGTGGTTTTGCAGCTGCTCGAGATCGTACAAGTGCGGGCCGTGCATCTCCACCCATTTTTCATATATTTCTGCCCATTTCGTGATGATGGCGTGCGGGGCGGAGCCATTCTCGACCTGAGTCTCAATGACTATGTTGAGTAGATCGTAGGTGAGATTATCGTTCCACGATCTGTGTCCTGTCTCTACGGTCTCACTTTCAACTACGTCGCCACTATCATCTACTTCCGAATACGAGGGGAGAGGAAAATCGGTAACGGAAGGCGAGATCGCAGCTCCTGGGTGCACGGGCGCAGTAGTGGCGCGGCGGGCCATGGATGGCCCGTTTCTACGAGCTACTGATACCGGTGGTGCAAGAGGCGCGGTGCTGGCAGGAACAGCGATTCGCGCAGTCGTTTGGGTCTCACGTTGTCGGGCATGGCTCTCCTCCCGAGCAGTCCACTCCTGCAGAGTCGCAAGTAGGTTTGGGCGGTTCATGGCGGCTCGCTGGTTGTCTAAACCTAGTGAGGCCTTTCACTGTCGCGACTGTGCTAAGGAGTAGGACTGTGAGTGCTTACGGAGTAGCGATCGATTTCGACCAAGTCATGTGCAGGGGGGACATTGAAGGTGTGTTCGGGAGGGGAAAAATGGGGGGTATACTAACAGCCATCTGTCAAACAAATGGCTCGTTCAGAGGTTCCCCTCTGAACGGCAATGCCACGGCTATGCCATCGCTGTCCTTTGAAAAACGGGGGATGGCGATGGCATAGCTTGGGGACGAAATTTTGCCTGGGGACGAAGTTGCGTCCCCGCTTCCATATGCCGTCGAGCAGTTTGATTTGATCGACAAATGGGGGCGTTCGCCAGACCCCCACGATGGTTATTGGTTTGGACGGTAGGGGAGGCTCGGCAGCTTTTTTACGGGCTGACCAGGCTGATGGAGGTAAACGAACCCTAACTGACGGGATCAGGAAGGCGAGACCCACCTTCCTGATCCCGTCGTTATCCCGTGGTTTTTGGCTTCAAAGGTGCTGGCGAACAGCACCAACATTTGCGTGTTCGTCTTGCGGATCTAAACAGCAGCAATTGCGGGTCCTTTTCAGTACATTTCCCGTAAAAGAATAGTACGCGGGACACAACCCCGCCAGACCAGGGTCGCAGGTTGAGCAACGTGACATATCATTTTTTTCGTGTAACAAACACTTAGCGCGAAATCAGAGCTAAGCTATCGTGCACAGCTAGAATTAAAGCTCAAGGCCCAAATTGTTCAACCTTACTAAGGTTGCCCTTTGGGTGGCGGGAGAAGAAGGTTGACCTTGTTGAAGTTGGGCTGTTCAGTTTCGCCCAGCTTCTCGCTACACCCTTAGGGGTTTCGCTGACTAAGCAAACCCCTGGGAGCAACTCGATTTGGTTCTAGAGTCCCAAATTGCACTCACAATATTCTTGGTGTTTCCTTCTCTCTTATTCGACAAAAAAACTGTCGGCCAATCAAATTGAATCGCACTTCACGTAACCACAATTACCAGCCAAACAACACTCAAAACACCACTCTCATCAACTGCGTTCTTATCCTGTGTCAAGCTTCCTGACACAAGGCTATCGACAGCTCCGATCGTTCCACGTCATCATCAATCAAATCCAAACCCTTCACAGCTTCATGTCAGCCTGCTTGACACAGGCTAAGAACGCACCCTTAGTAAGCTTGCCCCGCGTGCTCTGCAATTTGGGCCTTGAGCAGGCCACCACGCAATGCACAAGCATTGCGACATTCGCAGCCTTTGAGCGAAAATCTTCCTTATCTTCGTGAGAACACCTGGGTGCTCTGGTCCTCGATCAGGCACTGCTAGACACAGTGTCGCACGTGCAAGAGTCGTGCGAATGACGTTTTGACGCCTACAATCAGCGGTTGTTTCAGCTCGATCGTGTCCAGAAGTCAGTTACATTCTTTGGTAACTATCCGAAGGTGTTGTTTTTGCGCAAACTAACCACGCCCTCAGACACCGACCAGCAAAGCCAGAATGCAGAAATTGGAGCCTCCATTCCACGATCTTGGTCAAGCTTCTCCCTAGTTCTTTCCTAAAAGCTATCCCTGTCGTCTCCGTTTTGAGTTCCTTATTGTCACCACATTTCCCTCCGTAGTTCCTTAGTTCCCCGCCTTTCAACATGCACGACTTTTGTTTCACCATTCCGTATGGCTCGGTGCTCATCCTTGGCGGGCTGATAGGCTTTTTACGAAAGGGAAGCACAGCGTCGCTCATCGGCGGAGTAGCGTCAGGAGCGATTCTCTGTTTAATAGCGGCAATCCAGCTCAAGCTTTTCAAGCAGCGGAAGAACTCGTTTGCAGCCATTTTCGCCCAACTCGGTCCGTGCAGAATGCCTCGTTTCTCCTCGTTCAGTCTAAGCCATTTCTTAGTGACGGTATGGTAACAAGCCGCGTGCTCATGCTTGTTGGTAACTTGCAGCCATTGGTGGCGCATTGACTTACGTTCTTGGCGACCGATACATGACCACTCAGAAGATCTTCCCAGCCGGAGTCGTTGCTGGATTAAGGTATGTTTGTTCCTTGTGAGTTCGTGTGCTTCTCCCCGTGCAAGCGGGATTAAAAACGCTGCAGGCGAATGATTCCATGTTTTGGCAAGTACGCAAATCCGTTTGACGATCTCGCCCCAGGCCATATCTTTCAACATTACCGTATTTGCTGTGTTGTCCGTGTTGTGACAAATCACAGTGCCATTATGACCCTCTTCTACGCCTTCAAGCTACTGACAGGTGGCAATCACTTCAAGAAAGTGGCCGCCTCCTAAACCTTGGTAGTTATTGTCATCCATAACATATGAAGTCATGTGCTGCTGTCTGGATTTCTTCCAAGTAAACTGTGTTAGCCATCTTAGTTATCAGTGTGTTGCGTTTTGCTCTTTAAGGAGTTGAAGGTTCTCATGTGAAACCGCTATACGGTAATTGCTGAAATGACAAAAGCCCGAGGCAAACATTGAACTGGGAGATGGGCGACCCAAGTAATTGTTGAATTATATTGCATATCCTAACTGCCTACAGCTTGCTAGTGTATTAGTTAGTTATTAGGTTCAACTGCTGGTGGTGTACCCTATCCTCTCCCCTATCCTATATCTTGTAAACATTCCTTAGTGAATCCGCTCTTTGCCCAATTCTCTTGCCATGCTCACTCTCGACACTCACGCTTCCTAGGTAAACCCTAAGTTACTAAGTCAAGAGTTAAGAGCGTGTTCTGACAGTAATGCACTGGTGACGACTACGGAAGCTTCAAAACGTGGAGCCATTCCAACCAAAGTCTGATCTCTGCACAAGAAATAGGAAAACCATTAGTGCACGAAGCTGAGTTTATCACAAAGCTGCAATAGAATGTGCATTCCTCTACTGGTGACAAGCATGTAGACAATGGCACTCTGATAAATGCCCCCTATCCGAGACCTGAATACAGGCACGGCACACAAATAAGAACAGTGACATGAAACCTTGTGATCCTGAAACAAGAGTGAAAGCTGAGCCACATACCTTCACGTCATAAAACTTGATGTAAAAGCGATTAAGTGGAACAGTTAACTTGGCCTCAAGAATCTCAGAAATGGCAGCACTGAGTTTCTTATTCGTGTCTGGACCCAGCCCTCCGATTGAAATCAATTCGGCATAGGCTGCAGGAGCTTCCGTTCCGGCAAAGCACATTGGGATTGACGTTTTCACGGAAATCATTACATACTGCAAGCCAGGAAAACGCAGGATTGAGCCTCAGTCTTGTACCTAAAAAGTATCGATTTTCGGAACTAGATGTGACAAAAATGCTTACTGCTTCAGGCTTGCCGATAACTCTAGCCACGACTTTACTCAAATCCTTCATGACATCGCTGATCACAACGTTATCACCAGGTACGTTTGTCTGGACGTTGAGAGTCGGCATGTCGGCTAAGACACCGGTCTACAGATTTAACTAATAAGTAGAATGACGGAGATAAAGCCTGTAGTATGCCAGACGAAAAGAGACGGAAGAGGCGCGGAATGAGGAACTAGCAGACCTTACGCCCAAGGAATACATATCTCCAAGTCTCTGAAGTAGGGTGTCTGAACCCTGTCGAGCCTAGGGATGATGACTTACACATTCGTCACAACCCTACCCAACCATTCAATCATTTAGACAGAAAGCTGTGCATCGTAAAAACTCCTACTGAACCGTACTGCATCCAGTGAACTAAGCTCAATGGCAGCAATTCCAACTTCTAGGTGGTTCTCGTCATTGCATTTCGCGGATTCACCCAGGCTCCACGCAGTGAAGTTGTGGCGAATGGTGTACTGTACAGTTGATCGGAGGTGTGTTCACTCGTCAATCAAAACATGAAACATAAGAACTAGGAGTTTTACTTCACAAGAGCGAGACTGACCGCAAAACGAGTACGTCCCCTCGCTAAAGCGACTGATGACTGGGGAAAATGTAGACATAGCTATGCTCCTTCGCTGTTGCACTCTGCAGTTCTGACAGGTGTTTTCAGGTCTCGACTCCAGTCGTCACTAATCTGGTGTTACTGCGTTCGGTCGCGGGTTGGATACTGTACTAAGTTACAAGAATGGATCGTTGCTAAAGGATCGTTGCTACATTGCTGCTACCACCGTAGATTCACATTTTCCGAATCTGACGTTCAGCAATGGGGTTCGGCCGCCAGCCGGTAGCTGCTGACGCGTACCCGGCATCGCCGCTCGGCAGAAGCGTGACGCGAGGGTTTGCCGTTAAACTATATTTCGACACGGCTTTGGAGAACCAGATACTCAGGGTGTGACAATTTTGTGAATCGCATAGAATCGTCGATTTTCTCCTTGGTCATAAGAATGGAAATCCATTTAGTTAGACTTCTGAAGAAGACCCAGTCTCTTTTACTTTCTTTTGTCGCGTCATGAATCCTCCGGAATCCTGAGCTTTCCGATGCGGCTTTCTTCAACCTCTTAAGTTTTGTTAATGGCATCTGCTTTTCTCACCGATCAACCCCTTCCGTGCTGCTGTCCCATCTGTGTGCATTCTTCCTCCTCCGCTCGTGAAGATTTGGAATGTGCTGGCAAGGCGAAAGCTGGGGAGCTACCTGATAGAGACATCAGCCAGGCCTCATGTCAGGTCAGCAAGCAGCACAGCCGTTGACATTGGTGTCTTCTGAGCCGAGTGTAAATACACCAAGACATAGGAAGGCTAGGGAGCTACCTGATAGTGACATCTGCCAGGCCGCATGTCAGGTCAGCAAGCAGCACGGCCCTTTGACATTAGTGGATTTGAGTCCAGCTCAAATACGATTTAATTGTATGAGGCACCAAAGCCACCTGATGGAGGCAATTAGCCAGAGGTGACTTTTGAGTCGACTCAGAAGTCACCTCAGTTGAACATACGATTTTATTATGTGAGGCATCAAAGCCACCTGCTGGAGGCAATTAGCCAGAGGTGACTTTTGAGTCGACTCATAAGTCACCTCAGTTTAAAATACGATTTTATTATGTGAGGCACCAAAGCCACCTGCTGGAGGCATTTAGCCACTTTCGTGTAAGGCTAGCAGCCGTTGTCATTTATGTTTCTTACGCTCTACCTTCTCTCCCCATTCATCGTTCGCTTTTCCCTCGTTGACCATGTTCATTCCCCTTCATTCTCCCTCTCAACGCCTCGCTCAATGAACCTGGAGCAACCAGAGACCTCGAGGCTGTGCTTTGCAAAGACATTGAAATCTCCTCCCCCCCTTCCCCTCTCCCTTGTCACTTGCGCACTTCTTCTCCAGTTTCACTTTGCACTCCACGTTTGATTCGATTCTATTTTATATAATCAGGAGTTCTAAGCTCCGCACACCCGTTTTTTCTAATTTGCTTATCTCTCCTCCCCTTCCATTCACTCCCCTCCCCTGTGGACTCCAGTCTCTCCCTTCACACCCCATCGGATCTGGAACCCTCCAAGCTTCGCACAGCCATAGAGAACATGCATGGTTGAGGGTGGGTACTTGCATGGGTGAGGGTGGGTACATGCATGGGTGAGGGTGGGTACATGCATGGGTGAGGGTGGGTACATGCATGGGTGAAGGTGGGTACATGCATGGGTGAGGGTGGGTACATGCATGGGTGAGGGTGGGTACATGCATGGGTGAGGGTGGGTACATGCATGGGTGAGGGTGGGTGCACACGTGGGTGTGTGACTGGTTGCAGTGTTGGTTCTCTCGCTCTCCTGCTCCTTCTCCCTCTCAACACCTCCCCCTCCTCCCTCCCAACAGGCTATCCCAGTGGCCAAGGCAGGGGAGTTCCATCGCCTGGTGGACTATTGCCTAGAAGGGCGGTACTAGGTTCCGTCCCTCACTCTCCTGCTCACTCTCCTCCTCCCCTCTCCTCACTATCGTCTAGACGGGCGGTACAAACCAAGTCAGCTGCAGGCCGTGCCTGCACAATCCCATCTTCTCTTCCTCCCCACCACCCTCTCAGGCAATTCCAGTGGCCAAGGCAGGGGAGTTCCGCAGCCTGGTGAACTATTGCCTGGAGGGGCGGTGCGATGCTCTTTCTCCCTTTCTCACGCACCCCCCTCCCCCCCTTCCCCCTTCTCCGACAGGCAATCCCAGCGGCCAAGGCAGGGGAGCTCCATCGCCTGGTGGACTATCGCCTAGAGCAGCGGTGTGACCCAAGTCAGTTGCAACAAGTGTTTGCACCAGACAAATCCTCTCTTGCCCTCGTCTTCCCTTCCTCCCCTCCTCTGTCAGGCAATCCCAGTGGCCAAGGCAGGGGAATTCCACAGGCTAGTGGATTATCGCCTGGAGGGGCGGTACGATGCAAGTCAGCTGCAGGCAGTGGCGATGCTCGCTGTGATCCATCTGCCTTGCCAGCAACCCTAAAGACTGACCCGCCATGGCTGATGTGAGTGCGTTGACTTGGGTTGACTTGAGTTGACTCGTGTTCACTTAAGTTGACTTGGTCTAGAGGGGTTGTGGAGTGCAGCTGAATAGTCAGCTGTCGATGCTGGCAGTGATATGCCTTGCAAACAACCCCAAGGACTGATGTGCGTGCTGAGTTGACTTGGGTTGACTTGAGTTGACCTGATTTGACCTGAGTTAACTTGGTCTAGAGGGGCTGTGGATTGCAGTGCAGCTCTACAAGTGACCGTTTAGTTGATCCAAACGCCTCCAACAACCATTCTTACCTTCCACTTTCCACCCCACCCTACCACCCTGCACCGCATCCCACCCCATGCAGGTCGCCAAGTGGTTGACCTCATGGGTGGGGCCCATAAGCCCAGAGCCTGATTTGATGGTATAAGGGGATGGTGTAATGGGATGGTGTAATGGGATGGTGAAAGGGGATGGGGAAAGGGGATGGTGACAGGGGATGGTGTAAGGGCATGGTGAATGGGGATGGTGACAGGGGATGGTGAAAGGTGATGGTGAAAGGGGATGATGACAGGGGATGGTGAAAGGTGATGGTGAATGGGGATGGTGACAGGAGATGGTGAAAGGTGATGGTGAAAGGCGGTGGGGTGAAATTCTACCAGGAGTGAGCAAGCAGTTCACGAGGCACAATGTACCGTCATCGCCTCGATATAAGACAGTGATTTGAAGACAGGGGGTGTCTTTAAAATGGGTGTATCTTATAAATGGGTGTTCCTGATTATAAGACACCTGTCAGTGTAGGGGTTAGGGGTAATCTAGGGCATGTTCCTACGGCCCCTTATCACGCCAACCTTTTATCAGGCTCGCGTCAAAACACACTGAAATTTCCCTAAACCTGAAAACCTTCGCGAATTTTACCAAGCAAACCTGACAAGAGGTTTGCCTGATAAGAGCGTAGTAACATGCCCTTATGACGAGGGGGTATCTTCTAAATGGTTCTTTGTCCATTTATAAGAATTACAAGACACCGTAAACCACCCCAATTACACGTCAACCCAAGCACTTCTTATAATATATAAGATAAGACATATATGTCTTAGGACTCATATCAGGCAACCTCATATCAGACTTGCCTGGTAAAACTAGCAGGATTTCGGGTTTAGGGGAATTTTCAGTGTGAGCCTGATATGAGGTTCGCTTGAGGGCGTGTTCCTACGGCCCCTTATCAGGGACACCTCGTATCTGCTTCGCATTTTTGCCTGGTAAAATTCGCGAAGGTTTTTTGGGTTTAGGGAAACTTCAGTGTGTTGTGACGCGAGCCTGATAGAGGTTGGCCTGATAAGGGGCCGTAGGAACAAGCCCTGATAGGAGGAGTAGGAACATGCCCTTATATCCGGGTGATGAAGGTGAGAGAAAGAGCTTGTTACCGGTGTCGACAGTAACATGAAGATGTGTTACTGAGACTGGGCCTTGGCTCTCATGCTGTTACGTGTCATTAGGAAAAAAAAAAAGAAAAAATCCCACTGTTCATAAACCTGGGAATTGGGACACAAGATCAAGATAAACAGTGAACTGGGAAATGGGCTGCGCAAACAAGGCAGTTGATGCATTGATGACTAGGTTCATACTAAGCCAAAGAACGTGGAGCCATTCCAACCAAAGTCTGCTCCCTGCACAAGAAATAGGAAAACCATTAGTGGATGCAGCTGAATTTACTACAAAGCGGCATCATGTGCATTCATCTACTGATGACAAGCATGTAGATAATGGCACTCTGATAAATGCCTCTATCCGCGACCTGAATACAGGCACGGGACACGAAGAAGCACACAGGACGACATGAAACCTCATGACTCAGAAACAAGAGTGGAAGCTGAGCCATGTACCTTCACATCATAGAATTTGATGTAACAGCGGTTGGGTGGAACAGTTAATCTGGCCTCAAGAATCTCAGAAATGGCAGCACTGAGTTTCTTATTCGTGTCTGGACACAGCCTGTCGATTGCATTAATTTCGGCGTAGGCTGCAGGAGCTTCCGTTCCACCAAAGCACATTGGGATTGACGTTTTCACGGAAATCATCACATACTGCAAACCAGGAAAACGCAGGCTTCAGTCTTGATCCTGAATAGTAAATCAGAAGACTTTCGGAAAATATGTGTGACGAAAACGCTTACTTCTTCAGGCCTGTCGAGAACTTTAGCCATGACTTTACTCAAGTCCTTCATGACATCGGTGATCACAACATTATCACCAGGTACGTTTGTCTGGACGTTGAGAGTCGGCATGTCGGCTAGGCGCCGCCCGCAGATTGAACTAGTACGTAAAACGACAGGGATAAAGCCTGTGCTATGCCAGAAGAAATGGGACGGTAGAGGCGCGGAGCGAGGAAAAAGCAGAACTCAGTGTCACATATCCTAGAGGGTCGAGGATATGTCCCAGGATATCCGATAGATACTGCGGCAATTTGGGCGCTCGTTGGTTTTTGGGTATGAATTCGTTGCAACCCTACCCAACCACTCGAATGTCTGATCAAGATTGTTTGCATCGTAGTAACACTTACGGAACCGTACAGAAATCCAGTGAACTGCTAAACACTAATCCGCTGAATGGCAGCAATTATCTGGGTCGGTGCATTCCAACCTGCCGGCGAGGTACTTTCTTCTAGGGTTCAGACAGATCCCTCGCCTTGCCCGATGCCGTTTGCCCGCGGAAAGTATTTCACGGATTCGCCCAGACTCGATGCAGCCAAGCCGCGGCGAGTGATGTACAGTGCGCCTGAGATCGATTCACTCGCCAATCAAAACATGAAATATAAGAACTGATAAACTAGTTCAGAGGGGATAAAACTTTACTACACAGAAACGAGACAGACCGCAAAGCGGGTACTTAGGGGACGGATGATGAGTGATGGGGGAGGTGCAGGATGTATGCGACAGCTAGTCTCCTCCACTCCAGTTATCCTTCCCAACGTATTCTGGTTTCGACTAGCGTCGCCGCTAATCTGGTGTAACTGCGTTTGGTCGCGGATTGCATACTAACTCCCAAACCAAGGCTGGAACTAAAGAATTGTTGCTTCATTACTGTTACCATCGTAGAACTCGCCTTTTTCGCATCTGACGTTCAACAATGGGGTTCGGCCGGCAGCCGGTAGCTGCTGACACGTACCCGGCATCGCCGCTCGGCAGAAGCGTGACGCGAGGGTTCGCCGTCGAGCTCTATTTCGACACGGCCCTGGAGAACCAGATACTCAGGGTACGTCGATTCCGAGAAGCCCATGGAGTCTTCAGTTTTCTCCTTGATCGTAAGAATGGAGAATAGAAATAGTTACAGCTCTGGAGAATCAGTTCTCGGGGTACGGATTTATAAGATTTCGAGAACTTTGAAAGACCTAGCCTCTTTTAGTCGCTTACGTCGCGGCGTGGATCTTCCAGACGCCGACCTTTCGGACGTTCCAACGGATTTTCTCACCTTCTTTTGGTTTGTTTGTTTGTTTGTTTGTTTGTTTTTTTAACGGCTATTTGTGTCAGATTCCCTCCGTACTAATGGTCCTTCTTTGTGTGTGTTTTTTCTTTTCCTCCACACGTGAAGATTTGGAATGTGCTGGCGAGGCGACGGCTTGGGAGCTACCTGATAGAGACATCTGCCAGGCCGCATGTCAGGTCAGCAAGTAGCACAGCCGTTGACATTGGTGGATTCAAGTCAAGTTCAAATAGGAAATGTTTTTAGGAGGCTTGGAAGCCACCTGATTGAGACACTTGGCGAGCTTCATGTCATGCCAGGAGCACAGCCGTTGACTTATATGTCTTATAAACTCTGAGCTTCTCCCCCTTTTTTTTGTCCTCTTTTCCCTCTTTGACTATGGTTCTTCCCCTTCATTCTCCCTTTGAACGCCTCTCTCAACGACCCTGGAGCAACCAGAGGCCTCTGAGGCTCCCATCACACCACACCTAACCTGAATTCCTTCAAGCTTCACGCAACCATCTCCTCTCATTTCCCTTCTTTCCCCTCCCCCCTGCCTCGTCTCTTTTCTCTCCCCTTTCTCTTTCAGTCTCTCCCTCCACACCCCATCTGATCTGGAACCTTCCAAGCTTCGCACAGCCATAGAGAATTTCGCGCAGCAGCAGCACCCCATTCCGGTCGCCCTGGCTGCGGTCGGAAGCTTCCCAGCAGCGTCTGTGCCACGGCCTGCCTTCTCTCCCACAGCAGCCAACAGCACCAGCCATGCTTCGACAGGGAATAACTCTGTAATGAGTACAGATGGTGGGAATAGCAGCAGCACCAGCAGTCCAGGCGCACGTGCATCCAGTGGTGCTGCTGGTACTGGTGTTGGTGGTGGTGGTGCTGCTGCTGCTGCTGGTGCTACGGGTGTTTCAAGCCAAAACTCTCACCCTGGGGGAAACAATGCAGCTGCTTCCGCCACAACCACGAGCAGCGGTAGCAGCATCAGCAGCAGCAGCAGCCACTCAGTCGATCCCACTCGCACAAGCAACAGGGGCGCTGTTGCTGCTGCGACTGGTGCTGAGGGTACCAAAGCAGCACCGGTAGCAACCAGCACGTTGTTCCTGTCGCCAGTTCCTTCGATTGCTCTACTCACACTGCACGAGCAACTCCAGGTGGGTGGATATGTGTCTTTGCCCCTCTTGTGTATCGTGTGCGCTGATGCATGTGTGAATCTGTGCACATCTGGTTGACTTTTAAGTTGACTCAGAAGCCAGTTGTGTAAGTCTATCCTCCTTGAATGCCTCTTGTCCATCACCGCACTGCTCCTCTCTGTACCCCTCAGGAGCTCCTGAAAGACTAGCCATCCCTTGCGACCCCAACTACCTGCCCGGATCCTGGCTGCCCATCTGCCCGGTCGCTCAAGAGCTGCCTGAAGAAAAACTTCCCAGCAGTTTCCACACCGTTCGATCCCAGAAGCTGCCTCTTTCCGGTCACCTTTGTGAAATAGGCCTTGTGGAGTTTGTCCCCTCTGGTGCTGGCGTGGACTCACGCCAGCTCAGCGCCAGCAAGGCGGATGGTAGCATGGTTGGGACCGTGATTGGTAGTGGTGATGGGGAGAAGGGGTGGGGGAGGGAGAAGGAAGGTGGGGTGGTGCAGGGGTGTGTGATAGATGGCGGCATGGGGCATGGAGGGATGGGCAGATGGGATGATGGGGGGATGGCGGCATGGGGCATGGAGGGATGGGCAGATGGGATGATGGGGGGATGGCGGCATGGGGCATGGAGGGATGGGCAGATGGGATGATGGGGGGATGGCGGCATGGGGCATGGAGGGATGGGCAGATGGGATGATGGAGGGATTGGCAGTTCACACTCACAGACTGCATATTTCTGTGCAGGTTCAGGAATCAGGGTGCACATGGTATAGGTCTTTCAGCTCAAGATTTGTAAATATATTTGATTCATTTGCAAGTCACTAAGCCAGCCAGATAAAAAGCTTTTCCACAGAACCGCCTATTATGCAGCAGCATTGTGTTTTGACTTGAGTCACAGGCAGTAGACCCTCCTGGAAGAAGCATCTGCGTGAGCAAGAGTTAGTTGTCCCTGTCCACACCTGCTGATGCTGCTCTGCTGATGCTACTTCTGCTGATGCTGCTGCTGCTGATGCTGCTTCTGCTGATGCTGCTGCTGCTGATGCTGCTTCTGCTGATGCTGCTTCTGCTTCTGCTGCTGCTGCTGCTGCTGCTGCTGCTGCTTCTGCTGCTGCTGCTGATGCTGCTTCTGCTGATGCTGCTGCTGCTGATGCTGAATAATCTTCCGTCTAAGCAGCAGCGTTTGTATTTTGGTTTGGGTTGCTAACCGAGGGCCCCCTGGGAAGCAGCATCTGCCGGAGCAAGAGGTAGTTGTCCCTGTCCACACCTGCTGCTGCTGCCACCTGCATGCACACACATGCACGCAGTAAGGCAAGCACACACAGCAACACTTGTCAGTAGCAGCAGCTGCAGCAACTGCAACACCAGGAGCACCAGCTGCAGCCGCAGCTGTAGCGGAAGAAGAATCTGCAGAAGCTATAAGCATGTACCTTGTAAATTTGATACCCATGAGTGTTGAGTGCATCTGAAGCAGCTCGAGAAAGGCAGTTGACTGACCAAGCCTCGAGCAGCAGCAGCAGCAGCAGGTGCTGTCTCAGTCACAAAACACGTGCATGATCATAATGTGGTCTTACCTTGTATACTTGATGCCGGTGTGTGTTGAGTGCATCTGAAGCAGCTGGAGGAAGGCAGTTGACTGATAGAGCCTCTAGCAGAAGCAGCAGCAGCAGTTGCCAGTGGGGGCGGCGGAGGGAGGCAAGGGGCGAGCGGAAGGCAAAAGTGGCCAGCAGACGAGTCTGAAGGAGGTTGGAGGGGATTGGGGGAGAAGGGAGAAGGGAGAGACAGCTATTTGAAACGACAGCAGCAGCAGCAGCAGTTGCCAGTGGGGGCGGCGGAGGGAGGCAAGGGGCGAGCGGAAGGCAAAAGAGGCCAGCAGACGAGTCTGGGCATCGGGGGGGTTGCGGAGGGGGAGGGGAGCAGTGGGGAAGGGGGGGTGGAGGGAGGAAGAAGGAAGGGAATCTGAGACCAGCGTTGCATTTATTGGCAGAATCAGATAGGCAGGAGGTTAACTGTGAGTGAGTGCCTCTAGCAGCAGCAGCAGCAGCAGCAGCAGAAAGATCACAAGAGAAAACTTACCAAAGAATGTTTCACAGTCGACAGAGGCAGCAGCAGCCCTAAAGTTTCCGCCACTCCTGCCGTCTCCCTCCCAGCCCATTCCCCAAAGTCCTTCGAATGCTTTGAGCCGACCCACAAGGGCATCACCAATTCAAGCTCACCAGTGCATGTTCCACAGTCGATAGAGGCAGCAGCATTCAAACTTTGAGTCGACTAAAAAATACGTTTGAAGTGAACTCAAAAGTACCCCACAGCAAGCTCACCAGTGTGTGTTCCACAGTCGACAGAGGCAGCAGCAGCCCTAAACTTTCCGCCACTCCTACCGTCTCCCTTCCCAGACCATCCCCGAGAGTCCTTCGGATCTCAGCTGCTCTGGCAGGATCATTCACGGAACAAAGAAAGTGGCAAGTGGCACACCAAAGAAACCTCACCAGAGAAACAAGCTCACCAGTGCATGTTCCACAGTCGACAGTGGCAGCAGCAGCCCCAAGCCTTCCACCACCCCTGCCGTCTCCCGTCCCAGGCCTTCTCCCAAGGTCCTTCGGATCTCAGAAGCTCTGGTAGGATCATTCACGGAGCCCAGGAGAGCGGGATACTCCCACCCGTTTGCTTCCAGGCTTGATTCCACACATGGTGATTGCTGTGGTGCTGGTTGCTGTGATTCTTGTGGCTGGGACGGTTGCGCTGGTTGTGCTGGTTGCTGCGATTGCTGTGCTGCTGGTTGTTGTGGTGCTGGAGGTCGTGGCGGGTAGATGAGACAAAGCGAGTCGGCAGTGACCCACTCTTGAAGTGCCATGAGGAGAGTAGAGTGAAAGGGGAGCTGGCGAGGGGGCAGGGAGACAGACAGGCAGACAGACGGACACACAGGGAATGGAAGTTGAAAAACGAGCATAAAAAAGAGCCATGAGAAGAGTGCAGTGAAAGGGGAGCTGGAGAGGGGATTGGCAGACACACAGGCGGACACACGGGGTAACGAAGGGATAGGAGGGATTGGAGGGCAAGGGACATGCATCCAGCCAGAATCATGTGGTAACCCAGTAACCCTATCACTCTCATGTCTTATGTTATGCAATCCCCTCGGCTGCACAATGAAGCCCAGGCAACGAGCCTCCAGCCATCCACCTCGACTTGCTTCTCCTGCTAATGTGGTAACCAGGCAACTCCACTAAACCTTCACCCCTAAACCAGAAACCTGAAGCCTTGAACCCTGAAAGCAAACCCTCACCTGCATCTTGAAGCCTGGGGGAAGAGCCTCAAACCATCCACATCGACCCGCTGCTGCTGCCATGTGGTAACCAGGTAACTCCAATTAAACCCTCTACCTTCACCGAAACCCTCACCTGCATCTTGAAGCCTGGGGGAGGAGCCTCAAACCATCCACAGCGACCCGCTGCTGCTCGTGTGGTAACCAGGTAACCCTCTCATGCAATGCAACCCCCTCACCTGCATCATAAAGCCTGGGGGAGGAGGCTCAAACCATCCACAGCGACCCGTTGCTGCTGCCTCTGCCCCTCCTTCCACGCCCCACCCTTCTCTCCACTCCACGCCGTCCTCCCCCCTGCCAACCACCCCACTGCTCCCCTCCCCCACTGCCCCCTCTCTCACTGCCCCGTCTCTCACCGCCCCCTGCTTCTTCCCCCCGTCCACTCCCCCCCACTCCTTCCCACCTCTCTTCTCTGCTACAATCCCCTCTCCCAGCCTCTCCTCCTGTGCTGCACTACCCACGTTCATCTCTCCCTCACCCCTACCCCTTCCCCCCTCCGCTTGTGCCACTGCCAGCCTGTCATCTGCCGCCCAGGTGACATGCCTCTCCTCCTCCCTCTGCGTGCCTACTGCCCGCCCGCCTTTCTCCCCATGCTCTGCTTTCTTTAAGGCTGATCGAAGCTCTGCTGCTTGCCCAATCGCTTGTGCTGCCTTTCCCCTTGCTCCTCCTGCTTCTGCTTTTCCTCTTGCTGTCTCTGTTGCTGCTGGTCCATTCCCCCCTGTCCCTGCTCCTCCTGCTCCTCCTGCTTCCCCTGCTGCTGCTGCTGCTGCTGCTGCTGCTGCCACGTCTATCGTCCCACCATCCCCCACTGCCACCCCCATACCGCCCCTCTCGTCCTCCTGCTCGCCCCCCACCCACCCGTCCATCCCCACACTCGCTGCAAACACCTCGTCACATGTCCCTGACCCTGCAACCACTTGAGACATTATGCTCTGGGCTACGCTATCCCCTCCCTGTCTCACTCCTACTCTCTCTCCCCCTCTCTCCCCCCCTCTGCCATTTCGTTTCTCCCCCCCCGTCTCTCCCCCTCCTGGCATGCTCTGGGCTGTGCTATGCCGAGGAACGTACCCTTTATTAAGCGCCTCACTACCATGCCGAGGAACATACCCTTCAATCGCATTATGAACCGAAGACTCAAAGCCTTCAGACGAAAACAGCCCCTCTGTTTCTGCCCCATCTGCGCCTGCGCCAGTAGCCCCTGCGCCTGCCCCTCCTGCGCCAGCAGACCCTGCGCCAGTCGTCCCTGCGCCAGTAACCCCTGGAATGTTCTCTTTCAGCTGTAAAGGGGGAGATACAGCGTTGCTAGCACTACTGCTGCTGCTGCTGCTGCTGCCGCTGCTGCTGCTGCTGCTGCTGCTGGTCGTGGTCGTGCTCGCATTCACATTAACCTCGTCAACCCCAACAATTTCAGCAATCTTCTCGCCTCTGCTGCCGCTGCTGCTGCTGCTGCTGCCTGTGTTGTTACTGGTGGTGTTGATACTCGTGCTACCAACGCAGCTGGTACTACTTCTTCCCTCCTCTTTCTCCTCCTCCTTCCTCTCTCCCATACTCACATCCTCCACCCACTCCCGCACCTCCCCAGCCTTCCCCACCCCTGCTGCATCCAACAGCTCCTGCAAATCTTCTTTACAGAGCAACTCTCTATGGTCAGGCAGCGACAGAGCAACACTACCACTGCTGCGCATACACACCGTACTGCAAAACCTTGAAATCTCCGCTTTCTTGAAAACCCTTCCCTCGGCCCTGACCAGCTTAAATCCCCCCTTTCCTTCCCCATACCGCCCTTGTAACGCTTGGTTGCAAAGCGGGTTACCACAAAACCCCCCTATAGCACGCTCCTCTACTATAGCGTCGTACTCGCTTCTGCTGAGCAATCTGCACGCCGCTGCCAACTGGCTCGCTCGCACGTCGAACGATGGTGTGACTGTAGGTGGCGTGACTGTATCCGGTTTGCCTGTATCCTGTGTGACTGTACTGCTCCTGCTGCTGCTACTGCCGCTGCCGCTGCTGCCACTGCTGCTGCTGGCGCCAAGGTTGAAAATATCAGTCCCGCTGGAGTACACGTCGCGAATCAGCAACGCCTGCAGTTTAAAGACGGCGGATCGATGCGCCTCGAGCGCGGCGGCGTGCGCCTCCACCTCCGCCCTCGCCGCTTTCATGCGCTCCTCCTTCTCTCGCGCTGCTGCAGCCGCGCCGGCTGCGGAAGTCGAAGCGCCAGTACCCGCCGCCTTCCCCGTCCCTTTCCCCGTCCCCGCCTTCCTCTTCCCCGTCTTCTTCCCCTCCGCCTTCCCCTCCGCCTTCGCCGCCGCTTTACCCGCGGCTTTCTTTCCGCCTGCTCCGCTGCTCCCCGCTTTTGTCGCCTTTTTCTTCGGCTGCTCCGCGCCATCCGCTTTTGCGCCTCCCGCGCCTGCGGTTCCGCCTTCCCCGCTCGCGGTTGCGCCCTTCCCCCCAGGGTTTGCCCGAGAGGGTGGATTACCACCGCCAGCAGAAGCAGAGGAAGTCGCTGCCGTGTTACTCACGTCACTGCCGCTAGGGTTACTGTTAATAAAATTACCATCACCGTCAGACGTGGTGGCTGTAGGTGGTACACCGTAGTCGAGGATGGGTAGGAACGACATGGTGGTCGCGGGTTCAATTCTTGATAGATGATGTAAGCGAGTGAGACGAAAGGCTGCGCTTATAATTTGCAAATTAATCACCTTCTACGCACGTCACGATCGACTCATTCTCAAAGTCGCAGGCGAGCGAATGCGATAATATCCCGCGACTGCGGAAACGAGCGGGACTTCACGAACGGCGGAACCGGCACGGAATGACGAGGGAAGCGGTAAGAAAGGAACTGGATCTGCGACAAGTGATCAATGTAGCAGAAATAATAAGAAAATGTACGTCATCCCTAGGTATGGTCGCTCGCGCACGCAAGTCCTCGTGATCATCGTCAGAGCACAGATGGGATGGGACTGAACTAGGATTCGTCATAGATCCATTCGTCATTTAGTTGGTACTGTACACTTTCGGCTAGTGTTTCCGAGCATGCGTTCGCGAAAACTTACGATTTCTTCACATGCGTGGAGCACAGCGATCTTCGCCAAAACACCATATTTCCATCCGCGGTATAGGCTGTACGTTCTAGAGAGTTCGATGCGAGATGAGTGAACTTGGCCAACTGGAGTTCATGACTCCCACCGCATGCCGCCACCTGGCAGCACCCCACCTCACTTGCGAGCCCTCCCCCACCCCACCCACACTCCCGCCACCCCAATTACTTATCTCGCCTGCTTTTATGACTCAATTTAGAGACTTCGATACATTCTGTACCCGCATGTTCACGCCAACGGCCGATGATATGAGCACCATAGGTTGAACTACCTCCAATTCTACAGTATTTCTCGTTTCTTTCACTTGCCCGCGGCATGCGTGGGTGGGTGGCACTGGCAGCATCCGTGTCCTGCCTTCATCTTCCCGGCACCCCCGACATTTGCGACTGAGGTCGTATCCCTGGCTAGTGTCAAGATACTGTTGGTGTCAAGCGGGAAATTCGCTTGACACCAGGTGGAGCCGCGCCCGCACGCGGCTCCAGCCTGGTGTCAATGTTGGGCACATTGCTAATTTCCCGCGATCAGATTGGTCGGTTTAGCTGACACCAGGAGGTCTAGTCCTCCAGCGTTTTCCGAGATAGTGTCATGACACTATCCACTCTTGACACAAAGCCAGGGATACGACCTGAATATAGACATCCATACTGTTCTGTACCGTAGTACCGTCCCGGACCTTATTGAATTGTATCGTACCGGAGTGTTTTACGCCTCCTTTTTCAGAGAGTGGGAACGCTGGTTATGTTTTTTCGAGGTTAATTCGCTGGTTGGAGTTAGCTCCTCGTGTAAGATAAGCCCAGCAAAAAAATCCCTTTCAGTAGTCACTTCAAGTGCAGCGGCAACTGCGGCTTAGCTTATCGTGCTGCCAGCGTGAATCCTTAGCTGCATTTCCCGCGTTTCTCTTCGCGAATGCTGCCTGTCTCTCGTCGATTTCGAGATGTGCTTGTAACGGATAACATTTCCGCAAGTCACGCAATGAAAGCAGTCGATAACATCGTAGGGACCATCTGCCGATCTCGAGCCGCCTAGAAACGCCTAGAAGGGCCGCCTCAGAGGAATCAGAGGCGTAGATTACGCGATTTTTTTACGTCCTCATCAAGCCACGTGTCCATTACATTGCTGCCAGCTTTGAAACGATCGTGATCTGGTAACCTGGTAACCGACAAACCGGGTCGACCCGCTCACTCGCGACGAGGCTGCTGGCATTCAGGGAGGAAAGGAGTCCAGGCCAACAATTTCAAGTTCCTGCATTTCCCTGTTACCTTCGTTTATCAAGGATCCCTTATTTCTCTACTACCCATATATTCTGCGACACCTAAAGAACTCCCTTTTTTAGATCCCCCGGCTTTCTCTATCCACTACTTTCAATTTGCCGATATGCTGACTCGATCCCCGCCGATCTCCCCCCGCTTCCGCTCCCCTCTCGGCGACTCCCCGTTAGCCTCCCCTTTCGCCGCATCTCCCGCCGCTACTCCCGCCGCCAACTCCGCCGCGTCTTCCGCCGGCTCCGCGCGTCACGGCGGGCCGAAACTGGTTCTGGTCGGCGTGACTCTGCACCAATCAGGAGGCTC
Organism: Closterium sp. Naga37s-1; assembly: GCA_947471745.1. Taxonomy (NCBI): domain Eukaryota; kingdom Viridiplantae; phylum Streptophyta; class Zygnematophyceae; order Desmidiales; family Closteriaceae; genus Closterium; species Closterium sp. Naga37s-1. The sequence continues at coordinate 3,416,117 of CANJKZ010000184.1, read as the reverse complement.
CTTTTGGGGGGTGCGCGGAGGAAGCGGAAAAGACGCCGGGGGAGGCGGAGCGGGGAGCGCGGGTGTGACTGTATCGAAGGATGGACTGGCGCTTGTGGATTTCGCTTTATCGAGGCTGGTTGTACCGGGGGATAGAGTGGTGGCGCTGGTGATACAAACGGGGGGGGAGAAGGGGGAGAGGGAGCGGGGGGAGCAGGGGGATATAGAGGCGCGGAGGGTGGTGCTGTCAGCGCTGCAGCCACTGGCGGAAGTAGCTTCCGCCAAGCAGGTGAGGGGGAGTTGCGAGAGACAGGGGGCGAAGGGAAAGGGGAGTCCTGGAGGAGGTGAAAGAGGTGGGGGGAGGGTGGGGGAAAAAGCGGGTGATAGTAGGGGGGATCAGCAGGCGATGAGGGGGAAGAGTGGGGGCAGCAGTTCTGCAAGCACTGGCGGAAATAACTCCGCCAAACAGGGGAGGTGAGGGGGCTGTGGCGGAAGCTGGGGGCCAAACGCTTTCTTCCCGTCCCCTTTTCCCTTGCGCTTCCTCCTTCTCCCATCAACAGGTTCGAGTGGACGTGTGTGTGTGCTGGGCGGCAGACGTGCCCCAGGGCCTGCTGCAGACGTGCCCCAGGGCCTGCTGCAGGGGGCAACGCTGGGTGCAGGGATAGTGGTGCAGTAAGGGAGGGTTCACTCATTCCTTCCCTCTGCTCTCACTCCTTCTCCCAACAACAGGTTCGAGTGAACGTATGTGTGTGCTGGGCAGCGGACGTGCCCCAGGGTTTGCTGCAGCGCGCATTGACGCTGGGAGCAGCGGTCGTGATTCTCTGGGGGGCAACCGCTCACGCCTTCCTTCCCACCCCTTCCCCCTGCCCTCCCTCTCTTTCCCATCTACAGGTCAGGGTGGAGGTGTGCGTGTGTTGGGCGGCCGACGTGCCCCAGGGGCTGCCGCAGGGCGCGTTGATGACCCACCCTCACTCCTACCCTCTCCCTTCTCCCCTCCCCCCCATCAACAGGTCAGGGTGGAGGTGTGCGTGTGCTGGGCGGCCGACGTGCCCCAGGGGCTGTTGACGCTGGGAGCAGGGATCGTGGTTCTGGGTGCGGCCAAGAAAGGCAGTCTGGGCTTTAAGAGGTGAGCGGACGACTTTTGAGGCGCCCGAAATCTTTTAATGCAGGGGGCATTGACGCTGGGAGCAGGGGTCGTGGTGCTGGGTGTGGCCAAGCAGTGAAACTTGGGCTTTAAGAGGTGCGTTCTTGGGCACTGGTGGGAGTTGGAGTTATGTTAGCAGCTATCCCCCTTATTTCCCTCTTTCTGCCCCTTCCCACCCTGCTCCCGTGCCCTCCCCTTCTTCCCCTCCCTTCTTTCGTTCCTCCCCTTTTCTCCCCCCTTCCCACGCACCCCCCTCCTGCCCCCTACCGTTCTTCCCCACCCTCCCTTTTCACCCCCCTGCCCCCCCCAGTTCCTCCATCTCGTCAGCTACTTAGGACACAGTAGCTCATCTCGCTCCCTCTTTCATCCCCACCACCACCCAAGCCATGCTCGTCTCCCACGGCACCTGCTCCCTCTCCCTCCCTCTTCCCTCTTTCTTACCCTGTCTCCCCCTCTTTCCTCCCACTTTTCCACTTTCCGTCCCCGTTTCTCCCCCTTCCCCACCCCCACCCCCGCCTCCCCACCACCCCCATTTCCTCTCCCCTTCTCCCAGTTCCTCCATCTCCTCAGCTGCTCGGGACACAGTAGCTAAGCTCGCTCCATCTTTCCTCCCTCTCTTCCCCCTTCTATCCCTCCCCCTTACCGCTCTCTCTCCCAGTTCCTCCATCGTCTCAGCTACCCAAGAAACCGTCACTCATCTCGCCCGTCGTCTCCCCACCACCACCAAAGTCATGCTCGTCTCACACGGCATCTGCTCCCTCCCTCCCGCTTCCAACTTGCTTACCTCTTATCCCCGCCCTTTTTCCCCTCTTTTTCCCTGTTTTTCCCTCTTTCCTCCCTCTCCTCCCCCCTTCCCACCCTGCCCACCCCCCCTTCCCGTCCTGCCTCCCCCCTCTAACTCCTTTCCCCAGTTCCTCCATCTCCTCAGCTACTCAAGAAACCGTCACTCTGCTCGCCCGTCGTCTCCCCACCACCACTAAGGTCATGCTCGTCTCACACGGCGCCTGCTCCCTCTCCAAATCCGGAGAGCTCTCCACCGCTCCCAACCCCTCTCCCTCCCCTCTCTACCCTTCTGCATCGCCCGTCTCCCCCCTCTCCACCCTAAACACGCCTTCGGCTGTCTCTGCTGCTTCTAGTGCGTCATATACCCCCTCCCCCGGTTCTCCCTCCCCTCTTAGAGGAGACCCTAGGGAGTGCCAGGCGGGTGGTTTTGGGTCTGAGTTTGGGGTGGGGAGCGGGGAGAGAGGGGGGAGTGGGGAGGGAGAGCGGAGGGGAGGTGGAGAGATGATGGAGATAGATGGGGAGGGGATGGGTGGCGCGGAGGGGAGAAGGGGAGGGGGAGCGGCAGCACCAGCAGCAGCAGCAGCAACACCAGGAGCACAAATACCACACGCAGCAGCAGCAGCAGCAGCAGCAGCTGCAGCAGCAACACCCATAGCGTCTGCCCCTCCGCCCATCCCGGCAGCAGTAGCGGATGGGGGATGGAAACAGGACCCCACCGTCCTCCTCTCTCCCAACCCTCTCAATCCCTCCTCCGACCTCCTTCCCCCTCCCCCTCCTTCGGAAATCCTTCGGGAGGTGTATGGGAGAGAGGAGTATGGGGAGCAAGAGTTTACACTTGAACAGATTCTTAAAACCACAGATAATTTCAACCCGAAGAATGTTCTGGGGGAGGGCGGATCCGGACAGGTGTTTCTGGGAACGATTACAATGGCGGTCCCAGATTTTGGGGGAGGGGTGGGAGGGGGGGGAGGGGAAGGTGGGAGCGGGAGAATGAAGGAAATTCTTGCGGGCAGCAAGCAAAAAGTTGCGGTGAAGCGGCTGCGGTGGTGGGGGCCTGCCCTGGCCGAAAAAAAGTGTGCGGTCAACACGAAACAATTTCTCACCGAGCTTCGGGTGGTTCGGAAGGTTCGGCACCCGAATTTGCTGCGCATGCTCGGCGCGTGCGTGACAGCTGGCGAGCTGCTAATGGTCTTCGATTACCTCCCGAACGGCGCGCTTGACATGCGGTTACGGGATAACCGCAAGCCGCCGCTGACGTGGCAACAGCGGCTGGAGATTGCGAGCGGGGCGGCGAGGGGTTTGGCGTTTCTGCACAGTGGGTGCCGCCCGCCTATCATCCACCGGGATGTGAAGTCCGGAAACATTCTCCTGGATGAGGACTTGGAACCCGTGGTATGGCTCTCGCTACCTTGCTCTGGTTTCACTCTCTTTCTCCTATCCTCCCTTCTGCTTCTCTTGTTGCCCATCGCTCACCCGCCCGCCTGTCGTCCACCGGGATGTGAAGTCGGGGAGTATTCTACTGGATGAAGACTTGGAGCCGGTGGTATTTATGCCCTCCCTTGTGCCCTGTGCCCTTTGGCTGGATTAAGACTTGGGAAAGTGTCGTTCTTTGGCTGTCTTGTAACCCACCGTTGCCCGCCCGCCTATCATTCACTGGGATTTGAAGTCGGGGAATATTCTCCTGGATGAAGACTTGGAACCCGTGGTATGGCTCTTACCCCTCTTGCTACTCTGCTCCGTTCTCTCCCTCTCTCTTTCCTGACCTCCCCTCTGCTTCTCTTGTAGCCACCCACCACCACCCACCTGTCTGCCTATCATCCACGGTGATGCGAAGTCGGTTGCTGGATGCATCCTTGGAACCTGTGGTAACTTTGTGATGAAATTGCCATCCCCTCTGCTCCCTTACACCAGGCTTCTGATGTCTATTTGGCGAAAGTTGCACCAGACCGTGTCACACATCACAACCAGTGACTGTCCCAAGTCAAAATGTCATCAAACCCCCTTTTCCCCCCCTTGCCCTATTCCCCCTCATCCCCCCCCCCCCACTCCCCTTTTTTCGCCGTCACCAGGTATCGGACTTTGGGTTGAGACGTCTCAAAAATACACTTTCCCTATTTCCCCTCTACCCCCCCCCCCCAACTTCTTTCTCCGCCGTCACCAGGTATCTGACTTGGGAGGTGACTTTTGAGTCAACTCAAAAGTCTCCTTCTAAACCCCCCCCACCCCCCAACCCCCCCCTCCCCTTTTTCCGCCGTCGCCAGGTATCAGACTTTGGGTTGGCGAAAGTCGCACCGGAGCATTTCACGCAGCCCATGACTGTCACCGCAATCATGGGCACACAAGGGTCAGTTTTTCGTTGCTTTGTTTTTTGTTTGTTATGATTATAAATGTATTCATCATTTACATGAAAAACATTTACTCCTATTATCATCACTAATTGTTCTACAGTATAACCACAGGACACACAGATCCCCTTCACCTCTGTCCCTCCATGCCTCTTCACTCTTCCTCCTTCCCCTTTTGTGTTCTGGCAGCTACGTGGCACCGGAGTATGTGCGGACAGGCAAGATCACACAAGCAGTTGACGTGTTTGCATTCGGAGTGGTGTTGCTAGAGCTCATCACAGGGCACATCCCCTTCCATCCTTCTAGGACACCGGCCTACCTATTCGCCTGGGTGAGTGGGTGCATTGAAGCGCGTGGGTGTGTTGGTGGGTGTGTGGGTGGGTGGGGTCAGGGTCGGAGTGGTGTTGCTATAGCTCATCACAGGCCTCATCCCCTTCCACCCGTCCAGAACACCGGCGTACCTCTTTGCTTGGGTGAGTGGGTGTGTTTGTGGTTCAATTCTTGCATTCAGATGAGTGGGTGAGCAGGTGTGTTTGCATTCGGAGTGTTGTTGCTAGAGCTCATCACAGGGCACATCCCCTTCCACCCAAGCCGGGCCTACCTCTTTGCTTGGGTGAGTGAGTGGGTGGGTGAATTTAGGTGTGTGTGGGACTTTCAAGTGAGTGCATGGGTACGTTTGTTCAGCTCAGTTACTCCTTTTCCCATTTGCATGCTCCCTCACGGCTTCACCCTCCCTCGTCGCCTCCTCCCTTCCCTACATGCAATCCCAGTGGCCAAGGCAGGGGAGTTTCACCAGCCACTGGATTACTGTCTAGAGGGGCGGTACGATGCTCTCTTTCCTTCCCACATGCACTTCCCCCCTCTCCCCTCCCTCCCTCCCTCATTCCCCCCATCCCCTCACGCAGGCGATCCCAGTGGCCAAGGCAGGGGAGTTTCACCAGCCACTGGACTTCCGAGGTGCCTTTTGAGTCGACTCAAAAGGCAGGGGAGTTTCAACGGCCAGTGGACTCCTGACTGGAGGGGCGGTACGATGCAAGTCAGCTGCAGGCAGTGCTGCTTACACCAGGCAAACCCTCCCTCCCACCTCGTTCCCGCACTCTCCCTTCCCCCCACCCCAAACCCCACAGGCAATCCCAGTGGCCAAGTCAGGGGAGTTCCATCGCCGGGTGGATTACTGTCTGGAGGGGCGGTACGACGCGAGTCAGCTGCAGGCAGTGCCTGCACCAGACAAACCCTCCTCCCACATTGTTCCTGCACTCTCTTGCTGTCTCCTTCGTCCCACCCCAAACCCTATCAGGCAATCCCAGTGGCCAAATCAGGGGAATTCCATCGCCTAGTGAATTACTGTCTGGAGGGGCGGTACGACGCGAGTCAGTTGCAGGCAGTGCTTACACCGACCCCATCATCTTCTCTTCCCCACCCCCCCTTCCCCCCACCACCCCACAGGCAATCCCGGTGGCCAAGTCAGGGGAATTCCATCGCCTGGTGGACTACCGGCTAGAGGGGCGGTACGACCCGAGTCAGCTGCAGGCAGTGGCGATGCTGGCTGTGATCTGCCTCGCCAGCAACCCCAAGGATCGACCTGTTATGGCTGACGTGAGTGCTGACCTGACTTCCGTTGACTTGACTTTACTCGGGATGGTTTCGTAGACTAGGGGCTGTGGGTTACGGCTCAGTGTCAGCTGCAGGCAGTGGCGATGCTGACTGTGATCTGCCTCGCCAGCAACCCCAAGGACAGACCAGCTGTGGCTGATGTGAGTGCGTCGACTTGGGTTGACTTGGTCGCAGGGGCTGTGGAGAGCGGCTTAACGGTCAGCTGCAGGCAGTGGTAATGCTGGCTGTGATTTGTCTCACCAGCAACCCCAAAGATCGTCCCGCCATGGCTGATGTGAGTGCTGAGTTGAATTAATCTCTGGTTGACTTGGGTAGACTTAAATCTATCCCTTCTACATTCCCCCTGGTTGACTTGGTTAGACTCGAATCTATCCCTCCCCACTTCCCACTTGCACACCACCCATCCAGATCTACAAGTGACTGCTGTGCTGATCCAAACGTCTCCAACAGCGATCCCTTTGTACCCACTCGCTTTCTCTTTCCACCGCACCCTACCGCACCGCACCACACCCCATCCCATGCAGGTCGCCAAGTGGTTGACTTCGTGGGTGGGGCATAAATCCAGTGCCTGATTTGATGGTAGTGGGGCATAACGCACAGTGTAACAGCAAGAGCATCTTACCGGCATTGAAAATAACATGTAGATGTGTTTTGGGGATTGAGTCTCAGCCCTCTCAACCCAACCCTCTCTGGTGTGCTGTTTTGTCATCGGGGAAATTAGCTAGCCATTAGAGGCATGAGGAGTAGCCGATTTAAAGCCCTTATTATAAACCTGGAAATTGTACTGTACTGTAGTACTCCGTTATATTTTCACAAATGTTGTGCATGCAAAAGCCATAGCAATGTATTTCTTTAGGTTTGTGTATGGTTTACAGGAAGAAAATGGATAAGGATAACGGTATGTACAAGAAAATGCACACAATCAGCCAATCAGAAGGCAGCAGAAAGCCAGGCTCCAATGAAGGCGAATCCCCCAAAGGGAGCCCCAACACCCAAGGTTCTGTCCTCATACGCTGCTGATAGGTAACAGCTGATGAGGGGGATGGGAAAGGTGAGTTGGGAGATGGGGAGTGCGGGAAGTGGGGGGAAGGGAAGGGAGGGCTTTGAGTCAAAAGGGAGCCCCAACTCCCAAGGCTCTGTGCTCATATGCCGCTGACAGGTAACAGCTGATGAAAGGGGATGGGAAAGGTGAGTTGGGGGAAGAGAGAAGTGGGGGGGAGGGAGGGCTTGGAGTCAACGGGAGCCCCAACACCCAAGGCTCTGTCCTCATATGCTGCTGACAGGTAACAGCTGATGAAGGGAGGGGGTGGAAAGGTGGAGGGAAGGGGGGCAGTGGAGGGGAGCAGGGACCTAGATTGGTGATCGAAATGCCAAGCAAGAGTGAACCCCAACGCCCAGAGCTCTGATCTCAGAACCAGCCGAGTGAATTTTGAGTCGACTCAAAGGTCAACCTGGAAGCAAGAGTGAACCCGGACGCCCACAGCTCTCTTCTCGAAAGCTGCCGACAGGTAAGTTTTTCTAGTAGACTAAAAACAGCTCTTTCCTCAAAAGTTGCCGACAGGTAACAGCTGATGATGGGGGAGGCGGGGTGGGTGGGTGGGTGTGGTGGGCTGGGGAGGAGGGGGAGGGGGTGGGGGTTCATTTCAAGTCGACTCAAAAGAGGTATCCAACACCCAGAGCTCTGTTCTCAAGCGACTTTTGAGGCGCCTCAAAAGTGGTACTGGTATCCAACACCCGCAGCTCTGTTCTCAAGCGCTCCTGACAGATAAAACCTGAGGCAAGTGAGGGGAAAGGGAAGTGGGAAACTGGATTGAGAATCGAAGCGCCTTCTGGGTATAACCGAAAGGAAGCTCTAAAACCCGGGGCTCTATTTTCCAGTGCTGCTGCTCACAGGTCTGGTATGAGGGGAAGTGGGTTGAGGGTTATAGGCTTGGGTCTTGCAGCATCCTACATGTGGCATGGAAGATCATCAGTTATCCAAGGGTGAGAAAACTTCTGATATGTCTAAAAAACACTCTCATTTAACAGGGTGACAGGCTTGGGTCTTGCAGCATCCTACACGTGGCATGGAAGATCATCAGTTATCCAAAGGTGAAGGTGAGAAAACTACCCTTAATCAGAATTACCCCATTCTCACTCACCTGCCCGAGAAATCTCTCTCACCTGCCCGAGAAAGCAACTATTCCAAAGGTGAGAAGACTGCCATACTGGGAGATGGAGGAGAGGGGAGGGGAGGAGTAGGGTGGGCACAGGAAAGAAGAGAAGGGGAGTGGGGAGAGGTCAGGAGAGAGGAGGGGAGTGGAGTGAGGATATGGAGGAAAGCTTAAATGACACTGAGCTTATGGGGATGGGTAGTTTGACAAGAAGCCGCAACGAATTTACTAATTCTATTTGAAGAGTTTGTGAACTTACAAGGTCGGGTCGCTTGACTAGAGGCGAGGCGAGGAGAGCAGCAGAGTGCACGAGATGGTAGAGGTTGCCTGTCCGCCACACCTGATAAAAGCAACACAACGCAGTTTGAAGCATGCATCGTTATAATGAAGCATAGTGAAGCACTATGACGCGGACAGGAAGCCCACACGCGCGCAGCAGGTGGTAGAGATTGCCCATTCGCCACACCTGATAAGCGTTACAGTAAAACGCGTTATAAAGCATGATCAAAGGCCAAGGAACAAGGAGCAGAGAGATGCATTATAAAGCCAAGCAGTGATGCTCCAACGCAACCAGGCCAATGCCCTCCTTGTGAAGGCAAAGGCCGGCATCGAGGCGGCACACCCCCAGGCTCCAGCGGACCCGTGGCCGCTGCAGCTGGGGGATCTCCTGCTCACCCTGGAAGGGGTGTAAAGGGAGGGGGAGGAAGGCTGTAGGGGGTAGAACAGGGAAGGTTGTAGTTACTTTGTAGCTGTCCGCCTCTGGTTTTGCCCAATTGCATGTACCCATGGCCGTTATAGTACAAAGGACTGTTTGAGAGAGAGACCACACAAAAAGAAGTGTCATTTTTTGAGATCGCTGAAAATATATACCCACGCTGCTACAATCTCTTCAAAACTCTTCAAAATTAGAACATCTTAATATAGGATCAATAGGTATGATTTGCTGGTTTTGTAAATGCCATCATCGTTTTGTTTGCACTAATCCCGTTATGCTGAGCTAAGGATTTGAATCCGTCTCGTCTTTGTTTAACTTGCTGTATCAGTGACCCTCTCTCAAGGTAAGCACACATGTTTGGCATGCATCATTGTGAATTGAAAAATTCAGACTTTTGTGTATCTGCAGATTCTCAACATGTCATGCAACCAAGGGATCGCATTAGACTTAGATGATTTTGATTTCATTCCACACCAGCAACTCGAGCAACTGCATTCGGAAAATATCATTTTTTCCGCTGAAGGACGTTGTCGCACTTTCATATGTGACAAGTAAGCTTCCGTACGCGCGGCAACTCTTTTCGCGCATGTACGGAAGCTTCCTTGTCACATATGAAAGTGCGACAACGTCCTTAACCCAAAAAAAAAGGTACTTTTTAAATGCAGTTAATCTAGTTGCTGGTGTGGAACAAAATCAAAATCATCTGCAATTCAATCCCTTGGTTGCATGACATGTTGCGAGTCTGCAAATACACAAGAGTTTGAACTTTGCAGTTCATGCATGCCGAACATGTGTGCTTACCTTGAGAGAGGGCTATTGCTGCAGCAAGTTAAACACGGATGAGGAGGCTTCAATTCCTGTGGCCAGCAAAACATGATTCGTGCAAACAAAAAGATGAGGGCATTCCAGAACCAGCAAATCATACATGTTGATCCTACATTAAGATGTTCTAAATCCGAAGAGTTTTGAAGAGATTGTAGCAACATGGGTATTTTTTTCAACGAACTTGTTTCCATAAAATGACACCTGAAGAGAGTGGGTCGCTTGACTAGAGGTGACGCGAGGAGAGCAGCGGAATGCACGAGGTGATAGAACCGCCACACTTGATGAGGGAGACCAATGCATACATAGCTTTGCTACATAGCATGACCAAAAAAAAAAAAATGGAAAAGAGAGGGGGAGGGAGCAATAAAAGGAGGAAAATAATCATAACTACCTCTTACCCCTTCATCCACGAGTTCTCCGGCTTGTGAGGCGCCTCCATGGTTATGAGGCGTCTCAAAAGTCACCTCTCACCTCTTTATACACGGGGTTCTCCGTCTTGAACGCGTGCGACTTTTGAGTCGACTCAAAAGTCACCTCATTCACCTCTCACCTCAAAAGTCACCTCATGCACCTCTCACCTCTTTATACACCGGGTTCTCCGGTTTGAACGCGTGCGCTCCGTACGCGCCCAGCCCCACCGCCGCCGCGCCTGCATATTGCGGGGAGATCGGAAGGGGGGGAGTGGGGAGGGGGGAGTGAGGGGTTGGTAAAGGAGGGAAGGTGCGGGGAAAGGAATGGAGGTGAGGAGAGTTTGAAGAGAGCGTTATGCACTAAGACAAAGGACGAGGAGCTTCTTTACGCAAACGAATCTAACCAGAGGCGCGCCTAAAACGCGGACGGACAACGATCTGTTGCTTCTTAGCAAGTATTAAAGGCACCTTACAAATGTACGGAGAACGATGCGGCGGCGAATTTGAGAAACGAGGATATTCCCGTAGATTGACTTCACCTGAAACCGCGGCCACGTTGGTCCACGTGGAGGGTGTATAAATTCCAGCCATGGCAGCACGCTGTGATAGTCGCTGAATCTGACTGGAGGGACGACTGCGCTGACTAATCATACGCGAGGTTAGAGCGTAGTAGCATGCACGGTGTTTCTACTACGGGCGGAATCTGCGAATCTTTTGTGCGGGGCAAATTGGCAGATAGGGAATTCAGGAATACAGTTGTGCAGGAGCTTCTATATCTGCGACATAGAAAGTTTCGATATGTGCAAGCCTTTCGCGATGTAACGAGGGGGATGTAAACTGAAACTCGCGAATCACTTGCAAAAGTAATACTAAATGCCTTCTTTAGTTTGGCTTGTAACTATCGTCTGCACCTTTCAGACGAAAACGCTAAGCTCGCCTGACGAATCGCTCGCTCACCTCCCTTCGTTTTGTGCGACATCTGTATTCCTGGCTTGGCCGAGCCAGAAAGTCCAGCTGGCGAATCAGTTTCGTATTTCAACGCCAGCTTTAGCTTTCCTCCCCCTTCTCAACGGGTGCCCCGCAGACAGTCCACGCAAACCAAGCTGAGCGCGCGTCAAGCCTCACCGAGCTTGCATTTCGTCTCGCGCCAGAACCGGACCAGAAGGTCCCGTGAGTGCTGAGCCGAGCCGAGCCACCAAGCTTGGAGGACACCAATCGGAGAGTCAAGGACCCAGACCCATGACAAGGTGGCGAATCGCTCCAAATGCGCCCCGTAAATTCATCACGCGCCTCGGTCTGAGATGGGATGTCGGACGGAGTGACATTTTGCGAAATTTGACATTTCCACGACAACGGCAGTCTCGCGAGTTTGCAGGGAGGTAGAGGAGAGGTCCGTCCATCCCCCAACCCACCCATCTGCTGCTGTCAATCACTGTTCGCTTCGTCCACTCACCCATGTTGGGACGGCCACCACCATCACCGCAAGCACCAGGCGCCGAGGATTCAGGCTAGAACGTCGTCATTCAGCAACAGTCTCGGACCTCTCTGCTGCTGTTGCTTGCCCTTGCTTTCAATCGAGATAGCCTTCACGAAAAGGGTGTGCTGATCCCGGTCCTGTTGCCATTCCGCAGTGTAGGGTGCTAGATTTGCGCCGAGCATGTGAGAGAGAGACGAGCATCTGTTATTGTTGCGTCAACCTAGTTCGCCTGACCCGCAAAGCGGTTGAGTTCCATGCTCGATAGCGCTAAGTGTCCTCCGCTCGGCGGACGCCTTTCTTTGTAGAAACTAAACTCGAGCTGTAGCATCGGTAACTAGTGCGTTGCGGCTGAAACTGGCAAAGTCCGAATCAAGTGACAGGCGACTAGCCTTGAAAATGCGACCCGCAACTCAAGGGTAGACACCGCTGATTCCGTTAAAACTACCTCATCACGCGAGCAGACTGAAGAACCTAGAGCCCAGTTTTTAAGAACAGAAGATTGAAAATGCGTAGGAAAGCAAAATCAATGGAGCGGGATCTTCATCCAATCATGAGGGCAGCCGCTGCCCTCGTTATTGTCATGAGCGCCGGTTCGTTAGTAGCAGCGACGGACTGGACGGGGATCGCGATGAAGCTGGATCCGAGCAATCAGATCCTATCCACGTGGGATAGCAACACCGACGCGTGTGCCAATCCGCCTTTCAAAGTACGCCTTTACATTCCCCTGCTAAAGGTTTTTCTTCCATATATGCCACAATTCCGCAACACATCCGCTCACTTCATCCCGCACCTCAATTACAGAATGGCTATATTCTCCCGAAAAGCACGTGATCGTCTTTTCGTGCTTCATAGTCGGGGAAGTTGTCATCAGACCTCCCATCGCCTTCCGCTCCCATTTCCTCATCTTGTCGACTTTATCTGTCTGTTTCTCGTGATTATCTCCCTTATTTCTTACTTCCGCAGGGAGTGAAATGTAACGCGAACAAAGAGGTGATCGAAATTTCGCTGCGCAGTCTCGGGCTGTCCGGCGAAGTGCCGCCCGAAATCGTTCAACTCAACAAGCTCACGTGGCTGGACCTCGGCGAAAATTCGCTACATGGAAACATTCCTGTCGACATCGCCAACCTACCTTCACTGATGGTGAGTATTTCCCACAAGTATTCGTAACGAGACGCGATGTCTCCAATGCCACAGCTCGCCCTGACAGCTATGCCATGACTCACCGTTAGCTTCGTATCCTCTGTTTCTTTTTGCGTTCTCATCGATTACTTTTATGGGGGATTCTCACCATTCTCACTTATCGGCGGTTTGCATGCTAACGGGTCCTTCCTCACCGAATGTGCCAATATCGAACGGCAGGTTCTGAACCTCTGCTGCAACAACATCGGGGGTGTTATACCGGACCTCGGCCGAATGTCGAATCTCCTCGCCATCGACCTGAGCAACAACATCCTCTCCGACACGATTCCCGCGTCGCTCGGCGACTTACCGCAACTTAAGTTCCTCGAACTGAACAATAACCAGCTCTCGGGGGAGATTCCCGCATCGATCGGCAACTTAAAGCGTCTCAAGTCCATCTCGCTCGCACATAATCAGCTGCATGGTCGCGTTCCGAAGGGACTTAATTACCTCCGCGATAGCCCCGCCAAGTATAATTTCTCCGAGAACGGTTATGGGTTCTGCGGCACGGGCTTTAAGGGGCTCGATACCTGTCCCGGCGACCCGCCGTACGTCTCTAAGAAGTCCCCGCCCAAGGTGAAACCGCCAGTCAAGCCGCCCGTCGTCAAACCGCCGGTCGTGAAGCCTCCTGTCGTTAAACCGCCAGTCGTTAAACCGCCAGTCGTTAAACCACCCGTCGTTAAATCGCCTCCTAAGGTTACCCCACCAGTCGTCAAGCCCCCGCCAAAATCACCGAAACCCTCACCGGAAAAGCCGCTCCCATCGCCTTCCAAAAGCCCCAAACCTTCCCCTTCCGCGCCTTCCGCCTCCCCGAGTAACCCCCCGCCAACTACCTCCCCTTCCCCTTCCCCCGCCAAGCCAACTTCCCCGCCGTCCTCCCCCGCGCCCTCCGCAAACGCCCCGCCGTCCTCTCCGCCGCCCGCGGACGACCCACAGCCCGTGCAGCCGCTCGTTCCGCTCTCCCCGCCCCCCGGTTCCGCCACCCCCTCCGCCTCCCCGCCAGCAGACACCCTCTCCAGCGGTACCGCGGCGGCGGCAGATAGCGGAAGCAGCGGCGGAAACAGCAGCGCAAGCGCGAGCAGCAGCAGCAGCGGCGAGAGCAGCGGGGGAATGAGCATGGGCGTGTATATCGGCATTGCGGCTGGAGGCGCGTTGTTGGTGATTGTCGCGACGATTCTGATTGGCTACTGCTGCTGGTGGAAGCCGAAGCAGTCGCGCGCGGTAAGTAGAGGAACCGAGTCGTATTCCCTTACTTCAACTCTCCTCCTTTCCCTTCCCACCCCTCCCATTCCCTTACCTTTCTTCCCTTCCCTCACTTTTCCCCTCTCCCCTCGTTCCGTTCCCCCGTTTCCCCGTTTCCCCCTCTCCCCTGCTCCTCGTCCCGATTCCCCCGCTCACCCTGTGCAGCGCGCGGCGGCATTTAGGGCGATTCGCAGCGACAAGGATCTCAACCCCCCCTCCGCCTCCAAGCGCGGATACGGCGGAAGCAAGTCCAAGGGCAAGGCGCGCAGCCCCACGGGTGCGGAAGCAGCGGGCGGAGACGCAGGCGGAGGAAGCGGGGCAGCGGCGGCTGCGGCAGGTGCGGCGGCAGGAGCAGCGGCTGGAGCGGCAATCGCGGGTTCTGGTCGCAGTTCGTCTAAAAAGAAGTCTCCTTCTAAGCGGCATTCTCCGTCGAAGCACCACCGTATCGATATCGAGTCTGGTAATAACGGAGCCAGTGGTTATCACTCGGGTTACCACACGGTTGACGTACCGCCTGTAACGGTCGTGGAGCTCCCTCCCGAGCCTGCCATCCGCTCGGCTCGGGAACCCGAGGCTGCAGCCTCGGCAGTGAGCGCCACAGGTGCGGCAGCCGGAGCTGCGATCGCAGGCGCGGGAAGCAAGAGCAAGGGCAGGTCCGGCAAATCCCATTCCCCCTCTCCCAAGAAGGACGGCTCCCGGAGCAATCCGAATGCGGATAAGGAGAGCGTCGGATCGTCTCCACGTGGCGACCAGCACGATCCAACGGCTGTTGGGGGCGCGCTAGGCTCCCGCTCAATTGGAGGCAGCGGCAGAAGCGGCAGCGACCGCAAGACAGGCGCTGCCGCTGCCACTGCTGCTGTTGCCACAGGAGCTGCTGCCGTTGCTGCTTCTGGCTCGGGAAGGAGCCCCCAGACCTCTCCACACAAGACTCGGCCGGAGAGTCCCCGAACCAGGAAGTCAGGCTCGGGATCCGCCGAGCCAGCGTCTCGGGACGGAGGGAGGAAGGAGCGCAAGGAGCATACCCCGCCGAAGACGGAGAGAGGGAGTGGTAACCAGTCGGGTAGGAGCCCTGAGACCAGCCCGTCGCCTAAGGGACACAAGGACGGGTCGAGCAGGAGACTGAGTAACGACGGTGGCAATGCTGCTGCTGCAGGTGCGCCGGTGTTCGAAGCTTCTCCGCCCGCCATCCCCCCGTCCGTTCCGCGCAACCGCGACAGCACCCCTCCGCGCATGCCCTCGTGGTCGCGCACGGGGAACCGGAACTCCCCCTCCCCCGGCGGAAGTAACCACCGGTCCTCCTCTCCGAACCGAAGCTACCACGGCACACCGCCCAAACCTGCCGAGCCTGTGCCGAACCTCCGGGAGGAGGGGATCCCTACAGTGGTGGAAATCCCGGTGGATTCTGACGATAATCAAATCAAATCTGGCAAATCCAACCGCCCGGTGCTCATCCCTCCTGCGGTTCCCATCCCTCAGCTGAAATCTATGCCGGCCGGAGCCGCGTCGAGGAAGAAAGGGGGGAGGAATGGGGGCGGAGCGGGGGAGGATGACGTGTCACCCGCTCCGCTGCCGAACAACATGCGGCGGAGTGGTTCCGGGGACGAGAGGGGGGAGGGGCGGGCGGAGGGGGGAGGCGCTGGCGCGGGGATGGCGGTCAGCGCAACAGCTGTGACTCCCAAGTACGGGGCCGCGGGGCGGGCGCTGAGGGTGGCGGATTTGGAGGAGGCGGGGGGAGAGGCGGAGGGGGAAGGGGAGGATGACGTGGTGGGGGAGCTGCGGAGCAGCAGTCGGAAGGGCGGGTACGGGAGCGGAAGGGGAATGGGCGGAGGGGGAGGCGGAATGGGGGGAAGAGGCGGAGTTTGGACCCCTTCAGGTGGATCCGGAGGGGGTGCTGACGGGGCACCAGAGGCGTCAGATGACGTGGCAGGGGAGGGTGCCAGCCTGGAGCGGTTTTTCACGGTTGCTGAGCTGTCATTGGCCACGAATGACTTTGGAAGGCAGTCCCAGAGAAATGTTTTGGGTACGGGCAGGGACGGCTCGGTGTACAAGGCTCGGCTGCCTGACGGGACGACCGTGGCAGTGAAGCGGCTTACCCAAAGAAAGTGAGTGCACTCGAAGAAATGCCCCTGTATTAGCGTCCGCGTGAATGTCCTTCGGAAATTGAATTGATCTCCCATTCAGTTTGTGCTTCTGAAAAAAGGAGCTTGCAATTCGGGGGAGAGCTTGGCTTGTCAAGTCGCGGTGAATGGTTGGGTTGCTGTGATTGGCCAATGTACAGCCCCCATCCACACTCTTGATCCCAGTCCCTGCATTCCCCCTTCCCCTACCTCTGTGTACACCGGCCTGAACCAATCAGCACGGAGGTCCATATTTGGTGGCCCTGCTGGGGTGGTGCGCGGAAGACGACAAGCACATGCGAATGTACAGACGAACCTTTTTCCACCTCTCTTCACCGCTCTCAACTCCGCATTTCTCCTCTCGCTGCTTGTCCCCCTCCCTGTCAACACCAGCCTGGACCAATCAGCACGCGAATTCAGATTCGAAGTCGAGTCTCTCGCCCACGCTCGGCACCCGAACCTCGTGGCGCTGCTGGGGTGCTGCGCGGAGGAGGACGAGCGAATGCTTGTGTACGAATTTGTGCCCAACGGCTCTCTGGACGCGTGGCTGCACCAGAACGGGAACATGGAGCCCATTGATTGGCCCATGCGCATGCACATCGCCATTGGCTGCGCCAGAGGGTAAGATAATCATTCTTCTCCTCCTCCTCCTCTCCTCCTCCTCCTCCTCCTCCTCCTCCTCCTCCTCCTCCTCCTCCTCCTCCTCCTCCTCCTCCTCCTCCTCCTCCTCCCTCTCCTTGTCCTTGTCCTTCTCCCTCTCCTCTTTCCTCCTCACATCCCTGCAATTTTTGCCATTCCTATGAGTCCGCTCAAACATCGCCATCAGTTTGGTTTGAGTCAGTTTCACTAACCGTTCTCACATGCCTCTCTCCCTTCTCTTTGTTGTCCCCCTCATTCATTCCTACCCTTTCTGCAGTCTCTCCCACCTGCACGAGGGGCTGGACATGAAGGTGGTGCACAGGGACGTGAAGGCCAGCAACGTGTTGCTGGACGCGCAGTGGAACCCCAAGCTGGGCGACTTCGCCATTGCCCAGGTCATGGGCCGCGACCAGAGCCACGCCGCCACCCGCGTTGTTGGGACCTTCGGGTAAGTTCATATACTCCTTTTTTTCTTGTTCCGATCTGGGCTGGGAGACTTCGCCATTTCTAAGGTCATGGGCCGGGACCAGAGCCACGCCGCCACCGCATTGTCGGGACATTTGGGTATGTGCTCCCCTCCGTTGTTGACTATTTTTCCAGGCCCGTTGTGGCATATGCTTCTGAGCGGTTTAGGAATATATGTGGCCCCGGGTCTGCTGTTGTGGGACATTTCAAACAGAGGTTTATCGATTGTCCTGTCTCGTGTTCCTGTTTGCTCAGATATGTGGCTCCGGAGTACATGAACACGGGTCTGCTGACGGAACGAAGCGATGTGTACAGTTTCGGGGTGCTGCTCCTTGAGATCATCTCCGGAAGAAAGCCCATTGACAATGGAGCTCCTCCTGACGAGGTAACACATCCCACCACCAACCATGTTGCTGTGACTTTCAGTCCTGCTCTGACTCTGTATTTTTGCTGCTTGTTGTAATGCTCCTTGTGGTTTAGATTGTCATGATTAGTTTCGATTGCCATGCTGCTGGTTCTAACTGTCATGCTGCCGGTTCTAATCGCCGTGATGCTCTGTTGCAGATGGATCTGGTGACATGGGCCAAGAAGCTGAGCTCACAGGAGCGGCTGGTTGAGATTGTAGACCCGCGCCTGCAAGGCATGATCTCTCCTGACGATGCGGAGTACGTCCTCGGGATTGCCATGCGTTGTGTGGAGACCAACGCACTCAAGCGGCCGCGCATGACCCAGATCGTCCACATGCTGGAAAGTGAAGACCCAAAACAGGTAAGCAGTTTAAAGACAACCATTCAGACCACAACCGTTCGGTTCAGCTGATGACCATATAGCCGATGATGACCCCAAGTTTCAAACAGCATCCGTGAGACCTGTACAAATTCCTTTGAACTTATGCCAACCTGCCGTATTGTGCAATGTGTGATATTTTTCGTGCAGAGGGACGATTGGGTGGCTCGAAGGCCCAGTCCTGTGAGTGCCAGGTCACTGACAATCCGAGACCCAAGCCCCAGCTATGCCAATGGCAACATGACAGCACCCGGTCGATCAGAATCCAGCAGGGCGAGCCCACGGCCACTTTACTCCAACGGAAGGACAGACTCTCTTCGTTCGCTCAGCCCACGGTGCTCGCTTGCTGCGTCCAGCCCAGGTGCTCCGGATGTGGGTGCCCTCATTGCCAATGCTGCCATGCGATCCAGCCCAAGAGCATTGAGCCCACCGCCTCTACGGCCGAGCCCTGGAGCTCCTAAGGGAGCTTCCCCAAGGTTCATGAGTCCCCGAGCAGCCAGCCCCAGGTCTGCCTCTCCCAACACGGATGCGGCTAACATCATCGCTAGTCATGCAATGAGCATCAATGCTCAACGAAGGCCTGGGTCATGGAGCAGGAGGTAGCTGACATTGCCCTCATAAAATTAGGATAGCTGGGACACATTTTCCACAGCTTTGCCTTGTAGCATGACCTTGCAAATGTCACTAACCAATCATCTACCAGGGGTGTACGCAACACCGGCTTCACATCTGACACAGGTTGCCACTTGAACCTTAAATGTAATCTTGGTGAACAATCTTCTGAATGATAAACTTGACAAGGAAATCCGACCCATTGGAATGGAGTGCCTCTATGTCTGCCTTTCTTCCAAAGTCCACCATTGCTTCAAGCTCATCAATGTAAGTGCTGGACATCTGCCAATATTGTACACTATATGAGGAACTGACATCATGCATGTTCTCCAGCATTGAAACCAACAAATCTTCATGGAATCCTTACCTGGAGAGCTGCACTCTGCATGAGACTCTGCGCCAGAACTCTGTCTCGATTTGACAGTGGTTGCAGTCCATCGTCAGGGACATACTTGATATCGCCATATCTCAATCCAAGCCACTTCACATCACATGCTGAAAAGAAGAAGGGGCCGGTTTAGCACACTGGAAGAAAACTAAACGGCTGTTCTTATTTGCGATTGACTACCGTATCGTGGACCCTCAAGCCCCATTTGGCCTGATCCGAACTTGTATGTGCATATAATTGACAGTCCTGCTGGATTCCTGCAAGCGGATCATTATCAGATACTGATCTATGAAACTTCAGTGGGAATTCAGGTGGTATACTCACATGTCCACCAACCCAAGAATTGGAATCTTTGAGTACTGCAGATGTAAGCTTCGTAAAAAGGCTCTGCAGCAAGCACAACATGTTAGAAGAGGTCAGTTTTGATACCAGGTTATCACTTCCTTCCTACCTCGTGGCCAGGTCGGGAAAACCCTTTGCGGTGACCAATATACATGGAATCTCCTGAAACAAACGATCCTGAACAAGCCGTTGGAAGACAGTGTCCTGCATAATGCCATTCCCAAAGATTGTCAGACGACGGGAACTGAAGGCAAAGCATGAATGAAGGTTCGGCAAAATGCACACCTTTTCAACGACAATAATGTATCTCGCATCTGTCTTGAATGTCAGCTTCTCAATGTTCCATAAGTTCCCTGTGATTGAAACACCAGCACTTCCCCGACTTGTGCAGTCTATCCACTGCCCAGTCTCTCCTTCCTGCACCAAAGGGTTATCAATGACAATTGCTGAACGTTCCATGCACCTACCTGTATCAGACAAGCACGCGTAAAACGTACCCTCATAGATAGACGACCAGCAACTGTACCCTTGCTTGATGCATAGATTCCCAGGCTACACCTGCTGCAGCGGAGGAGGGACACGGTCTCTGTGCATACGATGTCAGAATAGGGTTTCGAATGAAAGTCGAACGAGTGCGAATGGTAGCGTACCTTGAATTGCCGAATTGCAATCACGCTGTTTCTTAAAATACTCCTGGTTTTCGCCTAGCAAGCGATAATAAATCTCCCTCTGAGTCGACATTCTACCATCTTCAAGAAGCTTGTAAATCACCGCGAGAACTTTCCAGACTGCAATTGGGAACGATATTCAGGTGTGTTTTCTTCACAAAATGCAGGAAATATGAACACCTTTGCTGGGTGGACACACACCACGAACATAAGGGAGAACTCTTTTTCCGTTCAGGCCAGTCAATGAGCGCTCTTGCAACGTATGTGCGAGGCCCACTTTGACAATTTCTTCGTCACCGCCATACGCAATAATGTTTGACGCGTCACGTCGAATCTGTTGGTGTACAAGATTGTCAGAATGACAATGTCCCCTAAGGGCGAAGGACGCAGTGACGTACTTACCAAGGACAAACTCTTTATGCTCGGGCGTTCATGGCTGACGAGACCACGCAGAAATTCCAGGACTAACGCTTCGATTCTCCTGCGGACCTGTGTCGAATTTGTCACTACAGTTCCAATTCAGACGGTACATTTACGAAACTTTTCACCCACCTCCTCAGGAGGAACGATATCAGCCATCTGGACATCCTCCATGGCCATATCCTTATGTTGAACGGTTTGACACTAGGTAACGTGATGCGTAAAACTCAGCTCCGTCCTTTAGCTCCCAACACAGTCGGCAGAGAGAGCTATGACGCTCGATGTTTGATCAGGACTCCTATTGAGCGAGGTACCTTCTACCAACCACCTCAGGCTAGGACAATTGAGAAATAATACCTTGATATCATCATTTGCTCGTCAAGATGACGCCAACATTCGATATGGTACAAATTGCAGACTGTAACTTTCCCGCAACATTTGGTATGAATATTGTTCAGATTGAAATATACCTTCATATAAATGACAAAACGCCATTGCAAAACGTTCGATTGTAAACCCTTGTTTCTCATCTAAAAAATACACTATTCTCTGATCAGAAGAACATGTAAAGTATATACATGCTAAATGCCAAGGAAGATGCCTAGGCATTCACAACTATCCCTCTTGCACAGCATGAACACTCTTTGTCAGAGGCCAGAGGCCTATGCATTCACAACCACCCCTCCTGCACAGTATGAACTCTCTTGTTGTCAGTATAAATAAATAGTGATAATAATCACCTCCTTAAGCTACGGTAAACTCATTTCTTACCATTGGGGTGGAGCACTTGGCCAGTGAAGTACGAGGAATCATCACATGCAAGGAACACATAAGAGGGGGCGATCTCATCCGGCTGAGCCACCCTCTTCATGGGCACCTGCTTGCCAAACCCTTCCACCTTCTCCTCCTCAAACGAGGCCGGTATGAGGGGCGTCCACACAGGTCCAGGCGCCACACCTGCAAAACAGCAAGCAGCGTGGTTTTGACACTCGATAAGAGCAGCACAACAGCTTGCAATGTGCATGCATACTATTACATGTGAAACTTTTGCAACATTACACATCCTGGTAGCAACGTTACACTCACCATTCACGCGGATGCCCTTGTCAACCACCATGAGCGAGAGGGAGCGAGTGAACCCAACGATGGCAGCCTTGGTGGTGGAGTAGGGCAGCAGAGAGGGATTGCCCTTGTATGCAGTGACAGAGGTGGTGTTGATGATGCAGCTGCCTTCCTTCATGTGAGGCAACTGCAGATGCAAGAGAAGAGGGATCAGATACACACAAGATAGAGCTTGAAGAGACTGCATTAGGTACTGCTTGATAGAGCGCCATGCTTTAAAAAGGGCGCTGCATTTTACAACCAGGATTAAAAAACCCATTGCCAGTGTAATTAATTCAAGTGGTGCACGGCCTTACTTTGCCATGTAGAAGTAAGCGTGTATGTTGGTCTTGAAGGTGCGGTCCCACTCCTCAGGGGAGATCTCCTCGAGGGTCTTGTGGGTGTGCTGCTCCGCTGCGTTGTTCACCAGCACGTCTATGTTCCCCCCAAAGTGCTCCGCCACCTTCCGAACCACCTGCATGCAACCATGGACAGAATTCACAACAATGACATGAACACAAATTTAGTACCATCCCAAAACACCAAAGCATCATTGTACTTAATCGACAGAAAATGAAACGTGATCCCATCCGAACATGAAAAGAATTCCATGAAGCAACAGAACCACACCCCATCCTCACCTCCTTGCAGTTGTCGTGGTGCCCAAGGTCCACGGGGATGGCGAGCGGCTGCTTGTGCTCGGGGCGCTGGGCGTCCCGCAGCAAGCGGAGGGTCTCCTGGGCGTCCTTGTCCTCCCGCGGTGACACGTACGTGAACGCCACCGCCGCTCCCTCCAACGCGAAATGGTGAGCCACGCTCCGCCCGATGCCGGAATCGCCTCCCGTGATCAGCGCAATCTTACCCTGCAGCGAGGAAAAGAGAGCAGAGAGATTTAAGTATTCTAATCAAAGAGCTAGGTACATTATCCTGCAAAAGGGATGACATAAAAAAGAATGAATTAGGCATCAGCTTCAAGCCCTGTTCAAAAGTTCGACAAGCGTCTATGCTTCCAACGATTTAAACCATGTTTTTTTCCGAGACTGCCTCTTAACGTCTTTAATGTAAAAATCACTTTCATTGCATGCACTCAGGCGCGCACCTTAAGCTTTTCGGCCGGCTTGTACGCCTGGCGCGTCACGGACGGCTGCGGCTCCATCTCGTGTTGCACGCCGGGCTGCTGACCCTGGCGCTGCGCGGGAGGAGACGGCGTGGCCATGGCGCGACGCTGCGAGACCGATTGCATTGCTGCTGTTGCTGAGGTGAACAAAAATCCGCGAGAGGACGGAAAATGGAAAGCAGAAGGTAGCGAAGGCTTGAGGGGAATGCAGGGAACAACTGATGCGTTTCTGCTCGGGACGAGTGAGTTATGAAGGGAGGAGGCGATGGGAGCTGCGCGCGCATGCGACGCCATTCTCGTTCATCAATCGCATCATGAATCTTGGACTGGAAGCGTCGGAGTCTCAGTACCAGGAAACCTAATCTCCGGCTCGGAAAATGAGGTGGACATGATAGAGCTGCGACGCTCGGTCTGGGACGCTTCGCACAGCCTGTTAGCGACACGAGGATGAGAGATGGCATCGGTTGCCGTGAAAGGCGCTCAGGACCACCATGCATCGTGCCACCTGTTTACGAAGCCTGAGTTCTGCTGGTTAGGAGTGACAAGGGGTGAGAAGCTGCATTTGTGGAGACGAAGAATGTGCCCAGTTTTGTGGACATTCATGAGATGGGTTACTCGTGGTTTCATACAATGCCGCAACGTTACAGTATTGGTGGAATATGTTTCACAAGGTCAGTATCTCGTACCGTCAATAGCTGTCATCGGCCCATTAGCTCAGTTGGTTAGAGCGTCGTGCTAATAACGCGAAGGTCACAGGTTCGAAACCTGTATGGGCCAGCTTTTGTCTTTGTGCATCAGAAGAGCGCGTCCGACTATCTGTCTCACTGCTTCTCTGTTCGATTCTTCTTTCACTTCTGCTCTCTTCTTTCTCAAGAAGAACTGGATACAGGTCTTCTTGGATATACCACCATTCACTACCTAGTGACGCGTTCGCAGCATAGCAGGGCTCTGCCATCTGAAACCTTTAAACCCTTTTGTGCTCGTACTTGAGACCGCGAAGCTTTGCAATCTCTCTTTCCACGCTGCTGAATGAGAGGTGGATGTACACTGCAAGCTGTACAAACCTGCGCAGGGAGTAAATATAAGCAGATCCTGTCAAGTATAAATACGGTAGCTCGGCAACAACAAATTTGTAACACACAATTGGAAGCAACTTGCATTGGGGGAATGGCTATGGGCCAACAAACAACTGGAGGTGCACTAGGGTTGAGTAGGCATGAGAGGAACTGGGATGACAAGCACTCTTACACTGGATTTGCGAGGGGTAACCAGAAGAGCCGCCACCGGAACGGTGTTGCCAGCCTGGCAGTTTGGTCGCGGCGAAGAGAGAAAGGAATAGAAACAAAGAAATATTATTTTGAAAGACGTGACATACCGTAAGACTGCCCATAGATCTGTCTCCACGAGTTTGCAACACATTTGTGCGTTCCATAAGGCTGATGCTAAGTAACAAGACGTACTGTAGCAGGGAAGAATTCGGTTTTCGTTTAGAAATTTGTCTTTTAGGTTACCTCAAAAGTAGATTGGTACTGTAGCTGGGTAGGTATTCAGCAATACGTACTGTAGCAGGGTGTAGCTCCAGAAGAGTGCAAGCACAGTGGAGAGAGCAGCAGAGGACGTGAAGAGAAGGTAACGTTTTGAACCGTGCATCCAAAGAGAGAGAAGGAGAAGGGCAGAGGCTGCCACTGATGCCACATCTGAGGGAGAGGAAGGACGGAGAGGGAGGGAGCGGAGAGGGAAGGGGGGGAGTGAGAGGAAGAGTGAAGAGAAGGTGGGTTGTGGAGCCGTGCAGGGAGAGAGAGAGAGGAGGAAAAAGGCGGACGCTGGTACTGATGCGACGTCTGGAAGCGAGGAAGGACACGACAGGGAAAGGGGGTTAGGAGGAAGGGGGGCAGCAGTGAGAGGGAGAGCGCAAAGGAAGAAAAAACGGAAATGGGGAGCGAGATACAGGGATGGGGAGAGGGGGGAGGGGGGGAAGGGTGGGAGAGGGGACAGTGCGAGCCAGGCAGCAGCAGGAATGGATGGGAGAAGTTTGAGACATTAAAACACACAGGAACCAGGAGTGCAGGAACGGG
The DNA here is from genome assembly GCA_947471745.1 of Closterium sp. Naga37s-1. Classification (NCBI taxonomy): domain Eukaryota; kingdom Viridiplantae; phylum Streptophyta; class Zygnematophyceae; order Desmidiales; family Closteriaceae; genus Closterium; species Closterium sp. Naga37s-1. The sequence continues at coordinate 3,391,521 of CANJKZ010000184.1, read as the reverse complement.
AGAAGGAGTAGGTGATAGAAGCAGCATACCGGCAGCAGCAAGGGCTGTGAGGTCGACCACTTGGCGCAGCTCAGCATGCCTCCTCTGAATGAGGAAGCGCGTGGAGGAGACACAGTGCCAATGGGATTGCAGGAAAAAAAAAAACCCCAAAAAAAAAAAAAAACAAAAAAAAGGAAAAAAAAAAAAAAACAAAACAACAAAAAAAAGAGAGAGAAAAAAAACGACAGTTAGTACGAGGTTGGGAATGCCGGAGACGAAATTGGGTGGAGCCATGCCCCCAATGGCAAGTCAAAACGACAGAACTGCTGGAGATGATATTGAAGATGACAATGAGAAGGAATGTTGAGAAACGCAAGAGAGGAGGAAAGTAGTTATGCCTGACACCGTCGAGGGCAGCAAGGCTGAAGTGAGCATTGAAACAGGAATTACCAGAAAACGACATTGGTTGGTGTGTCATACATTCCCCGAGGTGTGTCCACCCCCCCCTCCACCCCCCCCACCCCCAGCACACCCCCCTAGCACACACCTGAGCCCAGGGAGAGACGATGAGGTTGATGACTCCATGCACCATGAAGGATGCATATGGCCTTATCAATAACACATGGCACTTGCCCCCCCTCCCCCCCTCCCCCTCTTCCCCGCCCCCTACACACCTGACCCCAGGGAGAGAGAACAAGGCTGATGACTCCATGCACCATGAAGGATGCATATGCGAGCAGTATCAGCGACATGCAGATCTGCAGGACAGACAACGAGATTGGTGACGCGTATTAAGGGGAGTTTTTTTACACATCTTTGCAAGAGGAGAAACGTTTTACTCGACACCTTACCTTCCAGAAGCGATGTGACTCGTGGTGTTGCTTCTCAAAAGCTGCTATCATTGCCTCCTGCTCTGTATGCCATGCCATGATGCCACAAGCCATGCCATGCCATACCTCATTGTGTCATGGCAATCCACACCATCCCATGCCATGCCACACAATGCATCACAAGGTTTTTAGTCCGAGGGAGTGAAAGCGAGAGTGAGAAGGCACAACCGCCCGACCTTGCGTGTCGAGTCTGGCGGCTCTTCGCCCTTCCCACCCTCGCCATTGGCATGCATCCAAACCCTTCATCCAAGGGAATCCAGGCGAAAGTGCAAAGGCACCACCACCGCACGACCCTTCCCAGCACCACCCTTCCCAGCACCACCCTTCCCAGCACCACGGCACGACCCTTCCCAACAGAACCCTTCCCAGCACGGCCCTTCCCAGCACGGCCCTTCCCAGCACGGCCCTTCCCAGCACCACGGCCCTAACCTTGTGTGTCGAGGAAATCTGGAGGCTCTTCGCCCTTCCGTGAGGCGCTGCTGGCCCCACTCGAGTCCGAGTCCATGGCTGCTCGCTGCCTCATGGTTGGGTGCGGTGCAGGTGATTGGCACACAGCTGGCACACACACAGAGGGGAGAGAGAGAGGCAGGGAGGGAGGAAGCTCATCACCCTTCCGTGAGGCGCTGCTGCCCCACTCGAGTCCGAGTCCACGACTGCTCGCTGCCTCATGGTTGTCTGCGGGTGATTGGCACACAGCCGGCGCACGCACGGAGGGGCGGGAGGGAGGGAGGGAGGGAGGGAGGGAGGGAGGGAGGGAGGGAGGGAGGGAGGGAGGGAGGGAGGGAGGGAGGGAGGGATAGAGAGGAGGGGCGGAATGTGGTTCGAGAGTTGCCTCGCAACACTTTCGCACTCGAATTGCCGTCCATGGGTGCTCGCTGCCTCATCGTTGGAGCAAAGCTGGCATACGCACGGAGAGGAGGGAAGGCGGGAGGGAGGGACGGGAAGGGGCGGGAATGGGGAGAAAGGGCGCAAGGAGGGACGGAGGGATCGGGCAGGGCGGGTGGCGGGGACGAGTGGGAGGAGAGAGGAGGGTAGGCGGGGGGGAGGGGCGCGCGGGAGGGAACGGAGGCGCGAGAGGGGCGGGAGAGGCGGAGTGGCGGAGAGGAGGGTAGGCGGGGGGCAAGGGAGGAGCAGGGCGGCCGCGAGGGGATGATCCAACGCGATTCGCTGAAACAAGAAGCGCAAAAGGCGGGATGGGCAGGTAGGGTTGGAAAAGCCGGAACGGGGGGTTTGGGGAAGGAGCGTTGGCGAAAAAGCGCTGCGGAGGGGCGGTGGCGGAGGGGCGGTGGCGGAAGCGCAGTGGCGGCGAACGGGCGCACTCTTTCGAGAAAGATACGCACGAAGTTAACTTACTCTGTTGTGCGAGAGTCGTACAAGGAGCGCTGAGGCTATACGCTTTGTAGCTAACTTTCTAGAATCTAAAACTTGAGGAAGTCGCAGCTAAGAAGTCGCGGCTTTCCGCAAATGGACAGCTGGATTGCGTATGATAGGAATGAATTCATGTATAACATTTTCAGCCCAAACCAGCGGTTCTAAAGCTTTTTGAAGTCATGTATTTAGTACGAGTCTGACCTGTATCGCATCTGGCCATACTGAGGTTACGTGCCCTCGGCGCTGGCACAATGTGTTTGTTTTTCAGGGGTTTTTACCGTAACTCTAAACCAAATTGTCTTTGTAGAACTATATCCCCTGAAATTTTCCAAAAAAAACTATTTTCCAGAATTTGAATTCCCTTCAGAGTCACAAAATGCTCCTACCCTGAAGATCTCGAAACATTCACCTGGTTCTACTTGTACGGGCGTGTAAACCCCATCGATATATCATGTTCTTCGAAAGACTAGACAAAGACAGTTTTCCGTTGGGGAAGCGTTTCAATAGGCCCTGATTGTGAATTTTTCTTTTCGGGAAAAGCACCTGATCGTGTGAACGCCACGCGCAAGAAGGGCGGGAAATTTCTTCCGCTTCCCCAGCGCAAACCACGCTCAGGCAACGCGAACGACTCGCCAGTTCAACCTGCTCTCCCGTGACTGACGGCGCCTGTGGAACAGACACAATCTCCGAACTCGAGGAGCCTCTGCGAAACCCAACTCGATTACTTGACTGGTGAACGACGAGCTCGGCGAAAAGGGAACTAGTCGCAAGCTGCTTCGTTTTGCCAAAGCCATCAATTGCGCATCTCAGGTGGAAATTTAGCGCATGCGGCGCGGTTTCGGGTGGATCCCGGTCTTCACGCTCTCTGTGAAAAACAGGTGTGCGTAGTCGAGCCGCGTCACCAAATCCGGCAAAATTTGCCATCCCACCAAATTCGAGCAGATCACAAAGCTCAAGGCTCCCCGAGCAATCAACCGACTCCCTCTCCCAAGCGGGAAAGGCGCTTTCAACAGCAACAGCCCCTCCTGAGAGCATGTCAACCTGCTGCTGCTGCGCACAGGGGAGAGTCGACATGAGATTCTAAAGTCCAACAGAGATGGGCTAGGGTGTGCAAAGAAACGCGGGGCCGCGCGGGCGAGGCCATGGAGAACTCAACACTTGCGCTTGCGGACAGTCTTAATTGCTGTCCTTAGTGCGTGCAGGAAGAATCCGCATCCCCCGGCATCCCCTCATCTCCGCATCTTCCCTACAGACATCCGCATCCACCCACGCCACTTGCATTAGTCTGCAGAAGTCCCGCGCTTTCTCGCCAATCCCGTTATAGCTCCAGCGTTTAAAAGACCGTAAGCGGACAGCACGCAGCTTGGATCTTCATATTTTTCAGCGCCTCCCCCGATGTTCGTTCACTTGGATGTGTTGGAGGACTTCTTGAGTTTTCCCCATGCCGCCGCAGCATTAGCGGACGCGCAAGCTAGTACGGAGAGAGCACACCGGCGTCCTGAGGGGAACCGTGAAGCGTAGGACCATCCGTTGAGGCTCACCAGAAGAAAAACACCAGAAGAACTATGAGGCACTAGAGTAATGACAAGGCTCGTTCCCTTCGCGCACTTCGATTCGTCCCATCCCGCTGTCGCAAAGACTGTCGCCCGGAATCTTGGCCCGTCGCTAGCGATCTTTCGCTTGTCGCAGACGAGATTTCGTAGCAAGAAGAACCTAATTAATAAGACTGCCACGGTGGCCGGACCAGCAGCAGCGTGTGCTTCCTCTTTATTCCAGCGCGCCCCGTCCATCCGCTTCGCATCCGCCCGCCCAATAGTCTGCCGGCTCTGCCTTAATACCTCTTTCGAAGCGCCTCGTAAATCTGCCCTGCGCAACCCGTCCCTCGGCGTTGCACCCCACCGCTCAGTACCATCCTCTCATATTTCCGCTTATACTCGTTCTAAGGCGCAACACAGGTCATTTCTCCGCCCCCAGTTTTCCCACCTCCTATCTTCCCGCGCAGTGCTATTGTGTCGCCTCTTTGCCGATACGATTTCGTTTCGCGACCGCACGCTTCCAAAGGATTGGCGAGTAACCAGCAGTACGGCCCTTGGCGTTACCATTTCGCTCTGGCGAATCTCGCGAGTTACCTCTCGTGGCTGTACACGGCGCCGACTGTGTCGCTACCTCGTCGTATTACCAGAATCATCATCCCGCTATTATCTCCATACATCCTATCACATTTGCTTGGAAAATAGCGTCTTTCGATTCTTTCATTGCGGGCTAGCGGTTCGCCCGCGGTATAAGCACGCTCGTTTTAGCATAGCAGCTCTGGATAGCGGTGATGATACTCCCGCGGCTCCCCCCGCTACCGCGCAATCAACGCAGGCGGACGGCCGCGCGGAAAAAATGCCAATACCTGCAGTTTTCCCGCCGTCCGCCGGAATACTCGGCCCAGGATCCTCCGCGCCCCCCGTTGGCGGAACCTTGGCGGAAAGATTTCGCGCGAAGTGTGCGCCGCGTCCGCAACTGTCGGTCCTCGATCGCGCGTCGTTCCGCGCAATGACGTCGGAGGGGGGAGGGGGAAGGGGCGGGGGAAGCACACCTGTCGCCACTCCGCAGAGCATCGTGTGGCAGCGCGCGGCGGCTTCCGCGGTGGCGGCGATTCAGGCGGCTGCAGAGGAGAGGAAGGAAGGAGTAGAAGGAAGCGCAGGAGCAGGAGGAGAAGAAAGAGGAGGAGAAAGAGGAGGAGGAAGAGGAGGAGAAAGAGGAGGAGAAAGAGGAGGAGAAAGAGGAGGAGAAAAAGGAGGAGGAGAAGCGACAGGGGAAGAACAGCTTCTTGAAGGCGAGGAGTGTGGGAGTACGAGAGCTGAGCGAGATTATCGCAAATGGGGCCGTCACGGCCGTGGCGAAGGCGAGGCGACGGAGGAAGTGGGTCGCAACAGGCAGCAGCCCGGGACCGAGGCCAGCCCTGGCGAAGGCGAAGTAAGCCCTGGCGAGTTACCCCCTCGAATTACGTCGAGAATGAGCGAAACGGGGAACCAGCGAGGACGTTATTTTTCGCAACAGGGTACGGAAACTGGCTCAGGTATCATACTTGGAGAGGCTGGTAACCAGGTAACACCAGGAAGTGGGTCTGTGGGTGGCGAACGTGGACCGTGGCGTGGTGTATCGCCAGGCGTGGTAACTTGGAGTGGCACGTCGGCTGCTATTTCGCCTGCTATATCGCCTGGCATATCGCCTGGTTTATTGCCAGGAATTTCGCCTGGCATATCGCCGCCAGAGGTTTCGGAATGCGTGTGGGGGGAGCAGGACCGCGGGAGCTCGAGGGGGTTCGCTGCGGCGGCGAGGGGCGCACTGCTAGTGGAGTGCACGTCCGGGGGAGCGGGGAGGTGGCGGGGTGTGGAGGCAGCGGCGGAATGGCGGGCTACGCAGCAGAGGGGGCATGCGCAGGGAGCAGCAGCGGAACGTGCGCGGAACGCGGATGGCAGCAGCGCGGAGGGTGCGGAAAGGGAGGGTGGCGGGGAGGGGAAGCCTCCCGCGCATGGCGTGCGGAGCCGACTCTCCCCCTTGCGGCGCGCGGTGCGGAGCGAAACCTCCCCGTTAGCAGGCAGTCACGCGCTCCTGAGCGGAGACTCCCCTCCCGCGCGCAGTGCGCTCCTGAGTGGCGCTTCTCCGCCCGCGCGTGGCACAAAGGCGAGCGCGGCCTCCCCGCCTGCGCCCACCAGCGCGCTGCCGAGCGGAGTCTCCCCGCCTGCGCGCAGCGTGCTGCTCAGTGGGGTCTCTCCTTCTGCGCCAGTAGCAGATAACGCGCTGATGACTGGTGTATCCCCGCCTGCGCCCACCAGCGCGCTGCTGAGCGGAGTCTCCCCGCCCGCGGGCAGCGCGCTGCTCACTGGGGCCTCCCCGCCGGCAGGAAACGTGGCGGCAAGGCGCGCAACTCCGCCGTCCCATGCTGATTTTCCGCCTGGAGTCTCCCCGCCCGCGACCAGCGCGCTGCTGACTGACGACTCCCCGCCCGCTGCACACAGCGCGCTACTAAGCGGAGTCTCCCCGCCTGCGGGGAGTGCGGTGCTGAGTGGGTTCTCACCTTCTGCGCCCGCTCGTGCCTCTTCGCTCTCACCACACAGCGCTCTGCTGACCGGACTTTCCCCGCCCGCGACCAGCACGCTTGAAAACGACGGCTCACCTGCCGTAGTTCCCCCGTATCGTACCATAGTTGGCACGAGTGGCAGAGCTGGCACGGACGGAAACGCTGGCGTGGATGGCGGTGTTAGCGTGGTCAGCATTGCACCTGCTGCCATACCTGCGCCCCCTCGTTACTCCCCTTCCCGCCTGCCTCCCAACCAATCCCCGCCAAGCCGGTCAGCAGCAGCAGCAGCAGCAGCAGCCCCTTGGCATCCTGCCGTCATGCCTCCTCCCCTGCCTGCTGCTACCGCCACGCCCCCGCCCTCCCACCCCTACCAACCCTCAGATCCCTCCCAGCGTTCCCACCCCTCCCAGCCCTCACAATTTTCCCACCCCTCCCTCCCTTCACACCCCTCACTCGCCTCACAGCTCTTGCCTGCTGCAGCAGACCCTCCTGCTCTTCTAGCCAGCACTGGTACAGAATTCAATGCGCCAAACGCTGCTCTCATCCCTGCTCCTGCTCCTCCTGACGCTGCTGCTGTTGACGCCACTCCTGCTTCGGCCACTGCCCAACAGCCACAGGCACAGCAACAGCAGCAGCAGCAGCAGCAGCAGCAGCAGCAGCCAAAGACACAGTCAGCAGACGTGCCTGCGCTACAGCAAAGGCCAGCACCTAACGACCCGCACGCCCTGCCCACCACCCCCAGCGTCCCCTCTCTCATTCCACGTGACGCTGACGGCCCAATCATCAGCCCACGTGTCCCTGACGCTCCCTCTATCAGTCCACGTGTCCGTGATGCCCCATCCATCAGTCCACGTGTCTCTGACACCCCCTCCATCAGTCCACGTGTCCCCCAGATATTGCAGGATCTGCTGCTGTTCCCGGGCTCCTCTGCCGGCCAGGCTGTAGCGGCGGCTGTAGCCGCGGCTCTGGACAGGTGCTGTGGGGGAAGGGCAGGTGGGGGGACGGCGGGTGGCGAGAGAACTGGTGGGGGGAGGACTGGTGGGGGGAGGACTGGTGGGGGATGGGTGAATGTGGGTAGGGCTGGTGGGGGAAGAACGGATTGGGAGAGTGCGGGTGGGGGGAGGGCGGTTGAGGGGGAAGAGGGTGGTGGGGGAGTGGGTGAGGGGAGAGCGGGCAGGGGAAGAACAGAAGGGGGGAGGGCGGGCGCAGAGGAAATGAGTGGTGGGAAAGCAGGTAAGTGGGGAGCGGGTGAAAGGGAAACAGGGGGTGGGGTAGTGGGTGAAGGGAGAGCGGGTGGGGAGGGAACGGAAAGAGGGGAGAGCGAGAGGGAGGAAGTCAGGTTAAGAAGGCAGGGTGGGGAAGGGTTGGAGGAAGGGGAGGGTGGAGAGGAGGGAGGAGGAGGAAAGAGGAGGCGTGTAGAGAGAGGGATTGAAGGAGTGGGAGGAGGGCCAACAGAGGTGAGAGTGAGTGAGGGTGGTGGTGGTGGAGGGGGAGAGGGAGGAGGATGGGGAGCAAGAGGGGGAGAAGTGAGTGGGAGGGGCAAAGGAGTGTGGGTGAGAGGGGGGGAATGGCACCAGGGAGGGGCTGTACCCAGGACAGGGGGGGCTGGAGGGGAGGGAGGGGAAGAGGGAGAGGGAAGTTCAGGAGAAGAAGAGGAAGGAGGAGGAGGAGGAGGAGGAGGAGGAGGAGGAGGAGGAGGAGGAGGAGGAGGAGGAGGAGGAGGAGGAGGAGCAGAGGGAGGGGAACGCGAGGAAGGAGAAGGAGTAGAGGGTGGATCAGGGGAGGGTAGGGAGCAAGAGGAGGAGGAGAATGCTATGGAGGTGGGGGAAATGGATAGGGATGCTTCCAGGAGGGGCAATGTCACAAGTGGCAAGGCACTCCGGCAAGATAAGAGGCAATCCACGGAAAGGGATGGGAGTGGGGAGAGGCAACATCAGCATCAGCAGCAGCAGCAGGAAGTGCACTACCAGCTTCCCCCAGAATCTCAACAGCAACAGCAACCACTGCATCTGCATCCACGTCAGCAGACACGTCAGCAGCAGTCCCATCAGCATCCGTCACGTCAGCAGCAGCAGGAGCAGCGTCCTGTGGCTGTAGCAGAGGTGTTGCGGGAGCTACAGGCTGTAGCAGGGCTGCTGAGCGGTGTGGGGGAGTGGGATGCGATGCCCCAGCCTCGCTCCCGTGCCGCACATGCGGTGCGCAGTAATTGGAATATGCATAGAAGTACAGTAAGTACACTAGATAGTGTTGACACAGGAGTTAACATGGAGAGATTGCGAAAAAATGCGTCTGACGCTGATGCTGGAAGTGCTGCTGGGGGGGTGAGGAGAGGGGGGTTGGTGGATGATTGCAATACAGAAGCCGATGGTGGGGGTGTCGCGGAAAGAGATTGTGACAGTAATCCTCGTGGCACGAGCAGGTTAGTGAGGGACGGCCAAGACAGCTTGGCTGGTGATGAGCACCGCGTGGGGACTCCGGAAGGCCATTGAGCATGGTAATAAGGTTCAACGATGCTGTTTGTATGGGATTGCTAGTAGCTACGGCAAAAGGATTAACAATAGGTACAGGTTTTAGAACCTGTGTAACTGGCAACATCTGTTGTATTATGGACTTGTTGTACCATGCTATACTACATCATCATCAATAGCGTTAATGTCACCGTTAATAAGCATAGTGTTTAATCCATATGTATGTATGATCTCCAATTCTTCACACCCTTCTTAGACGAATTCTCCACAGACGGGTTGAGTGTTCCACACTTGAGGGCTGGTCGTGATGTGACTTGAAACGCAAGCAAAAGGCCCTGGGATTGGTTCGTCAAGGCAATTTCCAGGGCATGGAAGTTTCAGTATTCGACAAGTGATAAAAGCGGTTCAAGGCGGTGAAGCTATTGAACCTCTCTAAAGAACACAGGAACGTACTCAACCGTTGGTTTTCCAACAAAAACGCGAATTCTGTTGGACATGCGAGTATGGCTGGGGGCATATGATGAGATTGATCGGAGCAATATCGAGATTGAATTCTGTTTGCTGACAGCGTTCTAGTGTTCTGATTCTCGCTCTCCCGTCAGTTACCATCCGCTTGCCCTTTCCGTTAGCGACCATGCTGGGTCGAAGGCGCAAGCAGCAGCAACAGCCGCCGAAGCAGCAGCGGGTTCGCGAATCCGATTCGGAGTCCGAGGAGTCGGAGCGACAGCCGGAGGTCGAGCGAACCATCGTGGTTGACCATGGCGACTATTCCTCCTCCTGCGGCTACTGCCGAGGCACTCGCGGCTCCAGCCACTCCCATGGTCTGAATCCCCCACATTCAGCGTTTCCGTTATACATTTCCGCATCAGGGTTCCGAATGAGCGTTTCCCTTCGTTTCACCGTATCGTCTTCAGCCTTTCCTTTTTTGCCAATGTATAATATACTCTTATCTTCTGGATGTTTCCATTTTTACTTCTTTTTTTCAGGAATAACCGCGGAGACGATGACAGTACAGGACTATCAAGGTAAGGTGGCAGCTTACAGTAATGTGTTTTGCGGCAGTGTGGCGATATCATTTCTGATTCTTAATCTAGTGCAGCAGTTTCAAAAGTGCTTACATCGTCACTCTTCACTCCCCCTTACCCTGTCACAAGCATACCTGTTGGATCTTGGGTGGCGTTGATCGGGCTGTTTCCTCTACAAGCTGGACATGACATGCCCCGCACCTGCTGCCCTGCCTACACCATGTCGTGGTGTTGTAAAATCCACCCCTTTCCCCCTTCCTCATCGCCCCCCACGCAGACCTGTTAGACCGTGGGTGGCGGCGATCCGGCTGTTTCCTCTACAAGCCGGACATGCCCCGCACCTGCTGCCCGGCGTACACGATCCGCCTCGTGGCGGGGCGGTTTCAGCCCAACAAGGAGCAGCGCAAGGTGCTGAGGCGCATGGAGAGGTTCCTCAGTGGAGAAATCGACCTTCCGCCCGCCAGACCCAGAGATTCCTCCGCTAGCCTTCCCGGGCGTGCTTCAAACTCGGGCGCAGGTTCAGGTTCAAATTCAGGTTCAAAGCTGCAGCAATCAGACCCTGCGAAGCGGCAAGCCCTAGTGGAGGCGCGGATAGAAGGGGCTTTAAGTGAGGGTTTGGAGCAAGGACCTTTGGCAGCAGTGCAGGCGTGTGTTGAAGGGGCTTTAAGCGGGGTGTTACAGCAGTGGAGGGAGCAGGGGTCACTGCCTGCCAGCTTGCTGCTACCTGCTGTGACCCTCCGATCTGTTCCTGTGAGCGTGAGGGCGCGAGTCGGGGAGGGGAAGGGACGGGAGCGAGGGGAAGGAGAGAAAAAGAAGGGAGGGAAGAGTGACAAGGGGAAGGGAGGGGAGGAAGGGGCAGGAGGGGCAGGGGAAAGCCAGCAGAAAGGCGTGTCTGCCCCTTTGCCAGTGCTGACGTCAAACATTGCGTTTCTGATCTGCTCCGGGTTAAAGAAACTGCAGCAGCAGCAGCAGCAGCAGCCAGGGGTGACAGCCACACAGCAATCAGCAAGCGGAGAAGGAGTGGGCACAAGTGCTTTCCCTTTAAGCTCTAGTGCACAAGATTTTGCAGCAAAGCTGGTAGCAGAAGCGGATGGGGCGTTGCAGAGCGGGGGGCTGCCAGAAGGGATGTGTGTGAGGGCGGTGCATGGGCATGTGAATGTGCTGGCGCCCGCTGCTCTGCTTCATGGTGGCATGATGACAGGCACGAATCATCAGCAACGGCAGCAGCAGCAGGAAGAGCAGAAGCAGCAGCAAAAACAGCAGCAGCAGCAGCAGCAACGGGACGAGCAGCAGCACCAGCAGCGGCAGCAGCAGGGGAAACAGCACACCCCACGCCGCCTAGAGATAACAACCCACCCATCGGCGTTCACACAGGAGGAGTACGACCTGTACCGCAAGTACCAGATCCACGTGCACGATGATAAGCCCTCCTCCGTCACCCGACGCGGCTACGAGAATTTCCTCGTCAACACGCCCCTCATACACGTGCCCCCCCCACCTGCTCCTCCCACCTCCGCTTCCTCCCACTCCCCTCCGCTCCATCCACACTCAGTCCCGCCCCTAGAAGCACCTGAGCATGCCTCAGCGCAGCTCCCCTCCTGTGGGTACGGGTCTTTCCACCAGCAGTATCGGATTGACGGGCGCTTAGTGGCTGTGGGGGTGGTGGACGTGCTTCCGCGCTGCCTCTCATCTAAGTATCTCTTTTGGGACCCGGACTTTGCGTTTCTGTCTCTGGGGAAGTTTTCCGCGCTTAAGGAGATCGAGTGGGTGCAGCGCGAGCAGCAGCGGCGCCCTGATCTGTTACTGGATTCGTACTATATGGGGTATTACATCCACTCGTGCCCCAAGATGACTTACAAGGCTGCGTATGCACCGTCGGATCTTCTCTGCCCTCAGCGCTACATGTGAGTGTTTTCTTGGTACAGCGGTTTTTACATGTCAGTTGTATTCTTTGTGGGTTCAGAAAATAAAAACTAGTTTTTTTCACGCATCTTCCTTGTGTCGGTTTCTCCTTACACTTGGACAATTTCTGCAGTTTTCAGAGTTTCTGGAAATGCCCGTCATGTCTTCAGGTGCATGCCCCTATCACTTCCCCACAATTGTCCCATTCCCTCCCCACAAACTCCCCCCTCCCCCCCCCCCACCCCATCAGGTGGGTGCCCTTCACCCTCCCCCGCCCTCTCCTCGACCACTCCGCCTATGCTGTTCTCTTCTCCGCTCTGCCGAAACACCCACACGCACCAGCCAGCCTTCCTTCTCTCACAAGCTCCCACCATCAGGCTCTCTCTTCCATGCAAGGAGAAGGGGCAGGGGCAGGGACGGGGCCAGAGGAGGGAGCGAGAGAGGCAGTGAGAGGGTATGCAGGGGTGGGAGGGGGACAGACGGAAGCAGAGAGAGCAGAGGCGCGGGAGTTACAGGCTGCTGCTGAGAGAGGGGAGGGTGGGGGAGGAGGGGATGGGGGGGTGGACGGGGCGATTAGCAGGGAGGATACTAACGAGTATGGAGTGCAGGGAGGGGTGGACAGGGCTGAAGAGGGTAGGAGAAGGGGGGAGGGAGGGGAGGATGGGATGGAGGTTGACGGGGGAAGGGAGGGAGAGGGGCGAAGCGGGGTGGGAGGAGGGAGGGAGGGGGGTGGGAGCGAGCGTGGAGGAGGAGGGGAAACATGGGCGGAGGAGGGGAAACATGGGCGGAGGAGGGGAAACATGGGCGGAGGAGGGGAAACATGGGCGGAGGAGGGGAAACATGGGCGGAGGAGGGGAAACATGGGCGGAGGAGGGGAAACATGGGCGGAGGAGGGGAAACATGGGCGGAGGAGGGGAAACATGGGCGGAGGAGGGGAAACATGGGCGGAGGAGGGGAAACATGGGCGGTGGAGGGGAAACATGGGCGGAGGAGGGGAAACATGGGCGGAGGAGGGGAAACATGGGCGGAGGAGGGGAAACATGGGCGGAGGAGGGGAAACATGGGCGGTGGAGGGGAAACATGGGCGGAGGAGGGGAAACATGGGCGGAGGAGGGGAAACATGGGCGGAGGAGGGGAAACATGGGCGGTGGAGGGGAAACATGGGCGGAGGAGGGGAAACATGGGCGGAGGAGGGGAAACATGGGCGGAGGAGGGGAAACATGGGCGGAGGAGGGGAAACATGGGCGGTGGAGGGGAAACATGGGCGGTGGAGGGGAAACATGGGCGGAGGAGGGGAAACATGGGCGGTGGAGGGGAAACATGGGCGGTGGAGGGGAAACATGGGCGGTGGAGGGGAAACATGGGCGGAGGAGGGGAAACATGGGCGGAGGAGGGGAAACATGGGCGGTGGAGGGGAAACATGGGCGGAGGAGGGGAAACATGGGCGGAGGAGGGGAAACATGGGCGGTGGAGGGGAAACATGGGCGGAGGAGGGGAAACATGGGCGGAGGAGGGGAAACATGGGCGGAGGAGGGGAAACATGGGCGGAGGAGGGGAAACATGGGCGGAGGAGGGGAAACATGGGCGGAGGAGGGGAAACATGGGCGGAGGAGGGGAAACATGGGCGGAGGAGGGGAAACATGGGCGGAGGAGGGGAAACATGGGCGGAGGAGGGGAAACATGGGCGGAGGAGGGGAAACATGGGCGGAGGAGGGGAAACATGGGCGGTGGAGGGGAAACATGGGCGGAGGAGGGGAAACATGGGCGGAGGAGGGGAAACATGGGCGGAGGAGGGGAAACATGGGCGGAGGAGGGGAAACATGGGCGGTGGAGGGGAAACATGGGCGGAGGAGGGGAAACATGGGCGGAGGAGGGGAAACATGGGCGGAGGAGGGGAAACATGGGCGGTGGAGGGGAAACATGGGCGGAGGAGGGGAAACATGGGCGGAGGAGGGGAAACATGGGCGGAGGAGGGGAAACATGGGCGGAGGAGGGGAAACATGGGCGGTGGAGGGGAAACATGGGCGGTGGAGGGGAAACATGGGCGGAGGAGGGGAAACATGGGCGGTGGAGGGGAAACATGGGCGGTGGAGGGGAAACATGGGCGGTGGAGGGGAAACATGGGCGGAGGAGGGGAAACATGGGCGGAGGAGGGGAAACATGGGCGGAGGAGGGGAAACATGGGCGGAGGAGGGGAAACATGGGCGGAGGAGGGGAAACATGGGCGGAGGAGGGGAAACATGGGCGGAGGAGGGGAAACATGGGCGGAGGAGGGGAAACATGGGCGGAGGAGGGGAAACATGGGCGGTGGAGGGGAAACATGGGCGGAGGAGGGGAAACATGGGCGGTGGAGGGGAAACATGGGCGGAGGAGGGGAAACATGGGCGGAGGAGGGGAAACATGGGCGGTGGAGGGGAAACATGGGCGGTGGAGGGGAAACATGGGCGGAGGAGGGGAAACATGGGCGGAGGAGGGGAAACATGGGCGGAGGAGGGGAAACATGGGCGGAGGAGGGGAAACATGGGCGGAGGAGGGGAAACATGGGCGGTGGAGGGGAAACATGGGCGGAGGAGGGGAAACATGGGCGGAGGAGGGGAAACATGGGCGGAGGAGGGGAAACATGGGCGGAGGAGGGGAAACATGGGCGGAGGAGGGGAAACATGGGCGGAGGAGGGGAAACATGGGCGGAGGAGGGGAAACATGGGCGGAGGAGGGGAAACATGGGCGGAGGAGGGGAAACATGGGCGGTGGAGGGGAAACATGGGCGGTGGAGGGGAAACATGGGCGGTGGAGGGGAAACATGGGCGGTGGAGGGGAAACATGGGCGGAGGAGGGGAAACATGGGCGGTGGAGGGGAAACATGGGCGGTGGAGGGGAAACATGGGCGGAGGAGGGGAAACATGGGCGGTGGAGGGGAAACATGGGCGGAGGAGGGGAAACATGGGCGGTGGAGGGGAAACATGGGCGGTGGAGGGGAAACATGGGCGGTGGAGGGGAAACATGGGCGGAGGAGGGGAAACATGGGCGGTGGAGGGGAAACATGGGCGGAGGAGGGGAAACATGGGCGGAGGAGGGGAAACATGGGCGGTGGAGGGGAAACATGGGCGGTGGAGGGGAAACATGGGCGGTGGAGGGGAAACATGGGCGGTGGAGGGGAAACATGGGCGGAGGAGGGGAAACATGGGCGGAGGAGGGGAAACATGGGCGGAGGAGGGGAAACATGGGCGGAGGAGGGGAAACATGGGCGGAGGAGGGGAAACATGGGCGGAGGAGGGGAAACATGGGCGGTGGAGGGGAAACATGGGCGGAGGAGGGGAAACATGGGCGGTGGAGGGGAAACATGGGCGGTGGAGGGGAAACATGGGCGGTGGAGGGGAAACATGGGCGGAGGAGGGGAAACATGGGCGGAGGAGGGGAAACATGGGCGGTGGAGGGGAAACATGGGCGGAGGAGGGGAAACATGGGCGGAGGAGGGGAAACATGGGCGGAGGAGGGGAAACATGGGCGGTGGAGGGGAAACATGGGCGGAGGAGGGGAAACATGGGCGGAGGAGGGGAAACATGGGCGGAGGAGGGGAAACATGGGCGGAGGAGGGGAAACATGGGCGGTGGAGGGGAAACATGGGCGGAGGAGGGGAAACATGGGCGGAGGAGGGGAAACATGGGCGGAGGAGGGGAAACATGGGCGGTGGAGGGGAAACATGGGCGGAGGAGGGGAAACATGGGCGGAGGAGGGGAAACATGGGCGGAGGAGGGGAAACATGGGCGGAGGAGGGGAAACATGGGCGGTGGAGGGGAAACATGGGCGGTGGAGGGGAAACATGGGCGGAGGAGGGGAAACATGGGCGGTGGAGGGGAAACATGGGCGGTGGAGGGGAAACATGGGCGGTGGAGGGGAAACATGGGCGGTGGAGGGGAAACATGGGCGGAGGAGGGGAAACATGGGCGGAGGAGGGGAAACATGGGCGGAGGAGGGGAAACATGGGCGGAGGAGGGGAAACATGGGCGGAGGAGGGGAAACATGGGCGGAGGAGGGGAAACATGGGCGGAGGAGGGGAAACATGGGCGGAGGAGGGGAAACATGGGCGGAGGAGGGGAAACATGGGCGGTGGAGGGGAAACATGGGCGGAGGAGGGGAAACATGGGCGGTGGAGGGGAAACATGGGCGGTGGAGGGGAAACATGGGCGGAGGAGGGGAAACATGGGCGGAGGAGGGGAAACATGGGCGGAGGAGGGGAAACATGGGCGGAGGAGGGGAAACATGGGCGGAGGAGGGGAAACATGGGCGGTGGAGGGGAAACATGGGCGGAGGAGGGGAAACATGGGCGGAGGAGGGGAAACATGGGCGGAGGAGGGGAAACATGGGCGGAGGAGGGGAAACATGGGCGGAGGAGGGGAAACATGGGCGGAGGAGGGGAAACATGGGCGGAGGAGGGGAAACATGGGCGGTGGAGGGGAAACATGGGCGGAGGAGGGGAAACATGGGCGGAGGAGGGGAAACATGGGCGGAGGAGGGGAAACATGGGCGGAGGAGGGGAAACATGGGCGGTGGAGGGGAAACATGGGCGGAGGAGGGGAAACATGGGCGGAGGAGGGGAAACATGGGCGGAGGAGGGGAAACATGGGCGGTGGAGGGGAAACATGGGCGGAGGAGGGGAAACATGGGCGGAGGAGGGGAAACATGGGCGGAGGAGGGGAAACATGGGCGGAGGAGGGGAAACATGGGCGGTGGAGGGGAAACATGGGCGGAGGAGGGGAAACATGGGCGGTGGAGGGGAAACATGGGCGGAGGAGGGGAAACATGGGCGGAGGAGGGGAAACATGGGCGGAGGAGGGGAAACATGGGCGGAGGAGGGGAAACATGGGCGGAGGAGGGGAAACATGGGCGGAGGAGGGGAAACATGGGCGGAGGAGGGGAAACATGGGCGGAGGAGGGGAAACATGGGCGGAGGAGGGGAAACATGGGCGGAGGAGGGGAAACATGGGCGGAGGAGGGGAAACATGGGCGGAGGAGGGGAAACATGGGCGGAGGAGGGGAAACATGGGCGGAGGAGGGGAAACATGGGCGGAGGAGGGGAAACATGGGCGGAGGAGGGGAAACATGGGCGGAGGAGGGGAAACATGGGCGGAGGAGGGGAAACATGGGCGGTGGAGGGGAAACATGGGCGGAGGAGGGGAAACATGGGCGGAGGAGGGGAAACATGGGCGGAGGAGGGGAAACATGGGCGGAGGAGGGGAAACATGGGCGGAGGAGGGGAAACATGGGCGGAGGAGGGGAAACATGGGCGGAGGAGGGGAAACATGGGCGGAGGAGGGGAAACATGGGCGGAGGAGGGGAAACATGGGCGGAGGAGGGGAAACATGGGCGGAGGAGGGGAAACATGGGCGGTGGAGGGGAAACATGGGCGGAGGAGGGGAAACATGGGCGGAGGAGGGGAAACATGGGCGGAGGAGGGGAAACATGGGCGGAGGAGGGGAAACATGGGCGGTGGAGGGGAAACATGGGCGGAGGAGGGGAAACATGGGCGGAGGAGGGGAAACATGGGCGGAGGAGGGGAAACATGGGCGGTGGAGGGGAAACATGGGCGGAGGAGGGGAAACATGGGCGGAGGAGGGGAAACATGGGCGGAGGAGGGGAAACATGGGCGGAGGAGGGGAAACATGGGCGGTGGAGGGGAAACATGGGCGGTGGAGGGGAAACATGGGCGGAGGAGGGGAAACATGGGCGGTGGAGGGGAAACATGGGCGGTGGAGGGGAAACATGGGCGGTGGAGGGGAAACATGGGCGGAGGAGGGGAAACATGGGCGGAGGAGGGGAAACATGGGCGGTGGAGGGGAAACATGGGCGGTGGAGGGGAAACATGGGCGGTGGAGGGGAAACATGGGCGGAGGAGGGGAAACATGGGCGGAGGAGGGGAAACATGGGCGGAGGAGGGGAAACATGGGCGGAGGAGGGGAAACATGGGCGGAGGAGGGGAAACATGGGCGGTGGAGGGGAAACATGGGCGGAGGAGGGGAAACATGGGCGGAGGAGGGGAAACATGGGCGGAGGAGGGGAAACATGGGCGGAGGAGGGGAAACATGGGCGGAGGAGGGGAAACATGGGCGGAGGAGGGGAAACATGGGCGGAGGAGGGGAAACATGGGCGGAGGAGGGGAAACATGGGCGGTGGAGGGGAAACATGGGCGGTGGAGGGGAAACATGGGCGGAGGAGGGGAAACATGGGCGGAGGAGGGGAAACATGGGCGGAGGAGGGGAAACATGGGCGGTGGAGGGGAAACATGGGCGGAGGAGGGGAAACATGGGCGGAGGAGGGGAAACATGGGCGGTGGAGGGGAAACATGGGCGGTGGAGGGGAAACATGGGCGGAGGAGGGGAAACATGGGCGGAGGAGGGGAAACATGGGCGGTGGAGGGGAAACATGGGCGGTGGAGGGGAAACATGGGCGGAGGAGGGGAAACATGGGCGGTGGAGGGGAAACATGGGCGGTGGAGGGGAAACATGGGCGGTGGAGGGGAAACATGGGCGGTGGAGGGGAAACATGGGCGGAGGAGGGGAAACATGGGCGGTGGAGGGGAAACATGGGCGGTGGAGGGGAAACATGGGCGGAGGAGGGGAAACATGGGCGGAGGAGGGGAAACATGGGCGGAGGAGGGGAAACATGGGCGGAGGAGGGGAAACATGGGCGGAGGAGGGGAAACATGGGCGGTGGAGGGGAAACATGGGCGGTGGAGGGGAAACATGGGCGGTGGAGGGGAAACATGGGCGGTGGAGGGGAAACATGGGCGGAGGAGGGGAAACATGGGCGGAGGAGGGGAAACATGGGCGGAGGAGGGGAAACATGGGCGGAGGAGGGGAAACATGGGCGGAGGAGGGGAAACATGGGCGGAGGAGGGGAAACATGGGCGGTGGAGGGGAAACATGGGCGGTGGAGGGGAAACATGGGCGGAGGAGGGGAAACATGGGCGGTGGAGGGGAAACATGGGCGGTGGAGGGGAAACATGGGCGGAGGAGGGGAAACATGGGCGGAGGAGGGGAAACATGGGCGGAGGAGGGGAAACATGGGCGGAGGAGGGGAAACATGGGCGGAGGAGGGGAAACATGGGCGGTGGAGGGGAAACATGGGCGGTGGAGGGGAAACATGGGCGGAGGAGGGGAAACATGGGCGGAGGAGGGGAAACATGGGCGGAGGAGGGGAAACATGGGCGGTGGAGGGGAAACATGGGCGGAGGAGGGGAAACATGGGCGGTGGAGGGGAAACATGGGCGGTGGAGGGGAAACATGGGCGGTGGAGGGGAAACATGGGCGGAGGAGGGGAAACATGGGCGGTGGAGGGGAAACATGGGCGGAGGAGGGGAAACATGGGCGGTGGAGGGGAAACATGGGCGGTGGAGGGGAAACATGGGCGGAGGAGGGGAAACATGGGCGGTGGAGGGGAAACATGGGCGGTGGAGGGGAAACATGGGCGGTGGAGGGGAAACATGGGCGGAGGAGGGGAAACATGGGCGGAGGAGGGGAAACATGGGCGGTGGAGGGGAAACATGGGCGGAGGAGGGGAAACATGGGCGGTGGAGGGGAAACATGGGCGGAGGAGGGGAAACATGGGCGGTGGAGGGGAAACATGGGCGGTGGAGGGGAAACATGGGCGGTGGAGGGGAAACATGGGCGGTGGAGGGGAAACATGGGCGGAGGAGGGGAAACATGGGCGGTGGAGGGGAAACATGGGCGGTGGAGGGGAAACATGGGCGGAGGAGGGGAAACATGGGCGGAGGAGGGGAAACATGGGCGGAGGAGGGGAAACATGGGCGGAGGAGGGGAAACATGGGCGGAGGAGGGGAAACATGGGCGGTGGAGGGGAAACATGGGCGGTGGAGGGGAAACATGGGCGGTGGAGGGGAAACATGGGCGGTGGAGGGGAAACATGGGCGGAGGAGGGGAAACATGGGCGGAGGAGGGGAAACATGGGCGGAGGAGGGGAAACATGGGCGGAGGAGGGGAAACATGGGCGGAGGAGGGGAAACATGGGCGGAGGAGGGGAAACATGGGCGGTGGAGGGGAAACATGGGCGGTGGAGGGGAAACATGGGCGGAGGAGGGGAAACATGGGCGGTGGAGGGGAAACATGGGCGGTGGAGGGGAAACATGGGCGGAGGAGGGGAAACATGGGCGGAGGAGGGGAAACATGGGCGGAGGAGGGGAAACATGGGCGGAGGAGGGGAAACATGGGCGGAGGAGGGGAAACATGGGCGGTGGAGGGGAAACATGGGCGGTGGAGGGGAAACATGGGCGGAGGAGGGGAAACATGGGCGGAGGAGGGGAAACATGGGCGGAGGAGGGGAAACATGGGCGGTGGAGGGGAAACATGGGCGGAGGAGGGGAAACATGGGCGGTGGAGGGGAAACATGGGCGGTGGAGGGGAAACATGGGCGGTGGAGGGGAAACATGGGCGGAGGAGGGGAAACATGGGCGGTGGAGGGGAAACATGGGCGGAGGAGGGGAAACATGGGCGGTGGAGGGGAAACATGGGCGGTGGAGGGGAAACATGGGCGGAGGAGGGGAAACATGGGCGGTGGAGGGGAAACATGGGCGGTGGAGGGGAAACATGGGCGGTGGAGGGGAAACATGGGCGGAGGAGGGGAAACATGGGCGGTGGAGGGGAAACATGGGCGGTGGCAGCAACGGTGCTGGCCATGCCATTGCTCATCAACGGTTCCTTGCAGATCAGCTTCTCGGTGAGTGTCGGGTTACCTGTGTGTCTGTGTCTGAGTGTGGGATGACTTCTTTTTTAGTGTGTGTGTAGGAAGGGGGGGGTGGGTGCTTCTCAAACGGCCACGCTTGCTCTGAAACTTGAGGAGGAGCAAGGAGAGGAGCAGGGAGGTGGCAGCAACGGTGCTGGCCATGCCATTGCTCATCAACCGCTCCTTGCAGATCAGCTTTTCAGTGAGTGTTAGGGTGGCTGCTTCTGGGTGTGAGTCTCAGTGCAGTTGTTTGTGAGTGTGTTTGTAGGCAGGTGGGCACTGGCGTCTTTCCTATACGCTTCGCTGTGAGTGTTAGATGAAACGTTTCGGACTGTGTGTCGGAAGTTGAAGGTCGGTGCTCGTCTCTTTGTGATCCTCGGATACCGACCATGTGTGCTTGTGCTACAGCAGAAAGAAATATTGATTGAAATCTTCCCCCTTTCCTTGTCCGCCTCACCGCCAGCAACTGCTGGAGATGGGTTGGCTTTTCTCTGCTTCCATTGCAAGATGTTACCGCTCTTGTTTACATGTCTTGCCGACCCCTCTCTCTTCTCCCTTTCCCCGTCCACCTTAACCAGCAACTGCTGGAGATGGGTTGGCTCTCTTCAGCTTCCACGCGCGCCATCACAGCAGCGCTCAAGACCTTCTGTGAAGCAGCAGGGCCTGAAACAGCCAGGCGCATTCTCTATGTCGTTAGGTAGCTGCTGCTTCAGGGTCAGCAAAAAGGGTTACCATCATCGGCTGGATATAAGACATATATGACTTATCTTCTACACTAGAAAAAATTCTTGGGTTGTCTTGTATTTGGGACGGTTTAGGGTGTCTTATAAGTCTCATAAATGGACAAAGAACCGTTTAAAAGATACCCCCTCATTATAAGATTACCCCTAAACCCTACTACGGTACTGTTTAGAAGACACTGCCTTAACTCGTACACACCAACAGGTGTCTTATAATCAGGAACACCCATTTATAAGAGACACCCGTTTTAAAGACACCCCCTTGTCAAATATATAATATATGGTATAGGCTGTAGTGAGGTGCCTTCTAGGGGGTACAACTTTTAGGTTTGCATATTTGTACCCCATCCTGTTTCTAGTTGATTCATTCCGTTGTGCATGCTTCTTAAGATGGTATCAGTTAGGTTCGTTCCTAGCCTAGCCTAGCCCGTGTTCGCGCCCTCCGCGCCCTAGCGCCCTCCGCGCCCTAGATCCCTCCGCGCCCTAGCGCCCTCCGCGCCCTCCGCGCCCTAGATCCCTCCGCACCCTCCACGCTCTCGCGCCCTCCGCGCCCTCAGCGCTCTAGCGCCCTCCGCGCCCTAGCCCGTCACCCCAGCCCGCGCCCCAGCCCGTCGCCCCAGCCCGCGCCCTAGCCCGTCGCCCCAGCCCGCGCCCTAGCCCGTCGCCCCAGCCCGCGCCCTAGCCCGTCGCCCCAGCCCGCGCCCCATCCCGTCACCCCAGCCCGCTCCCCAGCCCGTCGCCCCAGCCCGCGCCCTAGCCCGTCACCCTCACCCGCGACCTAACCCGCGCCCTCGCCCTAGTGACAGCCCGCGCCCTAGGCCGCGCCCTGCCCTAAGCCGCGCCCTCGCCCTAGGCCGCGCCCTCGCCCTCAGCAGCGCCCTAGCCCTAGGCCGCGCCCTGCCCAAGCTCGCACCGTCCGCGCCTAGCCCGTTCACGCGCCCTACCCGCGCCCTCGCCCTTAGCCCGCGCCCCTTAGCTCGCTACCCGAGTGTGCCCCCACTCTGCCCAACCGTTGGCCCCTCCTCTTAACCTGTTCCCCGGCCCCACGCCATTCCTACTGCGGTTGGCTTCCGTTTCAGCGGCTGGCAACCGCTCTTCCCACCGGTAGCGCGACCTAGGACCGGTTAGATCCCCACTCCTAGCCTAGTTTCCTCCGACGGTCTCTAGCTGACTCTAGTCTCCCTTCTCGCTTCTAGCTCCGTGCTCCAGCCGCCTCTAGCCTAGCCTCCAGTATGGACTCCCGCCGCCTTCGTTTCGATGCGGAGGGACGCCCGATAGAGTTCGGCACCTGGCTCCGCCAGACTCAGCGCTACCTCACCAGTCAGCGCCAGGACGACGCCACCCTGTACGCCCACGCGTCCGGCGCCCTCCAGGCACCCCAGCATCCCGTGCCCCTCCCTCGTGCCCCCCCCCGACTCCGGAGGCACAGGCAGACTACGCTCGTCTCGTCTTGGCGCGGGACCTTTGGGACTCCCGTGACGCTGCGGCTGCACTCGCGCTGACCGAGCTCCTTCCACCGACTGAGGCCGCTCACTTCGACCTGGTAGAGACTACGAAGGAGGTGTATGATGCTATTTCTTCACGCTATTCCACCCCTTCCTCTGCCTCCCTCAGCCGCATCTTCATGACGTTCGTGTTTCCCGACCTCGGCTCGTTTGCGACTGTCTCCGACCTAGCCACACACTTGCGCTCCCTTGTCGCTAGCTACCGAGCAGCTTGCACTGAGGCTCAGCTTCTTCTTGCTTCCCCCCCTGTCTGGCTCACCGTCCACTGGGTAGTCACTCGTCTCCCTGACCGCCTCTCCTCTGCCCGTGACGCACTTCTCCAGCAGCACCCCAGTGAGCTTACGATTGATCTTCTCGAGACCACTCTCGGGAAGATCGAGAGTAACCTCCTCTCTGTTGCCTCAGCCACTGACGTAGTTGCTCCTCGTCTGTTTGAGGGGTGTGCTGTCCCCCAGCTTCCTACCTTCACTGCTACTCGTGCCTCTGCTGCTGTGTCGGTATCTGAGGACACTGCAACTGTTTCTGCCGCTGACAGGCAGAAACGGGGCAAGGGAGGCAAGAAAGGGGGGAAGGGGGGTTGCGGCGGTGGAGGAGGTGGCGGTGGTGGAGGCGGCCCTGGGGGCGGCAGTGGTGGCGGTGGCGGTGGTGCCTCAGGCGGAGGGAGCTCTGGAGGAGGTGCTGACCCGCCTGCTGGAGGAGGTTCGACCAGCGGTGGTGCGGGGCCCCAACAGCAGCAGCCACAGCAGCAGCAGCCACAGTAGAGACAGCAGCAGCAGCAGGGACAGCAGCAGTGGCAGGCACCACAGCAGTTTCATTCGTGGGGACTACCACTGCAGTGGGGTCCGTAGCAGCACTGAGGCCCTCCGCCACAGTGGGGACCTGGAGGACCCGGGAGCACTGGCCGCAGCAGCAGCACTACCAGCTGGGCCCCTCGCCCCCCGCGGCGCGACACCGGCCCCTGCGACCACTGGTGCGTCACCGGACCGGGCAGTCCATGTGTCTGCGGCCGCGACGACCACTCTGTGGCGCGGTGCTTCCGCCGCCTCGACGACCTCTACCGTGCGCGCTGGGGTCCTGAGGCGACCACCCCGCGCTGGGCTCGCCTGCTAGCCCGTAAGATTCCTGTATTTGAACTGTCTATGGACAATGCTCGTCAGTATGCTTTGTATGCTGATGTTGACTATAGTGCTGATGGATCTGTGTGCTCGCGTGTTCGTAGTCTAGGATGCTTGCCTCATGTTAGTGTAGACCTGTGCCTCTCTAGTCTAGGTGCTTGTGTTTCTGCTCTAGGTGCTTGTGTAGCCTCCGGACCTGACACGCCTCCGGCTGAGGCGTCTCTGTCGTTCACGCTGGACTCTGGTGCGTCGCAGTGTTTCTTCCGCGACCACACGACTCTCACACCAGTCCTTGCTCCGGTTCCGGTAGCTCTGGCTGATCCTTCTTCAGGACCAGCCGTTGCGCGCAGCTCCACCACCCTCCCGTGCCCTGTGGTCCCCTCTGGTGTCCTGCGCGGCCTCCACATCCCCTCGTTCACTCGGAACTTGGTGGGTGTTGGATACCTCCAGGACAGGGGGATCACCGTTACCTTTGTAGGGGGTGGGAGGACTGCGATCTGTACAGACGCCGCTACGGGTGCTGTTCTGGCCACGTTCACCAGGGAATCCCGCTCTGGTCTCTACGTTCTTCACACCGAGCGCTCCCCGGTTGCTTCCTCCGTTCAGGTCGCTGCGTCCCCTCAGGTCCCAGTGTCTAGTCCGGTTGCTGTGTCTGGTCAGGTAGAGGTGTCTGGTCAGGTAGAGGTGTCTGGTCAGGTTGCTGCGTCTTGCTCCTGTCGGTCCCTAGCCCACCCGACCGTCTTGTGGCACCACCGCCTTGGCCACCTGTCACTCCCCCGCCTCCGCAGCATGGCCAGTCACAGTCTTGTCTCAGGTCTCCCGCGCGTCTTTCCGTCGCTCCCTCCCTCGCTTGCCCCACCCTGCACTCCTTGCGTCGCCGGCCGCCTCCGCGCCACTCCGCACTCCTCCTCCCTTCGTCCGGCCACTGCTCCCTTCCAGACTCTCCACCTGGACGTCTGGGGCCCTGCCCCTACGCTGGGACCTGAGAGGGAGCGCTACTTTCTAGTGGTCGTTGACGACTACTCCAGGTACACCACGGTGTTTCCTCTCGCGAAGAAGTCCGAGGTGACTTCTACGCTGATCCGATGGCTTCTGGCCACTGAGGGCACTCGTGGTAGTCGTGTCCGTTGTCTCCACTCCGACCGTGGGGGTGAGTTTCGCTACGGCGTCCTTGCCGGGTTCTGCGGCGAGCAGGGCATCAGACAGTCCTGGACGCTGCCGGAGTCCCCACAGCAGAATGGGGTTGCTGAACGCCGCATTGGCTTGGTCATGGACATCGCCCGCACGTCCATGATCCATGCCCGTGTGCCCCATTTTCTGTGGCCCTAGGCGCTGCGCTACGCCGCGCACCAGCTGAACCTCCAGCCGCGTGTCTCGCGGCCAGAGGTTTCACCGACCAGTCTTTGGACTGGGTCCCCTGGTGTTGGGTCGGCCTTCCACGTTTGGGGTTGCCTTGCGCTTGTCCGCGACACCTCTGCGGACAAGCTCTCGGCTCGCGCCATCCCCTGTGTCTTCCGCAGTATACGTGAATGGTCGGATATTATACGTTTCGGGTGACATGCGTATGTCATCCTTGGTGGTAGGGCTTGTGCACATGGAGTGCAGTCAGTGATGCATGTTTAACTGCCACTAAACTTGCTGCTGTTTCACAGGTGTGGCGCCAGGACCAGTGTGGACGCCTCTCGTTCCTGCCTCCTACGAGGAGAAGCACGTGGAAGGGTATGGAAAGCAGGTGCCCATGAAGAGGGTGGCTCAGCCGGATGAGATTGCGCCGTCCTATGTGTTCCTCGCATGTGATGACTCCTCGTACGTCACCGGCCAAATGCTCCACCCCAATGGTAAGAAATTATTCAATTTCTACCTAATAATTTGTTGTATTTCTTACCAGAGTGTATTGACCAAATTGTGTTACATATTGTGCAGGCGGGATGATTGTGAACGTGTAGAGAGTATAGGTTTGCTTTGTGCGTAGGTCTGTACATAGGGAGGGAGCATCCATATCTCTGATGCTGTTTTTGCTTTGTGAAATCGTTCATGGTGATAAAAGTTGGAGAAAAGAAAATGAAATAGGGTAAAGGTGTGTAAAGGGATGGATATGTTGGTGGTGAATGAGGGCCTTGAATTGAAATCCAAAGAAGAATGATAAACTTGGAACATACGCCTCGGATTTCCAGCGATACACTTGATCCGGTACTGGACCGATCTTTATGGAGTGTGCTAGACAAACTTGTCAACTTCAAGCCTCGTCGTGCCTGACATCTCTCGCTCTCCTACAGCTTCATCTTTCTGGCACAACCCCGCATAGCATCCTTGTGTGCCTATCGTAGTGTTGGATCCATATAGCTGGGCTGGGGAAGGGAACAGCTTTGGCTCGACTGACAAGCGCAGAGCACACCAGACGAATTTCACGATACCGTCCGCCTGACCTTGAGACCACGTGACTTGCGTTCCTGATAAAAAAAATAGAGTGGAAGAATTTCGACGCGTTTCCTTCGGTGACACCCGTTTTTACGGAGAGTGACAGACGGTCGCGATGCCTCTAGCGCTGTCGGATGGGGTAGTCAACAGCATGGCTGTCGGCGCGCTCTTTAAAGACTATGTACGCTCACTCGTTCCCCCCACTTATAGGATGCTCTCTCCTTTTATGAAATGCTGATAGGTCTAGCATATCGTCGTTTATGTTCACGGACTGCGCTCGCGCGACGTTCTCTTCGCTAATGCGGTTCACCCTAATATGTCGTCTCTGCTTGTTCTTCTATGTACGCTCACTCTTAGTTCCGCATCTGATGCACTAGTATAACGTCTCCCGCCGTCTTTGGTGAATGTTGGCACGCTCGCTTTTCTCGTCGCTGGTGATTCATCCTCTCCGATTCCTCTCTCGTCCTTCCCGCATACCTTTCGAAATATGGCTCGTTTCCTGGATACCCTCCACAGTTGCTGAAGCATTTCATCAACTGAAGTTCAACGCTGCGTTTTGTTCCCCTAATCCCATTACGTTGACTTTCTGCTCTCATTCTTCCTTCCACCTTTCCGCTTCACCTTCTTTCACTGACATTGTTTCCGTTAAAAAAGAACGGTCGGATCAACTCTATGGATTTCCATCGGACGGAGGACCTTCTTGTGACGGCGAGTGATGACGAGTCCATCCGAGTCTATGACACGTCAAATGCCACGTAAGCATGACGTGATACTCCTTGCATGTTTACTTCAAATATCAAACCAGGTCATGTTTTCCTGCAACCACTCTTTTCAGGTCATTTCTCTTCGTGAACTTCATTTGACATTTTGAACTGATGGACAGGGCTGGATCAATCAATTTCATGTCTTTGATTGCATGGCATGGCATGGCAAAACATCGTATATCGTGGCATAACATTGCATGGCATGACGTGGCTGGTTACCCTCTCCCTGTGCCACGTCAGCCTGGTGAAGACGATTCACAGCCGCAAGTACGGTGTGGATCAAGTAGTCTTCACTCACCACCCCTCTGCCGTGCTCTACTCCTCCAAAAACGGCTGGGATGGTACGTAAAGGGTGGTATGCTGTGGAAGGTACGTCCTGTATGATCAGGTCGTCTTCACTCACCACCCCTCTGCCGTGCTCTACTCCTCCAAGAACGGATGGGATGGTACGTTCTGGATGGTGGGTTCTGGCTGGTACGTTCTGGATGGTGGGTTCTGGATGGTATGTTTTGGATGGTGGGTTCTGGATGGTATGTTTTGGATGGTGGATTCTGGATGGTATGTTCTGGATGGTATGTTTTGGATGGTGGATTCTGGATGGTATGTTCTGGATGGTAAGCTTCGGATAGTGGGGGTAGAAAGGAAATGGCTGGCTGGCAGTGCCTTCTTGAG
The DNA here is from genome assembly GCA_947471745.1 of Closterium sp. Naga37s-1. NCBI lineage: Eukaryota > Viridiplantae > Streptophyta > Zygnematophyceae > Desmidiales > Closteriaceae > Closterium > Closterium sp. Naga37s-1. The sequence continues at coordinate 3,363,864 of CANJKZ010000184.1, read as the reverse complement.
TGACGACATACCTGGTTGTAATTCCCCCCACTCCCTTTGCTGTGCCCCACTCCCTCTGGCACTTTCCTGTTCCTCTGCTGGGATTGTGCGTTCTGTTTCTGTTTATAAGATGCTTCGCAAAAGTGGCCTCCCTATCTCGCTTTCCCCTTCCTCCCTCTCTTTGCATTTCCCGCCCTCCCCAACCAGAATCGCTGCGCTATCTCTCCCTCTACGACAATCGCTATCTGCGCTACTTCAAAGGCCACCGAGACAAGTGAGTGCCCAAGTCCTTACCAGAACGAAATGTTTATAAGAGTCGACTCGAGTCGACCCTTTCTCTCCACCCTCTTCCCCCCCGTCCCGTCTCTCGCCAGCGTCGTCTCCCTGTGCACGTCCCCCCCATGTCCCCCCCATGTCCCCCCCATGTCCCTCCCATGTCCCCCCCATGTCCCCCCATGTCCCCATGTCCCCCATGTCCCCCCCATGTCCCCCCCATGTCCCCCCCATGTCCCCCCCATGTCCCCCCCATGTCCCCCCCATGTCCCCCCATGTCCCCCCCATGTCCCCCCCATGTACCCCCCATGTCCCCCCCATGTCCCCCCCATGTCCCTCCCATGTCCCCCCCATGTCCCCCCCATGTCCCCCCCATGTCCCTCCCATGTCCCCCCCATGTCCCCCCCATGTCCCCCCCATGTCCCCCCCATGTCCCCCCCATGTACCCCCCATGTCCCCCCCATGTCCCCCCCATGTACCCCCCATGTACCCCAAGGACAACTCCTTCCTCTCCGGCGCCGCTTAGGCTCCGGACAAGACAATACTACCCATTCCTTCGCTTGTTCTTTCCCCCCGTCTCTTCCTCTCCTCTCGCCTCCCTTCCTATCCAGAGTTGTCTCCCTGTGCATGTCACCCAAGAATGGCTCCTTGCTTTCCAGAGCCCTAGTCACTCTGCTGTTCGGCTCATTGCCCCTCCAGCACTCTGTTGACCCCCCTCCTCTCCACTCCCCCCCTCGCCCCTGCCTCCCACCCACAGAGTCGTCTTTCTGTGCATGTCCCCTAAGAACGACTCCTTCCTCTCTCTCGTTCACTCACCCTTGCCTCGTGTACCCATCCAGTCGTCTCCCAATCCCTCGCATTCTCCCACCCTACGTTCCCATCCTCCTCCCCCCTATGCAGGGCTTAATGCGGGTGAGGGGGCGGCCAGCAGTGGCGTTTGACCAGCAGGGGCTGGTCTTTGCAGTGGCCATGGGGGGAGGGGCAGTGAAGCTGTTTGATGCACGCTCGTATGAGAAGGTGCGTGTGTGGGTCAGGCAGTGTGTGAGAGTTGGTCGGCTTGTGTGGTTCAGGCAGGACGAGAGGAGTGTGACATCCATCGAGTTTAGCAACGAAGAGTCTGCACACTCTTTTTCTCTCCCCTCCTCTGCTCACTTCCCCCTTCTCTTCTCCCGCTCCCCCCCTCTCTTCCCATCGCTTTTCCACCTCTCCCATTTCCCTCTCCCATTTTCCTCGTTCCCTACACTACCCACAGGGTCCGTTTGACACGATGCTGGTGGGTGGCGACGAGGACGAGGTGACATCCATCAAGTTCAGCAACGATGGCAGCCAGCTCCATTTTCCGTCCCCTCACCTCCTCTCCTGCTCGGTTCCCCTTTCTCTTTCCCCTCTCTCCCCCCCCATCCCCTTGCCCCTCCCCGCAGGGTCCCTTCGATACAATGCTGGTGGGAGGAGACGAGGACGAGGTGACGTCCATCAAGTTCAGCAACGATGGCAACCAGATCCTCGTCTGCACCCTCAACGGCCGCATCTACCTGCTGGACGCGTTCGAAGGGCAGAAGGTTCGTTCCTGCAGCCATTGTGTGTTCCACGGGGCGAATGGGGGTGAGTCAGGTCGGTTCAATTTGATTCATGTCTGCACCCTCAACGGCAGCATCTACCTGCTCGACGCGTTTGAAGGCCAGAAGGTGCGAAGGAGTGCTGTAGCAGTTTTGCTGTATCATAGGGCTGTAGCATTGTGTTGTAGCACAGGGCTGTAGCACAGGGCTGTAGCACAGGGCTGTGGCACAGGGCTGTGGTACAGGGTTGTGGTACAGGGCTGTGGTACAGGGCTGTGGTACAGGGCTGTGGTACAGGGCTGTGGTACAGGGCTGTGGTACAGGGCTGTGGTACAGCAACAGCTGTCTGCACCCTCAACGGCCGCATCTACCTGCTGGATGCGTTTGAAGGGCAGAAGGTTCGTTCCTGCAGCCATTGTGTGTTCTACGGGGCGAATGGGGGTGAGTCAGGTCGGTTCAATTTGATTCTTGTCTGCACCCTCAACGGCAGCATCTACCTGCTCGACGCGTTTGAAGGCCAGAAGGTGCGAAGGAGTGCTGTAGCAGTTTTGCTGTATCATAGGGCTGTAGCATTGTGTTGTAGCACAGGGCTGTAGCACAGGGCTGTAGCACAGGGCTGTGGCACAGGGCTGTGGTACAGGGCTGTGGTACAGGGCTGTGGTACAGGGCTGTGGTACAGGGCTGTGGTACAGGGCTGTGGTACAGCAACAGCTGTCTGCACCCTCAACGGCCGCATCTACCTGCTGGATGCGTTCGAAGGGCAGAAGGTTCGTTCCTGCAGCCATTGTGTGTTCTACGGGGCGAATGGGGGTGAGTCAGGTCGGTTCAATTTGATTCTTGTCTGCACCCTCAACGGCAGCATCTACCTGCTCGACGCGTTTGAAGGCCAGAAGGTGCGAAGGAGTGCTGTAGAAGTTTTGCTGTATCATAGGGCTGTAGCATTGTGTTGTAGCACAGGGCTGTAGCACAACAGTAGATGTCTGCACTCTCAATGGCCGCATCTCTACCTGCTCGACGCATTCGAAGGCCAGAAGGTGGGTCTTAGTAGTGTTGACACACAATGGCAGAGGGCGTGACTAATGGATTGTAGCACAGGGAGATTGCTGTCGTTCTCCCCTCCCCATTCTTTGTCGTTGCGTTTAACAGCAATTCTTCTTGCTGATAGGCCTTACTTGTCCCTTCCGCATAGAGCCCTCCCTCCCTCCCTCCCTCCCTCCCTCCCTCCCTCCCTCCCTCCCTCCCTCCCTCCCTCCCTCCCTCCCTCCCTCCCTCCCTCCCTCCCTCCCTCCCTCCCTCCCTCCCTCCCTCCCTCCCTCCCTCCCTCCCTCCCTCCCTCCCTCCCTCTCTCCCCTTCTACACCTCACTGGTACATGATACCAATGGTGCCCTCCATTCCTCCCTCCCTTGCTCCACACCCCCTTCCCACCACCAGCTACACACTCTTTGTGTCGTACCCGATATTGATGGCGCCCCGTTGGAAGCCTCTTTCAGCCCAGATGCCAAATACGTCGTATCAGGTACTTCAAACACTGTAAATCTGTTACGTCTCTTTGGGTTTCAATTTCAAGTACGCTACAGTTGGCATGGTAAAGTTTAGACTCTTGTTAAGTCAACTCGAATAACTCATCCACTACAGTAGGCTCTTGCCTTGTTGTGTAACCTTCCTGGCCATCAGAAGCTGTTTACTTCGGTTACTCTTCTCACTGTTCCAACTCATGTCACAGAACCACTTCGCAATGGGATACAATCTGTTTTCATATCCCTGTGACGGCAGTGACGTTAAAGTCGACTCAGGGCTTGTCGATGTCTGCTCTGTGCTCTCTGCTCTCTCCTTGCTGCTCTCTGCTCTCTCCTTGCTGCTCTCTGCTCTCTCCTTGCTGCTCTCTGCTCTCTCCTTGCTGCTCTCTGCTCTCTCCTTGCTGCTCTCTGCTCTCTCCTTGCTGCTCTCTGCTCTCTCCTTGCTGCTCTCTGCTCTCTCCTTGCTGCTCTCTGCTCTCTCCTTGCTGCTCTCTGCTCTCTCCTTGCTGCTCTCTGCTCTCTCCTCGCTGCTCTCTGCTCTCTCCTCGATGCTCTCTGCTTTCAGGCTCGGGTGACGGCACGGTGAAGGCTTGGAGTGCCGCCACTGGCGCTCAGGTTGGCTCCCCTTCCTCCCCACCTTCTCCCGTGGCTCTTTCTCCCAACCTGTTCCTTTTTCGTCCTCGCTCAGTCATGCATGCAACCACACTGTGACGCATGCAACCACACATGCTATGATGCATGTAACCTTCTATGGCACATGTATGCTCACCCCCACTTCCCCCTTTCCCGCATCCCCCACTTGTTTTAGGTAATCTATCTTGCTCCTTCTCCATTCCTTCCCCTGTTTTTTCCCTTCTTTCCTCTTTCACTTTCCTCCTCTTTCATCCCCGTTCATGCTTTTTTTTTCTTCTTCTTCCTTGTCAATCTCTGCACTCTGAAAGAACTGCAGAAAAGTATCCCTATCAAACCCCTCTTAGTATACTCCCTTTATTTCTTAATTCCCCACTACATGCATGTCCCACTAATGCAGGTGGTAACCTGGGGTAACCATGCTGGGGTGCCATCAGTGGTGAAATGGGCCCCACGTCGGCTCATGTTTGCCACAGCCTCTGTGCTGCTATCCCTCTGGATACCCGACTTATCCAAGATTCCAAGGCCCGGGTGATATCGAAACAATTTGTGTATATGTCAGCTGTTGTCTAGCATAAGCTGTGTGAATAAAATAATATGTATTGAACAAGCTTATGAAGTGTACAGCCAAGCAAAGACCCGATTCTTCTTCACCATCGGAGATTTTAGCGAGGAGAAGAATCGACTCCCCCCTTTCGTACGCGTAGTGGTGTTGCTTGTAACGGAGCTAGCGTTCACCCCAGTCTCCACCTCACGCTTCTCCCTCGCTTCTACGGTGCATGGCTTCTTAGCTAGTCTCGACGAGCCTGCAGGCCAACGGCACAGCGACGCGTCGAGCGAGGCGCGTCGCGTGAGTGGAGCAGGTCGGGACTTTTCCAGCCACGTCAGCTCCTCCTCGCGCGCAGCGGACCGTTGCTGCGCTTCGACCAGCTCAAGCGCCGCTTCGCGAATGCGGCAGCGCGCGTTATCCACCCACCCCGGATCGCACGCCAAGGCCGCGTCGGCACAGCCGCACCTCCAACCGTTGCTGCTCCGACAGTGGGGGCAAATCGAGAGATCCGGGGCCGCAAAGCTGGCGCGTCGAGTTAGGCTTTTCCCTGCAGCAAGCACACATTTCTCACATGCGCCGCAATCCCCGGCGCAATCTTCGCATGAACCTTCTGAAGCCGTTGAATCGGAAACGGATCGCATAACCAGCGCCGCGAGGGCATCGCTGGACCACGTCGATTGTTTCATGAGGCCGCTGTCGCACCGTGCGATTCTTTCGTTAATCGAGCTGTGCGACGAGCTTCGCGAGGTTGAGCTTTCGAATCCTCTTCCGAAAATTTCCGAAGCCCCTGGAACTTCCAAGGCAGGAATTGAACAGCCACGTGCGTAGGGGTCGAGAACTCTATGTTGGCTATTGCTGAATGAGACGCCAAGCGCGAATCCTCTCGACGCCGCCGCCGCCGCCGTCCTCCTGTTGGGCGTCGACAGGCTTCGTCGGCACGGCGCTCCGCCGTCCATGTCGTCACCCGATTCGACAAAGTCCGCCCAAGCCGATGTCGCTTCCGCTACTGATGCCAGAACGTCGCGAGAACGCGTGAAAGAAGGCGGTACGCTGGACTCCATTGAGGAGTAGCTACGAGTTGGAGAAAAGTAGAGTTTTTGAAAGGTAGAAGTTGTGATGCTCTATCACTACGACGTGTGAAGTATGTGAGGAACGTCACACCCGACGGCACAATCACAAGTCGATGCCCTGTCAACGTCTGAAATACCCAAGCTAGAAACACGGTGAGCACCGAATGTGCCAGCTGGAAGAATCCAGGTTGATTGCACCAGAATCAGACACTCCAGGTGTATAGATGGAGTCGGACTAAGAGTCACTGTGAGCCAATAATTTGGTGTGGAAATGATGGGAGTTCTTGTATTGGGGGCAGAGAAGAATGGAGTGGTCTCGGCAAAATGGTTCTAGAGCTGACAAAAGTCAGGAAGTTGCATACCCGGCTATTTTGGTAATGGGAAACACTTTAGTCCGGAACTTAGCAACGGAGCAAACCGTGTCAACATGTTCGCTTTCCTCCCAGCAGCTTCGACATTTGCCGCTAGAGGCTGAATGCTTTTATTTCGGCTTATAACCGTCAGATTTAGGGTAGCAGCCTAAGCGCGGCCACTTGCAAGCTTGCCCCTGCCAAGCTTTTAGAGAAAGTGAATTTCCTATCCCCGTAAATTGTTTCCAATTGGCTACGGAAGTGCGACTCGCTGGGGGCGCTGCGGTGCTGAGGCTGCAAGATGATCGCCCACTGTAACTGCATGCATTGGATTCAAACGGTCGGGTCAGTTGATAAGACTCTAAACAATCAAAACCTGGGTGTTTTCAGAATACACTAGGTCTCTGGATTCTCACATCTTCGCATACACTAGCACGTGTATCATTGTTTTTGTTTTCCCGGGCAGAGCACATGCACCACGCGACAATGAAGACACACCACATTTGCTCCAAGGGATTTGGAGCAGAGGTTTGTTCCATCACACGTAATATCATCCTTGCGATGTTTGCAATCGCCACTCACGCGTGACAAGTAGGAAGAAATTCAGTAGCCAGTTGAAGTATGTGGACGGAATTAACCGACTGTTTTATAACGATCCTGGAAGCCACTCTTTCGCTTCCGCGTGGCATACCAGCCAGCACTTGCAGATTCAAATCATCATGGGGTGTAGTTCTGACACCTGGGCTAGCTGGATTCAACTTCAAACTCGGGGGAGGTGAATGATCAAAGGAACCTTTATTGCGCACAACGAGCTAGTGCGTGGAGTGGGAGGTGGAATATCTTAGGAGCTCCTGGTGTTTAGGGCTGATGTTTTGTGGGACTCAGCAGTGCATTCAAAGATTTTCTTTCACCTGAACCTGCGGAAAGTTCCAACGAAGGGTCGATCGAGAAATGGCCCAACGTTCTAGCTGGGCTAGTTAGCTGGTTCACTTCCGAAAGATGAGGTCCCGGGATCAAATCCCCCCTGCGGCGTGTTCTGCCAGTCCCCCAGAAGGGGGTTACACAGGTGCTCATCTGGGAGTGGATACAACAACCTCGATACCCAGCGAGGCGTGTAAACAAGTGGGTAGGCGGATTACGATCGACAGCCGGGGGTAACCCAAAGGGGGATTTCCCCCCTCCTTTACCTTTACCTTTACCAACGTTCTAGCTGGGAGTGCGTCGGAGGGGAGGGTTTGGGAGGATACGTACTCCATTGGAGACAAGCCTCTATTACCTAGGGGAGTATTCAAATTGACAGACCTTCTGTTAAGCCTGTATTTCAATCTCCAATCTTGGACTATCCGAGCCCCTCTGAAACGAGGCAATTTCTTGCTGAACCATACGGTATACTAAACAACTCGTCTTCACAATCTCGTCCATCCATTATAAACATCTATTCGTACATACGTGACCATGTACCATGGATTATGGATAAGACGTTTAGTACCTTACCCTCTAAGCTGGCCCATGTTTGCTACATCGTGTAGATAAAAAACTGAATCGTGATTCTCTTTACGAGATCGCGGGGAGTTTCCAGTTCGTACGGGCAACACGCCTTTCAATTGTGGGAGATGTCACGACGAGGAGCCGATCCAATTTTCGCTTCCAGCTCAGCATATGACTGTGGCGGGCGACTCGACTCAGCCCGCCCGCCTCACCAACACCAGACTCTCTGTTACCCCGCTCCGCACCTTGTCAAGCTTCAATGACCTCTCTAGCATCTCCCCGCCTTCGATTTATGCGGGTAAATATGGTTCCTCTCGCTTCAACACGGTTTCAGGGAAGACATAAGTTTCAACGCAACTGTCCATACAAACGAAACCATGCATTGCGCAGGGGGCCGAACCTCCCCCTCCCATAGTGCCCCTCCGCTCCCTCCCCTCAGTTTTTGGGGGACCAAACCAAACGGGAAAGTGGAGTGCTCTGCTCAGCTCAGCAAGAATTCGCGTTGCACATTGCGCACAGTTGTGGCGGAAGACTGTCACGTCCGCGCACACACGCACCCGCGCGTTTGAAACTCGACATCGGCGGGGCCCCGTGTGGTACAGAACAGCAGCGGGCGGGCAGTGAGATGAGATGAGACGACAGGAAATAATCGAACGAATTACGTAACTAGGATCTTTGCCATCGTTTTGGTTCCTCCTGCGATGAGCACTGTAGACTTCAAAAAATGACATGACCAGGAGTACAGCCCAGATCCGACGGGCAACATTGCAAACGATGCGATTTTCCAGACGAGCAACCCCAGTTCCCCGTGGTACGGTATCTGATCTGGTGTCAACGACCATGACCATTTGCAATTCTCCTCCATGGATAATCCGGCAGAAGCAAGGTGCAAGAGAGAGCATTGCTGCAGCGACGGACTGAGGCAGCAGGCTAGTGGTGCCACTGTTACCTGCCAAGCCGTTGTGTTTGGTCGCTCGCAGATGCAGTCTCGCACTCGCATCACATGTGCTTCGTTGCGTCACTCGCTCGCGAATGGGAGGGCAAGAAGCAGGCACTTTACCGCATCTTCCCTCCGTGATTCTTGCAAAAAAGTGCTTTGCCTTGTCGACATGTCGTCGACGTAGCTGTATCGCGAAATTGAGCACCTGAAAAGCCTATCAAGCTCCACTCCGAAATTACACACCAAACGCAAGCCTAAGAAGCTTATGTAGTACTAATATTCCCCGCCAGACCCATCCCCTTGGCTTAGAAACGCCAGGCGCCTTCTACCTCAACATAATTAATTTATTTCGCGTTCCTGAGTTCCCATAGAATGATGTCTCGCTTGCCGCCAGCGCCTGCTCCCTCTGGAGCCAGTCGCGGTCATTCTATCCGCGCGGGAACGTACGAGGATGTTTCTCAGCACATGCCCGGAAACTATGCTGCTGTTCCTCCTATAGCTTCCGCGAACCGCCGCCCATTCGGAACTGATAGTGCTGACGCCAGCCGCGCACCTGGGGAGAGGTGCGGACCAATGGCGGGAGGCGGAGGCTTCAATTCCGCGGACTCCGCGCCGCTGAAGCCGCTTGCGAGTGTGAAGCTGCGGCAGGGGACTAACGAGGACGCGTCGCAGTTAATGCCGGAAATTTACCGCGTCGGCAGCGCTATGGGGGGGGATTTTGACGCGCATGTGGCGGCTGAAAATGCGGAGAGGAGTTTGAGGGTAATGATTCTCTCTATTGTTATTTTCCATTACTGGAACCGAGTACAGTTATCGGCTTTGAAAATTAGTGTCCCCATTCGTCCGTCATGTAGAAAACGCTTAGTTATTTTGTTCGTTTTCCATGCTTCTTAGCCCAGAGTAGTAACTCGAGTCTGCGGCTCCTTCTCATCACTCTCCTCTCCCCCGTGCTCTGTAACCCGTCAGCACCGCTCCCCAACATGACGCCATGCCAGATCCTATTATTTAGGCATCTCAGCATTCTAGAGGCGTCTATTTTTGAGGCGCCTAAAAAAAAATACATCGTGCTCTGTATCCCGTCAGCGGCACCGCTATCCTGACGACATACCATTTTTTTTTGCGCCTCAGTATTCTCGAGGCGTTTTATTCTTGAGGCGCTTCAAAAGTAGAACCGTTAATGAATTTCTTTCTCCCTCCCTTCGCTACCTCTGGCTCACGTCCCCCGCCCGCCAAGCAGGCACAACCGAAGTTCGGCGGCAGCTCGGTTCGCCTCGACCAGCCGCCAATAAGCCCCACCGCCGACCGCGCTCTTACGCGCTATGCCAGCTCGGGAGCTGCCTCACTCGGTGCAATGGGCGCTGCGGCCGCCACAGCCACGGTTTCGCTCTACCCGAATTTCGGGGCCGACTCACGAGGCGCCGCGGGAACAGGAGTGACGCGCGGCGGAGTCTGTCAGCGCGCGGAGCCAGAGCCACCGCAGTTACAAGCTCGAGGCGCGTATGAAACTTCGCAAAAAAAATTTGCGACACGAGGTTCGAGAATCCCGTCAGCGGGAACTGGGAGCGAGATCGCAAGCGAGCTCGAATCTGGTTTCAGTTTTATGACTTTGACGTCTGACGCGGGCGACTCGGCGCAAACTCCTTATATGAGTCCCGCTGTGAATTCTGGGGGAGCTCCACGAAACGACTTTTTACGGAGGGAATGTGCGGATGCCGGGGAATGGGAAAGCAGGAACAGCTGGGAAACGATAAACAGCAACCGCACGGGATGCGCGGACACATGGGATTGGGGGAGGGGAAAAGAGGGTGGCGCGGGGGATGGGGAGGGTAGGTGGGGGGAAGGGGGGAAGGGTATGGGGGGAGGGGAGGGGGCAATGTCGGATGTTCAGCTTGCAGCAGATTGTACGCGCGACAGGCAATTTCAGTAACGCGAATCTGCTGGGGCGAGGAGCATTCGGACAGGTAATGCGGCAAGAATTCAAGTCATTGTACCAATTCTGTCTACTTGTGATCGCATGTCCTTGGGTGAAGCTGTGATAGTAATGGTGTGTTGGAAATCTTGGTTGGGTTAACTCATTGTCTGAACTCCCCCAGAAAAAACTCAGACTCTTTTCATCCGCTTTCCGTCCAGCCCTAGTACATATTTTTGACCCTTTTTTTCCTTTTCCAAACGCTCATTTTCACTCCCTCCAGGTGTACAAGGGCCGCCTGCTGGGCTGCAACATGGCCATCAAGCGCCTGGAGGGCGGCGGGTGGCAGGGCCCGAGCGAGTACAGCATGGAGGTGGAGGTGCTGAGTCGCATGCGCCACCCACACATCGTGCTGCTCATGGGCCACTGCCCCGACCCCAACGCCATGTGCATTCTCTACGAGTACCTGCCGGGCGGCAGCCTGCAGGAATATTTGGCTGCTAGTGCGAGGAGTGGGAGTGGTGCTGGGGGAGTGGGGGTGGGCGATGGCAGCAGGAGTTCTGCAGTGTTTCCTGGATCGGGCTCTGGTATGACATACTGCTCGGTTGCTAGTTCGGTGGCAGGTTCAGTAGCTGGTGGTACAGTCAGTCAGGTTCTGCGCCAGCCGTTGGCTTGGTACGACAGGGTGCGAATACTCTCTGAAGTTTCAGGCGCACTGCTGTACCTCCACCAGCATTCTCCGCCCATCGCGCACCGAGACTTGAAACCCGACAACGTGTTACTCGATGGTAACCGCATGAGCAAGGTGGGAGACGTAGGCCTGGCAAGGCTAATCGCAGAGGACGATTACAACGTAACCGCACGCGTGCAAGGCACAGTAGGCTACATAGACCCCGAGGAGGTGGCAACATGTGAGATCTCGGTGTTATCGGATGTGTACGCGTTTGGGCTGATTGTGCTCCAGCTGCTGATGGGCGAGCCTCAAGTGAAGCTGGTGCATCGCCTTCTGACGGATACAGCAGCAATGGTAGATGTAGAGAAGCGTAGAGCGGGGAGAGTGGGAGGGGTGTGCTCAGAGCCGTGGGCTGCAGCTGTGGATGCGGTCTTGGCACGGCTGGATAAGTCCGGTGGGGAGTGGCGTGCTGACGTGGCGCGCCAGCTGGCGGTGATTGGAGTGCGGTGCGCTGACAGGGCAAGGGCGAGAAGGCCTGATTTGGAAAAGGATGTGCAGCCGGTGTTGATGAGGCTAGAGGAGGAATTGAGAAGGGAGGGGGACAAGGGCAGGACGGATGTGGACAACCAGCTGCTGTGCCCCATCTCTCAGGTATGTTCAACCCGAATATATCCCAATCTATCTTAGCAAGAAAATCATTTTTTTGCTGCTGGCATATTCTACTCCTACTCTGATACTCATGTGATTCTTAATTACCTTGCATATCTCCCCAATTTTGCAGAAGCGCATGACAGACCCTGTGGTGGCAGCTGATGGGTTCACATATGAGCGCTATGTGATTGAGCAATGGCTAGAGCGCAACGACAGATCTCCGATAACAGGAGCGCCCTTCTCTCATAGGTTCCTCACCCCCAACAACACACTACGCATGTTGCTTCCATCGCAGTGAGGAGACACTTAGCATATAATGTAAATGGTTAGTGTGCTATTTCATTAGTGTGCCTACGTATTCATATGCAATTACCGTGAATTGTTGGTCTGCTATTTATTTATATGCGTATGTATGTCTAGTGTGGTTTGTTTAGGATATTCATAAGCTGCGTGTTTTGTGCTACTGTAATATGCATTTCATCCCCACTTCGATTGCAAATGCACAAGTCTCGATGTTGCACAGAACTGCCAGCTCAGTGGCACGTCACCATAGTCGCTGGCATCGTTCACGCTGTGACATCCCTCTGATTGGATATCATCGCCACATCCATAGGGTAACAAACAATTGGCGTCGCTATGACGAGCTTCGCCTGGAGATTCATCGACTGAGATCATGTCGTGCAAACCCTGCGAGAGCTCAGTGCATTTCGCTCGTGTCTATCCGAACAAAACGCATCCAGTCAGCAGATATCAAGGGCTTCTTCAACCAGTCATCCTTGCGTCCCATATCTCCTTTTTGAGTTCGCTTTTCCCTGAGATCTCGCTGTGTCGGACTCTCAATTCCTAGACTCCAGACCCTGGTCATAGTTTTACAGAGCCAGTACATTCCGAGGTCAGTATCAATCGCTTGACTTCATCGTCCCCTCTTCAGTGACCTCCTTGTTTTTCCCGCTCCAATCTTGAATTTTGAGTCTTGGCGCGAGGGGGATACTGTGGGCCTCAGCGGTAGAGATGCTGAGCATTGCTCGGTCGTCGGTTCAGGCGGCTTCATGGAAGCTGCTGCAATCGCCGGAGTCAACAGCGAGCTTTGAATGGAGGCGAAAGGCGACATCGCAGGCCGTCGCACGCGTCGCGATTAACAGAAGTTCGCGGCAACCCCTCCGTAAGCCTTGCTTTCCTGGCATTGTTGAGACATGGTCATGTCATTGTTGAGTTGACCATGCGTTTTTTCTAATGTTCCTTGTGTATTCTACTGCATTTTTCATCCGGTTTCAGAAATCTTCGCTATTTCCAGCAACGACTTCCGCGTGGGAACCAGCGTTGAGCTTGATGGAGCGCCATGGAGAGTGCAAGGTGTGTTGATGGTGGTGGTGCAAACCCTCGCTTACTATTGATGAATGGTGCTTGCTTTACGCAGATTTCACGTCTACTCATGAACTCGCCAGTGTAGATCGTTCCATATTTGCTACTCTGGTGCTTTATTGAACGCTATATCTGGTCCTCTCTCTTCTCTGCTGGCATTTCTTAGTTTCTGCACGTGACGCCCTGCAAGGCAGGTATCTCAATATTCCACCGTGCTTTCCTTGATCCAACCTCCTCTCTGCTGTCAGCGCAGAGTTTCTGCATGTGAAGCCCGGCAAGGGAGCGGCGTTCGTGCGCACCAAGCTCCGCAACTTCATCACCGGGAACACCGTCGAGCGAACCTTTCGCGCTGGCGAATCGGTCAGTCTCATAGGGGCGAAAGCGAGAGAGAGATCAGAGCCTTTTGTAACTTTATCAACGTAGTTTTTTTATAGCCCCGTCCGACTAGGGTCTGCTAAACCTATATCAAGCCTGATTTCTTCATTCTCACACGATCCATCCCTGGACGCTGTCGTTCCCTCCCATCGTCCTCCCTACCCTCCCCTTTTCGCACTTCACTCTTGATCTTCCGTTTCTTTATCGGTTTCCTCGTTCTCTCTGTTGTTCGCGTCTCCCTTCCGCGGGCAGGTGGACGAGGCGAGTGTGGTGAAGGACGTGAAGCAGTTCACGTACCTTGACGGCGAGGACTTCGTCTTTATGGACATGGTGAGTCTTTCCACCTCCAGCCCAAGTCACTCCAGCCCAAGGACTTCGTCTTTATGGACATGGTGGAGTTCATGTCGTGAGTTGAATCGTGCGTCTGCGAGAATGCAAGAGGGAGGTTTAGGCATGCGTGTGTTGAGAGGTCTCCATGCCGCCAGATTCGGCGAAATTTCAAGAGACGCTCAAGGACCGTAGCCGTGAGGGCGGCGCGGAGGGCAGCGGTGATGATGATCGTGATCCCAAGTGCCGAACGGCCGTCCGAGTCAAGATGGACGGCCCTCATCATGTGACCTCACCGGCGGACTGAGCTGCCCTTAGCCTTCGATTTTTGAGACATGATTTACCTGCTCTTCGCCAGGTTGACGTAGCGTGATCTCGCTGTATGTTTGCAGTCGAATCTAGTGCCGTACTGTGCTTTGTCGAGAGCATTCTCCGCTCTCTTGTTAATTTCTTTGTGCTCTTTACACGGGCAGGACGTATCCCGGTCTGCGTCCCTGTTACCATTGCGGCGATGATGATAACCAAAATGAGACCCTCCGATGCCAGCTGCCACGTGACACGTGGCTGACTGCGTGAGGATAAAATTGATGCGGTTAACTGAGCCTTGCAGGTCTAATTCTTGTCTCGTGCTCGTTTTGCCGGTGTCAAGTGGTGCGCTAATGTCGTAGTGCCCTCCATGCCCCCTCCTTCTCTTCCTTCCCCTTTTCCCCTCTCTGCCCCCTTTCCCAATTGGTTCCGGCCTCCTCCCTGTTTTTCCCTGGTGCCCCGATCTCGTTTTCATTCGCAGGCGACGTATGAGGAAACTCGGGTGACCAAGGCCCAACTGGGCGACAAAGTGAAGTTCCTTAAAGAGGGGACGGAGTGTAACGTGCTGACGTGGAACGACAAGGTGATCGACCTGGAGCTGCCGATCACACTCAAAATGAAGGTCGTGCAGGCCGACCCCGGCATCAAGGGCGACACTGCTGGCGGAGGTAAGCGTTGGGTGAGGGGAGTGATTGTTGTGAGCGGAGTGGGGGATTCAGCGGGTTTAGTTGGAAGTGAGCTGCCCATCACGCTCAAAGTGAAGGTCGTGCAGGCCGACCCTGGCATCAAGGGCGGCACTGCTGGCGGAGGTGAGTAGATGCGTTGGGTGAGGGGAGTGAGTGGATTGATTGGGGAGCGAGCTCCCGATCACGCTCAAAGTGAAGGTCGTGCAGACTGACCCCGGCATCAAGGGCGACACTGCTGACGGAGGTGAGAGCAGATGGGCGGAGTGAGGGGGTGTGTGGATGAGGGTTGAGGGTAGTTCAGTGGCGGAGTGAGGGGGTGTGTGGATGAGGGTTGAGGGTAGTTCAGTGGATGATGAGTGGGTGATTGGGGTGAGGGGAGAGCGAGGCCTTGGGAATGGGGTTGGCGTGAGCTAGTGAGAGAGGGAGAGCAGGAAAGGAGGGTAAATGTTTCATGCCTCGGATGGGCCTGGTGTTGACACCATGAAACCCCAACGGTGTACTAAGCTATCCCCTGTTTCTTCACTCCCACCTTTCCCTGCCCCTGCTCTACTTCCCCCTTCCTCATTTTCCGTGCACTAACAGGTGGGACCAAGCCAGCAATTATCGAGACAGGAGCAACGGTGTCTGTGCCACTGTTCATTGAGGAAGGAGAAATAATCACTGTAGATACCCGCACAGGCTCCTACATGGGGCGAGCTTAAATCATGTACACCCTTAGTCAGGTCTGATTATTTGTACTAAGCATTTGGGTCAGGCGAAGACGAGCAAATAGTGGTTGTACATTCCACGTCGGTCTGCTTCGGTAGCCGCTGGTTCTCAATACGACTCCACTTCTAATGCAGTATTTATAGTAGGGTATGTCTGTCAATTTCCAGAAAGACTGGTGGCACCGTCAATACCCCAACCATTTCTGTACAAATCCATTGGAACAAGCTGCTCCTCCATGTTACGTGACCATAAAAAACATGCACATGCAACTTCTTATTAGACTGGTTGACTCCGAAACATACACATCCACTCAACACACATCTGAGTCTACTAAATAGCTGCAAAGCCCTGATTGGGTCAGATCAGTTGCCTTTAGTCACATCCTATACAGCACCCCCAGCTGCCTAAGCTGCAATCCCAGTGAAATACTGATTACATGGAGGATAGCTGTAGCGTCTTGCCTGATTGCCTTCCATTGAGCCCGCTCCATACAAGCACTCCTGCAGCGACTGCTACAATCACAGCTGCAGCAGGCCAGCTCCTCAGCGCCCACGCCTTGATGGTGTTTCCTGATAGCTTCCCAACTAGGCCCATGGCCTTAGCCACTTGCACAACTGCTGCTGCTGCCGCTACAAGCACAACAGGTGCAACCGCCTTAGCAGCAGTAGGTGCAAGCTGGAACGCTCTGGAACTCTGCTCTGCTGCTGCTGCTGCTGCTGGTTTCTGTGATGCTGCTGAAGGAGCTACAGCAGCTAGTGCAGGAGTGGTCTTTACAGCAGCAAGCTGTGTTTCCCTGGCAGAAGCACGGCCGTTTATAGCAGGTGCGTGGTGATGCTGATGGGCGTGTCCGGACAGAGTCTCTTTGAGTGCAGATACGGTGTTGTGGGCGGTGGTGGTTACCAGATGGGATAGCTGCTGGGCTCTGTGATGGGGGAGGGAAGAAGGGGTAGAGGAACAGCAGGGAAGGGTGGGGGAGCGGATGGAGAGGGAGGGTATAGGGAAGCAGGGGTTACCAATGGTGGTTGCTACCGGCGGTGGTGGTTAGAAGCAGACGAGAGAGTTGCTGAGCCGTGTGATGATAGTGAAGGCAGGGAGGAGGAAACGCAGGGAAAGGGTGAGAGGCGAGAATAGAGGGACGAGAAAAGAGGGACATACAGGGAAACAGTGGGTTCATGGGCTGCTATTACGTGTTAAGCTAGCAACTATCGTGTGTTTCCGCGAGTGCCAGCCCGCCTGCTCTCGTACGCGTACATGTAACTCAACACGTACGGTTGGAGGGGCACGTGCGTGCCCACGATATTGTCAATCGTGTCGTTATCGATGAGACGGCAGTACGTCGTCGTGCACTCCTGCAGAAACTCCACCACATTCCGCTCCACCTCCACGTGCCTGCCGCCTGTGCCGCCCGTGAGGGCCTCCGCGAACCGCAGCACCACCGTGCCGTCCGGGAGCTCTGGTATTACGCGAGGCGAGGAATGCAGCGGGGAGGGAGAGGGCAAGCAATTGCAGATATGCGATGCACGGTAAGGAGAGGACAATAAGCGAAGGTGATGGGATACGGGTAAAGGAACAATATGTAGGAGCAAAATTATGAAAGTCACTTTTCGCCAAACCAGATAAATAAACGTTTAGGACCCTTTTCAAATACTTTTTGTTTTGAGTTTTCGCCGTTTTCGCACATTACGGGACATTGCGCAAAGTCGATTTAATAGAAGCTGAAACTTCGCGTGCTGACTAAAATCCTCCACACACATTTGTGAAGGTCCGAAGATAGTGATGAACAGTGACAGTTAGATACTTAATTGAGTGAATGAATTTTCGTTTCACGTACCTTCCACCCGGTGAAGAATCGCCGCGGGATTTGCCCTGGCCACCTTCGCGTGACCAGTTGCTACTGCGGCTCGCACTCCACGCGGCACGCGATGATTGGTCAGCACGCGCTTGCTTGGCCCACGGCACGTGCTGCGCTGCGTCAGCGCAAGCCCTTGCATCGAATTCCCTGAAGGCCTGATGGCGTTGCTGCTAAAAGCGCGTACGGTGCTTGCAGTGGTGGTGGTGTTGTGCGGGAGAGTGGACGGAACGGCAAAGCTCGAACTGGCAGCATGACACGTGGTCGACGTCATGGCGCGACCTTATAACTCTTTCCTCCTGACGCAGACTAACTACAGATATCTTGGTAACTTGTCTGCAGAAGAAAAGCATTAGTAAGAATGATTCAATCTAGGATTTGGTATCGTGAAGCTTCAGTGCGTACGGTAGAAAATTATATTGGGTGTTGCCGTCCTTCCTGACCTAAGAAATAATCCTTGTCCCTCCCCAAAGGTAAAACGAGGAGGCCATTCAAGTCTCGCGCGAATTGCGAATCGCGAATCTTGGTTTGTAGTGGGGTGCTTCAGATTGATCGTTGAATCTGGAAAAGGCTTTTTTCCCCAGCGCCCACTGTCCATGCTGTGTGAACTATCTTGCCCTGCACTTCGCCGCCTTGCTGGCTGCTGCCCCATTATTTCAAGCTGCGAGCCGCGATGGCGGGACGAAATGAAAGACGCCCTGGCGTGTCAAACATTTTCCCGCGCAATTCTCACCCAGCGAGCGGCAAGTTCTGTGAAGATTGCGCATGTGGAGTGTGACGTGAGTCCGAGCTGGAGTCTTGACTGTCGCTTGGAGTTCCCTGATTTGTCGAATGTTAGCACAGCGATTTCTGGGCACGTCATACCCGTGAGAGCTGACAAAACCCTGACCATTCTCAGAAATCGGGTGTAGATAGAATATTCGATGTATGCAGACAAGCTATAACGATTCATCTGAGCGAGTAGTTGACACACACCCCCACATGATTTAGTGCATTCATCCAATAATAACAAAAATACCCCCATATATTTCATGAGCAAATGTGAGCATATATCAGCATTCAGCTGCTAATACCGTGAATCTAGATTTGAAAGCGAGTTGAAGTGATGTCGAAATCTATAGTGATGTTTGAAGAATGCACGATGATGAATATATACTAGTCCTGCAGATACGGGTATGTGTGGCCCATACCATAGAGGCCACATTGTCTTAGCTGCTCCTTTCGGTCCTGAGAAATGTCCAGTAGCGCGGATATTCTGAAACTAAAAACCAGAATCAATGTTGCCCCCGAATCCCCGATTTCATCTGCACCGCACCTCAGCTTCTATCATTCTCTCTGCAGCTTTCCATTAGGTCGGAGTTATCTTGGCTATGTATCAGTCGGTACTGCATTCTGCTCGTACAGCTGCGATTGGATCGATTCAGTTTGCCACGTCAGTTTGCCATCCCTAAATCTGTTTCCGCACAACAGTCTGTTCTTTGTAATCTAAGACTTCCTTTCGCGAAGACAAGTACATCAAGCAGCCACGAATTCCCGCATCGGCTCGTCGCTGGCGACAGCACTCGAGCCTCGAGCAGGCGGGCGTCGCTCGCCGTCGCCGCATCGCTGGGCGACGTCGCAGGCGATGAATTCGGAGGGCAGCATGGAAGGATCATCCGCGGACGACAAGACTCCGCGCGGGCGCAACGTGGCTCACGCGCGCGGGGGCAACATGGGCGGAACGTTCCCCATGCGCAGCCCGGGGAAGGCGGGGGCAGGCGGAGGGCAACAGCAGCACCAACACCGGGATAAGAAAGGGCATCATCACTATCACCATTCTAAACATGTGCGATTCACTGCGCTGCATTTTAAGAACCAGTCGTTCGTCAGTTGCCGTCTGGATGAGTCCGCGACCGCGGCTCCAGGATCCTCTCAGACCAATGGTGTAACGGTTCGTTTTAAGACGTCTCGAAATAAATAAACTTTCCGTCACCTGCGTATGAGCCTCCCTTGTGCCTGCGTGCCTGGAATTTTCTGCAACCGTTCACATTCATCTGATGCCAACCTAAGTGCTCCCCTTTTTCCTCTCCCTATTCCACTTGCATTCCCTCCTCTCCCGTCCCACAAACCCCCCCCCCCCCTCTCCCCCCCCCCCCCCCCCCCCCCCCCCCCCTCCTTCCCCCCTTCCCGTTGATCTGCCCCTTGTTCCCTACCGCTGTCCCCTCTCCCACACCCTCCTCACCACCTTCACCAGAATCTAGGGACGCTGCAGAAGCTACTGCCGTGGATAACCATCGGGCTACTCTCCCTCATTGCCCTCGTCTTGCTGGGCTCCGCGCTTTTTCCAGGGTAATTTCCCCTCCACGTTGGGCAGTTGCTATATTTACTGGCGGGGACCCTCCACATTGTTTCCCCCTCTAGCACCCCCTTGCAACCGTCCCAATCCTCCAATCCATTTCCCCGATTTCCTATGCCACCGCCTTGATACCCATGCCACCATCCGACCCCTTTCCACTTCCTATCCTGCTTCAACATTTCCTGTGCCATTGGAGTTTGCCCAACAAAAAAATGCTCTCTGGTTCTCTAAATTCCTAACCCCAGCGCTCCCCTCCCTGATCCGCATGGCTGTGGCCGGCAACAGTTCAGTTACAATGTCCCCTCCCTCCCCCCCTCCCCCCCTACCTCCCCACAGCTACATCTTCATGTGTCCCGAGACGATCAAGCGGCTACCAGAGCACTGTGTGAAGCTTTGGAATCACTCCCTTCTCCCCACTTGCCCCCTTCCCCGCTCCCCACCCCCTCCCCCCCCTCACCCAACCCCCCCAGCTACATCTTCATGTGTCCCGAGACCATCAAGCGGTTACCAGAGCACTGTCTGAAGCTAGAGAGCAGTGCAGCTGCTTCTTACCCTTCTCACCCCCTTTCTAGCCCCCATAACCCCCTCCTCCTCTGCAGCTACATCTTTATGTGTCCCGAGACCATCAAGCGATTACCAGAGCACTGTGTGAAGCTCGAGAGCGACCCAGTGCAGCACGACTGGGTGTTTGCCGTCCTCCCCTTCGACTGCTTCCAAGCACCCCAGTCCTCCCCTGTCATCGCCCACCGCGTGGACGACGTCAAGTATGACTTCTTTCTGTCTCTGCTGGACTTTGGCACGAGGAGAAGGCCGAATAGGAACATGGTTCGGCTGATGGAGGACCGGCCGTTCCTGAAGCCGGAGCTCGCTGTGGCCATGCAGGTACGGAGAGGTTCGGGAATGCGGTTATGGGGAGGTTTGGGAAGGTACCGAGAGGTTTGACAATGCAGGGATGGAGAGATTTGGCCATGAAGCTATGAAAAATATATTGACTTTTGGCGAGTGGACTGCCGTTTGAGGAAATGTTGAGTGAATTTTTTTTTATAAGAAAGTGCAGCTTGCCTTGTGTGCGACCTTAGGCTCCCTCCCTTCGTCCCCTTTCACCGCAATATCCCCTTCCCCACCATCCACCTCTCTTCCCCCCCTTCGTCAGTCGGTACTCGAAATGCTCATTGAGGCCAAGGCCGTCGCCCCGACTCACTGGTCATCGACGCAGGGGCGGGCATAGGGGGAGCGGCGTTTGCAGCAGCAGCCATGGGCGTGCGCGTGTTGGCACTCGACCCTCGCCCTTGCCCCTCCCACCTGACATTCACACTACCTATCTCCCGTCCCACCCCCCAATCTCCCCCCTCCCAGTCAGAGTTAGAAATGCTGATTGAAGCCAAAGCAGTGCGACCGGACTCACTGGTCATCGACGCAGGGGCGGGCATAGGGGGAGCAGCCTTCGCAGCAGCAGCTATGGGCGTGCGCGTGTTGGCGCTCGACCCTGTGCTGGCCAACATGCCATTAGTTCCTTTCCCCGCCTCCCCCCTTCCCCTCCTTCTCACCCCTTCCCAGTCAGTGTTGGAGATGCTTATTGAGGCCAAAGCCGTTCGCCCCGACTCACTGGTCATCGACGCAGGGGCGGGCATAGGGGGAGCGGCGTTTGCAGCAGCAGCCATGGGCGTGCGTGTGTTGGCGCTCGACCCTGTGCTGGCCAATGTGCTCAAGATGTGTGATGCGGTGCATTTGAACCGGGCGGCAAAGAGAGTCAAGCTTCACCTGGCTGCCGTGTCAGACAGCGTGGGCAACATCACGATCCACAATGTAAGTCCTTGAGGAATAGGGCTCAACCCTGTCCTGGCCAACGTGCTCAAGATGTGTGATGCGGTGCACCTGAACCGGGCGGCAAAGAAGGTCACGCTCCACCTGGCTGCTGTCTCTGATACTACAGGCAACATCACCATTCATAATGTAAGTCTCTGACCGCCAGCATCACCATTAATGAGGTAAGGCGATGATGGTTCTGATCCACGGGGCTCGACCCTGTGCTGGCGAACGTGCTCAAGATGTGCGACGCAGTGCAATTGACTCGAGCAGGGAAGAAGGTCAAGCTTCACCTCGCTGCTGTGTCTGACACGAGAGGCAACATCACGATTCATAACATCTGTGAAGCAACGCCAACACGATCATAAGGTAAGCCATGGGCGTGCGCGTGTTGGCGCTCGATCCTGTGCTGGCCAACGTGCTCAAGATGTGCGATGCGGTGCACTTGAATCGAGCAGCGAAGAAGGTCACGCTTCACCTCGCTGCTGTGTCTGATGCTGCAGGCAACACCACCATCCACAACGTGAGTCTGTGAACCATCAATAGCACCCTTGATGTACGTTTGTACCGAACAACTGGACAAGATTATGTGTATATTCTCGAAAATGACGGTGCTCTCGATAGAGGCTACCTGTCCGGCAAAACCTCTTGCTCCTTGAATCTTCCATCTCTGACCACTCTCACCTACCTGTTTCCCCATCCCCCCCACCACCCCACCACCCACCATCAGATCCTATCCAATCTGGAACACAGTGCGGTGACAGCAGCAGTGCTCACGCTCGCATCAAAAGACGCACCTGTGATTCCCACCACAGTGGAGTCCCTCCCTATAGACTCCCTCGTTTTACCCGACCAGCATGTGGCTGTATTGAAGGTGACTGTACAGGGATGGGAGCTCCATGCGCTTAGGGGTGCTGCTGGGTTGCTCAGCCGCCCGCCGAAGGAGGCGCCGTTTGTCCTGTATGAAGAGGACAGGATGTTGCTGCGGGCGGGGAACACGACGCCAGCTGCTGTGAGGGGGTTTCTGGCGGGGTATGGCTATAGTGAGTGTGACCAAGCACATGGGCTTGTACACTGTAGGAAAAAGGGTTCTTTGTTAGATGCATAAAGAGCAAATGTGTTTGATATTGTGTATTGCAGCCATTACGGTAATTGGTTTGGGTGACAAGTGCTGTTTTGAGGAGGATGAACACATTTATCGAAATGATAGGGATTTGTTTTGGGGTGGGCTCCGTGTGGTACCTGTGGACTGGAGCAGCAGCCAAATGTAACGAACGTGCCAGGTTTCAGGTGTAGGTTTGGGGTGATTCAAGAGATGTTCGGGGTTGTGTGGGTGTGCGTGCGCAAGGACGGTGTGAGGGTCTGGATATAAGTTGCTGGGCTCGTTTGTATCATCTCATTGTTTTTCCAGCACGCATGTTTTGTCGTGTTGATGCAAGGAGGTCCAACTAGTCCGTTAGCTTTCGTTCTAACGAGTATGGTTGACTCGTATCACCCTCCTTCCTACCCACCACCCTTGCTCGTTCCAACAAACACGAAGGCTGGTCTTTTGGCAAAGCCGTTACCGACGAGCTAGGCCTGCCCTCTCGTTTGTTGGTGGTGGTAAGATTCACCTGAGATGTTTTGGCTGCCCGACGGTACACCCTCTCTCGCGCCAGACTGACATTGGCCATACTGACAGCCCGGCTGTACTGACTGCTATGCGTCCAGAATGGTCCCAGCACATACCATATAAGCACACTTGCCGCACTTAACCGTACGCAAAAGCAAGCTTTCTTCCACATAACGTTGTGTACCGTTCCTCCGGAGCAGGGCTTTTGTTATCAGGGCAATAACCCTGCTTTGACTGAAATTACAAGGTGTTAGAGGAACCCTGATTGTCATCAGGTGCTTCTTGGACCAGCCCGTAAGTCTCTCTCCCACACCTCTAGAGCCGCTCCTTCATCTCCAGCCTCCCTAGCACTTATCCAGGTTTTGTCGTGGTCGGATTTTTCGCTGGCTCGGATTTTACAGGGTTTTTTTCACAGGGGCCCGGATCGTCCGAGCTAGCAGAAATCCTGACACCTAGCTGGGGTTCGGTTCCAAGCACCAGATCGCTAGGGTCCAAGCAACAGTACGCACTGTAGCCAGTGCATCCCATTGTCAGTCTGGCGCGAGAGAGGGTGTAACTTAAAAGAAGGGCTCTCCTCGAATCTTTCAGGGTCAGATGATTTGAAATCGTTGCTCCTGAACTTGTGCAATTCCTTATCATCTCATTGGTCTCAAACGACTTTCTGTTATTTCGCTCGCTGCAAACAGCTCCCTCAAGCTTCTGTCTGGGCAGGTGGGGATGATTGGGTTGCATTGCGGTTGGAAACAACGTTTGAAGCCCGCCCAGTAGCAACTAGCCATTTGACGTTGTCTGCTTTGGCATGGCGCAATCCGCCAATCTAATCATGGTCATTAACGCCAGTGTGCCATCCCCCGTCAACAGTTGTTATCTGTCAATGCGTTACGTCGCGACAGTGACCAGCGTCCACTCCCGACGACTCACAACAGATTGCCAGCTGGAGTGCAGTGAAAGAAACCAGCTCAGTATGGTAACCAGCTTTGGCTTATTTAACAACCACTAGCAAGGCCGTCATTTTTGTTGCAAGGCTACCCTATCTGCTGGAAACGGGGCGAACAACAAGCACAAGCACCGGAATGCTGAATTTCAGTCGATGCCCCAGAGAAGCGATAGCTGCAGAAATTGAGTGATCGATGATAATGTAGTTTCACAGGGTCCGAGCACATATGTGGTTTCACAGCACATACGTCGTTGCGGATTTTCTGCCACATCGACTCTATACGAAAACCTTACGAAAATACATCCCCATAAATTCTCCATTCTTTTCGGCAAGAACAACGACGAACGGCCTTGGAGAGCCGACCTCAACAGAATATCGGGGTATGATCTCCTGAATTTTCCATCTTCCTCACGTGCTTGGGCATCAGCAATCACAACAACAGCAGAAAGGATAACGCGGAGTTTGAACTGACCTGACATGACCACGCTTCGGTTGGATATCAGAATTGATGGCACCAATCAGCGCTACTCCAATTTCCCGCCCCGCAAGGAAGGACAGCTGCGCCGCAAATTCCTCCCCCTCCTAAGCATTTCCCCCGCGCCGCAAATCTCCTCGCCCCATAACTGATTCGGCATTTTCCAGCCTCAAAATCCCTCCGCCGCGATGTTCACCTGGAAAAACCCCCTCCGCACCGCACTCACCACCCTTGCATCCGCATTTTCCCCACTGCACTGCACCCGCCACTTCATCCTTCCGTTACGTCTTTACATGTGCTCGCGGCATTCCCTGCCAACACACATTCAAAGTCTGCTTTCGTTTTTGCCTGCATGCATGACAGACGGCGACAACCTTACGCGTGAATTTTGTTTTTGCGATCGAGCTAGCTCATTCACAGTAACGACGCGTCATTTCGTTCTTTCATTGCAGTGAGACCAGGCATAGAAGAAGCCACGGCTCCTAACAAAATCGTTTCTTTCTCGAAGCCGACGCTGGAGCACGATAGCGAGCAGGTCCAAACAGCAGAGGTTTTGTCATGGCGCGGCCAAACGATCCGAGACATCAATTCGCGCATTTTGAAATCGGCGAGCTGCTTTCGCGAATGTCAGAAAACGTGACAGAAAGTGACGCGGGCGCATCCGCTGCTCTCGCCTCCTCCGGAGCCGCGAGACGCATCGCGGTGCGGCTGCTCATCGGAGCAGGCGGAAGCGGCAACCTTGGCGGAAAGTTGAGCGGAAGCGGCGGAAGTGGAAACTTTGCGGCACTTTCCGGTCCCGTAGGGACAACCAGTGGGGTTACCAGCGTTGCCAACAGCAGGCGTGGCGAAAGATCCATCGCTAGCGAAACCCCCGTCGCGGGCGGCGGAAGCCCAGACAGCCTCGCGGGGTGGGTATCGAA
This sequence comes from Closterium sp. Naga37s-1, assembly GCA_947471745.1. Classification (NCBI taxonomy): domain Eukaryota; kingdom Viridiplantae; phylum Streptophyta; class Zygnematophyceae; order Desmidiales; family Closteriaceae; genus Closterium; species Closterium sp. Naga37s-1. The sequence continues at coordinate 3,338,579 of CANJKZ010000184.1, read as the reverse complement.
TCCCAAGGACACCCGCAGGAGACTTCCGCAGAAGTCTGTTTCTGAGAGCGTGGAACGCGGCACATCTTCCGGGACGACTGGAAGGAAAGGCCAAGCGAGCGCGTGGGAACAATGCGACGACCTGATGGTTGATTGGCTGGGCTCCGTGGCGGAATGCGGATCTTCGGACGAAGCGGGCGGACCAGCGGGGGGAACTGCGCAAGTCGCCGGTCCGCGGCGTGGCGCGCAGAGCGCGCAGCAGGAGGGCCGCGCGGGAGGGCGCGGGGCCTCGGGTGCGCAGGAGGAGCGCGAGAGGCAGCGGGAGCGGAGCGGGGTGGATCGGCGGAACTTGCTTTTCGCGAGGGAACGAGAGACCATCCCTCGCGTTTGCTCAGACGAGATCGCGCCGCGCCACCTTTCCCGCACGAACAGCTGTATCGACCACCCCCGGCCGGTCACGGCGCAACGGGAGAAGCCGCGCAGCAGTTTTGACGGAGAGCGGGAGCGCGAGAGGGAGGCGGAGCGGGAGGAGAGAGGGCGAGTGAAGGGCGGAGCGCGCAGAGTGGGGAACGCAGCGGCGCACGCGAAGGGGGGGAGCGGAAATTTGTCGCGAACGTCTAGCTGTATGTCGGTTGGCGGTGACGAAGTTCGGCGACTGGAGAACGAAATCGCGGTGCTGCGGCGGCAGCTGGTAACCGTTGGCCAAGCCAAGACTGCCTTTGGCAATGCCGGTTCCGCAAGTGGCTCGGGCCAAGCCAGAGCGTGCCAGCATTCCGGGCCTCAGGCCGAGGCTCGGTCGCCGGAATGGCAGAGCATCGCGATGGAGGTGGTGGAACTAAGGGGTCAGCTAGAAGAGTTGTCTGACGCTAACGGACGCTTAACGGAGCTGCTTGAAAGGAGGACGCAGGAGCTGGTCGCGACGAAAGAGGAGCTGATAACGGCCAAGGAGGAGCGCGACGCGCTGGCCAAGGAAATGGAGGCGCTGCTCGAGTCCCTGTCAGCATCGCCGCCGGCTGACGTGGCAAATACAGGCATGAGCGCCGCGCAGCAGCAGCAGCAGCAGCAGAGGGTGCAGCAGGCGGAAGAGGAGGCACGGCAGCTGCAGTTACTACTTGAAACCGCCATGGCGGAGAGAGACATGGCTGTGCGCCTCGCTGCCGCCACAGGAAGACTCCCTGCGGGGCTCATTCCCTCTTCCAGCGTTGGCAGCATGGCTCGTTCCTCCAGTGACGAGCCCTCGCCTCGCCTGCGCTTCACTCCCCTGGACGTCCGCTTCCGCACGTCAACCCTCAACTCCCGCTCCAATTCCCCCTCGCCTGCTACTTCCTCCTCCCCCTTCTCTCCTTCCATGAACTCCTACTCTCCCTCCGCCTCTTTCTCGCCTTCTGCGGCCTCCTTCTCGCCCTCCTCGTTCTCCCCTTCCAGTTCTCTCACTAACTCCCCCTCGTGTCTGTCTCCTGCCGGCCGCCCGAGTGCGTACGCACCGTCGCCGTTCCGCTCGCACAGCGAATCTAGTTCGGGCAACCGTGTTGACACCATAGCCAAGTCGTGGCTCGGCGCCGAACCTGCGGGGCAGCCTCGGCACGGGATGATGAGGAGCTCGAGCCGGGGGCTGGTCACATCAGCCATACCGAGCATGGACCCTGGTAGTCCTTCCACCAATGCTGGATGGAGGGGAGCAGCGAACGGGGAGGTGCATGTGGGGAAGGGGCACCTGAGGCGGACTTCAACTGCAGGAGGCGCCATTGAAGCCAGGCGTGTGTTGGAATCGCGATCGCCCATTTCGATGAGCCGACCTGGAAGTGCCGATATAGGAGCGATGCAGCAAGGGGCGGAGCATGCTGTGGGGAGCAAGGCCGTGGAGAAAGGGGCGAAGAAGGGGGGGCTGAAGGGTATACTTTCGCGCAAGTCCAAGCAAGTGAGATGGTCGTATGACTTCGACCAGGAAGGCGGTTTGTGAATAAAAGCTCAGGGAGCATGACAAAGGTCATGGTTCCTATACTTTTTGGCGGCTGCACACAAGAGATGCGGCTGCTTTGATATCCTGATTTTTGTACCATATATTCGTTTGTTTGTTTACTGATAATTTCATTAATTTGTTTTAACACATTATTTAATACAAGCTGTTGACTAAGACTTGTAGTTGCGCGCTTCCGAAGGCAGTTCCCTACGGCGAACACTCCATACAGTTTATCTCCATTTTCAACCTCCAACGGAATCACGAGGGAAATCAGGCGGGCCAGCGTCACTGACATCTCAGCTTCTCAGACCAACGTCACATCCCAATCACGCCAAGTTTGATCCAAGCTTCCCCCCATACAAAGCGCTTCGGAGGAAAAGGTCAAACCTCGAGGTTAGCCGTGCGTATGTCGCCTGAATTTATGTACTTGGCGAGGCTGCCTCTTGTAACCCGTTTCCCTCGTGCAGAGAGATTTGCGAAGATGTACCGAAGCAGCGCACCTTAGTATTTGATTCGCGAATATCTCGCCCAGTTTAGTAACATTCTCAGCTTTTTGCCTGCCACTCCGTTGCTCCCTCCAATGCCCTTCGATTACCACATGGTAAAAGCTGCGCGCTGGGCTTCTGTGACCGCAGGAATACATTCCGTGTCGTTCGCTCCGCCTCCCTCGTTCCGGCTGACACGCTTCTCCTGCTCAACCGTCTCGCACTTTACGAGAGTAGTTGCGCCGTGCTTGCGAGTCAATCGCAGCTACCAGTTTGTTCACATATTCTTCGCGAGAGGGCAACGCGTGCTAAGTCATTCACAACTGTTGGACCGATAACGCTACTAGGCCGCCGGTGCGCCATGATTCGATGGGTGCGCCTCCAGCAGCAACAGCTCCAGCGCCTCCAGCTCCAACTCCTGCAGCACCACCAGCTCCAGCACCTCCAGCAGCTCCAGCTCCAGCAACACCTCCAGCAGCAACTGTTCCAGCGCCTCCAGCTCCAACTCCTGCAGCACCACCAGCTCTAGTACCTCCAGCAGCTCCAGCACCAGCAGTACCTCCAGGAGCTCCAACTCCAGCAGCTCCAGTACCTCCAGTACGAGCACCTCTGGGACCAGCGACTCCAACACCTCCAGCAGCTCCAGCACCAGCAGTACCTCCAGCAGCTCCAGCTCCAGCAGCTCTAGTACCTCCAGTACGAGCACCTCCGGCAGCTACAGCACCAGCAGGACCTCCAGCAGCTCCAGCTCCAGTAGCACCTCCAGCAGTAGGCCCCCCAGCTCCAGCAGCACGACTACAGCGCCGAGCGTACCACTCGCGCCGCTGCTGTGGAGAGAGGGGCTCCCGCCGTGACAAGACACTCGGAGGACCTCCAGACTTAGCACGCTCGGGCTCAGCACCCCCAGGCTCAGCACCCCCAGACCCAGCACCCCCAGACTCAGCACCTCCAGGCTCAGCACCCCCAGGCTCCGCACGCTCAGGCTCAGCACCCCCAGGCTCCGCACCCTCAGACTCAGCAACCCCAGGCTCAGCACCCCCAGGCCCCGCACCCGCAGGCTCAGCACCCCTAGCAGCACCAGAGACGACAGCTACCTCGACAGGCTCGACAGGGTCTACCTGGGACACACCTGAGGGGGCAGGACCCTGAGGGGGGAGGGGGTCTACCAGAGGAGCACCTGACTGAAGCCTCGTTCAACGTAACGCGCCTTGAAGACAGGCGGAGAACCCGGCGGCCGCTTCACCCTGAAAATCCACATGCCACTGACGATGTGCGCCCCGGGTGGGGGAACCTCGTCAACGTAGGTGCCTGTGGACTTCCAGGATGCCATCTCTGCGTCCATGGCTGTCTGCCACTGAGAGGAGTAGGGACCCTCTATCGCCTCTGCGTAAGAGCGAGGGGTCGGGATGTCTGGTGCATTCGGGTCTCCCTCAGGTGCAATCAGCATGGACACGAGATGAGGTACAGCAGCTGCAAAACACTCAAAGTCCTCCTGCCTGTCCTCAAGGACGTCCGTGCCGAGAGCACACTCACCCCCGACGGACGGAGGACAGACAGACTCAGACTCAGCAACAAGTCTTGCGGCGTAGTCGAGGTGACAGGCGGCAGCAAAGTCAACAAGCTCAGCAACTAGGGCAGACGCAGCAGTGGACTCAAACGAAGGGTCAGTGACAACAGTGGCTAGAAGATGCGTGACAGTAGGACTGGCAGCACGAGCAAGGTCTGACGGCGGGTCAGGGACGTCAGAAAGAGAGGACGCAGGAGGAGACGGCAGAGGGACACGCTGTGGAGCAGTGGAAGGACGGAGTGCCATCTGGTGCGTGCCTGGGACAGCAGGAGGACGCGGACGCGGAACACGACCAGTGCGAACAGTGCGAACAGGCGACGCAGGACGAGACTCAGGCTCACGACGCTCGGTAAGACCCCTAGTCGGCCCAGAGTAAGGAGAAGGACCAGGCAGCGGAGAGGCTGGCTGTAACTGTGACTCCGTGGACACAGTAAGGGAGGAGTAGGACCAGTAGAGGGCGGGAGACCAAGAACCTGCTGAAGGAGTGGAGCGAAGTACGGCCGCGGCCGCGCAGCACCTCCAGAACCAGCAGAGACAGCACCAGGACCCCCAGCTCCAGGGTCTGCAGCTCCAGCAGCACCTCCAGCAGCAACAGCTCCAGCGCCTCCAGCTCCAACTCCTGCAGCACCACCAGCTCCAGCACCTCCAGCAGCTCCAGCTCCAGCAGCACCTCCAGCAGCAACTGTTCCAGCGCCTCCAGCCCCAACTCCTGCAGCACCACCAGCTCCAGTACCTCCAGCAGCTCCAGCACCAGCAGTACCTCCAGGAGCTCCAACTCCAGCAGCTCCAGTACCTCCAGTACGAGCACCTCTGGGACCAGCGACTCCAGCACCTCCAGCAGCTCCAGCACCAGCAGTACCTCCAGCAGCTCCAGCTCCAGCAGCTCTAGTACCTCCAGTACGAGCACCTCCGGCAGCTACAGCACCAGCAGGACCTCCAGCAGCTCCAGCTCCAGTAGCACCTCCAGCAGTAGGCCCCCCAGCTCCAGCAGCATGACTACAGCGCCGAGCGTACCACTCGCGCCGCTGCTGTGGAGAGAGGGGCTCCCGCCGTGACAAGACACTCGGAGGACCTCCAGACTCAGCACGCTCGGGCTCAGCACCCCCAGGCTCAGCACCCCCAGACCCAGCACCCCCAGACTCAGCACCTCCAGGCTCAGCACCCCCAGGCTCCGCACGCTCAGGCTCAGCACCCCCAGGCTCCGCACCCTCAGACTCAGCAACCCCAGGCTCAGCACCCCCAGGCCCCGCACCCGCAGGCTCAGCACCCCTAGCAGCACCAGAGTCGACAGCTACCTCGACAGGCTCGACAGGGTCTACCTGGGACACACCTGAGGGGGCAGGACCCTGAGGGGGGAGGGGGTCTACCGGAGGAGCACCTGGTGCTTAGAAGAGCGGCGGGGGGGGGGGAGAGGGGCAGTGCGGTAGGGAAAGAGACGGTAGTAAGGTACCGACTCGTCAAATGTGACGTCCTGAGAGGACAGAACACGACGCGAGGTGGGGTGGTAAAACTGCCAACCAGGCGCGTCAGGGGGGAAGCCAAGGATGACGCAGGGAACAGCACGGGAGGACAGCTTGTCCGCGGAAGAATCGCGGACAAAAGCTCGAGATCCCCAGACACGGAACACAGACGCATCGCCAACCTGCCTCGTCCACCGCAGAGTAGGTGTGGTCTCTGGCACGGAGACACGAGGCTGGAGGTTGAGCTGATGCGCAGCATACTGGACCGCGAACGGCCACAGAAAATGGGGAGCAGCCGCATGGATCATGGACGTGCGAGCGACGTCCATGACCATGCCAGTGCGGCGCTCAGCAATCCCATTTTGCTGTGGGGAGGCCGGAAGCGTGAACGTCTGGCGGATGCCCTCCGCACGAGAGAAAGCCCGCAGAAGGTCGAAGGAAAACTCACCACCTCTGTCGGAGTGCAGACGCAGAACAGGAAGGTCCGAGCCGAAACACTCGCTGAGCTGGTGACGGGCAGCGCGTATCCAGTCGATCAACACCTCAGTGACCTCACCCTTGCGGCGCAAGGGGAAGACTGTGGTGTAACGCGAGTAGTCGTCAATGACCAGCAGAAAGTAACGCTCGTGACCCTGTCCACGGACGCGGGCTGGGCCCCACACGTCCATGTGGAGAGTCTGCAGGGGAGCCTCCGTCGGAGGGAACTCGGAGGAGTGAGGAGCGGCGCGCTGCCGTCCCTCGACGCAAGGAACGCAGGTAGGGGCAGGCCTCGGAGGGAGGGGAGGGAGAGACCGGGGGAGACCAGAGACAAGGGTACGGGAGGCCATACCTCGGAGACGAGGCAGGGAGGGGTGACCAAGGCGGTGGTGCCAAAGGAGAGTTTCGTGTGACAGAGTACGACACGAGCAGGGGGCAGACTCCGGACCAGACCTGGACGCGGCAGCAAACACCTGACCAGACGCGGCGACCTGACCAGACGCAGTAACTAGAGGAGACTCAGTAGTCAGTGTGTACAGGCTTGACCCAGGCCGACGGGTGAACGTGGCCAGGTGGCGGCCCGTCCGAGTGCACATACAGTGGGTCACACGCTGACCTCTAGGAGTGAACTGGTCAACCCACACGTCCTGGAGGTCAGCTCCACTCACCAAGTTCGTAGAGAACGAGGGGAGGTGAAGACTCGACAGGGAGCCCGACGGGGCCGCCGGACACGGTAGAACCGTGGAGGAGTGCGCAAGGACTGGGCCCCCAGAGGGGTCCGCCAGGGAGACTGCAACCGGCCGACTGAGCGGCGTGAGTGTGGTGCTGTCGCGAAAGAAGGAGCGGGAAGCACCTGAGTCAAGTGTGAAGGTGTGCAAGGCCTCAGCAGGCGCAGTACCAGAGAGAGCAGACTCACCAGCACCTGGAGCAGCAGACTCACTAGCACCTGGAGCAGCAGACTCACTAGCACTGAGAGCAGCAGCCTCAATGCCTGGGTCGGGCGGAACACACAGGTAACAGTCACCCTCAGCACTATCAGTCACAGCATACATGGCAGCAAGGATAGCATCGAAATCAATATCAAAGATAGCAACACCAGACTTAAGCAGATCACCCCAGCGAGGGAGCTCAACGGCGTCAGGAAACTGGGCGTGCCAGGCGTCAGTCAGGCGACCGAAACAGCGCTGCGTAGTGTGTGGCAGTCCGCACGTCTCCCCACGGCGCCCGCCGGTGCGGAGAACGTAAGTGCAGGGACCAGCACCCCCAGACCTCCCACGCCCAACGTACCACTCACGAAGCTGCTGGGGTGACGGGGTCTCACGGGAACGCGGCTGCTGCTGGCGCTGGCTACCGCCAAAGCCTCCACGCTGCACGGCTCCACCTCGACCAGCACCACCGCCGCCGCCACCTCCACTGCCGCTGCCGCTGCCTCCACCGCCGCTGCCGCTGCCTCCACCACCTCCACCGCCGCTACCGACTCCCCCACTCCCGCCACCACCCCCACCTCCACCGCCACCCCCTCCGCCTCCTCCACCGCCTCCACAGCCGCCCCCGCCGTCCCCTCCACCACCCTTGCCCCCCTTGCCCTTGCCGCTGCGGCGCCTCCCACTAGGAGCAGACGCAGCCCCGACCTCCTCAGTGCCAACGAGGTCGACAGCAGCAGCAGAAGCAACAGAGGGCAGAAGGGGAACGGGGGAACACCCCTCAAAGAAAGGGGCGCGAGGGTCGCCACGAGAAGCACCTACAGCAACTGTGCTCTTCTCAGCTGCAGTGAGGCGCTCCTCTAGCAAGTCGACGGTGAGCTCGGTGGGGCAAAGGGAGAGAAAGTGGTCCCTGACTGAGCAATGAGAGTCAGGGAGACGGGTGACTAGGTAGAAGAGGGTGATGTACATGGGGGGGGGGGTTCTTGGCGCAGAACTCGGAGGGAAGCGCAGCGCGGTAGCGGGCGTCACTAGTGCGGAGGTGAGTAATGAGGTCAGCGAATGTGGGAAAGGCGGCCAGGTCAGGGAACAGGTACGGCAGCATGATGCGACTGAGGGCAGCAGTGGCAGGGGAGGAGTAGCGCGCTACGACATCGTCATACAAAGACTTAGCAGTCTTGTACTGGCCAAAGTGTGCGCGCTCAGCAGACGGCAGGTGACTACGAACAGCAAGGCGAGCAACAGCGTCACGAGTAGTCCACTGCGAGCGAACCGTACTGTCAGCAGTGGCAGCAGGTGCAGCAGAGACGCCGGACGTGTGATCGAAAAGCGAGACTCCGTCCCTAGAGTCGCACTGAAGAAAGAGCTGCAGGTCATCTACCCAAACATCGAAGTCAACCGCGCGACCCTCAGCATCAAAGGTAAGAACATTAGGGCTAGCCATGGCGGCAGTAGCAGCAGTAGCAGCATTAGCAGCAGAAGCAGCAGTAGCAGCAGTAACAGCTGCAGGAGCAGGGGCAGCTCGGGCAGGGCAGCGCGGCTCAGTAGGGCAGGGCGGCGCGGTTCGGCAGGGCGGCGCGGCTCGGCAGGGCGGCGCGGTTCGGTAGGGCGGCGCGGCTCGGCTGGGCGGCGCGGCTCGGCTGGGCGGCGCGGCTTGGCTGGGCGGCGCGGCGCGGCAGGCAGGCGGGCGCTTACCAGGGGCGGGTGCAGGGCAGGGCCGCAGTTGGCGGTTAGGTCACGACCGCGACGGGGCGGCGGTAGGGCAGGGCCGCGACGAGGCGGCGGCAGAGCAGGGCCGCGATGGGGCGGCAGCAGGGCAGGGCCGCGACAAGGCGGCTGCAGGGCAGGGCCGCGACTGGGGGGCGGCAGGGCAGGGCCGCGACGGGGCGGCTTTAGAGCAGGGCCGCGACAAGCGGCTGAGGGCAGGGCCGCGACGGGTGGCGGCAGGGCAGGGCCGCGACGGGCGGCTAGGTCAGGCCACGACGGGCGGCGACAGGGCAGGGCCGCGACGGGCGGCAAGGTCAGGGCCGCGACGGGCCGTTAGGGCAGGGCCGCGACTGGCCGTAGGGCAGGGCTGCGACGGGCGGCAGTAGGGCAGGGCGCGCGTCTGCGCAGGTGAGGCAGGCGCGAGGCGCGCTTCGGGCAGGGCAGGAAAAAAAAATCGTGGTGGGCCCTAAAAAAAAACGTTCCCATTAGGGAACCTGCTCTGAAACCATGTCAGAAATGAGAAGGAAAGAATGACTAGAAAGCGAGCAGTACAAGGTTTGTATAGGCAAAACCTAATTTGGGCTGTACCCCATAAGGAGTGCCCCACTACAGCCTAGAGCATACATGCATAGTTCTGACAGTGGCGACCTCAAGATCCACGCATACACATGCATGTAGTTTTGAGGTGCCTCAAAACTGATGTGACGACCTCAAGATCCACGCATACACATTCATGCCTCTCCGGTTTGTGCTTGTCTTTATCCCCCCCCTTCATCAGGGTACAATGATACAAGCATGGCTCTTTTATTTCTCCCCCTTACTGCTTATCCTCCCGCTGTATCAGAGTTCAACGGCCATACAGGCATGGCTCTGATTCACTTTGAGGAGAATGCAAACGGGTGGGAGGCTTTATCGAAACTGGATAAGGCATATGAAAATTCAGGGCTGGGGAGAGAGGGGTATTTGCGTGCGAGGAAGGGGGAGACGAAGGAGTTATTCGCATGGGCGGCAAGGGAGAAGGATCTGCAGGTGGAGGGTGAGGAGGGGCCAGTAGGGAGTGTGCTGCACCAGAAGCACAAGGCGACCAAGAGCCTGAGAAAGGTGAGATGAGAGGGAGGGGCAGTCCAAATTGTAATGGGCAGAAGAACAAGAGTCTGAGCTGAGCGAGGCGAGGTCTGTTCTTCCCTTCTCCTCTCTTCCCCTCTCTTCCCCTCTCCTCTCCTCTCCTCTCCTTTCTTACCTTCTCCTCTCCTCTCCTCTCCTCTCTTCCCCTCTCCTATCCTATCCTCTCCTCTCCTCCCCTCTCTTCCCCTCTCCTATCCTATTCTCCTCTCCTCCCCTCCTCTCTTCCCTTTTTCTCTCCTCTCCTCTTCTGTCTTCCTCTCTCATCTCCTCTGTTCTCTTCCCTTCTCTCCTCTCCTCCTCTCCTCTCCATTCTTCTCCTCTCCTCTCCTCTCCTCTCCTCTCCTCTCCTCTCCTCTCCTCTCTTCCCCTCTCCTGCCTCTCCTCTCCTCTCTTCCCCTCTCCTATCCTCTCCTCTCCTCTCTTCCCCTCTCCTCTCCTCTCCTCTCCTCTCCTCTCCTCTCCTCTCCTCTCCTCTCCTCCCCTCTCCTCTCCTCTCCTCTCCTCTCCTCTCCTCTCCTCTCCTCTCCTCTCCTCTCCTCTCCTCTCCTATCCTCCCCTCTGCTCTCCTCTCTTCCCATCTCCTTGCATCTTCTCGCCGCGACGCCCCACCTTGGCAGCTAAGCCAGCAGGAGCAGCAGGGGGAGCAGCAGCAGCAGCAGAAAAGGGAGCAGCAGCAGAGGGAGCAGCAGCAGCAGAGGGAGCAGCAGCAGCAAACTCACGAAGGAGTGGTGAGTGGCTCACGTTGGGTGGGAAAACGGGAGTGGGTAGCTATTAGCTAACGCTGTGTGGAGTAGGTTTCAAGAAGAGGCAGGATGGGGATCAAGTTTGTGATCCTCTGAACCTTTCCTCTTTGCCAGTACCTCGTATGGTCAAGGTCAATATGTTGCTCACCAACGTGCCACGTGCTGGCGCTTGTGAGGTGCCTAGAAAGAGACTAACTTAACACAGATATTGTAGATTTGCCAGCATGCACTAGTAAATTCACATAGCCAGCGAGGTGACTTTTGAGTCGACTCGAAAGTCACCTCATACACTAGTCAATTCATACAGCCAGCGCTTGTGCTCCTCCTTCCTACCCTCTCCGCCACCCTCCAGTAGGAAAGGATGGAGCTGGGGAGCAGCTTTCACTGTCCTTCCTTTCTCCCTCCCTCTCTCCCTCCCTCCCTTCTTTCTCCCCCTATCCCCCCGTCCCACTAGCGTGAGATGGAGGAGCTTGGGGAAAAATATCAGCAGGGGCGATAACAACAGGTAGGGCAGAGGCATCGAATGGAGGTACGGCTTGCAGAGGCCAAGGGCAAGCAGGGCAGAAACCCCAGACGAACACAGCCCTACGCTCACTCATGCCTAGGCCCCTTGCTCCCTTCCCTGGCTTCCTTCCTTCCTCCCTCTCCCTCCCTCTGCCCTGCTTGACAGTGTGAGATGAGGGAGCCAAAGCGGAAATCTCAGCAGGAACTGCTGAAGGAAGAGCAGGGGCATCGAATGGAGGCAGTCTCGGAGGATGAGTTGCGGAAGCAGATAGCTAGGGAGGCGGAGGAAGCAGAGAAAGCGGAGGCGTTACGGAAACAGGGAGCGGGGGAGGCAAATGCGGCGAGGTCGAGGGAGACGGAGGAGAGGGAGATGAGGCAGCTGGAGGAGGAATTGGAGGAAGGGGAGGTTGATGGGAGTATGGAAGACGAGGAGGAGGAGGAGGAGGAGGAGGAGGAGGAGGAGGAGGAGGAGGAGGAGGAGGAGGAGGAGGAGGAGGAGGAGAGGGTGAGGCAGCTGGAGGAGGAATTGGAGGAAGGGGAGGTTGATGGGAGTATGGAAGACGAGGAGGAGGAGGAGGAGGAGGAGGAGGAGGAGGAGGAGGAGGAGGAGGATGAGGAGGAGGAGGAGGAGGAGGAGGAGGAGGAGGAGGAGGAGGAGGAGGAGGAGGAGGAGGAGGAGGAGGAGAGGGTGAGGCAGCTGGAGGAGGAATTGGAGGAAGGGGAGGTTGATGGGAGTATGGAAGACGAAGAGGAGGAGGAGGAGGAGGAGGAGGAGGAGGAGGAGGAGGAGGAGGAGGAGGAGGAGGAGGAGGAGGAGGAGAGGGTGAGGCAGCTGGAGGAGGAATTGGAGGAGTCTAAGAGGAGGTTGCAACAGGAGCAGGAGAGGTGCTTGCGCCTGTGGCACGACAGGAGACTGAGTGTTTCTAGTGCGCACGCGCGCGGGGAGAGGGTGAGGCAGTTGGAGACGGAATTGCAGGAGGCAAAGGAGAGGTTGCAGCAGGAGCAGGACAGGTGCTCACGCCTGTCGAATGATTTGGAGTCGGAGAAATGCAATGTGCTGACTGGCAAGCAGGAGGTGGCGAAGGAGGTGGAAGATCTGAAGGGGTGCTTGGAGGAGGCGAGGGAGATGTTAGAAGGGGAGCAGGACAGGTTCACGCGCCTGTGCGTGGATGTGAGGGTGAAGGATGACGACCTGCTGCGCGCCAGGAAGACTGTCATTGAGGTATGCGAGTGTGCGCGTACGTGTGTGTGCGTGCTTGCGTGGGCAATTCGTCCTTTCCTGGTCGATAAGTGTGTGCTTGCCAGGTGCGTGATTGCGCGCCTGTGCATGGATGTGATGTGAGGGTCAAGGATGACGATCTGCTGCATGCCAGGAAGACTGTCCTTGAGGTGCGTGCATGTGCGAGTGTGTGCGTGTGTGTGTGTGTGTGCGCGCGCGCGCGCCTGTGCATGGATGTGAGGGTCAAGGATGACGACATGCTGCACGCCAGGAAGACTGCCCTCCGTGTGCGTGCCTGCTTGCCTCGTTGGTGCGTGCATCAAGTAAGGAGGTGCAGAACAGATAGTTTTGTGGTAACGAGCTGGTGTGTTGTGCTGTGCTCATTTTTTAGTTGTGTCAAGTCAAGAATCACCTCCTCCGTTTCCTGGTCTCACTCACTCACCCAGCCGAAGGACCCGAAGGCAGTTTGACAGGCAGTGGGGCTGCTGCACGAGGGGTGTGTGGCTCACTCAAGCCTTGTAAGGCTCATAGGTCACGGCTTCACAAATGAGCTGACTTGTGGTCGGCTCAAAGCTCACTCAGCTCGTTACAATGTCACATACATGCTACACAAGGGACTATGGCTCAAGGGGAACAACGCATGCAGTACATGCAAGGCGTGCATGTGTGTCCAAGACAATCATCTCCCGCTTCTCCTCCCCTGCCCCCGGTCCACTCTCCTCTCCTTCCTCCTCCTCCAGTTCCTGAAGCACAACCAGAAAGTTCTCAAGGAAGTGACCCTCCCAGGAGTGGCCGAGCTCGTATTCAGGCCTCCTGTGCGCCCCCAGACAGTGGGGCTGCTGAAAAAGGCACTCTGGCTCAAGGCTTTCCGGGTGTGCGACAAATGCAAGGCGTGCCCCGCGTGTCGGGCGATCAAGTCATTTAAGACGTGCGAGGAATGCAAGGCGTGCGAGGATTGTGATAATTGGATGTACAACCTTGAGTGGAATGAGATTTTCACTAAGAAGTTTTCGAAGTGGGAGGAGATGTTGCAGTGAACCGATTGTGCCTTTTTTTTAGTCCAAGAAACGGGTGGAGTCGCAAAGGTATGCTGTAGGCGTGGACTCTCATTTGCCTTGCTGTGCTCTCATTTCCCTTGCTGTGCTCTCATTTGCCTTGCTGTTGCTGTGCTCTCATTTCCCTTGCTGTGCTCTCATTTGCCTTGCTGTGCTCTCATTTGCATTGCTGTGCTCTCATTTCCCTTGCTGTGCTCTCATTTCCCTTGCTGTGCTCTCATTTGCCTTGCTGTGCTCTCATTTGCCTTGCCGTGCTCTCATTTGCCTTGCTGTGCTCTCATTTGCCTTGCCGTGCTCTCATTTGCCTTGCTGTGCTCTCATTTCCCTTGCTGTGCTCTCATTTCCCTTGCTGTGCTCTCATTTCTCTTTTCTCGCTCCCCGTTCTGTCCCCCCTATATTTCCTTTTCAACAACAGTGTGTGTTTAACAGTGCAGATAAAATAGTGGCTAAGGCTTTGGTGTTAATTGAGAGGGATTTTTCATGGGTGGGAGTGGAGGATTTTAAGAGAGCAGCAGCGGAGATTGAAGAGTACAACGCGAGTGGTCGGCACCCTGCCAATTTGCTCGTGAGTACCGAGGGGGATGTGGGAGAGGAGGGGAGCAGTCGAGCAGAAGGGCAAGGAAGAGAAGGTATGGGAGGAGGAGAGGGGGCAGGAGCAGGAGGAGCAGCAGGAGGGGAAGGAGGAGTGGCAGGGGAAGGAGTAGGGACAACAGTAATTGGAGGGCAAGGAGTGGGGACAGCAGTAGTAGGAGGGGGGGAAGGAGTAAGAGCAGCACTAGTAGGAGGGGAAGGAGGAGGAGAAGGAGCAATGGCAGTAGTAGGAGGGGAAGCAGGAGGAGCAGCAGTAGGGCCAGCAGCAGTTTCTGCTGCTCAAGAGGGTGGGGAGGAAGTGAGTGGGGTGAAGCCAGTAGCCAAGATTGGGTCTGCGGTGAGCTATCTTGTGGACCTTCTGAGAGCGTTCATTGCTGCTGCGCCAAAGGCAGAGGATGTGGAAGAAGAGGAAGAAAAGGAAGAGGAAGAAGAGGAGGGGGGGACGAAGAGGAAGGCGGAGGAGAGTGTGGAAGGGGCAGGTGCGGGGAAAAGGGCAAGGCGAGAGGTAACGGTATGGGGATCGGATGAGGAGGGGGAGGGGGAGGGGGAGGGGAAGCGGGAGGGGGAGAGGGAGGGGGAGAGGGAGGGGGAGGGGGGAGGGGGAGAGGGAGGGGGAGAGGGAGGGGGAGAGGGAGGGGGAGAGGGAGGGGGAGAGGGAGGGGGGGTTGGTGTGGGTGGTGGAGGAGGAGGGGGAGTGAGAGGGGGAGGGGGAGGGGGAGGGGGAGGGGGAGGGGGAGGGGGAGGGGGAGGGGGAGGGGGAGGGGGAGGGGGAGGGGGAGGGGGAGGGGCAGGGGGTGGAGCAGGTGGAGGGGCAGGGTTAGGTGTAGGGAAGCGGGGAGGGGGAGGGGAGGGAACGGGGAGAGAGGGGGGCAGGGGGGTGGGGAGGGGCAGGAGGAGAGGCGGGGGATGTTAGTGTGACAGGGGGTGCGAGGAATTAGAGCAACGCAGTGGAACCGTAGAGAGGGGGGGGAGAGAGAGAATGGGAGCACTACTGGTAACAGCGGTGGTAGGTAGGGGCAGGTCCAGCCAGGGTGTGAGGGTGAGGATGGTAGTAGTTGGGGAGAAACAGCATGGCTCTTTTGTGGTGGGAATGGAACTGTAAAAATGACACATGTACAGTATCGGGGTGTTTGAGGGAGCACAGGATGGATAGAGAATGTATAACCCTTTCCCTTGCTTGGCGACCGCTCTCAAGAGTGTAATGCAACGGAATGATTTGGGACTAGCAAGATGGGATACATCATACAAGTATTCAACCCTAAAAGGGTTGTACTCCCTAGAGTGCTACTCACAGTAGCCTAAGAACCTATAATAACATTTGACACACCCCCATAGGCTAAGTGAGGGGCATCAAAGCAAGCAGGGTGAACAAACGGTCACAAAACCAGTCAACACAAGAAGAAAAGCAAGCTCAGGGTGGATCTTAAAACCCGGGGGCCAAGAAGGCCAAATTTGGTTCATCCTTCCTAGTGTTGGTTGGGTGTCCCAAAATCGCTTGTGATTTTCCCGAGTTTCTACCACCTCGTCCAACAACTTCGACACTCCTATTGGCTCACGGGCAATTACCGTCCTCACTCCCAACCAACCTTCCTAAGCTTGAATATCTTGGCCCGCGGGTTTTAAGGACACCACACAAATCCCGAGCACAAACAAGCGGCTACAAGGCCAGTTCAAGAGTTCACTAGGGTATATAGCAAAGCACAACAAGCAGAGCAAATAACAAGACTACAGCAACCGAGGGCCTACCTCAACAAGCCCCAACTGCACACAGAACATGTGGTGGTCACCAGGCGCCAAGGCCTTGGTGAAGACGTCGGCAGTGTTGGCCTCTGAGGCCACAAAGTCCAAGCGTGCCTGGCCGCGTCGCTGCAAATCTCGCAGGAGGAAGTACCTCACATCAATATGCTTCACTCTGCTCTCCAGTCGAGGCTCTCGACACAGGAGGATCATGGCCTTGTTGTCAGCGTACAAGGTCGGTGCAGAGCGAGGCCGCTCACCAAGGTCGGTGAGCAAGAAGGTCAACCAGCGAAGCTCCTGTGCCGCCATGGCACCAGCGTAGATCTCTGCCTCTGCACTGGAAGTAGCCACAGACGACGACCGTGTAGACCTCCACGACACAGCACCAGCACCCAGACTGAAGCATTTGTCAGAATGTTGTATTTGTCTAGCCTGCAGTGGGGTACTCTATAGCGAGTACAGCCCAATCTAGGGTTTCCGATATGTACTCAACTGCTTGCTAGTGCAACCACTTCCTTTCTTCATTCTTACTTTCTACTGCTAGTTTTGACATGGTATCAGAGCAGGTCGATCCCCTTGGGTCGATCCTGTGGGTGGGCCCACCACCTAAAGCTTCCGCTGCTCTACTGCTGTCGCGCGCCCCGAAATTTTTTCTTCCCGCCGCGCGTCTGATGCGCGCGGCGGTTTTCCTGTGTGGCGCGCGCCGGGGGGGCGCGCGGCCCTTTCTTCTTCCTGGCGCCCCCTGGCGAGCCGCGCGCTGCCCCCGCCCGTCCGTCGCGGCACCCTGGGGAGCCGCGCGCTGCCCCCGCCCGTCCGTCGCGGCGCCCTGGGGAGTTGCGCGCGGCCCCCGCCCGTCCGTCGCGGCACCCTGGGGAGCCGCGCGCTGCCCGCGCCCGTCCGTCGCGGCACCCTGGGGAGCCGCGCGCTGCCCCCGCCCGTCCGTCGCGGCGCCCTGGGGAGTCGCGCGCGACCCCCCACTGCCCCGTCGCGCCGCCCTGGGGAGCTGCGCGCGGCCCCCCTGCTGCCCCGTGGTGGCGCCCTGGGGGCCGCGCGCCGTCCCCCCCGCCGTCCCCCCGCGCTCCTGCCCCTTGCAACCCGTTTTAGGGTTTTGGGCTGAGGAGTGTGGGGGTGGCGGTTGTGGGGGTGCCCGTTGTGTGTGCCGTCCCCTACTCCTCCTCCTCCTCCGTCTCCCGCTGCTGCAGCTGCCGCTCAGGGGGGTGTGTGTGTGGGGAGCCGAAGGAGTGGTGCTAGGGGGGTGAAGGGGGAGTGGAGCTAGGGGTGAAGCAGGGGGTGTGTGTGAGAGGGGTGTGGGACGGTCGGGGGAGGTTGAGCGGAGGCTGCTGTCTTGTCGTCCGCAGCGCCTGTAGTCCGGGGCGCACTGTCCTGGTAGCCCAGAGAGTCTGCTGCGCCTGTCGCCCGTGGGTCCGTTGCTCCTGTAGCTCCTCGTAGCCCGTGAGCCAGTTACTCCAGTAGTCCGGGGCGCACTGTCCCGGTAGCCACTGTGCCAGCAGCTCCTGTTGCCCGTGTGTCTGCAGCTTCAGCCGCCGTCTCTCATCTTCTCTCCTCTCACAGTCCCTCCTCCTCCTCACTTGCCCGCTGTGATTACCTCTAGCTTTGCTTCTTATTGTGAACTCCTGCTATACCTGCTCATTGTGCTGATTACACCCCACTTTGGCTATGGGGGTGTGTCAGAATGTTGTATTTGTCTAGCCTGCAGTGGGGTACTCTATAGCGAGTACAGCCCAATCTAGGGTTTCCTATATGTACTCAACTGCTTGCTAGTGCAATCCCTCCTTTCTCATTCTTACTTTCTACTGCTAGTTTTGACAGCATTAACCCTGAGTCGAACGCTGAGTCTCCACGTCGTCAGCGTAGGAAGAGTCGCAGTGACCGGTCAACACAACTGGCTGTGTCCCTCCAAGCACAAGCCCCATGCCTGATGTAGTCGCCAGGTTCTTCGCCACCCTCACAGCAGCTGTCCAGTGAACAGGACGGTGTCTCCCAGTCGCAACAAAGCGAGAGAGGACGCTGAGGGGAAAGGCGAGGTCCGGCCGAGTACAAGTCATTAGGAACATGAGGCAGCCCACAAGCTCTGCATAGGGACCACTAGACTCAAAGGGCTCGTCGGGAAAAGGGCCAGTGAGTCGGTGGTCAACGGCAAGAGGAGTGGGCTGTGTGGTGGAGAACTGAAACCCGAACCGCCGAAGGACCTGCTGCACCATGTGTGACTGAGTCAGTGTGATGGTGCGAGCGGCTCTGTCCCTGGTGATCTGCAGGCCAAGGTAGTGCTGCAGTTTACCGAGGTCAGTGCACTTGTGTCTCTTCTGCAGTTCGGATTTCACCTCAGTCAGAGCTGCCATGTCTGCTGTAGCAAAGACCAAGTCGTCGACGTACACTAGTATAAAGAAAGGAGTGGAACCAGTGCGAACAAACAGCGACGGGTCGGCAGAGGAAGGACAAAACCCAAGGTCCTGAAGCGTGGAGTGAAGAGTGTCGTGCCACTCACAGGGCGACTGGCGGAGACCGTAGACTGGCCGCCTCAGGCTCCACTGGGTCCCAGGTGGGAAGGTGTCAGTGAAGCCAGGAGGACGGCGCAGCCAGATCTCCTCGTGTAGGCGGCCCTAGAGAAACGCAGTGGAGAAGTCAAGGGAGTGCAGCTCGTAGTCTTGCTGTGCTGCTACGTGCAGTAACACCCGAAGAGTAGTCATCTTCGGGGTCGGGGCGAAGGTTTGGAAGAAGTCAACTCCCTCACGCTGACTGAAACCCCTAGCCACGTAGCGCGCCTTGAACACAGGCGGTGAACCAGGCGGCCGCTTCACCTTGAAGAGCCACATGCCATCGACAACGTTCGCCCTGGGAGGGGGAACTGCGTCGACATACGTGCATGTTGATCTCCAAGACGCTAACTCTGCATCCATAGCCGCTTTCCACTGAGAGGCTCACTCCCCTGACACTGCCTCATGGTACGTGCGAGGTGTCGGTATGTCAAGGGCGTCGGGGTCTCCCTCAAGGGAAAGCAGCATGGTGCAGAGAGAGGGGGAAACGGCTGCTAAGAACTCTAGCTCAAACTGCCTGTCCTCTAGGACGTCACAGCCAAGGGCAGACTCACCCCCGACGGACAGAGGACGGGGAGGTGGAGCAGCCACCACACGCGTGGCGTAGTCAAGACGGCGGGTGGAAGCAAAGTCAGCGACAGCGGCAGTAAGAGCCGAGACAGAAGACGGAGAGGCACGAGGGTCGGTGACAAGAGAGGCGAGAACACGAGAGACAACAGGGCGAGCAGCACGGTAGTAGTCAGTGATAGGGTGAGAGGAAACGGTGAGAGACGACTCAGGAGGTGAGGGGAGAACAGACACAGGCGGAGAACGACGAGGAGGAGAACGAAACAAGACAGTGTGGAGGTCAGCAAGAGGAGACGAGGGCTGAGCACGTGGAGGACAACGACTGGTCCAGACGTGCCGGACAACAGGAGGAGACGACTGTGACTGAGGAGGAGAGAAAACAGCCGTAGTGGAGTCCGGAGGAGGAAACGTAGGACCTTACGCGGTAGGAGACTGTGAGGGTACAGGAGGAGAGGAAGGAAGACCAAGGGCCCGAAGGCCACTCCATGGAGGGAACAGCTGCTGCAAAAGTGGCGGCTGCGGCGGCTGCTGCTGCTGGTCCAACTGCTGCAACTCCTGCCTCTCCTGCTCCAACAGCTCCTGCTCCTCGCGCTCAAGCCAGCGAAGGGCCTGGAAACGGGTGTCGTGGCGGTGGGGAGGCATAGTGGGCGCCGCAGTAGTCGTGCCTCCAGCTCCTGTCTCCTCAGTACCAGCTCCTGCAGCGCCAGCACCTCCTGCTCTAGCACCCCCAGAACTAGCACCACGAGCGCCAGTACCTCCAGCTCCAGCACCCCCAGAGCTAGCACCACCAGCGCCAGCACCTCCGGCTCTAGCACCCCCGGAACTAGCACCTCAAGTGCTAGTACGTCCAGCTCCAGCACCCCCGAATTAGCACCTTCAGTGCCAGAACCTCCAACTCCAGCACCCCCAAAAATAGCGCCACCAGTGCCAGCACCTCCAGCTCCAACACCACCTGAGTCCACTGTAGCCTGTCACGGAAGTGCCTAAGGCTGCTGTGGGGACTGTGAGGAGGACTGCGGGGAGGAGCCCCAGAACTAGCGCTACCTGAC
This sequence comes from Closterium sp. Naga37s-1, assembly GCA_947471745.1. NCBI lineage: Eukaryota > Viridiplantae > Streptophyta > Zygnematophyceae > Desmidiales > Closteriaceae > Closterium > Closterium sp. Naga37s-1. The sequence continues at coordinate 3,318,879 of CANJKZ010000184.1, read as the reverse complement.
GCGCGACTGAGGGTGGAGGAGTAGCGTGAGACACACCTGACGGGGCAGGACCAGGGGGGGGCGGGGGTACCGGAGGAGCGGGAGCAGGGGGAGGAGAGGGTGCGAGGAAGAGGGGGGGAGAGGGAATCGGGAGACCTCGACAGGGGTACCAGGTGTAGTAGGACACGGACTCGTCAACCCGGAGGTCACGAGAGTCGAGAAACTGGTGGAGGGGCGGGTGGTAAAAGGAGTAGTCGGGAGAGCCAACCGGGAAACCAAGGAAGACACTGGGGATGGCGCGAGCCGAGAGCTTGTCCGCAGAGGTGTTGCGGACAAGCGCAAGGCAGCCCCAGACACGACAGACCGACCCAACACCAGGGGACCCGGTCCAAAGACTGGTCGGTGAAACCTCTGGCCGCGAGACACGCGGCTGGAGGTTCAGCTGGTGCGCGGCGTAGCGAAGCGCGTAGGGCCACAGAAAATGGGGCGCACGGGCATGGATCATGGACGTGCGGGCGATGTCCATGACCAAGCCAATGCGGCGCTCAGCAACCCCATTCTACTGTGGGGACTCCGGCAGCGTCCAGGAGTGTCTGATGCCTTGCTTGCCACAGAACCCGGCAAGGACGCCGGAGCGAAACTCACCCCCATGGTCGGAGTGGAGACAACGGACACGACTACCACGAGTGCCCTCAGTGACCAGAAGCCACTGGATCAGCGTAGAAGCCACCTTGGACTTCTTCGCGAGAGGAAACACCGTGGTGTACCTGGATTAGTCGTCAACGACCACTAGAAAGTAGCGCTCCCTCTCAGGTCCCAGCGTAGGGGCAGGGCCCCAGACGTCCAAGTGGAGAGTCTAGAAGGGAGCACTGGCTGGACGAAGGGAGGAGGAGTGCGGAGTGGCGCGCGGGCGGCCGGAGACGCAAGGAGTGCAAGGTGGAGCAAGCGAGGGAGGGAGCGACGGAAAGACGTGCGGGAGACCTGACACAAGACTGTGACTGGCCATGCTGCGGAGGCGGGGAAGCGACAGGTGGCCAAGGCGGTGGTGCCACAAGACGATCGGGTGGGCTAGGGACCGACAGGAGCAAGACGCAGCAACCTGACCAGACAGCACTACCAGACCAGACACAGGAACCTGACTAGACACTGGGACCGGAGGGGACGCAGCGACCTGAGCGGAGGAAGCAGCCGGGGAGCGCTCGGTGTGGAGAACGTAGAGACCTGAGCGAGGCTCCCTGGTGAACGTGGCAAGAACAGCACCTGTAGCAGCGTCTGTACAGACTGCAGTCCTCCCACCCCCCACAAAGGTAACTGTGATCCCCCTGTCCTGGAGGTATCCAACACCCACCAATTTCCGAGTGAACGAGGGGATGTGGAGGCCGCGCAGGACACCAGAGGGGACCACAGGGCACGGGAGGGTGGTGGAGCTGCGCGCAACGGCTGGTCTTGAAGAATTATCAGCCAGAGCTACCGGAACCGGAGCAAGGAGTGGTGTGAGGGTCATGTGGTCGAGGAAGAAACACTGCGACGCGCCAGAGTCCAGCGTGAAAGACAGGGACGCCTTAGCCGGAGGCGTGTCAGGTCCGGAGGCTACACAAGCACCTAGAGCAGAAACACAAGCACCTAGACTAGAGAGGCACATGTCTACACTAACAGGAGGCAAGCATCCTAGACTACGAACATGCGAGCACACAGATCCATCAGCACTATAGTCAACATCAGCATACAAAGTATACTGACGTGCATCGTCCATAGACAGATCAAATACAAAAATCTTACTGGCTAGAAGGCGAGCCCAGCGTGGGGTGGTCGCCTCAGGACCCCAGCGTGCACGGTAGAGGTTGTCGAGGCGGCGGAAGCACCGCGTCGCAGAGTGGTCGTCGCGGCCGCATACATAGGGACTGCCCGGTCCGGTGACGCACAAGTGGTCGCAGGCGCCGGCGTCGCGCCGCGGGGGGCGCGGGGCCCAGCTGGTAGTGCTGGTGGTGCGGCCAGTGCTCCCGGGTCCTCCAGGTCCCCACTGTGGCGGAGGGCCCCAGTGCTGCTGCGGACCCCACTGCAGTGGGGGTCCCCACGACTGAAACTGCTGTGGTGCCTGCCACTGCTGCTGTCCCTGCTGCTGCTGCTGTCTCTACTGTGGCTGCTGCTGCTGTGGCTGCTGCTGCAGGGGCCCCGCACCACCGCTGGTCGAACCTCCTCCAGCAGGTGGGTCAGCACCTCCTCCAGGGTTCCCTCCGCCTGGTGCACCACCGCCGCTGCCACCACTGCCGCCCCCAGCGCCGCCTCAACCACCGCCACCTCCTCCACCGCTGCCACCCCCCTTCCCCCCTTTCTTGCCGCCCTTGCCCCGTTTCTGCCTGTCAGTGGCAGAAACAGCTGCAGTGTCCTCAGAGACCGACACAGCAGCGGAGGCACGAGTAGCAGTGAAGGTGGGAAGCTGGGGGATGGCACACCCCTCAAACAGACGGGGGGCGACTGCGTCAGTGGCCGAGGCAACAGAGAGGAGGTTACTCTCGATCTTCCCGAGAGTGGTCTCGAGAAGATCAATCGTAAGCTCACTGGGGTGCTGCTGGAGAAGCGCGTCACGGGCAGTGGAGAGGCAGCCAGGGAGACGAGTGACTACCCAGTGGACGGTGAGCCAGATAAGGGGGGGAGCAACAAGAAGCTGAGCCTCAGTGCAAGTTGCACGGTAGCTAGCGACAAGGGAACGCAAGTGAGTGGCTAGGTCGGAGACAGTCGCAAACGAGTCGAGGTCGGGAAACACGAACGGCATGAGGATGCGGCTGAGTGAGGCAGAGGACGGGGTGGAATAGCGTGCACAAATAGAATCATAAACCTCCTTCGCAGTCTCTCTCTGGTCGAAGTGAGCGGCCTTTGTCGGTGGAAGGAGCTGTGTCAGCGCGAGTGCAGCCTCAGTGTCACGGGAGTCCCAAACGTCACGCGCCAAGACGAGACGATCGTAGTCCGCCTGCGCCTCCGGAGTCGGGGGGGGCACGGCAGGTAGGGGCTCGGGACGCCGGGGTGCCTGGAGGGCGCCGGACGCGTGGGCGTACAGGGTGGCGCCGTCTTGGCGCTGACTGGTGAGGTAGCGCTGAGTCTGGCGGAGCCAGGTGCCGAACTCAATGAGACGACCCTCCGCATCGAAACGAAGGCGGCGAGAGGAGTCCATGGTTGAGGCTAGGCTAGAGACAGCCGGAGCATGGAGCAACCTAAGCTAGCTGGGAAACCGCTAGGAACGCCAGGGATGGAGTAGTCGAAAAGTACGGAGAGAACCGAGCTAGGGGCTAGATGTTAGGAGCTAGGCGCTAAACGGTTCTAAATCGGGCGATCGGAGAGTAATGCGGCTGCCAGCCGCTGAACGGAAGACCAGTGGCACCATGAACGGCGTGGGCTCGGGGAACTGGGCGGTGGAGGGGAATGTACGACGTGCCTAGTGCGGGTGGGTGCTCAGGAGACTAGGAGGTAGCGCCGTCACGGTAAGGAGGCGGGTTGGGTGAGGGCGCAAGCTAGGCGTGGGCACGGAGGCGCTGGCTAGGCGCGGCGTAGGTGGCGAGCTAGGCGTGGAGGCGCGGACTAGGCGTAGAGGCGAGGGCTAGTCGCGGAGGCGCGGAGGGCGCAGGGTGGCGGGCTAGGCGCGGAGGCGCGGGCTAGTCGCGGAGGCGCGGAGGCGCAGGCTAGTCGCGGAGGCGCGGGCTAGTCGCGGAGGCGCGGAGGGCGCGGAGGCGCGGGCTAGGCGCGGAGGCGCGGGCTAGGCGCGGAGGCGCGGGCTAGGCACGGAGGTCCGCGACGGCGCGGGCTAGGGGCTCGGAGGGCGCTAGGCGCGGAGGTCCGCGACGGCGCGGGCTAGGGGCGCGGAGGGCGCTAGGCGCGGAGGTCCGCGACGGCGCGGGCTAGGGGCGCAGAGGGCGCTAAGGCGCGCGGGCCGGAAACGCGGGCTAGGGGCGCGGAAGGCGCTGACGCGCAGAGGTGGAGGGCGCTAGGGCGCGACGGTTGATAGGGCGCGGAGGGCGCTAAGGCGCTAGGGCGCAACGGGCACAGAGGGCGCTACGGGCGCGGAGGCTAGGGCGCGGAGTGGGCTAGGATCTAACCTACTCGATACCATCTCAAGAGTGTAATGCAACGGAATGATTTGGGACTAGCAAGATGGGATACAAGTATTCAACCCTAAAAGGGTTTTACTCCCTAGAGTGCTACTCACTGTAGCCTAAGAACCTATAATAACATTTGACAATCGCGTACATGGGATTTTTGCTGTGCACAAAACATCCTCCAATAATAACCCCCAAAACTCATTCTCTATGAATATGTATTGTCAAAGATTGAAATTTCATATGAAACAGTTACATACCTTAGAGTAGCCCTGGGAAAAAATATGCCAATAAATCTATGAAGAACCTCGGGTGACGGGGCTTCTATGAGGGAATACGCACTGCTGCAAAGTTAGTGATATACGCAGGGCAAGCCCATACCGCGTACAAAGACAGCCCTAAAACTTGTTCCCATTTCACATTTCAATCTACCTAGGTCATTAGGACTAGTGCCATCAGCGCGTCTCGTCTTGCTTACATTCCGCCGCTTCTCCGCCACGTCTTCCTCCTTCCTCGCTTCCGCGCTTCCTCGCTTCCGCGCGTCCCGGCTTCCGTCTGTAAAATACTGTGACTCGAAACTCTCCAAGACCATCCAATATCCGGGCGTTATCTCGTCAATGGCGAATCCGCTGTTCACCGGCCAGTGGCCCATGACTCCCGAAGGCGAAGAGGTGAGTGAGTCGTCGCACTCTCGCGTCTTCTCCCCGATCGCCTGTCGTCGCACTCTCGCCTGTCATGAGGCGATCTTTGAGTCGACTCAGTACTCGTCAATTGCGAATCCTCTGTTCACTGGTCAATGTAACCCGCTGCTTCAAGGTTCCCAGAGTCGTCGTCCGCCAATGCTGACGTCAGTCTGACGGCACAATCCGCGTCAGTCCCCCTTAACGCATCTTATACACTCATCCGTCTCTCACGCGGTAACCGTTCTACGATCTACGTTCTCAGGGATAGCTTCCCTGTCTACGTCTCCATTGATCCGGAACCGCGTCGTTCATTTTTCCGTGAAACTAGCCTCTCCTTTCTTCCGGAAACGCCTTTCTCGGTTTTTTAAGCGTTCTTATCCGCTTCCTTCGAAACTAAAGTGATTTCGTCTACGCCTCCTCCCCCCCCCCCCCCCCTTTCATGCGCCATGGTTTCCATTTCTTCCACTTCGCCCATTTCGCTTACCAGATTCGCACGATCTTCGTGACAGGGTTCCCCCCAGACGCCAAGGAGCGCGAGGTGCAGAACATGCTGCGCTGGTGGCCGGGCTACGAGGCCTGCCAACTCACCCCGCTCCCTCTCCCCCCCATTCCCACTCTCCCCCTCCCTTTCGCGAAACTTTTGTAACATTTCGCCAAGCAGATTCGCACAATATTCGTAACAGGCTTTCCCCCAGACGCCAAGGAGCGCGAGGTGCAGAACATGCTGCGCTGGTGGCCGGGCTACGAGGCCTGCCAGCTCACCTTTAAGGGCGACCAGCCGCTAGGATTTGCGATTTTCAGCACTCCTGCGATGGCCTTTGCCGCCAGAGACGCGCTGCAGGTGCGACAGAGAGGTGGAATGCGGTGGGGTGGGATGCAGTGGGTTGGGATGGGGTGGGATTGGAGAAAAAGGTCGCTGGGCTACGGGGCCAGCCAGCTTACCTTCAAGGGGGACCAGCCGTTAGGGTTTGCGATTTTTAGCACCCCTGCCATGGCCTTTGCTGCAAGAGACGCCCTGCAGGTAGGCAGGGGTGCAATGCAGTGGGGTGGGGTGGGTTGGGATGGGGTGGGATGGATAGGAGAAGGGGAGGGCGGGGCTACGAGGTCTGCCAGCTCACCTTCAAGGGCAAGGGCGACCAACCGTTGGGGTTCGCCATTTACAGCAGTCCTGCCATGGCGTTTCCCGCCAGAGACGCACCGCATGTGAGCACATGAGATGGATAGGAGAAGGGGATGGCGGGGCTACGAGGCCTGCCAGCTCACCTTCAAGAGACGCACCGCAAGTGAGCACATGAGATGGATTGGGAGGGTTGGAATGTCGTTGGTTGGGATGGGGTGGAAGGGGAGAAGTAGTAGGTGGACGAGGGGTGGCTGGGCAGGTGAGAAGGGGAAGTATGGAAACGACTTTTGAGACGTCTCAGAACTGGGCAGGTGAGAAGGGGAAGTATGGAAACTGTCACATCATATGCATTTAGTGCATATGCTATAACAGTAGGATGCGGGTATAGTTATCATGCTAGCGTACGACCATAGGTGTAGGAAGACTTATATATTAGGAATAGCATAGGGGTGTAGAATGTAGCGATATGACTGTTGTAGAGGGGTGTAGAAGGGGGGAACCGAATTGAAGCGGTTGGAATCACGGGGGAAAGGGACGGAAGGGCGAATTGTGAAACCAGGGAACACCAATCCCGAGCCGCACATTTGGGAAATGTGCAGCTTGGGGCTGCGTAGGGTCCCTCACACCCACCCCTTTCTTGCCTTAGGCTTGTTATTCTCTCGAACTAGTGAAGGTTGTCATCGACGCTCTAGCACACCGTGGCACGTCACTAAGAGGGGAACCTACGGGGTGAGGGACCAAACTCTTTCATGTGGGTGACTGAGGCGGGGCAAGGCAGAGAAGGGAAGGAGAGAGAGGGCAGGTGGGGAAGAAGGGATGACGAGAAGAAGAACAGCAGCGGGGAGGAGAGGTGTTCTCCGACAAAACGACTTTTGAGACGTCTCAGAACTGGGCAGGTGAGAAGGGGAAGTATGGAAACGACTTTTGAGACGTCTCAGAACTGGGCAGGTGAGAAGGGGAAGTATGGAAACGACTTTTGAGACGTCTCAGAACTGGGCAGGTGAGAAGGGGAAGTATGGAAACGACTTTTGAGACGTCTCAGAACTGGGCAGGTGAGAAGGGGAAGTATGGAAACGACTTTTGAGACGTCTCTGCAAGCTTGTTCACTGTGCCTCTCTCCCTGCGCTCTCCGCCCCCCCCAGGGCCTCATATTTGACGCGGATCACAACTCAGTGCTGCGAGTGGAGCTGCTGCTGCTGCTGCTGCTGCTGCTGCCTCGCTGATCCTTCATGTGTATGTGTGCACTGTTCCCCTTCCCTCTCCCCTTCCCAGGGTCTCATATTCGACGCGGATCACAACTCAGTGCTGCGAGTGGAGCTGGCTAAAACGAACCTGCACAGAAGGAAAGGTGAGAGGCAAAGATAGACGCGGCATGCAAGACGGTCAGAGACATTGTAACTTCTTTCGCATATATGAGCGAGCGGGCTTCGAGACTTGAACTCCGTGTTTTGAAAGTGGAGCTGAACCAAACCAACCTGCACAGAAGAAAGAGTGCGGGCGAACGAGGCGAGAGGCCGAAACATGCTCCGCAAAGTGACAGCGTTGAGGATTTTGGTTTAGGGTGTACAGTTAAAGTTTAGGCTCTACAGTGCAAGGCCTTGTCAGTGTTTAGGGTACTCCCAGCGATCGAGGGTCGACCGTGCCTGCCTGCCCCATTCCTCGCTCGCTCTCACCTATCCTCTTTTTGAGTCGACTCAAAAATCGACCGTGCCTGCCCGCCCCATTCCTCGCTCGCTCTCACCTATCCTCTCCCTCCTGCTTTCCGTGTCCTCCCTTATTTCGGTGTTTCCCCGTGCGTCCCTTCCATGCAGGTCTACCCGGGGGAGGTGACGGCTATGTTCACTCCAAGCGCTTGAGGGTGGATCTCTCTTGCCCCTTTCCTCTCTCTTACTAGATCCTCTCCCCACGCGCTTCTCTCTCATGCAGGTCTACCCGGGGGAGGTGACGGCTATGATCACTCCAAGCGCTTGAGGGTGGATCTCTCTTGCCCCTTTCCTCTCTCTTACTAGATTCTCTCCCCACGCGCTTCTCTCTCATGCAGGTCTACCCGGGGGAGGTGACGGCTATGATCACTCCAAGCGCTTGAGGGTGGATCTCTCTTGCCCCTTTCCTCTCTCTTACTAGATCCTCTCCCCACACGCTTCTCTCTCATGCAGGTCTACCCGGGGGAGGTGACGGCTATGATCACTCCAAGCGCTCGAGGGTCGATCCCATGGCTGCTTATATGCCCGGTGCTGCTGCTGCTGCTATGGGCAGGTGAGGGGTGGATGGAGGAGGGAGGGGAGACGGTGGGAATGGGGAAGGAGGGGGAAATGCACGAGGGGTGGATCCATGGGGTGATGGTTACGACCACTCCAAGCTCTCGAGGGTGGTTCCCATGGCAGCCTTCATGCCCGGTGCTGCTGCTGCAATGGGCAGGTGAGGTCGGGGGAGGGGAGGGCGGGGAGGGAGGGGAAACGTTTCCATGGGGTGATGGCTACGACCACTCCAAGCGCTCGAGGGTGGACCCCATGGCGGCCTTCATGCCTGCCTCTGCTGCTCCCATGGGCAGGTGAGAGGTGTGGGGTGTGGAGGGGTGAAGAGGGGTGAAGAGGGATGATGGGTGGAGGGAAAGGGGTCGTGAGAGGAGAAGGGCAGGAGGGTCGATCCGATGGTGGCCTTCATGCCTGCCTCTGCTGCTGCTATGGGCAGGTGAGAGGGGGGAGGGGAAGGATGACGGGAGGCTGGGGTGGTGAGGAGGAGGGTGGGGATGGAAAAAGAGGAGGGCAGGAGGGTCGATCCCATGGTGGCCTTCATGCCTGCCTCTGCTGCTGCTATGGGCAGGTGAGAGGGGCGGTGAAGGGAGGCGGAGGGGAGGGGGCGACGGAGGGAGGGTTAGCGGGAGAAGCGCAGGAAGGGGAGGGGGAGATGTAGCGGCCTTCTTGCTCCGTGCCCTCACCCTCTCCCTTTCCCTTTCTCCTCCCACGCTCACCCACCTCCTTTCTTCCGCCTTATGAGTCGACTCAGGAGATGTAGCGGCCTTCTTGCTCCGTGCCCTCACCCTCTCCCTCTCCCTTTCTCCTCCCACGCTCACCCACCTCCTTTCTTCCGCCTTTTGAGTCGACTTAGGAGATGTAGCGGCCTTCTTGCTCCGTGCCCTCACCCTCTCCCTCTCCCTTTCTCCTCCCACGCTCACCCACCTCCTTTCTTCCGCCTTTTGAGTCGACTCAGGAGATGTAGCGGCCTTCTTGCTCCGTGCCCTCCCCCTCTCCCTCTCCCTTTTTCCTCCCACGCTCACCCACCTCCTTTCTTCCGCCTTTTGAGTCGACTCAGGAGATGTAGCGGCCTTCTTGCTCCGTGCCCTCACCCTCTCCCTCTCCCTTTCTCCTCCCACGCTCACCCACCTCCTTTCTTCCGCCTTTTGAGTCGACTCAGGAGATGTAGCGGCCTTCTTGCTCCGTGCCCTCACCCTCTCCCTCTCCCTTTTTCCTCCCACGCTCACCCACCTCCTTTCTTCCGCCTTTTGAGTCGACTCAGGAGATGTAGCGGCCTTCTTGCTCCGTGCCCTCACCCTCTCCCTCTCCCTTTCTCCTCCCACGCTCACCCACCTCCTTTCTTCCGCCTTTTGAGTCGACTCAGGAGATGTAGCGGCCTTCTTGCTCCGTGCCCTCACCCTCTCCCTCTCCCTTTCTCCACCCGCGCCCACCCAACTCTTTTCTTCAGAATTCCGCCTTCCTCCCTCCCCGGCCCCAACCCCCCTTTCCGCCCACCTTTTGCCCCCCGTTTTAGCTTCCTTGCTGCAAAGTGTTTCGGATCTCTACATTGCTCTCTTCTTTCCTCTTCTCCTCCTCTCTCCCCCAACCCACCCCCTCTCCCCCAACTTCTTGCCAGCAGCATATGACGCCTATGCCTCCTTCTTCACACCCCTCCCTGCTGCCCCCTCTGTTCCGCTTCTTCTCCCAAGCCTTGTTCATTCTGTTTTTTTGCCTCCCAACTTTGTCCTTTCACTATCGAGGTGACTTTTGAGCCGACTCGTTATTATATTTCACCTCGTCGTCTCCCAAGCCTTGTTCACTCTGTTTTCTTGCCTTCTCTCTTCGCCTTTTCCTAACTCCCCCCCCCCCCCCCTCTTCTCTACCTCTTTCCCCTCCCATTTTCCTCCCCTCCCCAACCCCCCACCCCAGCTTCATGCCTGCAGCATATGACGCATATGCCTCCTCCTTCACGCCCCTCCCTGCTGCCCCCGCTGCTGCTCCCAAGACGTACACCCCCCTCCCTGCTCCGCCCTCGGGCATGCCTGGAAAGGTGAGAGGGTTCAGAAAACTACAGTGATGTTTGCACTGATGCGAAGGGTTCTATATAGTCCCCTTCTCGCGCCCCCTCGCTGCCGCCCCTGCCCCCGCTGCTGCTCCCAAGTAGTACACTACTACCCCCCCTGCTCTGCCCCCTGGCATGCCTGGAAAGGTGAGATGGTTCCGGAAGGCATTGTTTTTTCCGTTTCTGTTCCCAAGGTTTCCCCCCTACTAACGTCGCTGCTGCTCCCAAGACGTACAACCCCCCCCTGCTCCGCCCCCGGGCATGCCCGGAAAGGTAAGAGGGCTCAGAAAGGCGCGGTCTGGTTTGCACTGATCCAAAGGGTTCTCTGTTGTTTCCTCCACGCCCCTCCTGCGGCCACGACTGCTCCCAAGACGTACACTACCCTCCCTTCTCCGCCCCCTGGCATGCCTGGAAAGGTAAGATGGCTCAGGAAGGCGTTGAGGTGAGGTGAGGTGAGGTGAGGTGAGGTGAGGTGAGGTGAGGTGAGGTGAGGTGAGGTGAGGTGAGGTGAGGTGAGGTGAAATGAGGTGAGGTGAGGTGAGGTGAAATGAGGTGAGGTGAGGTGAGGTGAGGTGAGGTGAGGTGAAATGAGGTGAGGTGAGGTGAGGTGAAATGAGGTGAGGTGAGGTGAGGTGAAATGAGGTGAGGTGAGGTGAGGTAAAATGAGGTGAGGTGAGGTGAGGTGAAATGAGGTGAGGTGAGGTGAGGTGAAATGAGGTGAGGTGAGGTGAGGTGAAATGAGGTGAGGTGAGGTGAGGTGAAATGAGGTGAGGTGAGGTGAGGTGAAATGAGGTGAGGTGAGGTGAGGTGAAATGAGGTGAGGTGAGGTGAAATGAGGTGAGGTGAGGTGAGGTGAAATGAGGTGAGGTGAGGTGAGGTGAAATGAGGTGAGGTGAGGTGAGGGGAAATGAGGTGAGGTGAGGTGAGGTGAAATGAGGTGAGGTGAGGTGAGGTGAAATGAGGTGAGGTGAGGTGAGGTAAAATGAGGTGAGGTGAGGTGAGGTGAAATGAGGTGAGGTGAGGTGAGGTGAAATGAGGTGAGGTGAGGTGAGGTGAAATGAGGTGAGGTGAGGTGAGGTGAAATGAGGTGAGGTGAGGTGAGGTGAAATGAGGTGAGGTGAGGTGAGGTGAAATGAGGTGAGGTGAGGTGAGGTAAAATGAGGTGAGGTGAGGTGAGGTGAAATGAGGTGAGGTGAGGTGAGGTGAAATGAGGTGAGGTGAGGTGAGGTGAGGTGAAATGAGGTGAGGTGAGGTGAGGTGAAATGAGGTGAGGTGAGGTGAGGTGAAATGAGGTGAGGTGAGGTGAGGTGAAATGAGGTGAGGTGAGGTGAGGGGAAATGAGGTGAGGTGAGGTGAGGTGAAATGAGGTGAGGTGAGGTGAGGTGAAATGAGGTGAGGTGAGGTGAGGTGAGGTGAGGTGATTTGAGGCTCTTACTATGCCTGCGAGTGAGGCTCTTACCACGCCTTATACCTCATCATTCTACCTCACTACCTCTTGCCCCCTCAGATATACCGGGACAAAGCCCCCCTGCAACACCCTCTGTCTGGGCACGGCCTGCGAGTGACGCTCTTACCGCGCCTAATACCTCATTGTACCGCAACCTTGGCTTGGGAGTGAGGGATGATCTTGCCACACCACAACCAGACCCCAGTAACACCGCATTGAACCGCAATATGCCACACTGTATCCCCCCCAACCCTATCAGATATGCCGTGACACCCCCCTCTGCAACACGCTCTATCTCGGCAACCTGGGGCTGGGAGTGAGGAGGGTCTCACCACACCACAGTACAACCACAACACATGAACACCACATTATACCGAACTTTACCGCACCATACCCCCCTCGATCAGATATACCGCGACAACCCCCCCTGCAACGCTCTCTATCTCGGCAACCTGGGCCTGCAAGTGAGGAGGGTGTTTCCACAGACATCACACCACACCACAACCGTAACACCACATTGAACCGCAATATGCCGTACTGTATCCCCTCCAACCCCCTCAGATATACCGCGACAACCCCCCCTGCAACACCCTCTATCTCGGCAATCTGGGCCTGCAAGTGAGCGAAGCCGAGCTGTTGCAGATCTTCAGCGTGTGAGTCTCTTTGTTTTTTCCTTCTCTTCTGTTTTTCTCTCGATATGCATTGCGTCAGGTTCTGTTTGTGTGTGTTTCCATTAATAGCTATATCCACGGTTCGTTGCTTCTTAATCTTCAGTTTGCAAATGTCGATCTGCTTACTCAATTCGCTTCGTTACAATGTCAAATATATCTCAAATTCAAGTGTACAGTGTTGGTATCCTGGGTACTCATATTTCCTTCAGTCTGTTGAAGTGTATCCTTCTTCGTTTTTCCTTGTTTTTTTTTTTCCTGGCCTCTTATCCTCGTTACAGGCAGCCTGGTTATGTGCAACTGAAGCTGCTTCGACAGGGAATGAGCACCTGCTGCTTTGTGCAGTTCGTTGTGAGTGTATTACCCCAACTTATTGGATCATGGTGAGTGTATTAGTTCTGTTCCATGTCGCCATACCCTTATAAGTAAGTGTTGGAATGCTGCTTCTCTGTTTGATTAATTGCTGAAAATCAATAGCTGGGGATTAACTACAGGAGGCATTAAGTCCTGTACCTCTACCTCCTTCTCACAATATGTTCCATCCCCCCTACCTCTCCCTTCTCGTCCCCTCCCCCTGTGTTCTCGCCAGGACGTGGAATCAGCATCAGCAGTGCACACACACGGCGCTGCAGGGAATCACTCTCGCCTTTCCTCTTCGCCTCACTTACTCCCCTTCCCCTCCTTCTGTCCCCTTCCCAACCCCTCTTCGCCAGGACGTGGAGTCAGCATCAGCAGTGCACACACACGGCGCTGCAGGGCATCTCTCTCGCCTCCTCTCTCCCTCACGCAGCAGTGCCCTCCCCATTTCTCCTTCTTCTGCCCTCCTCCCCTCCTCCCCCCTCCCCTCATGCCAGGATGTGGACGCAGCATCAGCAGTGCACACGGCGCTGCAGGGAATCTCTCTTGCCTCCTCCGACCGAGGGCCTGTGCGCGTGCAATATCCTCCTCAATGCGCCGCTGCCCCATTGTGCCCTGCCCCTTGTGCCCTACATGCCTCCATGGTTCACTTGACCCTTCTCTGCTTCTTTCCTGGTCCTCCTCTGGCTTCGCACTCTCTCATCTCTTCTGACCTATGTGCTTTTTTCCTTTGCCTATGCGTGCTTCTCTTCCCCGCGCCTCCCTCTCTCCTCTCCTCTCTTCTTTTCTCAATTTCCACTCCTCTCCTCCCGCCCAAGAGCCACTTTTTGAGAATTCTCAAAATTGACATCCCTTGCCTTGTTACGCTCTCCTCCGTTCTTTTCTTCTGACTCGCATTTTTTCCTAGCTTCTCACCCACTGCCTTTGCTGAGTCAACCTGCTGCTGATCCACCCCTCCATCTTCTTTTACTCTGTTCCTTTGAAGTTTGATCAAGCAGTGTTCCTTGACTCCTCTCTCTCCCTCTCTCTTCCTCGTGTCCTCTCTCCTTCTCTTTCCCTCGTCCTCCCTCGCCTCCTCTTCCCCTCTCTCTCCCTCGTTCTCCCTCTCCTCCTCCCTCGCTCTCTCCGCCTTCTCTCCCCCTCTATATCCTGCCCCATCCTCATCTCCGTGTCTCTCTTTCTCCCTCATTCCTCCCCTAGCACATTCTCTCGCACTCCTCTCGGTCAGAAGGGTCACAGGGCGATGGAGAGGGAAGGGAGGGACCCAGCGGCCGGGCCACCAGGGGCAGCAGGCGCAGGTTTAGAGCCGCCACCAGCTGGCACCGCGGGGGAGCAGTAGATGCGTAGAGGAGTGCAGGGGGGTTCACTGCGGTACAGAAGGGTCACAATGGAGAGGGAAGGGAGGGACCCTTCAGGGACTGTAGGGGCAGCAGGGGCAGGGGTAGAGCCGCCGCCAGCAAGCACGGCGGGGGAGCAGTAGATGCGTAGAGGAATGCAGGGGTGTTCAGCGTGGTACAGGAGTGGGGAGCGCGGGATGCAGGAGCAAGGGGGGGAGCAGGGGTAGAGGCTAGAACCACTGGCAGGAGGCACGGAGGGGCAGGAGGAGGGGTAGAGTTGCCATCAGCAGGGATGGAGGAGGGGGGTTTTGCGAACACATTCTGGGGCAGAACGTAGGAATGCATTATGCAGTGGCGTGTGGGGGGGGGGGAAGTGGAATTCTCCCTTCTGAAGAGCCGAGAGACGCTGCAAAGCAATCAGACTGTGCTGGGACTCTGCAGACAGACTCAGAGCCTGTCAAAACTCAGACTCAGACTCAGACTGACAGGGCGGGTACCCGCCTAGGTAAAGTGGTCCTCTCTCTCATCGCCAAGCGTTGCCTTTATGGTAAGCTTTGCCTAGGTGATCCACGGCTCTGCACACACGCACACACACGCACAGTGTCTGTGAACGTGTGTGATGTCCACCGTCCCTGCACTGCACACTGTGTCTTATTCGTTTCAAATGCCGGAGCTGCACGCGAGTGTTTTGCTGACTGGGTTTCACTGTTCCGCAGACGCGGTCTGTTGTTGCGGCTTGCAAATTGCACAACACGTTTGGGTTAGGAAGGATGTTGTTGTATGCACCACTGTTTGCACAATGCACATGTGTAAGGATACGTTTGGGATCACCAATACCACCAGCACCAACACAAGTGCACTTTCGTGCCAGAAGTGCACCAGCACCGTCAGCAGTAGGAGCAGTTGCATAGAGGCAGCGGAAACATCAACACTCGGAGCACCACCAGTGGCACCAGCGCAAGCACTGGGAGCACTAGCAGCAGCACCAGTAGTAGCATGAGCAGCAGAAGCATTGATGGCCTCACCCTCACAGTCCCCACCAACACAGTTGGTATCAGCACCGTTTGAACGCGCTTTATCACCCACCTTGGACTGGCACCAGCCACACCACCACCATCATCACCAGCACCACCACACTTAATGGCACTAAATTGAGCACCCACACTGACACCAGCACACACCACCATGAGCACGGTGACTTCTGAGTCGACTCAAAAGTCACCTCTAAATCGAGCACCCACACTGACACCAGCACACACCACCATGAGCACGGTGACTTCTGAGTCGACTCAAAAGTCACCTCTAAATCGAGCACCCACACTGACACCAGCACACACCACCATCAGCACCAGCGCCGCCACAATTGTGGTGCCAAATCAAGCACCCACACTAACAGCAGCACCTCCACAAGCAAGGTGACTTTTGAGTCGACTCAAAAGTCACCTCTGAATCGAGCACGCACACTGACAGCAGCACCTCCATGAGCACCAGAACTAGCACGAGCACCAGCCGTGGTCACAGCGCCAGCACCAACAGCACCACCTGCACTAGCAGCAAGAGAACAAGCAGCGGCCCCACAGGCAGAAGCACCCCCACCAGCACAGCACTCTCGATAGCCAGCATTGCCACCTGCACAGGTGCACACAGCAGCACTACCGCTGGTCTCATCACCAACACCAGCACAGCACTCAGAAGTGCCAAAATTGCCACCTGCTTAGGTGCACAGACCAGCATCACCACCCCACCGTCACCACACCAACTCCTGCACAAGCAGTGCTATAAGCATTAGCACCCCCAACCCACCTTCACCACACCGTGATGTGCCAACATTGCCACCTGCACAGGTGCACACAGCAGCACCACCAGCAATTGCAGCAGCATCGTCTTTGGTCACATCACCACCACTAACACCAACACCAAGACCAACACCAGTACCAACACCACCACCACCAACACCACCACCACCACCACCAACACCAACACCACCACCAACGCCAGCACCAACACCACCACCAACGCCAGCACCAACACCACCACCACCACCACCACCACCACCACCACCACCACCACCACCACCACCACCACCACCACCACCACCACCACCACCACCACCACCACCACCACCACCACCACCACCACCACCACCACCACCACCACCACCACCACCACCACCACCACCACCACCACCACCACCACCACCACCACCACCACCACCACCAACACCAACACCAACACCACCACCAACACCAGCAGGACGAGAACAAGCAGCAGCAGCAGCACTCAATACCAGCTCTGCACATTGTGATGCAGCATTGCCACCAGTGGCACCAACACTGGCACCACCAGCAACACTAGCACTGCCACCAGCAGCACCAGCACTGGCGCCAGCAGCAACACTAGCACTGCCACCAGCAGCACCACCAGCACCAGCAGCACCAGCGCTGGCGCCAGCAGCACTACTGTTACAACCCCACGGCACCAACACGGCCACCATCAACAACACCACCATCAGCACCACCACCGAAAGCATCACCAGCACCAGCTGTTTGCCATGCTAGCAGTGTCAGCATCAACCATCCCCATGGCTCAACCTCTTTCCCTTTCATTATTTCTTTCTTTCTTTTATACTATTGGCACCACCAGCAGCACTGGCACCAACACAACCACCAGCAACCTTCTGCAGCACTAACCATGTCACCAGCAGCCTCAACACACCCTTGCCTCTCCATTCCCTAGCATTTGTTCTGTGTGCTTCTCTCCCCCTCCTTCCTTCTCCCCTTGTACGTTCCATACAGCGGCTCCTCAATGGTACATGGCTTCAAGCCTTTTAATTACACTTCGAGTTTTGTGACTTGGTATTGGCGCGTCTTTTCTCACAACATTTTCAGATTTTAATGCAGCATTCCCCTAGGTGGGCAGCATGTGGTCTAGTGTATCAACCATAATGACCCAGTGTGCAGTATGGGAAGGGTAAGCTCAAGTTTGATGGATTAGAATTCTTGACGCTTCTAGTAAGTCATAGCCATGTTACATACATTATCTGGATTCGATACATTAAGTCCTAGGGCATTGTTTACCGTGCGATTCTTGGTGTATCCTGACAGGTGATTATTATTGCTGTTCAAACAAAAACTAAATCTCAGCACGTGTATTGCATGGGGATTTCATATACTACAAGCCGAGCCTGCTTTTGGCGGTTCCTTCCCACCTTCCCAATTATAGCCAAAACCCAACACCCGAAACCTAGCGGGCTTCTCCCGTTTTCGCCTGATTAGTCTTTCCTACGTATTCCCAACCTCCATGTTTCGGCCCTCGTGCTAACCAAGTCGCAGAGCAGCAAGTGCGGTGTAACGGGTCGCGCATTGGTCACGCATAGCACGTGTTACATTGGAATATTTGACACTCCTGAGACGAATTAGTCAAGCCGCTCGAACCAGTCAAGCGAGTAAAACCAGTCAACGCAAGTCAAATCCCGCGCGCCAGCATGGGGCGTCCCGACGCCATGCAGGCCAGATCCCCCGGCGGCGGCTTCCGCGGGGGATCCCGCGGAAGGGGCGGTTTCCGCGGGGTTTCCCGCGGCAGGGGCAGATCGGGCTCGCCTGGTGGCGGTGGACGCGGCGGCGGGCGCGGGGACATTAGCGGAGGGAGAGGCGGGGGAAGAGGTGGGGGGATAGGCGGGGGAAGAGGCGGGGGAAGAGGACTCAGTAGGGGCGGGGGGAGGGGTTTCGGGGGAAGAGGCGGGGGGAGGGGTTTTGGCGGAAGAGGAGGGGGAAGAGGAGGCGGAAGAGGCGGCGGAAGGGGCGGGGGAAGGGGAAGGGGGGGGAGATGGAGCGGCGGAGGGGGAAGGGGAGGATACGGCGGCCGCGGTGGCGGATTTGGCGGCGGGAGAGGCGGCGGCTTTGGCGGCGGAAAAAGCGGAGGGTTGGACAGCGACGAGGACGAGGCGACGCCGGTAGATGCGGGGTACGAGGTGGCGGAGGAGCTTCCGGAGGAAGCTTCCACGAAGAACCGGCGGTACGATGACGTGGACGTGTACGAATACGAGCTTCCTGCGGACTTCGAGGTGAGCGAAACGATTAGCTCTAGATGTAACTCTAGATGTACTTTCGCTGTGTTTTCGCTGAATTTCGCAGGACTTTTGGGGGCTGGTAGGAGGTCTTTATTGAAGAGGGGAGAAGAAGATAGGGATGGGCCAATAGACAAGGGGACGGTTTCCAACCCGCACTCTTTCCCTCGTCCCTTCCCATTGCTCTCATCCCTCCTCCCTTTTCTCCTTACTTTCCACTCCGTTCACATCAGGACGAAGAGATTGACGAGGATGGGGTTTTTACTGGAGAGGAGAGTGAGAAGATAATGGGGATGGGAAGAAGGGTGGAAGAGGAGGGGATAATCTTGCAACCGTACCTCCCCTTTTACCCCTCTGTTTCCCCCCTCTTTTCCCTCCTCTGTTTCCCTCCGTTCACATCAGGACGAAGAAATCGATGAGGACGAGGCTTTTACCGAAGAGGAGAAGAAGATGGGGATGGGGCGACGGGCGGAAGAGGAGGGAGAGGAAGAGGAGGAAGAGGAAGAGGAGGGGGGTATGTTAGATAGTGATAATGAGGAAGAGGATGAGGAAGATGAGGAGGAGGATGAGGAGGACGAGGAGGAGGAGGGAGAGGGAGAGGGAGATTGGAAAAAGGGGAAGAAGAAGCTTGGGAAATTGAGGGGTCACGGAAAACAGGAGGACGAGGAAGGGGAGAGTGAGGAGGAGGAGGATGAGGGAGAGGAGGGAGAGGGGGGAGAGGGGGAGAGTGAGGAGGAGGAAGATGACGATGAGGACGAGGAGAAGCATCAGCAGCTGCTGGCTGATGTGGTGGCGAGACAGCAAAGCAGGGAAGGTGAGTCAAGTCAAGTCAAGTCAGAGTGGGAAGGTGAGTCAATAGCATGCAAGGCAGAAGCATCAGCAGCTGCTGGCTGATGTGGTGGCGAGGCAGCAAAGCAGGGAAGGTAAGGCAAGAGGGAAGGGGGGTCGGGGGTTCGGGTTTAAGCTGGAAAGAATGGGGTTTCAGGGTTAGGGCTTCAGGGGTAGGTGTGTGGCAGTGGAGTCTTGAGCGACACACAAGGTGGGTGCGGAGGGAATGGAGAGATGGGGGGATTCGGGATTAGTAGGTTCAAGGGCGGAGGAGAGGATGGGGGTTCTGTGGGTCGGGGCAGAGCAGAGCCTTGCAAGCATGGCGCTCAAAGAATCAGCAGCAGTGGTGGGGGAGAGTCTACCCGAGTCAGTCAGAGTTAAATCCCCCCCTCCTCCTTCCTGCTGGCTTTCCCCACTCCCCTCTCTCCTCCCGTCATGTTTCAGCTAGAAAGCCACGTGGCGCCATTGCTCTCCAGGCATCAGCAGTGGTGGCGGAGAGTCTACCCGAGTCAGAGTTCAACCTCACAGCAGCCAAGGCCGCAGCTCAATCCCTGCCTCACCCTTTTTTTCTCACTGTCATGCCCTTGTCGTCTCTCCCACCCCCTTCTTCTCCCCCCTGCCTTCACAGCTAGGAAGCCACGTGGCGCCATAGCCCTCAAGGCATCAGCAGTGGTGGGGGAGAGTCTACCCGAGTCAGAGTTCAATCTCACAGCAGCCAAGGGCGCAACCAGTCCCTGTCTCGCCCCTCTCTCCTCACTGTCTTGCCTGTGTCGACTCTCCTCCCCTTGCCGTCACAGCCAGGAAGCCCCGTGGAGGGATAGCACTGAAAGCATCAGCAGTGGTGGGGGAGAGTTTGCCCGAGTCAGAATTCAACCTCCCAGCAGCCAAGGGCTCAGCGAGTCCCTGTTTCGCCCCTCTCTCTTCATTGTCTTCCCCTTCTCTTCCCTCTTTCCCCCTCGTACCGTCCCTCCAGCTAGAAGGCCACGTGGGGCAATAGCCCTGAAAGCATCCGCAGTGGTGGGGGAGAGTCTACCCGAGTCAGAGTTCAACCTCACAGCAGCCAAGGGCGCAGCATTGGCAGCAGCAGCCGACGCAGCAGCAGCAGCCGTGGCAGGAGGAGCGGCAGGAGCGGCGGGAGCTCTCCCTACCACTGCAGCAGGTTCGGCAGCAGCAGGCTCGGGAGGGCTGTCTGTGGAGGATTTGCTTCGGCCGCTGGGGCAGGCTGGGGCTGATCTGTCAGGCTTGGCGAAAGGCTCGGCGGAAGGCGCGCCGGCGGCGGGTTTGGGAGTGGGAGGTTCGGCGCTGGCTGGGCTGAAGAAGCAGATGAGGCGGATCGAAGCGAGTGGCGCTCCTGACACCGGCCCTCTGCCAACTGTTGTGCGGGAGAGGCTGGAGAGAAAGTGAGTGGCTTGGGATTCTGGGTGTATGGTATGGCATGGAGGTAGGTAGAGGGTAAGGGGTTGAGGCGAGTGGCGCTCCTGACACTGGTCCTCTGCCAACAGTGGTTCGAGAGAGACTGGAGAGAAAGTGAGTGGCTTGGTACCATGTAGATTGGGCTTCCTGGGTACAGTGCAGGGAATAAAGATGGGTAAGGGGTGAAGAAGCAGATGAGGAGGATTGAGGCGAGTGGCGCTCCTGACACTGGGCCCCTGCCAACAGTGGTTCGAGAAAGGCTGGAGAGAAAGTGAGTAGCTTGGGTTTCTGAGTACAATGTAGGGAATAGAGATGGGTAAGGGATAGATCAAGGAGGATGGTGGCGAGTGGGGGTCCTGACACTGACACGGGTCCTCTGCCAACACTGTGGGTAGAGAAGAGAGTGGAGAAAACATATGTCCTGCTCCCTCTTACCCTCCCTCCCTTCCTCTCCTCCCCTCCCCTCCCCCCTCCTTCCTCCTCCTTCCTCCCTGCCTCCCTCCTTCCTCCCAGGGCGGCCTACGAGGCTTCATCAAAAGAAGCAGCCAAGTGGCTTCCCCTCGTACAGCAGAACCGCCAAGCCCCATCCCTCAACCTCATAGACGAGATGCCGTCTCTCCCCACGCTCAAGTCAACGGACAAGCTAGTCAACAAGTTCCGACCACAGTCGGACATGGAGAGGGAGGTGGCTGCTGCTCTGGCGGCTGCAGGGGTGGGAGATGACAGGAGAATTGCCCATGGGGAAGCATTGGCCTTGAATAAGGTGAGTCCCCTTCTGGGGCTGGGGTGGGTTAGGGTAGGTGTTGCCTCCCCCTCCTTTCTCTGCCCACGCTCAAGTCAACGGACAAGCTGGTGAACAAGTTCCGACCACAATCCGAGATGGAGAGGGAGGTGGCTGCTGCAGGCGTGGGGGATGACAGGCGGATCGCGCATGGGGAAGCACTGGCACTGAACAAGGTGAGTGTGATGTGTTTGAACTGGGGTGCTGGTGGGGTAGCTGCCTCCCTGCTCTCCCTCCCCTCAACCATGGGCCTGCTCTGGCGGCTGCAGGCGTGGGGGATGACAGGCGAATCGCGCATGTGGAGGCTCTTGCTCTCAATAAGGTGAGTGTGTGGGTGACATTGTGAAGGGAACTGGGCTGGGGTACCTGCCTCCTCCCTGCCCTCCCTGCTCTGGTGGCTGCAAGCGTGGGGGATGACAGGCGAATCGCGCATGGGGAGGCACTGGCCCTTAACAAGGTGAGTGTGGTGTGTGGCTGCTGTAGCTGTGCTCCCTCCCCGCCCTGCCTTCCACGCCCTGCCTTCTTGCAAACCCGCCTACCCCTTTATCCCTCCCCTCTCTCTCACCAGATGTCAGTGGAAGAAGCGAGGGAGAGAATGTACCGACTAGCCAAGATGCGATCGCTACCACTGCACCATACCAGTGCTTGTTCCATTTCCCATGCCCTCCCCCTCCTCCCCCCACTCCCTCCTTTCTTCCTTCCCCTCCCCTTCCCCTCCCCTCCCGTCCCGTCCCATCCCCTTCCCCTCCCCTCCCTCCCTTCTCCTCCCCTTCCCTCCCCTCGCCTCCCCTCTCCCCCACAGATGTCAGTGGAAGAGGCACGGGAGAGGATGAACCGACTAGCCCAGATGAGATCGCTGCTGCTGCTGCCACTGCACCATGCCAGCTCCCCATTCTCATGCACACCTGTGCCCCCTCTTTCTACTCCTCCCCTCCACCTTCCCTGTCCTTCCAGATGTCAGTGGACGAAGCGAGGGAGAGAATGAACCGACTAGCCAAGATGCGATCGCTGCTGCTGCAACACGAAGCGAAGGCAAAGCGAGTCAAGAAAATCAAATCCAAAACCTTTCACAAGATGGAAAGGAAGGCGGAAGAGAGGAAGAGAAAGAAGGGGCTTGCAGTGGGAGGCGAAGCGGGCGGTGGGGAGGAGGAGTGGGAGGATAAGGAAGCTGCGCAGGAAGCTGCGATAAAGCAGGAGTATTTACGTGCGAAGGAGCGAATGACCCTTCGACATAAGAACACGTCTAAGTGGGCCAAGAGGATTATAGAGAGGGGAATGGCGGCTAAAGCGGCGGTTGGAGGGCAGGGGACGAGAGAGGCTATGGCAGAGCAGTTAAGAACTCATGCCATGCTGACTAGAAAGATTCATTCGGCGACGATTGGGAGAGGGGAGGGGGAGGATGAGGAGGAGGAGGATGGGGAGGGGGAGTGGGGAGAGGAGGGTAGTGGGGAGGAGTCTGGGGGGAGTGAGGGGGAGGAGGCGGGAGGGAAAGGAAGGGGAGGGGAGAAGGAGGGAAGGCGGCTGGTAGCGAGTGCTAAGGCGAGAATTCTGAGGGCGTTGGAAGGGAAAGGGGGAGGGGATGGGGGGGGAGGGAGGGGAGGGGGATGGGGCAACAAAGAGTGGCCTGTTTGCTTTGCCGTTTATGGCTAAGGCTATTGAGAGGAGGAGATTAGAGGCTCAGAAAGAGGCTATAGAAGCGATTAAAGACCTAGAGGAGGGGTTGGAAGGGGTGGGGTATGGGAGCGGGGAGGATGGGGAGGGTGGGAGGGGGAAGGGGGGGGGTGGAAGTGGGGGTGATGGGTGGGGGGGAGGAGGATGGGGAGAGGATGAGGAGGAGGGGGAGAGGGTGGGAGCAGGGAGGAGGGTGTTTGGGAATCTGGGAGAGAGAGTAGTGGGAGGGGAGGGGCAGGAGGAGAGAGACGAATGGGTGGCCGTGAGAGAGGGGGAAGGGGAGGAGGGAGAGGAGGAGGAGGAGGGAGGCGGAGGGGACAATGGTGGGGGAGGAGGGCAAAGCGGAGGGGGGAAGAGTGGGGTGAAGTCTGGGGGAAAGGGAGAAGGCAGGGGAGAGGGAAGATTGTTGAAGGAGGAAAGGGAGGCAGCACGGCAGGTGAAGGCGATGCTTGGAGCTGGAAAGGGGTTCTCCTTCTCAGGGGTGAGTGGTTGGGTTCATGCATGGTTTAATCATTTAATGTGCTGCAAGCTGTCCCTTGCCCGCCCTCCCCTCTCCCCCTCCCCTCCCCCCGCCCATACACAAACACGCACGCGCGCACCACTTGCTCACAGCTTCGCACCCCTTCTCCCCCATAGTTCCCCACCTCGTGTCAGTGCCCCCATCCGTGTTGGATGGTGGGAGAGAGGCGGGAACAGGAGAAGAGGGGGGTTTGCATGCATGCAGTGTCACTCTCACCCTTTCTAACATTCCTCCCCCGCCCCCCTCCACCCACCCCTCCTGCAGTTGCCCGTTGTAGACAACTCTGCATCAGCCCCTGTAGACGTGTCAGTGCCCCCATCCAAGGGGGATATCAAGAGAGAGGCGGAAGCAGGGGAGGGGGATTTGCAGTCTTTGCTGCGACACACAGGGAGTGGAGGGGAGAAGGGGGTGGGTGAAAATGGGATGAGGATGGAGGGAGGGGAGGAGGAAGAGGAGGATGAGGAAGGGAGAGAGGAGGGGAGGGTAGGCGAGGCGGAGGGGGAGGAGAGGGGGAAGAAGAGGGTCAGGGCGAGGGGAGGGGAGGGGGGGAAGATGGGTGATGGTTCTGGTAATGGAGCGGTGGATATTATGCAGGGTGACTATAGCGAGAGTGAGAGCGAGGATGGAGAGGAGGATATAGACGATGGCGTGGCTTATAACGAGGGGATGCGCTTGGAAAGCAAAAGGGATGCTTATATGGAGGATGAAGCATGGGGGGAGGATGCAGGGGAGAGGGTGGAGAGGGGAGCAGGAGTGGGGATGGAGGAAGAGGAGGAGCAGGGAGGGGAGAAACGGGGAGGTAAGAAGAGAAAAGGACGGGCCAGCGGGGGAGGAGGAGGGGAAGGAGGAGGAGGAGGAGAGGAAGGGAACGGAGCGAGCGCGTTCGAGAAAGACCAAGATGAGCTGATGCGATTGGCCTTCGCAGGTGATGACGTGGCAGCAGAATTCGAGGCGGAGAAAGAGCGAGTGGTGGAGAAGGAGGTGGGGAGGGAGGAGGGGCCGGTGACGCTGCCGGGGTGGGGGCAGTGGGAGGAGGTGCAGAGGCGCAAGGGGCCTCCGCGGTGGATCGAGGAGGAGAGGGAGAAGGTGAAGAGGAGGCGGATGGACGCGGTGAAGCAGAGGGCGGATTCGAAGCTGACTCATGTGATTGTATCGGAGAAGGACAATAAGAAGGTGAGTAAAAGGGGGTATGGGAGGGGTGATTTGGTGAGTAGAAGAGAGGGAGAAGGCGAAGAGGAGGAGGATGGACGCGGTGAAACAGAGGGCGGATTCGAAGCTGACTCATGTGATTGTATTGGAGAAGGACAATAAGAAGGTGAGGACACTATCAAATTCATTCCTTTTCTTGGGATGTTGAGGATTTCAATCGTCTGTACTGTATGCACTCATACGATCGTAACTTCCTGTGTTAGTAGGAGCAATGCCTGTTGGTATCGTTCTTCCTTAATGCAGGATATCCTAAATTATATGTGTTTTGTTTCTCCACTGCCTCCCTCTTTCCCACCAATGCCTCCCACTCTCCTCCCACTCTCCTCCCACTCTCGCATGGGCAGATCGAGAAGTTTTTTGTGCCCGAGCTGCCCAACATGTTCCGCAACCGGGCAGAGTACGCACGCAGCATCCGCAACCCCATTGGTCGGGACTTCAACACAGAAGCAGCGTTCCGCTCCATGACCCGCCCAGCGGTGAGTGCAAAGGCAGTGGGGAGTGCAAAGGCAGTGGGGAGTGGGGAGTGCAGATTCAGTGGGGGGAACTGACCAGTACTAGGGGTGCCAATAGGAGCAGCTAACCCCATTGGTCGGGACTTCAACACGGAAGCAGCGTTCCGCTCCATGACCCGCCCTGCGGTGAGTGCAAATGCAGTGTGTAGTGCAGTGGTAGTAAGGAGTGCAGAGGCAGTGGGGAGTGCAGAGGCAGTGGGGAGTGCAGAGGCAGTGGGGAGTGCAGAGGCAGTGGGGAGTGCAGAGGCAGTGGGGAGTGCAGAGGCAGTGGGGAGTGCAGAGGCAGTGGGCAGAGGCAGTGGGCAGAGGCAGTGGGCAGAGGCAGTGGGCAGAGGCAGTGGGCAGAGGCAGTGGGCAGAGGCAGTGGGGAATTCTCCCTCCTGTGTGTATTGCATGTCTGTTGTATGCTGTGTGTATTGCATGTCTGTTGTATGCTGTGTGTATTGCATGTCTGTTGTATGCTGTGTGTATTGCATGTCTGTTGTATGCTGTGTGTATTGCATGTCTGTTGTATGCTGTGTGTATTGCATGTCTGTTGTATGCTGTGTGTATTGCATGTCTGTTGTATGCTGTGTGTATTGCATGTCTGTTGTATGCTGTGTGTATTGCATGTCTGTTGTATGCTGTGTGTATTGCATGTCTGTTGTATGCTGTTACGGCAGGTTCTCAAGCCAGTGGGGGTGGTCATCCCACCTGTCAGATACGTCTAGAACTCTCATCCCAGGAGAGCAGGGGATGCACACTCTTTCCTTTTCTCATTTGTGTATGTTGTGTTTTGTGCGTGTGTTGTGTGTGTTACTTTCCCGCAGGTCATGAAGCCAGTGGGAGTGGTCATCCCACCTGTCAGATACGTCAAGAATGCCCAGCCCAGAGATGAGGAGCCGACAAGAGCAGGGGCTGAACACTCCCCTCTGCTTCTCATATTTCTCCATGTCTTCACTGTGTGTGTGCTGTGCGTGTATTGATCGGTGTTACCGCAGGTCATGAAGCCAGTGGGGGTGGTCATTCGACCCGTCCGATACGTCAAGAATGCACAGCCGACTGAAGAGGAGCCAGCAAAGAAAAGGGTGAAGGGAGGGGAGAAGGGGAAGGGAGGAGAGAAGGGAAAGAGAGGAGAGAAGGGCAAGGGTAGTCACGGCAACAAGCATGCGAGAGGGAGGGGTAGCGGCGGCGGTGGTAATGGTGGTGGGAAGGGAAAGGGGGTGGGAGGTGCGAACGGTTCTAAGGGCCATGCTAAGCCTTCCAAATAGTAGCATTGCGTTAAGCGTGATTAACATAAGGGCTTTGGGATATAATACGTGAACCATTTCCTGGCGATGGCATTCCGGATGCGTTAGTGCAAATGTGGGATGGCATTTTGCTATTTATACCAAAGGGAAAGGGTGTCTTTATTAGAAACAGAACGTGGAATGGAATCACACACACACATATATAAGTAGCAACTAGCAAGAAACCCTTCACTCAACCATCCAGCCCACCGAAAGACAAGCACAGCAAGAGAAAGGAAAAGCAACAAGAAGCACAAGGCACACAACAGCAAGCAGCAAGCCACCGCACAGTACCAGTTTGAATCCCAGGCCACCGCACCACAGCAGCTTGGCACCACAGCAGCACAGTAGTACCCTAGCCCTGCACCAGACTTCTTCACGCCCTCTCTACGCCAGAACACCAGCAGGTAAATTCATTCATATCATCTCGCTCCCTTGTTGCCCCCCTTACCCTCCGGCCTCTCTAAAATTTGGGAAGGGGTTTCTTAGGACCGGTTTTGAAATCGAAAGAGGAGCCACCTGAGGGCTTCGGAAGGGGCCTCGTAGGACCCGTTTTAAAATCGAAGGAGCTGCCACCTGAGATGGAATCCAGTGAGTCCTTTCGAACCGATCCGCCGTCCTTGGAATTGAAGGAGACGGATTTACCGGTTCTCCAAGTGTTATCGGAAATGTCAGACATGCCCGAGACGGAATCGCGTGAGCCCGTTGATCCCCTCAGAGAGGGCGGGTTAGACGCGACGGGGAAGTTGGCGACGCGGAACCCCGAAGCGGAGGCGTCAGCGGATGATTTCCTACTAGAGCTGGACTTATCGGATGATTTCCTGCTTGGATTTGGCGGCAGGGGCTTCTGAGGTCCAGCGAGAATTCGCGGCGTCGCCACGTGGGATTCGGAGTCGGCGCCGTCAATCTCGGCAGCGCGATCATCAACAGCAGAAGCGAGGAGGGCCCGCCGAGCGCCGCGCTTGGGAGCCGTGGGGCGGATCTTCGTAGGGATGTCTGGCGCCCATGCGGACACCGTAGCGAGGAGGCTCAGAGTCGCGGCGAGGAAAAGCGCGAGCAGGAAGAGAGAGCGAAGCGCACCCATGACTGTTTGTTTCTTGAAAGCTGGATAGCTGATATCTGAGAGGGGATAAAATTCAGAGCTGGGTTGATTGCAGCTAGTACTGTTGGCTTGAATGAGGCTTGAGTGAAGTGACTAATTTGAGCTGTATTCATACCTGAGGCATGAGCGCCAGGCAGGCCGATTTCGACCCGTAGCGCCTCGGCTCGAGAGGAGCCGATGCGAATCAATTCGTCACGTAGCGCCTCGGCTTATTGCTGAGTCTCGTGGCGTCGGATGCGGCGCAGATCGCTGCGGAGCTTGGGTGATGGTGACGCTCTTGAAGATATAATTCGAAATTATGATGCGTGTGTGGGCTGGTTGGGTTGCTGCTGACGTGATGAGTTGCGTGAGGGGGGGTGGGGGGAAGAAATGGGTTTGGAAAGGTGATTGACGATTGCGAGGGGTACAGGGGCGTTACAGGGGGGCGTGCCTTTTCTCCGAAGCGCTTCGGAGTTGTTGGTGCTAGGTGCTGCTGCCAGAGTTTTCGGGTTGTGTGAGATCACGATTTTCACGGCGGCATTCGCGGCGGAGCAGTAATTGCGAAATGATGCGGACACATTGCGACTCGTGTTTTGCAATCACACACTTTAGACATGCTCAGTAACGAAACTCTGATTCCAGGTAAGCTGAAGGGCTTACAGAGAATGAACATACTAGCATTATTATATTTTGTGAGCCATAACGAATTTCGGTAACAGTAAACCGTGATAACATGCGAATCAGGATTATCTTGTGAACGCCAAATGAGCAGTATTTCAAATGTCTCCATAAACAGATCCTTCGCTGGAACCATACTATACCGGTACTACAGTACTAGTGTGAGCACATGGAGTGGAATGAGCTTTCTTCGATCTGGAATAACGGCTTCATAGATCGAAAACAAATGTTGCAATATCTCTTCAAGGATTCTTTCGAGTGCGGTTGTAGTGAGTATAAGTGAAAGTGCAAATAGGCTCCAGCGCAGCAGGTGATGCTATTGACGTGGCGAGCTTGTGTCGGCCCTTCCCGCCTCGCTATTAATGCGCGCTTTAGCGACATGCTAGTGCCCGTCCATGACACCCCCAGCACGCGCCACGTCGGTGCTAGAGCCTGCTCGGCTTCTCAGTATAGCGAGCAAGGGGGAATGGGGAAGCTGGTGAAGTGGTGAGGTGGTGAACTAGTAAACAGTTGTACTCTCTGACATCGCGACTCGCCATGTGTTGATCCTAGAAATTGCGCATAACAAGTTCGTGCGTCCCGATGGAGTCGACCGGAAATTCGATTTGCTGTTTCTGGCGTCGACGGGAGCGCCGTGGTCGAATCAAGAAGCGGACGCAGCCTAGAAAAGCAGCAGGAGAAACCATAAGCAGATTCATCTAGAGTTCGATTTCATTTTATCGTTCAACCCCTCTGCATAAGCCGACAATATCTTAGAACGAACGAACGAACAACGCCTGAGCAGCCGCAGTTTCTCAGCAGCCGTTCCTGCTCCCTCGACATAGGTTACAACCTCCCTTGTCTTTCAAAGAGAAATATCACTAGTGACATCATGGCTAGCTTGGGTTTGGCTCCTGTTTCGTCCAAGGTTCAATTCCTTGGCGGTAGCAGGAATCATCTCTCGGGACCTACCATGAGTCAGAAGCGCATCGCCACTTCCTGTTCTGCTAAGTCCTTCCCTCCTAAGCGGAATTCAGTGGCTGCTCAGAGTTCTAGCCGTGGAATCTCTTTCAGGGATGGGGAGATGGCTGGTGCTGGACAGGCACGGCTGACTGCTGGAGGCAGGGACTCAATGGGAACGGCTGCGAAGTCCCGCGTTCAGGTATTGCAGAATCATCTTTCACTTTGAGTAGCTTCTAGTGCGTGAGGTTAGGTCACAAGTCGATGCAGCTGAACCTGAGAGAGTATAGTTTGTTTTCCTCCTGTTCTGCCTCTTGATTTGCAACTCACTTCCTGTTAGCTCCACAATTCACTTTCTCAATCTCAAAGGCGAGGCTGTTCGGCCCAGCGGTCTTTGAGTCGAAGAAGCTTCAGGTGGTGTTTATGGGAGCAGAGGAAGAGCAGCACCCGGCCCACGCCCCACTGCCCCGGATGTACACTTTTACCCACTCGGACGTAACTGCTGGCCTCACCCTCGCCATCGCTCACGAATTCAACAAATCTCAGGTAGAGTTTGATTCAGGCCGTGACTAAGTGGACATTTTCTCCCATGCTCTTTAGTCTGCTTATACATCTTACGTTCCTTTCGCGAGGCTCAGGTCTTCCCGCGTCTCAGCACTCGTTCACGCTGAATTCACGCATCTTGTTTGCTCTTTTTTTGTATTTGTTTTTTTTCTCCATTGGCATGATGCAGTTTATGGGCTGGTACTCTCGGCTGCAAAGGGACGAGGTTCTTGCAGTGTGGCGCCAGCACTGCAGCCTAGCAGATTTCCGTTCTCCCTACTTGAGGGATCCTTGGCAAGAAGTGCACCCAGAGCATTCTTGCAATGGCTCAGACTGCCACATGTCACTCCACGTTCACTGCCACATCAGCGGAGGTCATTTCCTGCTGAACGCCATTGCAGCTCTCAGATTCTGGATCTTCAGGAAGGAGCTTCCAGTCGTTTTGGAGGCGTTCAGACACGGTGACAGGGCACTCTTTGATAAGCATCCAGGTATACCTTGGATAAGCACGTGTCATGGCTTTCCAAGTGAAGCGGGTTGATCTCACACAAGCTGTTCTTGTGTTTTCAGACCTTGAGGATGCGCTGGTGTGGGTACACTTCCACTCAAACATTCCGGAGTACAACAGGCACGAGTGCTGGGGACATCTGCATTCAGCAGCCCAGGTAAGAGCTCAGGCTTTTGTTGTGGGGGAATTGAACTGTACCTCTGTCCATGCCAAATATGAACTTCATCTTCCACTGTGCCCACTGTGCCCCACCTTGCAGACTGGAGCAGAGAAGACGCAATCTCAACTCAGCTACGGGGCACAAAGAGTGGTCGAAGCTATTGGTATAGCAGCTGAGAAGGAGCATCAGTGGCCGGTTGAAGAGAGAAGAGTGGCTATGGCAGGCTTCGAAATCCCTCCACCTCCATATGAGGGTGATAGCAACTAGTGTGTTAGTGTACCATAAGCCTAGCTGCTGGGAAGCATGCCATGCCATTTTTTGCTCTTGCTTGCTCGGGCACTTGTTCCGACGCTTGAGTTTGTTGTGTACATAGTTTATTCTGTAACGCTTGAGTTTGTTGTGTGCAATTCTCTCGTTCTTGTTGTTCCGACGCTTGAGTTTGTTCTGTACATAGTTTGTTCTGTAACGCTTGAGTTGTGTGCAATTCTTTCTGTAAGAGTATGCATACTACAATAGAGAATGTGTCAGCTTCCTGTCCTGTCCTAACTCCTGCTACATATTATTCCACATATGTACCCAGCCGCAACTGGATTGTTCCCGCTTTCTCAGTGAAGTGCCCTAATCCTTAGCGTCTACGACTCCTCCGTTGGCAATTGCGAAGGTAGCTTCAGATTCAGGCAGGTTTGGCGAGTCGATGACCTTGCATATGCGCTGCTCTCCCTTACCCTTGCGGAACATCAGCCGCACGGTGGATGCATGAGCCATCACATGACCTCCAGCAGGTTTCTTGGGGTCAGCAACGAACGTCCCTCCTCCAGGGTCAGCAATGACTGCCAGTCCAGCACGCAATTACACAAGTCAGTTGGAAACGCTGAGTCGATCATCTGGAACAGACATCAATTGTCACCACGTCCGTACCTTGATTCGTAAGAAAGACGGCCACATTAAACTCCTCAGATATCTTCTTGATTCTTGAAAGCATTTGCGCCAGTTTTTGCTGAAGGACGAAACATTGTCAGGATAAAAACAACGGATGTACGGTGGACTAATGTCACGTGTCGTATTGTACCTGCCTCTCCGCGAGTTCTCCACGCCCCGTGAAGTCCACCCTGAACAAAGCTGTGATGGAGTCGATGATCTGTCCAGACGTATAGATTTCCAATTAAAACCAGTGAAAGTGGGCTAAGTAAAATTGGTAATGAATCGGTAGCCGGAAGCGAAGATGCTCTCACCAGCAGCTTGAAGGGCTCTTCAGCCATTTTTGCGGCAAGTGCAATGAGAAGCTCGTATTGATGCTCGTGCGTGTAAGCTCGAGCGAATATGATCTGCATTACGACGGGATTCAGTGTCACAGTCTTACATACACACACGAGACCTGAAAAGGAATCTACTTACATTGTCAAGCACCGCATTAGGATCCAAGCCAAATCTCTCGGCGATTGGAACGATTCTCTCTGGACGGCTGATTCACAAACAGGCGGGTATAAATCACTTGCAACTTCGTACATCCATCACAACATCTTCTGGTTGGACGATCACTTACAATGTTCCTTCGGTGTCAATGAAGGCCACTTTACCATTGCCACCTTTCATGTTGATTGGCAGCTGCGCAGCGGATATGTCGAGGTAGTTAGGAAACGTTGCCTTTTACTCAAACTTTTTTTGTCATTTTTCACATAGCATACCTGTGTGGCCACACATAATGTGTGTGCAAGTTGAGTCTTGCCCGTCCTGGAAGGCGTAAACCTGTTAAGTCCAATACCAACACGTGGGGCAGCAAAATAAATATGGGCAGCAAAAGACCTACCGAAATTCACCAAAAGCTTCAGTTATGGCCATAGTCTCAACGCCACCTGGAAACGTGACATGGTCAATGGTCTTGAGGCCTACTGAAGAAAGAAAGAAACAAATAAAATGCACGACGGCGAACCTCCAAGGAGATCGTCCAAGGCCTGGCTTCCTGTCGTGATTCTTACGACTTGTTTCCTCTGAGAGTAATAGATCATGAGTGAGGGTGCTCACGCAACTTAATGAAGCTAATGGTGCATGTGAGCATGAATCCTTACCAGGTTAAGAGCTTCGTTTCCCGTAACGTAGCCACAATTCTGTAACCAAATTGACTCAAACCATGGGTTAAAGCTTTCGTTGTAAGATGCTAATGTAACAGATAGTGAAGAAACTCACCACTAGTTTACCCGCGGCCTCAAGAATCTTCTCGACTTTGGCATCGGAAAGA
The DNA here is from genome assembly GCA_947471745.1 of Closterium sp. Naga37s-1. Lineage (NCBI taxonomy): Eukaryota > Viridiplantae > Streptophyta > Zygnematophyceae > Desmidiales > Closteriaceae > Closterium > Closterium sp. Naga37s-1. The sequence continues at coordinate 3,286,491 of CANJKZ010000184.1, read as the reverse complement.
CCCTTGATGTCACAGAGGGCCTGCGAAGAAATGCACGGTGGGTATCGAGGGTAGCACCATCTCCCAGAGAGATAGGAATCCTGAAAATATAGCTACCTTCTTTGTCCACATCATCAGTCCATTGCAAGTGTAAACTCCAGCATCCTGAAGTTTCTTAACGTCTCCAGCATTGATTCCCTGCGTGATCACTGTCGAGAACGTCAACCCCTCGTTACAGCAAACTGAAATCCCTCAAAAACTGGATGCCTACACTTCTCAATTGACTCGAATGTTTCTTCTTCATCTTCAGATTCCTGGGCAGCATCAACCACATGGGGAGCTTGTTCCGCCACGGCTTCCGACCTGAAGAAACAATATGTTCATGAATGAAAAGCTAAGGTCTTGGAGCGGACACATATTGGCTGAACAGCCGCTTACATGTTTCTGTTTGATCAAAGTTGGCAGCTCAAAGCGAAGCAAGACGTGATTCAAGAGACACGGCTGAAGCAACGACAAGGAATTGGCTTGATCACAACTGAAGGTATTTGCTGTATCAGGATGTTGAACGGAAAATCAAGCTTGAATCACTCGACATGAGCCGAAAACAAATCTCAGGAATTCGGAAAGCGGGAAGCTGGTCCCTCGGGATGATCCAGCATTTGGTTGGTCGCACCAATATAATCCCGAAGAAACGCGATTCGTAACATTAAAAGCAATGTGGGAATTCTGTACACTCGAGAACCATCTGAGGTACAGAAGTTATTGTTTGCTCTTACATCTCGAAAATGGGCATACTGGCTACTCCCAAGTCAGCAAAGAGTGAATTCGATAGCATTTGTGTTTGCGATGTATACTTTCAATGATACACGAAAAAAATCCCAAAACCTCAGTGTTCAACATAACGAAATATGTGTACAACATGAAAATACAAACCAGATTACAATAGAAGCATGTGTTGGGGCGTTCTACACTGACACACTGCGTGCGTGCGTCTCTCCCAGCTAACTTCCAGAGTTCGAATTTTCTTCATCCCAAGGTAACTCAGCTTGAACTCTTCAAGCAGCCGCCACACACGGCTGGGGATGGAGGAGCTTCTCAAGCAGCTGCCACACACGTCATAGGATTACCAGCAGGAGGCTGGAAGCCGTTGTCACACTTGCACACATATTTCGGCTTGGCTGTTGCTGCCACCGACGTATCTACGACACATACCCCATTGCCTCCACACTGCCCCACTGGTGTCCCTGTTCCGCAAAACGCGCTACACTGCTCAGGAAGCCTCTGACCCTCCGCCGCACACTCTGCATCCCCTACCCCGTCAGTCGTGAGGCAGTTACCCTCCACAAGAACCTTCTCAGGATACTCGGCAGGGCAGACTTGAGATGTGCCAGGGTAGTCCTCCGACCCGGGCACCTGAATAGTCAACTGCGTGCTGCCCTCAAAATAATTGCCCGAAAGGTCCAGGAGAACGCTGAACATGTAGCACGAGATGCTGTCGGACCCATCGGGACCCGGGGAGCCGCAGCCCTGCCCAAGGTTCGGAAATTGCGGCAGTTGACCCGTGAGAAAATTGTTGGCCAGCTTCACTGCCCGCAATGTCTGCCCGAACTTGGAAAATGTTGCTGGAACGACCCCGTAAAACTGGTTGTTGCTCAAGTCGAGGTTCATCATGTTTGGGAAGTTGCCCAAGAAATCCGGAATGACCCCTGAAAGTTTGTTCTGACCGACGTCAAAGATTGAGAGTGCAGGGAGGCCAGCTATGCTTCCTGGAATTTGCCCCGTGAACTGGTTGTCGCTCAGATCAATGGCTGAGATTTGCCGACAGTTGCCCAGGCTGGAGGGAATCGCCCCGAAGAACTTGTTGGAGGAGAGGCCGAGCGACTGCAGCGACGTCGCATTCGCGAAAACGTCGTCGGCGATGGTCCCTGTGAAGACATTACCGTCAATCTGCAACATCGCCATGGGAACAACCGGCTTCCTGAAAACCTCGTTAAAGGGAAACTCGCCAACGAGATTATTATCGCTGAGGTACAGCGACTGCAGACCGGGTAACGCCGCGAGTAACCCTTTCGGAATGCTTCCTCTCAGGTGGTTCCCCCTTAGGTCCAGCGCGGTCAGCCCCGTGAGCTTCGTCAGCAGCATCGGAAGCGGGCCGGTGATCTCCGCACGTGGTAACTCCAACGCTGTAACAGATCCGAATTCGTTGATCGTCACACCCCACCAGAGCTCGGCCTGAGCCGACTCCACCCACGTTTCCGACTGATAGAAATTCCCTCCCCAGGCCTTTTTCAGCGCGAGCAGCACGCCGCGCTGCGTCATGTTCACGTTGATCGGCATCGTCTCGACGCTGTTCCCGACGAACTTCGCCATCGTGCGGTCGCGCTGCTTAAGCTTATTCAGCATGTCCTGCACGCCCTTGGTGAAGCCCTTGAACGGGCTCTTGAAGATCTGCGCCTTGTTCAGAGGTTTGAGGGCGAGGCGACGCCGGGGAATGTCACCGGGGCCTGGCCAGAAGAGGAGGAAAGCTGCTATGATGGCTAGCAGCCCTACGCCGACCGATTGTAACCTCGACGCTGGTTTGGCTGGCGTCATGCTGGGAAAAGTTCGAGATTGCTGCTACGAAAAATTGGCTTGGCGACCTAGAGGCTTGAAATATAGTACAGCTACGCAGTGTAGAGTGCTGGCAGAGGGACACGAGAGTTGGAGCCGGAGGGCGCCTGAGTGCTGGCTTATGAGTCGGCCAGACGCGGTGGATTGCCCTCTGGGTTATCAAGGAGACGTGAAGTTCTGGAAGACATATAAATTCACTCTAGACTAAAATGCAACCCTGCATGGTCTCGAAAGAGGCCTGCAGCTGGCAAATATTTCGGCGATGTGTGGTTGACCAACTAACAGTTGAGACATGGAAAGGTTGTGCAGGCGAGCATGTGAGGGAGGAAGGGTGGCTGGCTGGGCCAAGCTGTGATTGTTCGTCTTCGTGACTGCTGCAGTGGCTTGTGGTTGAGTGGTGGTGGCCGAGGCGACTTCTGAGTCGTGATTCATGTGACTTGTCTTGGCTCAATGGCTCAGCAGCAACATGGCTTGGCTTGATCCTTTTTGCTTGACGGGAATGACGGCGATGTTGGGGAAATGCCTTCCTCCCTCCCTGATGAACCGCTGAACCTTGCTGACGCAACCTGAGATGGCCTTCCCTCTCAATCGCACGGTGGATAATGAACGGAAGCAGTGACTGCGATGAATAGACGGTTCAACGAGGGCGGATAATACCTGTGACAGCGGCGCAAGCATCAGAAGAGGCACCTGCGCCATCTCCGGGTACGAGGGCGGTGAAGTTGTTCAGGTGCTTACTCGAGTCCTTCTGTTGAATGATGCGTTGTTGTTAGAAATGGTTACGCAACTGACACGGCATAAAATCTAAAACTAGAGAATTGTAATGTTTGCTGGACGTTTCTCAATTGGTGCCAAGAAATTAGCATGGTTGGAATTAATTCATATTCTGAGATGTAATAGCAGTAATTTCACTCCAAATTGAATCATCAGAACTTCAGAAAGGTATAATGTGTGATTGTTAGATTTAGAACGTCGAAGGCACTAGAATGTGTATGTTCACTATCGAGGTGAACAAATGTATACTGAAGCTTTAACGAAGCTGCTTTTGTTGCGAAGAATCAAGGAATCTGGACCCAAGCTCATCCACAGTGAACACATGACAGCAAAACGGAAAGCTCCATTCACAAAACGGCGATTTGTCTGACAGATTCATTAGTAGCATCCAGCAAACATTATCATTTGCCGTCCTGTCAGCAGCTCGCCTCGATTTACGTCATTCTTACGTGTTGTTAATCGCATTTGTGAACCTACCTCCAGCTGACAGCGACTACCGAATGGCTGTACGCCACTTCGGGACGACTGGTCCTTAAACGCGGACAAGCTACTAGATGTCTTGGCTTTTTAGCTTCCTGAATTGCGTGTCGGACTAGGCCACGCACTAAGTCCCCCATAAGTCCCGGGCTGTTTCAGTCTTAGGTACGTCATTGTCAAGCTCCTGGTTGCTTCCGGTTGGTCCCGGTTCTTCCCGGTTCCTATCGTCCGTATGTCACCCCTCGCATTCTCCTCGCAATGGGAGGTGCTGTGAAGCCTTAGTGGAGAAGATACTATCGTCCGCTTGCGCATGCGACGGATCGTTTTCCATTCCGACCTAGAGTGCACTGGATCCTCGCTATAAGCGCTCGCAGATGACATGTCTCGAAGCTGTACCAATCTGACGAGGATTTCTCTATTCTCTCACCGGAATCATAGAATATACACATTGTCGAGACCATTGTACCTTATACTTGCCCTCGCGTGTTTGCTCGCCCGTTGTAGAGCTGCTTCGATACTAGATGATGACGATTCTGCTCTGAAATCCCCTTCAACTAGTGTCTCCAGTAACCCTAATCGTCAATCTCGCCGTTTAACAACCTTCACGTGGAGACGCACTAACGAGAGTTTGCTACCGTCTATTATCAATGGAGATAGCAGAAACGAAATCGCAGGGACAAGCGGAGGCGGGGTCGGCGGAAGCGGCGGAAGGGGGGGAAATGGCGGAATGGGGGGAGCTGGCGGAAGCCAGGACACTAGCCTCAGGCGGAGGCTATGGCAGAGATTCATGGGCGGGGACGAAGCGGAGAAGCAGCAGGAAAGGGACAAGGAGCATGGGGGCATGGGAATGGGGATGGTTCTGGAGCGAAGGGAGGAGCGGCGGGAAAAAATCGCGCGGGAGTTTGTGCCGTTAGACCGGCTAGATCGCGAGGAAGGGGGGCTGAGAGGGTTCGCGAATGGTCTCTCGCGGAAAGAGACGGGAGGGGGAGGTGGAGGAACGGCGGATAACGGGGCTGGTAGTAGAGAGAACAGCGGCAGCGGCAGTGGGGGCGGTGGCAGCGGTGGAAGCAACTCCAACGGCGATGCTGCTGCTGTAGGAGGTGCAGCAGGGGAAGGTGGGACAGGGGATGATAAGCACGACAGGGCAGGCTCGAGAGATGGAGGGAAAGAGCAGCAAGGAGGCAACGTGAAGGGGAAGAGAGAGGCAGCGCAGACCCAGCTAGACGAAGACGATATCCCTCTGCTTATGCCTTTAAAGGGGTTGTTTAAAAGCAAGGATCTCGACGAGGAGATTAAAGAGGAGGAGGAGGAGGAGAGGAAGAAGGGCGAGAGGGGGGCGGAGAGGAAGCGGCAGGTGGCGAGGCGGGAGTTTCGGAGCGATGATTGGAGTCACTTGGGGGAAACGAGGGGGGGGTTGTCGTCTAGTGAAAGCAATGCTGGTGGTGTTGGTGGTGGAGCGAACACAACTGGTGCTGCTGGGGCTGCTGCTGGTGATGGTGTTGCCAGGGATAGTGGTAGTGCTAGTAACGAAGCCAGTCATAGCGCGTCAGGTGCTTCTAACGGAGCTTCACAGGCAACCGCAGGTACCACAGCCAGTAACACTGGTGCCACAAAAGAGGGCGAGTCTGGAGCTGCTAAGCCAAGTGTGACTAAAACGAACGAGACGAGTGGTGAGAAGGGCGGCGATGTGGGTCAGCTGGTGGGACGAATCCTTGACAGGCTGGATGATATGGAGGACGAGGGGGGTAAGTTCAACAAAACCCTCGAAAAACAAGAGGCAGTTCTGGAAACAGTCGCCCGGGTGGGTAAACACCACGTGCTCGAGGAGGTGAAGGAGAGGGAGCAGCGGGAGGAGCAGGAAGATCGACAAGTGCTGGAGGAAGCAGAGAGAGAGGAAGCACAGGAGAAGATGAAGCAGCTTGAGCAGGTGGCTCTAGCCATGGCTGCTGCTGAAGCGGAAAAGAAGGCGAAAAAGAAAGGGGTGGCAGCGGTGGCGGCGGTGGTGAGTCAGGGGGTGAAGGCAAGCGAAGTGTCGCTGTTTGACCTGGTGTTTGGGTGGGATAGCAGCGGGAAACAACCTCCCCCAGTTTCGCCCTCCCCCAGCCTCCGAACGAAGAACCTGACTAGGCTAGCCGCAGCTAAGAAGCGATTTGCAGAGAGAGCAGGGCGGGGGGCGAGGGAGAAGGAGAGATCGGAGAGGGTGGATGAGGGGGAGAACGATGTGCCAAGGCTGATTGACTCCCAGGACAATGAGTACGTTATAAGCAGCCCCGGTAAGGGCTCGAAGATGCAGCTGCAGGAGGACTTTATGCTTATATCGGATGTGGTGATGGTGATTGTGGCGGCGGCGCTGGGCGGGCTGGCATGTGGGCTGGTGGGGCAGCCGATCATCCTGGGGTACATCGTTGCAGGGATGATCATTGGCCCTGGTGGATTCGGCCTCATACACGAGCTCGTGCAGGTGAGACAGGGATGCATTGCTCTGCTGTCACTGGTAACCGGGCTCGTGTGCGGGCTGGTGGGGCAGCCCATCATTCTGGGGTACATCGTTGCAGGGATGATCATTGGCCCTGGTGGATTCGGCCTCATACACGAGCTCGTGCAGGTGAGGCAAGGTGTGCGGGGGGTGGGCATGAGGTGTGATTGAAGCCCATTGGTGCACTGAATGCCACAAGGGGGGGGTGGGGGGGGGGGGGGGGGGGGCTGGTGTGTGGGCTGGTGGGGCAGCCCATCATTCTGGGGTACATCGTAGCAGGGGTGATTATAGGACCTGGAGGGTTCGGGCTTATCCACGAGCTTGTACAGGTGAGGAGAGGTGGATAGACTAGACCTTGTCAGGTGAAGGGAGATGTGAATGAGGTGTGAGTGAGGTGTGAGTGAGGTGTGAGTGAGGTGTGAGTGAGGTGTGAGTGAGGTGAGGCCCATCGAGGCACTGGGAGGGAGCTTGTGTTGTGGACTCCTAGGGCAACCGGGTATCAGACGGGGAATGTCAATCTGAAGGGGGCTGGGGGAGTGACGGAGTAGCCAAGGGGCCTGGTCTGGGGTTCATTGCCTCACCTCACCACTCCCTCTCCTCACTCTCTCCCTCCCTTACTCACTCACTCCCTCCCTCCCTCCCTCCCTCCCTCCCTCCCTCCCTCCCTCCCTCCCTCCCTCCCTCCCTCCCTCTCTCTTACTTACTCCCCCTTCCTCTCACTCTTTCAGGTGGAGACCCTAGCTCAGTTCGGAGTGGTCTTCCTGCTCTTTGCCATCGGCGTCGAGTTCAGCCATGCCCGCATGCAAGGCGTGCACGCCGTGGCTCTGTGGGAGGAGAGGGGAGACCTTGCATGCTCCTAACGCCCTCTCCTCTCCCTCTCACTCACTCACTCACTCACCCACTCACTCCCGCACTCCCTCCCTCCCCCACTCTCTTACTCTCTACCTCCCTCCCCTCTCCCTCCCTCCCTCGCACCCAGGTTGAAACCCTTGCTCAGTTCGGAGAAGTCTTTCTCCTCTTTGCCATCGGGTTCGAGTTCAGCCTTGCTCGCATGCAAGGCGTGCACGCCGTGGCGCTAGCGGGCGGAGGATGGTGGAGGGGAGTCCATGCACGCTCTCCTCTCCCTCTCCTCCTCACTCTCACCCACTCACTCCCTCCCTCACTCACTCACTCACTCACTCACTCACTCCCTCCCACGCCCTCTTTTTCTCCCTTGCACCCTCAGGTTGAAACCCTAGCCCAGTTCGGGGTGGGTTTTCTCCTCTTTGCCATCGGGGTCGAGTTCAGCCTCGCCCGCATGCAACGCGTGCACGTGGCCGCTCTCTCACTTACTCCTTACCTCCGTCTCTCTCCCTTTTTGTCACCCTCAGGTTGAAACCCTAGCCCAGTTCGGCGTTGTCTTCCTGCTCTTCGCCATCGGGGTCGAATTCAGCCTCGCCCGCATGCAAGGCGTGCACGCAGTGGCGCTAGCGGGCGGCATAATTCAGATCGGTCTGTCCATGGTGCTGGGCGGCATCGTCAGCTCCAACACGCCCCAGGGGCTGTTCATCGGGGGCTTTCTCTCCATGTCATCAACTGCCGTGGTTCTCAAGTGTCTGATGGACATTAACAGCATGGGCACTGAGCATGGGCAGGTAAGGCAGCAGTGGCAGGTGTGGGTGTGTGGGAAGGGAGGCAGGGAGTATGGGCTGTGAAGGGTTCTGGGCGGCATCGTGAGCTCCAGCACGCCCCAGGGGCTGTTCATCGGGGGCTTCCTCTCCATGTCGTCCACTGCTGTGGTGTTGAAATGCCTCATAGATATGATTATCAACAGCATGGGCACCGAGCATGGGCAGGTATGGCTGTGTTTGGAGGGTGGGCTGGGTGGGGTTGAAGTGGCATCGTGAGCTCCAACACGCCCCAGGGGCTGTTCATAGGGGGATTCCTCTCCATGTCGTCTACTGCCGTGGTGCTCAAGTGCCTCATGGATATCAACAGCATGGGCACTGAGCATGGGCAGGTACGGCTGTGTTGGGGGGGGAGGGCAGGGAAGGGAGTAGGGGGTGCTGGTTGGGCTTGAAAGGGCGTCATCAGCTCCAACACGCCCCAGGGGCTGTTCATCGGGGGATTCCTCTCCATGTCATCCACTGCTGTGGTATTGAAGTGTCTCATGGATATCAACAGCATGGGCAGGTGCGGCTGTGTTGGGTGCTGGTCCCAGGGGCTGTTCATAAAGGGCTTCCTCTCCATGTCGTCTACTGCTGTGGTGCTCAAGTGCCTCAGGGCCTCCTGCCAGCAACCCTCACTCCCTTCCCGCCCCTGACCCCCCATTTCCCTCTCCCCCAAGACTCCCACCTCCCCGCTACCCCACTCAATCAAATCATGCCCGGAACTCTCATTTCCCAGGACTGTGCCCTCGGGCTCCTCCTCGCAATAATCCCAGCAACCACAACCCCTTCTTCCGCCCCTATCCCCCCACTTCCCATATCTCAACCCCCCCTACACTCCCCTCTTCCCCTTCAGATCATGCTCAGGACACTCATCTCCCAGGACTGTGCTCTCGGCCTCCTCCTCGCAATAATGCCAGCGCTCGCCGCCCGCCCCGCCTCCGCCTCGGCCATCCTTCTCGCCCTGCTGCGCGAGCTCCTCATCCTCCTCGCCTTCGCCCTCATCGCCTGGCTCCTAGCGCGCTTCTTCGTGCCCCGCTTCCTCCCCCCACTCCTCCTTTCCTTTTTTCGAACACCCCCTCTCCTTTCACACTCCCCTCTCCCCCCCACTCCCCTCCCCCCCTTCAGATCATGCTCGGAACTCTCATCTCCCAGGATTGTGCTCTCGGCCTCCTCCTCGCAATAATGCCGGCGCTCGCCGCCCGCCCCGCCTCCGCCTCAGCCATTCTCCTCGCCCTGCTGCGAGAGCTCCTAATCCTCCTCGCCTTCGCCCTCATCGCCTGGCTGCTAGCGCGCTTCTTCGTGCCCCGCTTCCTCCCGCTGCTGCTGCGCCTGGCGCGCGGGTCGTTCAACAGTGAAATCTACCACCTAGGCGTGGTGGCGATCTGTCTGTGCGTCGCTCTGCTCTCTGAGGGACTCGGACTGTCGCTCGAAGTGGGAGCTTTTGTAGCTGGCCTCATGCTCTCAGGTGAGCCTTCTCTCCTCATCCCCCCTCCTCCCGCTGCTGCTGCGCCTGGCGCGCGGGTCGTTCAACAGTGAAATCTACCACCTAGGCGTGGTGGCGATCTGTCTGTGCGTCGCTCTGCTCTCTGAGGGACTCGGACTGTCGCTCGAAGTGGGAGCTTTTGTAGCTGGCCTCATGCTCTCAGGTGAGCCTTCTCTCCTCATCCCCCCTCCTCCCGCTGCTGCTGCGCCTGGCGCGTGGATCGTTCAACAGTGAAATCTACCACCTAGGCGTGGTGGCGATCTGTCTGTGCGTCGCTCTGCTCTCTGAGGGACTCGGACTGTCGCTCGAAGTGGGAGCTTTTGTAGCTGGCCTCATGCTCTCAGGTGAGCCTTCTCTCCTCATCCCCCCTCCTCCCGCTGCTGCTGCGCCTGGCGCGGGGATCGTTTAACAGTGAAATCTATCACTTAGGCGTGGTGGCGGTGTGTCTGTGCGTCGCTCTGCTCTCTGAAGGGCTGGGACTGTCGCTCGAAGTGGGAGCCTTTGTGGCTGGCCTTATGCTTTCAGGTGAGCGTTTGCTGCTGCTTTCCTGTAAGCTTCCCGCTGCTGCTGCTGCTGTTGCTCCCGTTTCTGCTGTGCCTATTCCACCCTAATGCAAGTAGAGTGCAAGAAAAACATGCTTCTCGGTCATCCCAACCACCCACCCGATCCCCCTCCCTCCAGGCAACAGCTACAGCGAGCGCACATTGCATCAAGTCGAGCCCATCCGAAACCTCTTTGCCGCGCTCGTCCTGGCGCGCAGGTGGAGTGCAAGCTATAACCCTCTCGTCCATCCTCCCAACCCATCCCCCTCCCTCCAGGCAACAGCTACAGCGAGCGAACATTGCATCAAGTCGAGCCCATCCGAAACCTCTTTGCCGCGCTCTTTCTGGCGAGCATAGGCATGGTCATGCACCCGCTCTTCCTCTGGCAACACATCGACATCCTTCTCATTGCTGTGGCTGTCGTCTTCGTCGCCAAGGCCTGCCTTGTTGGGTTTGTGGTGAGTGGTGCATTCGTGTGTGTGCTGCTGAGTGGTGAAAAGCCTTGCCTTGCCTTGTCTCGCCTGCTTCCCTCTGTCTCTCTGCTCTTCCTGGCGAGCATAGGCATGGTCATGCACCCGCTCTTCCTCTGGCAGCACATCAACATCCTCCTCATCGCTGTCGCTGTCGTGTTTGTCTCCAAAGCCTGCCTCGTGGGCTTCGTGGTGAGTGCGCCTGTGTCTCAGTGCTGCTGAGGGGTGGTGAGGGGCGGAGAGGGGTGGGAAGAGCCGCTCTTCCTCTGGCAACACATCGACATCCTCCTCATTGCTGTTGCTGTCGTGTTTGTCTCCAAGGCCTGTCTTGTGGGCTTCGTGGTGAGTGGTGGTGACTGGGGAGTGCTGCTGAGAGGTGGCGAGCGGTGATGAGGGGTGGTGAGGGGTGTGAGGAGCTTTTCTTTTGAAATATCTTTCTGTTTTTCAAGATATCTCTCCTGTTCTCTCCATGGACCAAGTGTCTCTTTCTCCCCTCCCGAACCAACCAGGTTCGGGCGTTTGGCTACAGCACCGGCACAGCAGCATCAGTGGGGGTGGCCCTAGCTCAGATCGGAGAGTTCTCCTTTGTCCTCCTCTCCCGCGCGCAAACCCTCAAGCTAGTGGGCCACAAGCTCTACCTCCTGCTCATGGGCACCACCGCTCTCTCCCTTGTGCTCACCCCCTTCACCTTCCGTGATCTGCACTCCGCTTTAGAATGTCTCTTTCTCCTTTTCTCCCTTCCCCTCCCGGACCGACCAACCAGGTTCGGGCATTCGGCTACAGCACCGGCACAGCAGCCTCGGTGGGAGTCGCTCTGGCACAAATCGGCGAGTTCTCCTTTGTCCTCCTCTCCCGCGCGCAAACCCTCAAGCTAGTGGGCCACAAGCTCTACCTCCTGCTCATGGGCACCACCGCTCTCTCCCTCGTGCTCACGCCCTTCACCTTCCTCTTCGTCCCTCGTCTCGCCCTGCTCTTCCCCTCCACTCGCTCCCGGCCCCGGGCTAAGGCGTCCGCGTCCCCCGCCCCTGCTTCTGCACAGGAGAAGGTTAAATCGGGGTATGGAATCAAATCGGCGGCTGTGAATGGGGTGGGCGGGGAGGATGGTGGTGGCGGCAGTGGTGGGTTGTTGGGCGCTTTGTCTGGTAGTGGGGGAGGTGGTTCTGGTGGAGGCGCAGGTGGTGGAAACCCTGGTGGTGGGGGTAGCGGTGATGGTTACCACCATCATGCGAGTCCGTTAACCGGGATTTCCCCTAGAGACGCAGCAGCAGCAGATTCAGGTGATTCCTCAGCTGTTGTTTCAGGTGGCGTTTTGTCTTATCTGCTGCGCCAGGTGCAGCCACGCACTCGGAACTCTGCTAAGGCTGCAGGAACCTCAGGTGGTGGTGCTGCAGCTGGTGCTACTGCTGCTTCTGGTGCTACTGCTGCTGTTTCTGGTACTGCTTCTGGTGGGGCTTCCAATAAATGTGATGTGGTATCAACATCACAGTCTGGGTTCGGTCGAGCGCTAAGTGTTGGTGGCAGCAGCACTGCTATCACTGCAAGCAGCAGTGGATCAAACAGAACTGTAACACTCACCAGCGCAAGCATAGGCCGAAGCAGCAGCAGCCGCACAGAAAGAGAACAGAGAGATAGAGACTGGGAGCGAGACAGGGACAGGGAGAAAGCATCAGCAGCAGCTGCAGCAGCAGCAGCAGTAACAGAGGCTTTAAGTCGAGCAGGAGGAGCAGCAGCAGGGGGGGCAGCAACAACGACAGGATTTGCGATAGAAGCATCATCCTCCTCCTCCTCCTCCTATCCTCACCCCCTCGTCTCCCCAACATCAATATCACCCGGTATAAGCCCACCCAGTGTAACCACACCAGGTGCAAAACCTCCCACCCAACGCCCCTGGGGCTCCCCAAGAAACGCACAGAGGCTACTGGGGAAAACAGTGTCAGGGAAAGGTCTGGTACAGAGTCCCAAGGTGGCTGGACAAAGCCCGAAGGTCTCGAGTCAGACTCCCAAGCTTGGAACCCAGAGCCCGAAATTGGCTTCACTTGGGGAAAACGCGCAGGCGACGAGTCCTACAAAGGGGTTGAGAGAGGTTGGGAGGGGTGCGGGGGCAGGGGGAACAGGTGGGGGGATGGGGGGGTCTGGGGTAGGGAGGTCACAGCAGGGGGGGCAACAGCAGGGGCAGCAGCAGGAGCAGCAGCACGGGGGGCAGCAGGAGCAGCAATGGGGGCAGCAGGGGGGAGGGATGGAGGATGGGGATCAGCGAGGGGGCTATCGGTTCTCCACCGCTTCGTTTTTCACAAGGTGGAATCAGAAATCACCCAGGGAGCATGGACCGTGAGTGAGAGACTGGTGTCAAATGTTGTAGTCTTAGTGATGTGTGTTATAGGGGGTACAACTGTTAGGGTTAGGTTTATGTACCCCAACCAACCCTAGTCAAACCAACACTTTCATTCTTGACAACTGGAGCCTTCTCGTAGTTGTTGCATTTGGTTTGGCCTGTTTCTGTTGTGATGAATTGTGGAGAGTGTAGTGGTGCGTGCTTCGATACGAAGTACAGCCTACTTGCACATGAGTGGCTCAAGTACAGTGCTTTGCGTTGCAATAGGCCGGTTACTACCTCTTTTTCTGGTTGAAACATCTCCGTGTTGATACCCTTTTTTCTCCAGCACAGAGCCAGTGTATCTGGGCAGGGCAACGTGGAATATGCTCTCAACTCATCAGATTAGATACCGGTACACCTTGAAAAAACTGTAACTGGTTTTCGGATTGGTAAACTGTGTTCTCAGAAGCAGGATGTTTCAATACCGTAGATGATTGATTCCGTCAAAAAGCTTGTTACATTGGCTAGATCTCACACACACAAGCAAGAAGCAAGGTGAAAACAAGTCAACCACTCAACAGCTGCATACACAACTGGGACGCACACACACACACGGCTTTGGCTTAAGTGCCCTACAGCCTCCTTTCACCCCCCCCACCCCTTCTTTTTCCCCCACACCAGCCATTGTCTCACTCTCGCCACACTCCATGGCAGCAACTACCGTATCACGGACAAAGACACCTTCATGGTAACTTCGTAACCAGCTCAGCCCACGCAGCTCAAGCCCCTGCTGCAGCCATCACCTCCGTCATAACTGCCTTTTTCTCCCTCACGGTAATGCTGAGTGGCCTAGCCAGAGCCATGGTAACCCTGTAACTATGCAACTAGCTCAACCCAGTTAAACCCCATGCAGCACCCCTCGCAGCTCAAGCTCCTGAAGCAGCCACCACCGCCCCTGCCACTGGCTTTCTCTCCCTCACCACAATCCTGAGTGGCTTTGCCAGAGCCATGGTCAGCCCAAAGGTTTCCGTCATGTCTACCCCTCCAGCTGCCCTAACATCGTCGGGCAGCTTGAAATCAAACCGCAGAACGAAATTTGCCAGCAGGCGGGCAGACAGATCCAACCCCAGGTTCGTGCCAAGGCACCCACGCCTGCCCGAGCCAAAGGGCAGCAGGCTGAAGTTTTGCCCGGTCACGTCAGGGGCAGCAGGTTCAAGGAACCTAGAGGGTTCAAATTCATGCGGGTTGATCCAGACCGTTGGATCGTGTGCAAGAGCCCAAGCATTGATCTGGATCATGGTGTTAGGAGGGATCTGGTAACCCCCTATAGGTACGCTGCCAGTTGTCAGGTGAGGAATGAGGAATGGAGCGACAGGGTGATGCCTAAGTGTTTCTTTTAAAACAGCCTGCAGGTACGGTATTTCTGCTACCGGCAGAGAGACCATGAGATCAGATCCTCCTGCTGGAGCCGCCCCAGTTTTTGCAGCTGCACTTGCTGACTTAGCATAAGCCTCATCCACCTCAGCGCGGAGCCTTTCCAGCATGTCCGGGTGCTGCGCCAGCTCAGCAAGCGCCCACTCCACGGTCTTGGAGGTGGTATCAGTACCGGCCATCATCATATCAATCGCGAGCATCAGCATCTCGTCTTTATCCATCTCATCCTCTCCCTCCCCTTCAATCTCGAACAACACGTCAACGAGAGCAGTCTCGTTCCCATCTGCACGATTCTTCTGTAGCACGATCCGCCGTCGCTCCTCGATGCACGCGCGCATGAAGCCGTGCAGCTGTGGCGCGAGGCGCTGCGCGCGCGCGTACATGCGCTGCGGGTCCAAGTAGTTCAGCAAAGGGACGTAATCCGCGATATTGAATGCTCCTGCGACTGCAAAACCCTCCTCGATAATCGCAAATGCCACTTCGCCTTCCGCCTTGTCTGTCATAGACGACGGGTTAACTTCCGGCACGTCCTCTGTCAGGGGGGATAGTAACCTCCAATTTTCTTCTGCCGCTGATGCCGAAGCCTCATTCCCCATAGCTGGAGCTGCGACAGCCGCGTCGGCAGTGCCGCGGAACCCGCCGCCGCGTTTCTCGGCGCTCATTGCGGTGATGCGTTCGTTCCAGTCGATGCGCATCGCGGCATCGAGAATCGCCTTTGGCGTGGTGCCGGCCGCGCCGCGAATCGACGAATAGCCGAAGCGCTTCCCGACAGCAAGGCGGAGAATGTTGTTCAGCGTAGCGCGATTCAGATACCTTCGCACCTCGATCCCCTCGTCTGCAGCGGCGGCAGATTTCGCGGCACCGGCAGCAGCACAGCTACTAACAGAAGTAGTAGCACCCGTTTTAGTCACATCTGCAGCAGAAACGTCAGTAGCGATCGCGTCGAGCATGTCGCGAATCTCCCCCTCTCGCACGGGAAGGCTCTCCTGCAGTTTCTTCGCAGAGAGAAGGTGGAGCGTCGCTAGCCGTCGCATCTTTCGCAAGTGTTCGTTGGCTGGCGAAAACGCGATGTTTTTGCCGTCGAGAGTGAGCATCGCCACGGTGGGAGGAAGCGGACGTGACGAGCAAAGCTTATCCTTCGTTTTAAGCACCTCACGAGCGAGTTCCGGGGACGAAATCACTACTGACGGCGTGGAACCGAACCAGACGGTCATGGTCGGGCCGTACCTGTCGGCCAGCTTCGCGAGGGAGCGGAAAGGCAAGGGTCCCAGGTCCGGGAGGTTGCCGAGGATGGGCCATGGGGAAGGGCCGTGAGGGAGGGAGCGACGGCGGCGAAGGAATGAAAGCCACGAAGTCGAAATGAGAACCGCGATGGCTGCGATCACGGCTGTGATGATAAAATTCGAGTCGGCTGATACCAGACTTGAAAAGTCGACTCGGCTTGAAGAGGTTGGGCCAGGGAAAAGCTGCTGGGTCGAGTTGAATTTGCTAGCAGACAATCCTGTCCCAGGAAATGCATCAGCGGCAGCCATTTCGGCAGAGCCTGCTCGCCTGGTATAAGAGCGCAGAAAAGTGCGAGAAATGTGAGGCTGAATCAGTACTTGGCAGTTGCAAGAAAGAAAGCTAAGCTAGATCTGGAGAGACAGAATTGTCGAGAGAAAAGCAAGTCTTACTATGGTACGGGGTTAGCAAAGCGTGCGGCGCAAAATTTATATATTGTGGCATTCTTTGTGAAGCCATTTCCATTTGCCGTGGGACTGCGCGCCGCGTCCTGATTTCCAGATTGCAGGGTTGAAGGCTGGGAATGCCGAACCGCAAATTGCAGTGATGAGGTGTCCAGCTTCGCACGCTATGACGAGGTGACCGGTTTCGCACACAAGGGTAGTTTCGTTCGCATGAATCGTTCCCTGCTGGACAGGGCAAGCAAGCCTGACTAGGCGAGAAAGACGAAAACCGTCGTTACGACAGGATGAGGTAAGCGACACTTTCGTGGAAGCTTTTGGAGTGCGAAGATATGTGTCCGTTTTCGCCGACCACATGTGTGCTGCTTTCAGCACATTCGTTTAGAAAAGGCGCACCTATGCGGAGATGAGCAATAGCGACAAGCAATATACAATCTCTCCAACCAAGCTTCTAGATCAGGAAGGACTCCATGTGCTCACTTTGTTGTGTGGTTGTAACACAGGATTGTGGGTTGATGTATCCTTAACACGGTATCATTGTCAATCTTAGAAACAAAGCAAACAAGAAGAAAACATATACACAAATATACCGGTATATATATTGTAGACCTGCAGCAGTGGACGAAAGAGCATACACACAAATAAAATAAAACTCAAGATGCATGAAGCAAGCCATTGACAGGTTGCAGAGAAGGCTTGAATGAAAACTGGAATGAATGTGCCATTACGACCTTTCTCTCCCTTCATCTCCCTGCCTTACTTGAAGGTATATGCGAAGCTCTTTTGAATAATCCAGCTCAAGCCCCTGCACCCACTGGAACTCCCCTGCACCCACTGGAACTCCCACTGCACCCACTGGAACTCCCAGTGCACCCACTGGAAACTCCTCTGCACCCACTGGAACTCCTCTGCACCCACTGGAACTCCCACTGCACCCACTGGTACTCCCCCTACAGCTCAAACCTGGCAGCGAGCACAAGTGTGGCCACAAAACTCCTGAGTGGCCTTTCTATCCCTTCCCGTGCCTGTCTTTCTGTCCTACATCTTTTGTGCAAAGCAAAGCACTTCTGAGATATAAAAGCCAGCTCAGGCTACTGCAGTCACAGCTGTCGCACCCACTGCCGCCATTCCTGCAAACCCCGGCACTGCCTTTCTCTCCCTCACCACAAGCCTGAGTGGCTTTGCCAGAGCCATGGTCAGCCCAAAAGTTTCCGTCATGTCTATCCCTCCAGCTGCCCTAACATCTTCGGGCAGCTCAAAATCAAACCGCAGAACCAAATTCGCCAGCAGGCGGGCAGAGAGGTCCAATCCCATATTCGTCCCAAGGCACCCGCGCCTGCCCGAACCGAAGGGCAGCAGGCTGAAATTTTGCCCAGTCATGCCAGGGGCAGCAGGGTCAAGAAACCGGGAGGGGTCAAATTCGTGCGGGTTGATCCAGACCGTTGGATCGTGCGCGAGAGCCCAGCCGTTGATCTGGATCATGGTGTTGGGCGGGATGTGGTAACCACCTAGAATTACGCTGCCAGTTGTTATGTGGGGACCGAGGAATGGAGCAACCGGGTGATGCCTAAGTGTTTCTTTTAGAACAGCCTGTAGATACGGCATTTCCGCTACCGGAAGAGAGACCATAAGATCCGATCCTCCTCCTGAAGCCGCCCCAGTTTCGGCGGCTGCCGTTGCTGACCTGGCATACGCCTCATCCACCTCAGCACGGAGCCTTTCCAGCATGTCGGGGTGCTGCGCCAGCTCAGCAAGCGCCCATTCCACGGTCTTGGAGGTGGTATCAGTTCCAGCCATCATCATATCAATTGCGAGCATCAGCATCTCGTCTTTATCCACTTGATCCTCTCCCTCCCCTTCAATCTCGAACAAAGCATCGACAAGGGCCGTTTCGTGTCCCTTCAACGAACCCTCCGGCTTTTCAACCACGTCCGCGTTTTCCCCCTGTCCCCCTGTCCGCGTTTTCAACTCCTCCGGTTTTTCAAACCCTGTCCTCGTTTTCAGTAGGAGCTCGCGTCGTTCCTCGACGCACGCGCGCATGAACCCGTGCTGCTGCGGCACGAGGCGCTTCGTGCGCGCGTATATGCGCTGCGGGTCCCAGTAGCTTAGCCACGGCACGAAATCCGCGATGTTGAATGTTCCCGCAAGAGCAAAGCCCTCCTCGATTATCGCAATCGCTATGTTTCCTTCCGCTTCTTCCATTGAAGACGATAAGTTAGTCTTAGCAGTACTAATAGCACCAATATCCGCTTTCTCTGTCAGAGAGGATAGTAGCTTGTCGCTGTCTTGTTCAGGCGCTGACGAAGCTTCAGACGCAATGGCTGGAGCTGCAGCCGCGTCGTCGACAGCGCCGCGTCGAATCTCATTGCCGCGTTTCTCGCCGCTTATTACGTCGATGCGCGCGTTCCAGTCGATACGAATCCCGGCGTCGAGAAGCGTGGTGCTCGCCGCGCCGCGAATCGACGAATAACCGAAGCGCTTCCCGACAGTCACGCGCATAATGTTGTTGAGCGTCGCGCGATTTAAATACCTGCGCACTTCTATTATGATCCCCTCTTCCGCCGCTGCGGAAGATCTCGCGGTTTCTCTCATAGTAGTAGCATCCGTTCTAGTCACGGCTGAAGTTCTGGTTGTTGCGTCAGCAGCAGATTCGTCAGCAGTTCTAGCCACGTCAGCAGCGATGGCATCGAGCATGCCGCGAACCTCCTCCTCTCGCACGGGAAGGCTCTCCTGCAGTTTCTTCGCAGAAAGAAGGTGGAGCGTCGCCAGCGGTCGCAACTTTCGCCAACGGTCGTTGGGTGGCGAAAACACGATGTTTTTGGCGTGAAGTGAGAGAATCGCCAATGTTCGATTCATTGGGCGAGACGAGCAGAGCTTGTCATTCGTTTTAAGCACCTCGCGAGCGAGCTCTGGCGACGAGATCACCACTGACGGCGTTGAACCGTACCAGACGGTCAGGTTCGGGCCGTACCTGTCGGCCAGCTTCGCCAAGGAGCGGAAAGGCAGCAGTCCCAGGTCCGGGAGGTTGCCGAGGATGGGCCATGGGTAAGGGCCGGGGGGGAGGGAGCGACGGCGGCGGAGGAAGGAGAGCCAGGAAGTGGAAACGAGAACCGCGACGGTTGCGACAACAGCGGTGATGATAAATTGCGAGTCGGCTAGTACTAAGCTTGAAGAGTCGACGAGGCGTGACGCAGCGCGAAATACTCCGCCTGATGCCGTTGAATTCGGGGAGAGATTTTGGGCGGTGTTAATCCCGCTGGCAAACCAGCCTGTCCCAGGAAGCGTATCACCAGCAGCCATGGTAGGTGATAAGAATTCCAGCTACGACCGTTCTGGAAACGCACGAAGGGCGAAAGCGATCGAGGCAATCAGTACCTTCCAGCACAATCGAGGAAAGCTGAGATGGAAAGAGGTTCGTGCAGGCAGGAAAAATGTGGGAACCTAAATGTGCAGGCAGGATAAATCGAGGGCAGGCCGAACCGCGCGAAGAACAAATGTGTCGGGACTTGGGTGGGACTCGGGAGACTCCGGCGCACATTCATGCGGTTCGGTAGAGTAGGTACACCATTTTCAACGCGCCGCGTTTGGAGAGCTGGAAATGCGTGGACCCCGCAGATTCCACGTTTGGGTGATGCAAGATGGCAACCTGCATCTACTGTTTCAGGTGACCGGTTTCGCACGCAATGGCAGTATCGTTCGCACGAATAGGTTTCCTGCTGGACAGGGAAAGCAAACCTGGCTATGCGAAAAACGAAGACCTGAAATGTGGCTATTTCCTCAGAAACGTGGTGAGCGAAAACTTTCGTGACCTCCAGTTTCCACACTGCAATCATTGACACATCAGCAGCACGTGTGGTGCTGGAGCCACCCAGCAAATTCGTGTATTCGCAAACTATGTAAGCAACAAGATGGATTATTCAATGGCAACAACAGAGAACATCCAGCACAATCAAATTAAATAATATATTATAACAAACTCACACCCAAGAGCATCTAGTAAAAAACGCATGCTAACACAAGGACAGGCGGTACCCAAAAATAACTCAGCAAAGATATTACTTTCTGCACCTTCCGGAACGACACCTGCCAACTCCTTTTCATATGCTCTCTGCTCGACCTTATCCAATGTCTGATAGCAATTTATCCGCTCCTGTAACACACGCCGTAGAGGCTTAGCAGCGCTAAAGTGATACCTGAGTCCTCTCCCAAATCTGTGTAACTCCACCAGCAGCCAACACGTCTTCGGGCAGCTTCAAATCAAACCGCAGAAGTGTTGGAAACTGTCAAGAATGAAAGTGTTGGTTCATTGATGTGGGTTGGGGTACATATAACAAACCCTAACATCTGTACCCCCTAAGACAAACCTCACTACAGGCTACAACATTTGACACACCCCCATAGCCTAAGTGAGGGGTGTCAAGCAAAACCAAAAGTGTACGGTCACAAGACCAGTCACAAAGAAACAAAGCTCAGGGTGGATCACAACGTCACCACATACTCTGAGCACAAGCAACAGGGGCCACAAGGCCAGTTCGAGAGTTCACAAGTGTGTATAGCAAGAGTACAAGCAAAGCAAACAGTAGACTCAAGCCTATACACGACTAGAAACTGTGTCAACAAGGCCTAACTGCACACAACACCTCTGGTGGTCACAAGGCGGAAGCGCCTTGGTGAAGATGTCTGCAGTGTTGGCCTCAGACTCCACAAACTCGAAGCGAGCCTGTCCACGTCTCTGCAACTCTCGCAGAAGAAAGTACCTGACGTTAATGTGCTTCACTCTGCTCTCCAGTCGCGGCTCTCGACAAAGGAGAATCGACGCCTTGTTGTTAGTGAACAAGGTCGGTGCAGAGCTCGGCCGCTCACCAAGGTCGGCGAGCAAGAAGGTCAACCAATGCAGCTCCTGTGCCGCCATGGCACCAGCGTAGATCTCAGTCCAGCTGTAGAGGTCGAGACCAAAGAGGAGCGCGTGGACCGCCACGAAACAACTCCAGAACCCAAGCTGAAACAGTACCCCTGAGTAGACCTATGAGTCTCAGCGTCGTCAGCGTAAGAAGAGTCATAGTGACCAGTAAGTACGACAGGCTGCTGCCCTCCAAGAACTAGCCCCACGCCTGATGTCGTCGCTAAGTACTTCGCCACCCTCACAGCTGCCGTCCAGTGAACAGGACGGTGTCTCCCTGGCGCAACAAAGCGAGCAAGGATGCTGAGAGGCAAGGCGAGGTCCGGGCGAGTGCAAGTCATCAGGTACATGAGGCAGCCCACCAGCTCTGCGTAGGGACCACTAGACTCAAACGGCTCGTCAGGAAAGGGTCCAGTAAGTCTGTGGTCAACAGCAAGAGGTGTGCGCTGTACTGTGGAGTGCTGAAGCTCGAACCGCTGAAGGACCTGATGCACCATGTGTGACTGTGAGAGTGTAATGGTGCGAGCAGCTCTGTCCTTGGTGATCTGCAGGCCAAGGTAGTGGCGCAGCTCACCAAGGTCAGTGCACGTGTGTCTCTTCTGCAGTTCGGACTTCACGTCTGCCAAGGCAACCCTGTCAGCAGTGGCGAAAACCAGGTCGTCGACGTAGAACAGAACAAAGAACGGTGTGGAGCCACGACGAACGAACAGCGACGGGTCGGCATAAGACGGCTGGAACCCAAGGTCAGAGAGGGTAGAACGAAGAGTGTCGTGCCACTCACGAGGAGCCTGACGAATACCGTAGACAGGCCGCCTCAGCCTCCACTGAGTCCCAGGAGGGAAAGCGTCAGTGAAGGCAGAGGGACGACGCAGCCAGACCTCCTCGTGTAAGCTACCCTGAAGGAAAGCAGTGGAGAAGTCGAGAGAGTGTAACTCGTAGTCTCTCTGTGCTGCTACGTGCAGTAACACCCGAAGAGTGGTCATCTTCGGGGTAGGCGCGAAGGTCTGAAAGAAGTCAACTCCCTCGCGCTGACTGAAACCTCTAGCCACGTAGCGCGCCTTGAAGACCGAAGGAGATCCCGGTGGCCGCTTCACCCTGTAGATCCACATGCCATCGACTACGTTCGCCCCAGGGGGGGGAACTTCGTCGACGTAGGTGCCTGTGGATCTGTAGGAGGCCATCTCTGCGTCCATGGCAGCTCTCCACTGAGAGGCCCAAGGCCCTGACACTGCCTCAGCGTAAGTGCGAGGAGTCGGTATGTCAAGGGTGTCGGGGTCTCCCTCAGGGGCGAGCAGCATGGCACAGAGATGTGGGGAAGCGGCTGCCAGGAACTCTAGCTCAAACTGCCTGTCCTCTAGGGCGTCACAGCCAAGGGCAGACTCACCCCCGACGGCCAGAGGACTGGTAGGAGGAGCAGCCACAAGACCAGTGGCGTAGTCAAGGCGGCGAGTGGAGGCAAACTCAGTGACTGCGGCAGTAAGGGCGGAGATAGAGGAGACAGAGGCACGAGGGTCGGTAACAAGAGAGGCGAGAACACGAGAGAGAACAGGACGGTACGTGCGGTAGTAGTCAGTGACAGGAGTAGAGAGAGAAGCAGTGAAGGCCGACTCAGGAGGAGACGGAAGGAGAGATGGAGACGAACGAGGCGGACTAGAACGAAAGAGGGCAGTACGAAGGTCAGTAACGAGAACAGGAGACGAGGTACGAGCACGAGGGGAGCGACGAGAGGCCCAAGTCTGAGAAGGAGGAGGGGACAACGGAGGCTGAGAACGAGGGAAAACAGCCGGGGAGGGGTCAGGAGGAGGAAGCGGAGGACCCGAGACGGGAGGAGAGGGGGAGGAGGAAGGAGAGCGGGAGGGGAGACCGAGGGCCCGAAGACCGGAGACAGGAGGAGGAGGCGGCGGCGGCTGCTGATGCGGCGGCTGCTGCTGCTCCTCCTGCTGCTGCTGCGGCTCCAGCTGCTGCGCCTCCTGCTGCTGCGGCGGCTCCAGCTGCGGCTGCTGCAGCTGCTCCTGCTGCTGCTGCTGCTGCTCCTCCAGCCGCTGCAACTCTCTCTCCTCTCTCTCCAACTCCAGCTGCTCCTCACGGGCACGGCGAACACGAGCCTGGTGCCGGGTCGGGTAGGGGTGGGGGGGAGGAGTAGTGTCGGGGGCTGCGGCAGCCCCGGGACCGCCCTCCAAAGCACCTGGCGCACCACCCCCAGAGTCAGCACCACCAACAGCAACACGACCAGGCTCACCAGGACCCGAAGAGGGTGCACCCGCACCCCCAGACGTAGCACCCCCAAAGTCAGCAGGACCAACACCAGCTCCCGGAAGACAAGAGTCTCCTGCAACCACGGGCTCAGCTCCAACTCCAGCACCCCCAGAGCTAGCACCTGTAGGGCCCTCTCCACGAGCACCGGCTCCCGCAGGGTCTGCAGCAGGCTGCGAGGAGGACTGCGGGGAAGGAGGCTGCACCTGAGGGGCTACCGAGGGGGGAGGGGTAGCCTGGGACACACCTGACGGGGCGGGACCAGGGGGGGGAGGCTGTACCGGGGGAGCAGGAGGGGGAGCGGAAGTCAGGAAGAGAGGGGGAGGAGGAACCAGGAGACCTCGACTGGGGTACCTGACGTAGTAGGGAGTGGACTCCTCGAAACGGACGTCACGGGAGTCAAAGAACCGGTGAGAGGGAGGGTGGTAAAAGGTGAAGTCAGAGGAGTCCTCAGGGAAACCAAGGAAGACACAGGGAACGGCGCGAGGCGAGAGCTTGTCTGCGGAAGTGTCGCGGACAAGAGCCAAGCAACCCCAGACACGAAACCTCGACGCAACACCAGGGGACCCGGTCCAAAGACTGGTCGGTGAAGCCTCTGGCCGAGAGACGCGTGGCCAGAGGTTCAGCTGGTGAGCGGCATACCTAATCGCGTAGGACCACAGAAAATGGGGGGCACGGGCGTGAGTCAAGGAGGTGCGGGCGATCTCCATGACCAAGCCTATGCGGCGCTCAACAACCCCATTCTGCTGTGGGGACTCTGGAAGCGTCCAGGACTGACGAATGCCCTGCTCGCGACAGAATCCAGCGAAAATGCTGGAGCGAAACTCACCCCCACGGTCAGAGTGAAGACAGCTGACACGACGACCACGAGCGGCCTCAGTGGTAAGCAACCACCTGATCAGCGTAGAAGTCACCTCAGACTTCTTCGCCAGGGGGAACACTGTGGTGTAGCGGGAGTAGTCGTCAACGACCACCAGAAAGAAACGCTCGCGCTCAGGGCCAAGGCGAGGGGCGGGGCCCCAGACGTCCAAGTGGAGCGTCTCAAAAGACTCGGTGGCCGGACGAAGGGAGGAGGAGTGAGGGGTGGCGCGCAGCCGACCCTCGACGCAGGGACCGCACGGCGGTGCAAGCGAAGGCGGCAGCGACGGCAAGACACGCGGGAGGCCTAAGACAAGACGCTGACGAGACATAGCGCGCAGACGAGGGAGGGACGGGTGCCCCGTCCGGTGGTGCCACAGAACGGTGGGGTGTGCAAGCGACCGGCAGGAGCACGACGCAGCAACTGGACCAGACACGGGAACCTGACCAGACACAGCTACCTGGGGGGACGCAACAACCTGGTGAGATGCAGGGACCAGACTGGGGGAAGTAACCGGGGCCGGGGGCAGGAGTCGCTGCTGCTGCTGCTGCTGCTGCTGCTGCTGCTGCTGCTGCTGCTGCTGCTGCTGCTGCCGCTGCTGCTGCTGCTGCTGCTGCTGCCCACCAGGGCCAGTGTGAAGTGTGTAGAGACCAGAGCCCGGCTCGGCAGTAAAGGTGGCAAGAGGCGAGTAAGTGTCGCCGTCAACACAAACCGCCGTCTCACCAGAGGGCTCAATCCACACACCCACGTGCTGACTCACAAGAGGCCTCACGCCCACCAAGTTCCTCGAGAACGAGGGGACGTGGAAGCCAGTCAGAGACCCAGAGGGAACAGCAGGGCAAGGAAGAGTAGTAGTGTAGCGAGCAGTGACTGGTCCCGAGGTGGGATCAGCCAAGGCCACAGAGACTGGCGCAGGAAGTGGAGTAAGTGTCGTGTGGTCGCGAAAGAAGCAGTGCGAAGCCCCAGAGTCTAGAGTGACCCGTTTCTGCCCTGCGCCCCACCCGTTTTTGCCGTGCGTCACTCGTTTTACCCCGCGCGTTGCCCCCCAGCCCTCTAGCGCGCAGCAGACGAATGCGCGTAGCTGCGTGCGCAGCCTTAGTCGCACCCGCAGCTCCGCGCTAGTACGTCGCGACCACACGCACGTGCAGCAGCAGCCGCACGCACGTGCAGCCCACCGTCTTAACCGCCCCCAGACCTGAAAACCCGCCATTACAGACCTGAAATCCGCCGCCGAACCTGGAAACCCGCCGCCCCAGACCTGAAAACCGCCGCCCCAGACCTGACAACCGCCGCCCCACCCGTTCCAGGCACCTCACCCGGATTCAGCCGCCCCACCCAGTACTCTCCACCGCGTTGAACCGCACAGAACCGCACAGAACTGCACATAACCGCACAGAACCGCACAGAACCGCCGCCTCACCTTCCCCACCCGTAGCCCGCTGCCTTAACAGCTTCCCCACCTGAAACCCGCCTCCTCACGAGCTGCCACACCCGCGGCCAGTAGCCCCAGCCAATTACACCAGCGCCAGAAGCAGCATAGGCTGCCCCCAGCGAACCAGCAGCAGCTTAGGCTACCGCCAGCAGCACCAGCAGCAGCATAGGCTGCCCCCAGCGCACCAGCAGCAGCGTAGGCTGCCCCCAGCAAAACCAGTAGCAGCTAAGGCTGCCCCCAGCAGAGCCAGAAGCAGCATAGGCTGCCCCCAGCGAACCAGCAGAAGCATAGGCTACCCCCAGCGCACCAGCAGCAGCTTAGGCTACCGCCAGCGCACCAGGAGCAGCATTGGCTGCCCCCCCTGGAGAACCAGTAGCAGCCGAGGCTGCCCCCCAGCAGAACCAGAAGCAGCACAGGCTGCCCCTAGCGCACCAGCAGCAGCTTAGGCTGCCCCCAGCAGAACCAGCAGCAGCATAGGCTGCCCCCAGCGCACCAGTAGCACTTTAGGCTGCCGCCAGCGCACCAGCAGCAGCTTAGGCTGCCCCCAGCAGAACCAGCAGCAGCATAGGCTGCCCCCAGTGCACCAGTAGCACTTTCGGCTGCCGCCAGCGCACCAGCAGCAGCTTAGGCTGCCCCCAGCAGAACCAGCAGCAGCTTAGGCCCACATGGCGTGTACCAGAGTTCTACAGCAGCAGGGCCAGCCGCAGCACTCCTGGCAGTGGGGACCTGCGGGTCCACAGGGTGGAGCCCCCAGCAGTGGCTCAGCTAGCAGTGGGCGAGACGTCGGCCCCTGCGGGTACCGGGCCCTGGCAGGCCCTGGTGCTGGCACCACCTGCTGGAGTCCTGACCACTCTGCGTCCAGCTGCTACCGTCGACTCGACGACCTCCACCGTGAGCGTTTTGGATCTCACGCTATTACACCGCACTGGCCCTCGCGTCTTCGCCAGCGCACTGCTGCACCAGTTGAGTCCCACCTGCCTGGTCTAGGACTGTTCCCGGCTGCACGAGTAGAGACCTGTGTTTCCAGTCTTGGTGCGTGTGTTGTTTCCAGTCCAGGCACCTCTGAGGGTCTTTGTGTAGGAGCTGCAGCTACCACTAGTCCTACACCAGCCTTTGTAGCTGGTTCGGGTGCGACCTCACAGACTGCACACCTTTCCTTCACCCTAGACTCTGGAGCGTCCAGCTGTTTCTTTCGCGACTGTACTGACCTCACACCACTGCGCACTCCAGTCACTGTCGCCTTGGCTGACCCCTCTGTGGGACCTGTAGTTGCTCGCAGCACCACCACTCTCCCGTGTTCGGCGGCTCCCTCAGGTTTTCTTACAGGTTACTACACCCCCTCGTTCTCTAGGAACCTGGTGGGTGTCAGTCACCTCCACGACCTAGGTGTAGTCACCAATTTCCCACTGGACGAGCCTGTTGCCTCCTGCACAGTCGGTACCACTGGGGCCCCTCTGGCCACTTTTCACCGGGAGCCGGGCTCTGGTCTGTAGTCACTACACACAGGGTCCCACCGCACTGGGTCAGGCCAGGTCAGGTCAGGTCAGGTAGCTGCTGTGTCGTGCGACTATCGCTCCCTCGCCCACCCGTCTGTCCTCTGGCACCACCGTCTAGGTCACCCGTCGTTCCCACGTCTCAGTAGGATGGCACGTTACCGTCTGGTCTCAGGTCTCCCAGAGTCGCTTGCCCCGCTTCCTCGCTCGCCTGCGCCGCTGTGCACTCCTTGCGTCGAGGGTTGGCAGCGCGCTGCCCCTCACTCCTCCTCGTTCCCCCCCACCACAGCTCCCTTCCAGACCCTGCACTTGGACGTCTGGGGCCCCTCCCCGGTCCTTGGACCACGTCAGGAGCGCTACTTCCTGATTGTGGTGGACGACTACTCCCGCTACACCACAGTTTTCCCTTTGCGACGGAAGGCCGACGTGCCTACCGTCCTCGAGCCGTGGCTACTAGCGTGGGGTGGCGCCCAGGGCCTGTGTGGGCTTCGCCTACACTCGGACCGTGGTGGTGAGTTTTCTTCCACTCGCCTGGAGACGTTCTGTCAGGGTCGGGGGATTATCCAGTCTTACACGCTACCAGCCTCGCCGCAGCAGAACGGGGTAGCCGAGCGACGCATCGGCCTGGTCATGGAGGTTGCCCGGACCTCCATGTGCCATGCCGGTGCTCCCCAGTTCTTGTGGCCTCAGGCAGTCCGCTACGCCGCGCACCAGCTGAACCTGTGGCCCAGTGACGCACGGCCACGGGTGACGCCGGTCTCCCTTTGGACAGGTTCTCCGGGCGTAGCAGCTGACTTCCGTGTTTGGGGTTCTCTGGCTCACGTTCGCGCCCCTGGCGCGAACAAGTTGTCTCCGCGCACTCGTGCCTACGTCTTTCTTGGCTTCCCTCTGGACGCCTCCGGCTGGGTGTTCTACGACCCGGTCACCTACCAGTTCTTCGCCTCTCAGGACGTCACGTTCGACGAGTCTGTCTGTTACTACAGGAGTCGCCCCCACCGAGGTACTGAGGTCTTTCCCCCCCCGCTGTTCCTCACCCTTGAGCCCCCACCAGTCGCCCCGGTAGCCCCCCCCCCTTCGCGTCCTGCCCCGTCAGGTGTGTCGCACGTCACTCCGCAGTCGACCCCCCCGCAGCGTCCAGTCCCTGTCGTGTCTGGGGGTGCGGGAGGTGCAGTTGCGGAGGGTGAGGGTACTGGGGCTGCAGGAGCTGGTGGTGTCGGCTCTGGGGGTGCAGGGGTTGTGGGCGTGGAGGTCACTCCTGTGGAGGACACGGCAGCCTCGAGTCGGCGGCCTCGCCCTGCCTCACCCCCTGGCTTCCCGTCTGTCCCGCAGTTTCCTCCTCGTTCTTCTCTGCGGCCGGTTGCTGCGGAGCCTGGGGGTGTTCCTGCGGGAGGTACTGGAGGCCCCGGGGGTGTCGGTGGTGGAGGTGCTGGTTCTGGGGGTGCTGGAGCTGGAGGCACTGGCACTGTGGCGCCTACACCACGCACTGTACGTTTCCTGACCCGTGAGCAGCGTCTCCTCCGGTTGGAGAGGGAGGAGCGTGAGCGATTTGAGAGGGCACAGCAGCAGCAGCAGCAGCAGCAGCAGGAGAGAGTAGAGGAGGAGTCACAGCAGCAGCACGAGAGGGTAGCGCAGGAGTCCCGGTCGCAGCAGCGGGTGCAGCTGCAGCCGCACCAGGAGAGGGTAGAGCAGGAGTCCCGCCCGCAGCAGCAGGTGCAGTTACAGACACAGCAGGAGAGAGTAGAGGAGCAGTCACGGCCGCACCAGGAGAGGGTAGAGCAGGAGTCCCACCCGCAGCAGCAGGTGTAGTTACAGACCCAGCAGGAGAGAGTAGAGGAGGAGTCACGGCAGCAGCAGGAGAGGGTAGCGCAGGAGTCCCGGTCGCAGCAGCGGGTGCAGCTGCAGCCGCAGCAGGAGAGGGCAGAGGCGGAGCCACAGGAGCAGCAGCAGGGGCCGGTACCGTCGCAGCAGACGCCAGAGGAGGCGGAGCAGCAGCGACTGCGACTACGCGACCTCCCCGACCCAGCACCTGCACGCTTTGTTCGTGGTCCCCTACCGTCCCCTCCTGTTCCCCCTTTTGAGTCCCTCTCCTCGTCCCAGTGGACTCTTCGTTCTCCCCTCAGTCGTGCTGTGTCTCCACATCGTCGTCGGTCCCGTTACCGTGCAGACGGTCCGTTCCACCTTGTTCTTCGCTCTCGTGTTCCACCTCCTCCTGTCCTTCCACAGCCCCCTGAGTCGTCCTTCACTGTGCTTCACGACCCGTTGTCCGACTGCCTCCGTGCCTCCCGTCCTGTCGTCTCCCGTGTTTTGTCCGCGTTGGTCACTCTCCCGACTGCACCTCTGTCGTCTGTCTCAGCACTTGTTACCACTGTCTCTGGCTTTGCCTCTTCCCACCGCCTTGACTACGCCGCTCACTTGGTGAGTGGCCCTGCTCGTTCTCCGTCCTCTGGGGGTGCTCCTGTCTTTCCCTTCGAGGTCCTAGAGGACAGGCAGTTCGAGCTTGGTTTCCTTGCGGCCGCTGTTCCTCATCTCTGCGCCATGCTGCTTGCCCCTGAAGGGGATCCAGACGCCCTTGACATCCTGATCCCTCGCACTCACGTCGAGGCGGTCTCGGGACCCTGGGCTTCGTACTGGATAGCAGCTGAGGAGGCAGAGATGGCATCTTATAGGTCCACAGGCACTTACGTCGACGCAGTCCTACCACCTGGGACGAACGTCGTCAGTGGCCGATGGCTGTACAAGGTGAAGCGGCCGCATGGATCACCACCAGTGGTCAAGGCGCGCTATGTGGCAAGAGGCTTCAGTCAGCGAGAGGGGGTGGACTTCTTCCCGACCTTCGCTCCCACCCCGAAGATGAGTACTCTTCGGGTGTTGCTGCATATTACAGCCCAGCGCGACTACGAGTTGCACTCCTTGGACTTTTCCACCGCGTTCCTTCAGGGGAGCCTGCACGAGCAGATCTGGCTGCGTCGCCCGCCTGGCTTCACTGGCTCTTTCCCACCTGGTACCCAGTGGCAGCTGCGTCGACCAGTCTACGGCCTGCGTCAGGCCCCACGTGAGTGGCACGACACACTTCGCTCGACCCTTGCAGCTCTTGACTTCTTTCCGTCGTTTGCTGACCCGTCACTGTTCGTTCGCCGTGGCTCGACCCCGTTCTTTGTCCTGGTCTACGTCGACGACCTGGTGTTCGCCACTCCCGACCGACGCGCGCTGGCCTCCGTGAAGGAGGAACTGCAGAGGAGACACACTTGCACTGACCTTAGTGAGCTGCAGCACTACCTTGGCCTGCAGATCATCAGGGACAGGGCAGCTCGCACCATTACGCTGACTCAGTCGCATATGGTCGAGCAGATCCTCACGCGGTTTCGCTTCCCGTTCTCCAAGGTACAGCTCACCCCTCTTGGTGTGGATCATGGGCTCACGGCTCCACCTTCGGACGAGTCATTTGAGTCCAGTGGTCCATATCCTGAGCTGGTGGGTTGTCTCATGTACCTGAAGACCTGTACTCGCCCAGACCTAGCTTACCCTCTTAGCGTCCTTGCGCGCTTTGTTGCGCCTGGGAGACACCGACCTTCCCACTGGTACGCTGCTAAGAGGGTGGCGAAGTATGTGGCGAGTACATCAAGCATGGGACTTGTCCTTGGAGGGAAGCAGCCAGTTGCACTCACAGGTTACTCGAACTCGTCGTGGGCCGACGACGCGGAGACGCGTCGGTCTACACAGGGGTACTCCTTTAGCCTCGGGGCAGGTGCTGTTTCATGGCGGTCGACTCGGGCGTCGTCCGTCGCCGGTTCCAGCTGTGAGGCAGAGGTGTACGCTGTGGCCATGGCCGCTCAGGAGCTTCGCTGGCTGTCTTTCCTTCTCACCGACCTTGGTGAGCGACCTCGCTCTCCCCCAGTCTTGTTCGCCGACAACAGGTCTGCTGTCCTGTTGTGTGAGGAGCCCCGACTGGTTGGCAAGGCGAAGCACATCCAGCTTCGTTACTTCCTTCTGCGTGAGTTGCAGCAGCGTGGACAGGCACTCGTTCGACGTGTGGTCTCTGAGGCCAACACGGCAGATATCTTCACCAAGGCGTTGCCGCCTTGTGACCACCAGCGTTTCTGCACCCAGCTTGGCCTTGTGCCTGCCCGTCCTCACTTGCTTGCTTAGAGATGCCTTGTCCTGCATGTCTTGTACTCTTGCATCTCTTTATATTTGCTATATACCTGCATGTGGACTGGCCTTGTGGCCACTTGCTTGCTCTCGGAGTGTGTGGTGACTTTGAGCTCCACCCTGAGATTTGTCTTGTTCTTGTGGACTGGTCTTGTGACCGTTGCTTGCTCTTGTTGTTTCTACAAGACTTCCGTCACCTAGACTATGGGGGTGTGTCAACATATATTTTATATGTGTTGTTTAGGTTAGTCTAGGTGTTATATTTCTACTTACTTGCATGATTAGGGTTTGCTATATCTAGGGTTGTACTTCACATTTTCTATCAATTCATTCATATCGTAGCACCGGCTCCCGCAGGGTCTGCAGCAGGCTGCGAGGAGGACTGCGGGGAAGGAGGCTGCACCTGAGGGGCTACCGAGGGGGGAGGGGTAGCCTGGGACACACCTGACGGGGCGGGACCAGGGGGGGGAGGCTGTACCGGGGGAGCAGGAGGGGGAGCGGAAGTCAGGAAGAGAGGGGGAGGAGGAACCGGGAGACCTCGACTGGGGTACCTGACGTAGTAGGGGGTGGACTCCTCGAAACGGACGTCACGGGAGTCAAAGAACCGGTGAGAGGGAGGGTGGTAAAAGGTGAAGTCAGAGGAGTCCTCAGGGAAACGAAGGAAGACACAGGGAACGGCGCGAGGCGAGAGCTTGTCCGCGGAAGTGTCGCGGACAAGAGCCAAGCAACCCCAGACACGAAACCTCGACGCAACACCAGGGGACCCGGTCCAAAGACTGGTCGATGAAGCCTCTGGCCGAGAGACGCGTGGCCAGAGGTTCAGCTGGTGAGCGGCATACCTAACCGCGTAGGGCCACAGAAAATGGGGGGCACGGGCGTGAGTCAAGGAGGTGCGGGCGATCTCCATGACCAAGCCTATGCGGCGCTCAACAACCCCATTCTGCTGTGGGGACCCTGGAAGCGTCCAGGACTGACGAATGCCCTACTCGCGACAGAATCCAGCGAGAATGCTGGAGCGAAACTCACCCCCACGGTCAGAGTGAAGACAGCTGACACGACGACCACGAGCGCCCTCAGTGGTAAGCAACCACCTGATCAGCGTAGAAGTCACCTCAGACTTCTTCGCCAGGGGGAACACTGTGGTGTAGCGGGAGTAGTCGTCAACGACCACCAGAAAGAAACGCTCGCGCTCAGGGCCAAGGCGAGGGGCGGGGCCCCAGACGTCCAAGTGGAGCGTCTCAAAAGACTCGGTGGCCGGACGAAGGGAGGAGGAGTGAGGGGTGGCGCGCAGCCGACCCTCGACGCAGGGACCGCACGGCGGTGCAAGCGAAGGCGGCAGCGACGGCAAGACACGCGGGAGGCCTAAGACAAGACGCTGACGAGACATAGCGCGCAGACGAGGGAGGGACGGGTGCCCCGTCCGGTGGTGCCACAGAACGGTGGGGTGTGCAAGCGACCGGCAGGAGCACGACGCAGCAACTGGACCAGACACGGGAACCTGACCAGACACAGCTACCTGGGGGGACGCAACAACCTGGTGAGACGCAGGGACCAGACTGGGGGAAGTAACCGGGGCCGGGGGCAGGAGTCGCTGCTGCTGCTGCTGCTGCTGCTGCTGCTGCTGCTGCCGCTGCTGCCGCTGCTGCTGCTGCTGCTGCTGCCCACCAGGGCCAGTGTGAAGTGTGTAGAGACCAGAGCCCGGCTCGGCAGTAAAGGTGGCAAGAGGCGAGTAAGTGTCGCCGTCAACACAAACCGCCGTCTCACCAGAGGGCTCAATCCACACACCCACGTGCTGACTCACAAGAGGCCTCACGCCCACCAAGTTCCTCGAGAACGAGGGGACGTGGAAGCCAGTCAGAGACCCAGAGGGAACAGCAGGGCAAGGAAGAGTAGTAGTGTAGCGAGCAGTGACTGGTCCCGAGGTGGGATCAGCCAAGGCCACAGAGACTGGCGCAGGAAGTGGAGTAAGTGTCGTGTGGTCGCGAAAGAAGCAGTGCGAAGCCCCAGAGTCCAGAGTGAAAGACAGCGAAGCGTCCTCCGAAGTAGCGCCTGGACTAGTGTCTACACAAGTGCCTACACTAGCAACAGGCAACGCAGCAAGACTAGCACCTAAGCTAACAACACTCGAGTAAACAGAGTCAGAAGTACTAGAGTCAACAACAGCATACATAGCATGAGGAGTTCCTAAGAGATCAAGCAACTGAGAAGCAAACATGCCCCAAAGAGCGGAGCCGTACGTCTGAACAAGAGGAAACCAGTCAGGGGCAGGGCCGCCAACGCCGAAGGCCAAGCGAACCGTGTCAGTGAGCTGAGCAAAGCACTGACCAGGAGGGTGGGTGCGGCCACAAGGCTGGCCTCGGCGAGCACCTGTCAGAACCTGATAGGTGCACGAAGGGTGAACAACACCTCGCTGGGGCTGACGCTGTCCCGGCCCCGAAACCTGCTGCTGCCGCTGCTGCTGCGGGGGCTGCTGCAAGGGGAGGGGCTGCTGCTGCTGCACCTGCTGCTGCCGCTGGGCCAGGTACCACGCCGCTGCTCCACCCACCGCGGCCGGCAGACCAGGAGGAGGCTGACGAGTCCGGGTGTCGCCTCTACCAGCTGCAGTAGGGGAGTCACTGGCCGCTGCACGAGACGCCTCTCCAGGCCCTGCGCTCCCGCCGCCACCGGTCGGCACGCCACCCCCACCACCTCCGCCGCCAATGCTGCCACCGCCGCCGCCGCCTGCACCCTGACCGCCCCTCCTGCCACCCCTACCTCGAGACCGCGACGTAGTCGTAACAGCAGCTGCAGTCACGTCAGTAGTGGCAGTGGCTAGCGAGGCAGTAAAAGTGGGCAGCTGAGGGACAGTGCACCCGTGAAACAGTGGAGGGGGCACAGCACCAGAGGCGGAGGCTACTGAGCGGAGGTTGCTCTCGACGTCCTTGAGCGCAGACTCAAGGACCTCGATAGTGAGCTCACTAGGGTGCTTCAGAAGAAGCGTGTCACGAACCGAGGCAAGGCGGTCAGGGAGGCTAGTGGCAATGAAGTAGATAGTAATCGCCATGGGAGGGGGAAGCAGTGCAAGCTGTGCGTCAGTGCAAGCAGCGCGGTAGCTAGAATCGAGCGAGCGGAGGTGAGCAATCAAGTCAGCAGAGCGCTCAAACGAGGCGAGGTCAGGGAACAAGAATGGTAGGAAGAGG
Organism: Closterium sp. Naga37s-1; assembly: GCA_947471745.1. Lineage (NCBI taxonomy): Eukaryota > Viridiplantae > Streptophyta > Zygnematophyceae > Desmidiales > Closteriaceae > Closterium > Closterium sp. Naga37s-1. The sequence goes on along the minus strand of CANJKZ010000184.1, from coordinate 3,252,336 downwards.
CGGCCAAGAGAGACAGTGGTGGGAGTAGCGTAGCGGGCCTTGATCGCAGTCAGGAGCAGTGCGAACCTGAGTGAAGTGGGCCTCCTCAGACTCAGGGAGGAGGCTGCTAAGAGTGATGCAGGCCGCAGCGTCACGCGACTTCCACGCCGTCAGGTCAGCACGCTGGCGGGTAAAGCGGTCTCTGGCGGCGTCGTCGGGGGCAGGGCTTAAAGGCGTAGGGTCGTCGGGCGCAGGAAGGTCACCAGTAGCGTGCGCCCAGAGGGACTCGCCCGCCTGGACCTGACTCTCTAAAAGGCGACGCGCGCGTAGGAGCCAGACCGGAAACTCGAGCGGTCTACCGTCAGCGTCAAAACGAAGAACCCTAGGGGTCGCCATAGCAAAAGCAAAGAGGTGGGAAGTGCTGCTGCTGAAACCCTAATCACTGAGAGTGACTCAGTAGGGCGCTACGGGACATAGGGTAGGGCGCTACGGGACACAGAGTAGGGCGCAACACTTCTGGACTAGGAGGGCGCAGCGCCACGGGCAGGGGTAGCGCGACGCGACGCAGCGGGACAGGACGGGCAGCGCGACGCGACGCGACGCGACGGGACGGGACGGACTGCGCGACGCGGACGGGCGGCGCAACGCGACGCAAAGGGATGGGACGGACTGCGCGACGCGGACGGGCAGCTCGACGCGACGCGAAGGGACGGGATGGACTGCGCGACGCGGACGGGCAGCGCGACGCGGACGAACGGGACGAGAGGACGGGCAGCGCGACGCGGACGGACGGGACGGGACGGACGGCACGACGCGGACAGGCAGCGCGACGCGGACGGACGGGACGGGACTGAAGGCGCGACGCGGACGGGCAGCGTGACGCGGACGGACGGGACGGGACGGACGGCGCGACACAGACGGACAGCGCGACGCGGCGGGACAGTTGGAGCGCCGTAACGGCAGGCGCAGCGGGCGCTAGGGCACGAGAGCGACGTAACGGCAGGCGCAGCGGGCGCTGGGGCACGAGAGCGACGTAATGGCAGGCGCAGCGGGCGCTAGGGCACGAGAGCGACGTAACGGAAGGAGCGATAGGCGCTAGGGGACAGTACGAGCGTAACGGGCACTAGGGTACGGGACAGGCTCGGGCGCTACGGACGTGAACGAGAGGAACGGGATCCCACAGGATCCTAACCTAGGTGATACCATGTCAAGAATGAAAGTGTTGGTTCATTGATGTGGGTTGGGGTACATATAACAAACCCTAACATCTGTACCCCCTAAGACAAACCTCACTACAGGCTACAACATTTGACAGAAACATATAGTTCACGCTTCTGATGTGTCGAGCACTATAACAACAAACGAAGCAGACTTACAGCGAAGCAACACCGAGTCAACCGAGCTACAACGAAGTGGTTGACAAAAGGGACAACAGCAAGAAGTTGAAGCGAAGGTGTTACAATCCCAAGTGGGACTTAGCGAAGGATCGCTCAGGGTTGATCGCAGGGTAATGTTGCAGCGGAAGTGTTTGAAACTCAGGTCAGAGTGAATGTAAATGACTGAGATTGATAATAGAATGCATACATCGAGTTTATATAGGAAATACAAAGGAATACGAAATGACCTAGACTAGCCATGTACTCTAAGGGGTACATTCCCTTATTACAACGAAGCTCAAACCGTGCGGTGTGGGAACCCGTTTCAAACCTGTTCCCGCTCTTTTCACTTCGAATGTTTCTGCCTGCATCGGTCTTGATCAAACGGTTACCAGTGTCGCTTCGACTCTTCTGACTCCTCGGCTTCGTACACTTTAGAGTCGGCCCCTGCAGCATACAGGAATGCCTTATCATGAAGTTTCATATCGTAACAGAAGGTCAAAGGCCAGTGACCTCTGACTCGACAAAAACAGCACGACAGCAAGGACAAATAACTGACTCACTATTGAGCAGTTACCCGAGTCGTCGCTGTATCGAACCGCATCAGCAATTATAATTGCAGTTAGTGAAACCTTTCATATTCCCTGTAATCATATAAAAGCCCTGTATCTCTATGCTATAATCAACTTATCTTGTTCTCACATACCAGTGCAAGGTGGTTCAACCAGTCTCGTTAAGACGCTTCCGCTAATACATCATCATCCTGAGCCTTAGTCATTGAAACGATCCTAAGGGCTTTCTCAGCCCAACATGGTGTGAGAGCTAGCAAAGACAAGGCTCAACTATCTCCACTTCCTATAAGAACAGAAGACATGGCAACACAGAAGGAAAGGAGCTCGTCTACTGGATCTCCTGGCACTACTCCTACTCCACCTCCAGCCTCTGGACTACAGACAGAAGGAGGCTCAACTCAGAGACCAGCTGCTGAATCCACTGAAGCGCCTGTGAAGCAACCGGCTTCGACCCAAGCATGATGGAGAAATTATTCTCCTTCATGTCGTTCTACAAACAACAACAACAACAACAAGCAGCACCTGCGCATTCAAACAACAGCGACAACAACAACGGAGTTACTCCCATGAGCCTTGATGACTCCTCCTTTGCGTGCGGAAATCAACAACCTACCTTCGCACCATATGAGCCTCAACGCGGCTCCATCAGCTTCATGTCGAATCGACTTCCACCTGGACAAGAGACGAAGACACTGGATGCACTTCAGCTGCAGTCACAATTCGCACACATGCTAAAACTGCAAACAACAACACCATTCGACGGGAAGGACTTCTATACCTGGTCCTTCGAATTCGAGCTGATGATGGAAGGAGCTCAAATCCTCAGTTTCTTCGATGGCTCCCTACCATACCCAACGCACGGGACACAGTACGACAAGCAGCAATACACGTATCAGTCACTGATGGCATACACCATTCTCCTGCGGAACATCTCGGCAAGTGAGCAGCATAACATTCGAACTTATCGCGGGTACGGTAACTCCGCCGAACTCGCGTACAGCCATCTGAAGAACCTGTATCAAGCAAACGACAGTGTGAATCAGAGCCGTCTCATGGCGCAATTGATAACAGTCCAAATGCAACCCGGCAAAAAGGGAATGGCATATAACAGTAACTGTCGCGGTCTACGCGATAGACTCCTTCGGTGCGGCGGAGCACTATCCGAAGACGCCTTCATCACCGTCGTCCTCGAAGGCCTCGGCCCACAATGGCGCTCCACCCGGGCCATTCTCCGTGCCCACGGAAGACTCTCTGAAGCAAACCTCTGCGCAGAAATTCATGCCGATGAACAAGATATGGACCTGCACGAAGAACTGTCAGAACATTATAGCTCATGCATATTGTTTAGGCTATAGTGGGGTAGCCCATAAGGGGTACAACCCAATTAGGGTCATTACTTGTACCCAATTCATTCATAGTTCATTCATTCCTTGTTTCTTCTCATGGTATCGAGCAGGTTCCCCCGTGGGAACTGTTCCTAGGGCCCACCGTTTTTTTTTTTTTTTTTTTTCCTGCCCGGAGCGCACTCAGCCCCTGCCCGAGTCGCGCTCCCCTCTCTCGCGCCGCCCTAGCGGCCCCTTCGCGCCGCCCTCGCGGCCCCTTCGAGCCGCCCTCGCGGCTCTATCCGCCGCCCTTCGCGGCCCCTACTCCGCCGCCCTCGCGGCCCCGATCCGCCGCCCTCGCGGCCCCGATCCGCCGCCCTCGCGGCCCCGCTCCGCCGCCCTCGCGGCCCCGATCCGCCGCCCTTCACGGCCCCGATCCGCCGCCCTCGCGGCCCCGCTCCGCCGCCCTCGCGGCCCCGATCCGCCGCCCTTCGCGGCCCCGATCCGCCGCCCTCGCGGCCCCTACTCCGCCGCCCTCGCGGCCCCGATTCGCCGCCCTCGCGGCCCCGTTCCGCCGCCCTCGCGGCCCCTACTCCGCCGCACTCGCGGCCCCTACTCCGCCGCCCTCGCGGCCCCAATCCGCCGCCCTCGCGGCCCCGATCCGCCGCCCTAGCGGCCTCCGGCCCCTGCTCCTACGGCCCCGGCGCCTGCTCCTACGGCCCCCGCGCCTACTCCTACGAGCAGCCCACCCGCCGAGCCGCCCAGCAACCGAGCAGCCCAGCCGCTGAGCCGCCGAGCCGCCCAGCAACCGAGCCGCCCAGCCGCCGAGCCGCCCAGCAGCCGAGCCGCCCAGCAGCCGAGCCGCCCTGCCGCCGAAACGCCCAGCAGCCGAGCCGCCCAGCAGCCGAGCCGCCCAGCCACCGAGCCGCCCAGCCGCCGAGCCGCCCAGCAGCCGAGCCGCCCAGCAGCCGAGCCGCCGAGCCGCCCAGCAGCCGAGCCGCCCAGCCGTCGAGTCGCCGAGCCGCCCTGCAGCCGAGCCGCCCGAACCGCCCTGTCCGGTAAGAGCAGCGCCTCTCTCACAGCACTGCCCTCACCCTACTGTTTGCACTGCTAGTCTACTGCTGTCATGGCTACCCCTAGTGTCCTCGCTTTTGACGCTGAGGGTCGGGCCATTGACTTTGACGTCTGGATAGATGACCTGCAGCTTTTCTTACAGTGCGACAGAGCAGACGGCCTCTCCCTCTTTGACCTCACTTCTGGTGCCTCTCCTGCCCCCGCTGCTGATGCTGACGCCACTGTTCGCTCACAGTGGGCCACGCGCGATGCTGCTGCACGTCTTGCTGTGCGTCGCCACCTACCTACCTCTGAGCGTGCGCACTTTAGCCAGTACAAGAGTGCTCAGACCTTGTACGACGCTGTAGTTGCACGCTACTCCTCCCCTGCCACTGCTGCACTGAGCCGCCTCATGCTACCGTACCTCTTCCCTGACCTTGCTGCCTTTCCCACAGTCGCTGACCTCATTACGCACCTCCGCACTAGTGACACTCGCTACCGCGCTGCGCTTCCTGCTGAGTTCTGCGCCAAGAACCCCCCCCCATGTACATCACCCTCTACTACATCGTCACCCGTCTCCCTGACTCCCTTCGCGTAGTCAGGGACCACTTCCTCTCGGTTTGTCCCACCACTCTCACCGTTGACCTCCTCGAGAAGGCCCTCCTAGCAGCAGAAAAGAGCATAGTCGCTGTAGGAGCCTCTCGTGGTGACCCTCGCACCCCCATCTTTGAGGGGTGTTCCCCCTCCCCTCTTTTGCCCTCTGTTGCCTCTGCTGCTGCGGCCGACCTCGCTGGTTTGGAGTCGGTTGGGGCAGCGTCTACCCCTAGCGGGAGACGCCGCCCTGGCAGGGGCAAGGGGGGCCAGGGGCGCTGGAGGAGCTAGCGGGGGCGGTGGAGGCGGCGGTGGAGGCGGTGGAGGAGGTGGGGGTGGCGGTGGGGGTGGTGGTGGGGGTGGAGGTGTAGGTGGCGGCAGTGGAGGCGCAGGCGGCAGCGGCGGTGGCGGAGGGAGCGGAGGTGGCGGCGGTGTAGGAGGAGGCGGCGGAGGAGGTGGAGCTGGTCGGGGTGGCGCTGCGCAGAGGGTCAGCTCCGGTGGTGGTCAGCGCTAGCAGCAGCAGCAGCAGCAGCAGCGCACTCGTGACGTCCCCTCCCCTCAGCAGCTCCGTGAGTGGTACACTGCACGCCAGAGGGGTGGGGGTACTGGTCCGTGCACCTACGTCCTGCGCACCGGCGACCGCGCGGGTGAGCAGTGCGGGGGTGCGCACTCCACCCAGCGCTGCTTTGGCCGCCTGACGGACGCTTGGCGTCACCAGTTCCCTGAGGCCACTGAGATCCCCCGCTGGGGTGAGCTGTCTAGGGCGGGTGTAGCTGTCTTTGACCTTGACTTTGATGCTATTCTTGCTGCCATGTATACTGTGACTATTAGTGATGAGGGTGACTGTTACCGGTGTTTTCCGCCCGACCCGGGCATTGAGACTGCTGCTCTAGGTCCTGGTGAGGCTGCTGCTCTAGGTGCTAGCGAGGCTGCTGCTCTAGGTGCGTCTGCTCCCTCAGGTACTGGTGAGTCTGCTCTCTCAGGTTCTGCGTCGGCTTCGGCCTCCCACACCTTTACCCTTGACTCGGGGGCTTCTCGCTCCTTCTTTCGAGACCGCACCACACTCACGCCGCTTGGCCGACCAGTTGCGGTCTCTCTGGCAGACCCCTCTGGGGGTCCTGTCCTTGCTCACTTCTCCACTGTCCTCCCGTGTCCGGCGGCCCCCTCTGGCACCCTGTCTGGTCTTTACCTCCCCTCGTTCTCTACGAACTTGGTGAGTGGTGCTGACCTACAGGATGCGGGGGTTCACCAGTTCACTCCTGCGAGTCAGCGGGTGACCCACTGCACGGACGCTCGGACAGGCCGACACCTGGCCACGTTTACACGTCGGCCGGGGTCGAGCCTGTACACACTGACCACTGCGTCTCCTCCGGTCCCTGCGTCTGGTCAGGTAGCTGCGTCGGGTCAGGTGTTTGCTGCAGCGTCCAGGTCTGGTCCTGAGTCTGCCCCCTGCTCGTGTCGCCTCCTGTCTCACGAGACTCTCCTCTGGCACCACCGCCTTGGTCACCCCTCCCTGCTTCGTCTCCGGAGCATGGCCTCCCGTGTCCTTGTCTCTGGTCTTCCCCGGTCCCTCCCTCCCCTTCCTCCGGGGCCTGGCCCTACCTGCGTCCCCTGTGTCGAGGGACGACAGCGGGCTACCCCTCACTCCTCCCAGTTTCCTCCGACAGAGGCCCCGCTGCAGACGCTTCACATGGACGTGTGGGGCCCGGCCCGCGTCCGTGGACAGGGTCACGAGCGCTACTTCCTGCTGGTGGTTGACGACTACTCGCGTTACACCACAGTCTTCCCCTTGCGCAGCAAGGGTGATGTCACTGAGGTGTTGATCGACTGGATCCGCGCAGCTCGTCTCCAGCTCAGGCGGAGCTTCGGCTCGGACTTTCCTTAATCCGTCTGCACTCTGACAGAGGCGGAGAGTTCTCCTCTGGCCTTCTGCGAGCCTACTGTCGTGCACGAGGCATCCGCCAGACCTTCACGCTTCCGGACTCTCCACAGCAAAATGGGATTGCTGAGCGCCGCATTGGCATGGTCATGGACGTCGCCCGTACGTCCATGATGCATGCGGCTGCCCCCCATTTTCTGTGGCCGTTTGCGGTTCGGTACGCGGCGCATCAGATCAACCTTCAGCCCAGGGTCTCCATGCCGGAGACCTCCCCAGCCTTGCTGTGGACGGGGAAGGTTGGCGATGCGTCTGCGTTCCGTGTCTGGGGATCTCGGGCGTTTGTCCGCGACTTGTCTGCAGACAAGCTGTCCCCTCGTGCTGCTCCTTGCGTCTTCCTGGGTTTCCCCCCTGACGCCCCAGGGTGGCAGTTCTACCACCCCACCTCTCGCCGTGTTCTGTCCTCCCAGGACGTCACGTTCGACGAGTCGGTCCCCTACTACCGCCTCTTCCCCTACCGCACTCCGTCCCTCCCCCCGCCACCGCTCTTCCTGGTACCAGGTCCCCCCCCGGTAGACCCCCTCCCCCCTCAGGGTCCTGCCCCTTCAGGTGTGTCCCAGGTAGACGCTGTTGAGCCTGTCGAGGTCGCTGGTGACTCTGGTGCTGCTGAGGGTGCTGAGCCTGGGAGTGCTGACTCTGGGGGTGCTGAGCGTGTGGGTGCTACGCCTGGGGGTGCTGAGCCTGAGGGTACTACGACTGGGGGTGCTGAGCCTGGGGGTGCTGAGTCTAGGGGTGCTACGCCTGGGGGTGCTGCGTCTGGGGGTGCTGAGCCTGGGGGTGCTACGCCTGGAGGTGCTGAGCCTGGGGGTGCGGAGCCTGAGGGAGCTGGGCCTGCTGGTGCTGTGCCTGGCGGTTCTCCGGGTGCTTCTTCTCGCCGGGAGCCACTCTCTCCACAGGAGCTGCGTGAGTGGTTTGCCCGGCGCTGGAGGCGAGCTGCTGGAGCTGGAGGAGCTGCGGGTACTGGAGTTTCTGTTGCTGCTGAGGGAGCTGGTGCCACGGGTCCCGGCGGTGCTCGTACTGGGCGTACTGGAGCTGCTGGACCTGCGGGTACTTCTGGAGCTGGAGCTGCTGCGGGTGTTGGCGCGGAGGCTACTGCTGTCGGTCCTGGAGGCGGTCCTGCTGGGGGTACTGCTGGTGCTGCTGGGGGTACTGGAGCTGGAGCTGCTACTGGTGCTGGTGCTGCCACAGGGGGTGCTGGTGCTGTCCCTACTGTGTCTGGAGTCGCCGCGCGGCCTCGGCCGTACTTCGTTCCGCTCCTTCAGCAGGTTCTTGGTCTCCCGTCTTCTACTGGTCCTCCTCCTCCCTTAGAGTGTCCACAGCCTGTCCCGTCGCAGTTACAGTTACAGCCGGCCTCCCCACTGCCTGCTCCGTCTCCCTACACTGGTCCTACTGGAGGTCTTGCTGAGCGTCGTGAGCCTGCGTCTCGCCCTGCGTCGCCTGTCCGTGCTGCTCGCACTAGTGGTCGTGGTTCGCGTCAGCGTCCTCCTCCTGTCCCTGGCACGCACCGGATGTCTCTGCGTCCGTCCACTGCTCCTCTGCGTGCCCCTTTGCCTTCTCCTCCTGAGTCTTCTCTTCCTGCTCTTGCCGACCCGGAGTCGGACTCTCTTCGTGCTGCCAGTCCTACTGTCACGCGTCTCCTTGCTACTGTTGTCACTGACCCTTCCTTAGAGTCCACTGCTGCGTCTGCCCTAGTTGCTGAGCTCGTCGACTTTGCTGCTCGCTGTCGCCTAGACTATGTCGCCAGTCTTGTTGCTGAGTCTGAGTCTGTCTGTCCTCCGTCCGTCGGGGGTGAGTGTGCCCTTGGCACGGACGTCCTTGAGGACAGGCAGGAGGAGTTCCAGTGCTTGGCCGCTGCTTCACCTCATCTCGTGTCCGTACTGCTTACCCCTGAGGGAGACCCGGATGCACTTGACATCCCGACTCCGCGCTCTTACGCGGAGGCGATAGAGGGTCCCTACTCCTCTCAGTGGCAGGCAGCTATGGACGCAGAGATGGCTTCCTGGAAGTCCACAGGCACCTACGTTGACGCTGTTCCCCCTCCTGGGGCGAACATCGTCAGTGGCATGTGGATTTTCAGGGTGAAGCGGCCGCCGGGTTCTCCGCCTGTCTTCAAGGCGCGTTACGTGGCTCGAGGCTTCAGTCAGCGGCAGGGAGTTGACTACTTTCAGACCTTCTCTCCCACCCCGAAGATGACCACTCTTCGGGTACTGCTGCACGTAGCTGCTCACCGTGACTACGAGCTACACTCTCTTGACTTCAGCACTGCTTTCTTGCAGGGCAGCCTGCACGAGGAGATCTGGCTGCGTCGCCCACCTGGTTTCACTGGGTCTTTTCCTCCTGGCACCCAGTGGAGCCTACGGCGGCCAGTCTACGGTCTCCGCCAGGCACCGCGTGAGTGGCACGACACACTGAGGACTACACTTGCGGCTCTTGGGTTTGCTCCCTCTACTGCCGACCCGTCGCTGTTTCTGCGCACCGACACTTCTTTGCCGCCGTTCTACATCCTCGTGTACGTCGACGACTTGGTCTTTGCCACAGCTGACACTGCTGGACTCGCCCACGTGAAGTCCGAGCTGCAGAAGAGACACACGTGCACTGACCTGGGTGAACTGCGCAGCTACCTTGGCTTGCAGATCACTCGGGACAGAGCACGCCGCACCATTACCCTGACTCAGTCACACATGGTGCAGCAGGTCCTTCAGCGCTTCGGCTTCACGTACTCCTCGCCTCAGGCCACTCCTCTGCCTACTCGCCACTCGCTCTCAGCTCTGCCTTCGGATGAGTCCGTAGAGTCGAGTGGCCCGTACCCAGAGCTTGTTGGCTGCCTCATGTACCTGATGACCTGCACACGACCTGACCTTGCATACCCTCTTAGCATTCTCGCACGCTATGTTGCTCCTGGGAGACACAGACCGGAGCACATGGCTGCAGCGAAGAGGGTGTTGCGCTACTTGTGCAGTACGTCGGGCATGGGGCTTGTGCTTGGAGGGCAGAGTCCAGTGGTCCTTACTGGGCACGCAGACGCTTCTTGGGCTGACGACCAGGCTACGCAGCGGTCGTCACAGGGTTACACCTTCAGCCTTGGTTCCGGCTCTGTTTCGTGGCGGGCTACTCGCTCGTCTTCTGTTCTCGGCTCCAGTTGTGAGGCTGAGATCTACGCAGGAGCCATGGCTGCACAGGAGCTTCGCTGGCTCACCTACCTGCTGACTGACCTCGGAGAGCCGCCTCGTTCTCCTCCAGTGCTGTACGTAGACAACAAGGCCATGCTGGCCTTGTGTCGGGAGCAGCGACTGGAGCACAGAACGAAGCACATTGCTCTCCGCTACTTTCTTGCTCGTGAGCTGCAGCAGCGTGGTCAGCTGCGTCTTGCGTACGTGGCCTCTGAGGCCAACACTGCTGATATCTTCACCAAGGCGCTTGCGCCTTGTGACCATCAGCGCTTCTGTACTCAGCTGGGCCTTGTGCCTACCTTGCCTCACTTGCTCACCTCTTGACCGTGCTTGTACTGTTACATATATATATACCTGCTCTTGCTTGTCTAGCCTTTTTATATATATGTACTCCTGCATGTGAACTGGCCTTGTGGCCTTGAACTTGTGCTCGGAATGTGTGGTGACTTTGTGATCCACCCTGAGCTTGCTTTGCTTTGCTTTACTTGACTGGTCTTGTGACCCCTTGTTCTCCCCCACTTTGCCTATGGGGGTGTGTCAGAACATTATAGCTCATGCATATTGTGTAGGCTATAGTGGGGTAGCCCATAAGGGGTACAACCCAATTAGGGTCATTACTTGTACCCAATTCATTCATAGTTCATTCATTCCTTGTTTCTTCTCAAGAACGACACAAGAAAAGGGCACCAGTACCAGAGTTTGCCTTTCACACTCAGCGGCGCCACAACAACAACCGTCAACACGAGCATCAAGCACGAAGATGCGTACCACCGTTCTGTCACCTCTGTCAAACGTCAGGACACTCTCGTGTTCAGTGCCCGAATCAACAGCAATCAATGCCACCACCACGTCAGCTTCGACCTTCAAGCAGCCAAGTGGCCTCCACACAGCCACATCCCTTCAACCAGGCGCAGTCTTCAACGTCAACATCACAACCTGCACAAGGAACAAGAAACATCGTAAGTTGCATGGCAAGAACGGTCTCCTGCACCACTGAATCACCACCGACTTACTCACCAGAAGAACTGCTCGACGAACGCACACCTCGTTGCGAATCGCTGGAACCAAATCCGACATACGCGGCCATTGCTCAGAGCGAGCCGTCCGGCCAAGACACTTGGTTCTTAGACAGCTGCTGCAGACAACACATGTGCTCTTCAAATCGCTTTGTTCAACGGGAACAACGTCTCAACCGGGAAGTCGTGATAACCATCGCCAACAACCAGAACCTGCGCACACGACGACAAGGAGTGGTTCAACTGCAGTCCCGCTAGACTAACGTTATCTAGCAGATGTCAAAGGTCCTGATCGCAGAAGGACTCGGCTACAACTTACTCAGCGTAAGCCAGCTCATGGCAAAGGGGGTTCACCTCGAAGCCGACAGCACCACTCAGGAGTTCAAACTGTACCACGGGAAGGGCGGACTTTACATCGGGAAGGCGGTTCTGAAGAACAACGTCTTCGTCCTCGACTTCGTCCCAGATCAAGGCACTGCTGACAGCGACGCGATAGTCAATTTCACCACTTGGACGCACCCGCCGGATCTCGACCCCGACTTCAGTCTCGGAGGCTTCTGGCACTCGTACACCATACCTGAAGCAGAACGAACAAGGGTGTTAGCGGTAATACAGCAGACAACAGCAGTAGTAGCAACATCGGCAGAAGCAGCAGCAACATCAGCAGAAGCAAAAGCAACAACATAGACAACAACACCAGCATCAATCGTCGGCCCTTCATCAGCACCACCTCCCATCAACGACTCCACACCAACTCCCGCTCAACAGCTGACTCTTGCTCCACGTGACGTCCACAGAAGCGCCAACATCACCGCAAGCTTCTATTCCAATTCCGACCTGTACACGCGATCACCTGGACATCGCGCTGATGAATCACTGTGGCATCAAAGGTTAGGACATCCTAGCAACACGACACTGAACAACACGATAAGAGCAGGAGTTCTCGACAAAGACTCACTACTCTTACCAGACGGCTGAGAACTTCAACGAGTCCGTGGAACCTGCTTTACCTGCCCTGAAGCCGACTTACCTCATCAACCGTTCGTCTCTCACCACAACCCGAGCGCGCCAGCATACACACCACTAGAGAAGGTCTACAGAGACATACTGTACGCCCGCGAAAGCGGACAAGGAGCTTAGAACTATGTGATAACGTTCATCGACGTCGCCACCAGATACGTTTGGCACCTCAACCTACCAAGCCGCGACATGGCCTTCAAAGCCTTCGTCGCATGGCTCCCAGTAGCAGAAAGGGAGTCCGGAGTGAAGCTAAAGAGTTTTCAGTCCGACGGGGGAGGAGAATATCAATCACAGAGGTTCAAGCAATACCTGGCGGAGAGAGGCATCAAGCGACTCATCTCCCTTCCTTACGCTCATCAACAGCAAGGCGTGGCAGAGAGGATAAATCGGACCCTCCAGAACACCATGCGCAAGCTGCTACGTGGCATGCGGCTACCCAGCAGTCAGTGGCCTGAGGCGATGGACCACGCTGTACTGCTGCACAACTTGCTTTCGTCGTCCTCACTCCCGAACAACGCATCACCGCATCTGGTGTGGACAGGAAAGCTGGGCAACACAAAAATGTTACGATTTTTTTGCTGCATGGTACAGTACCGACCCCACACTACACGAGCCGGCCGATTCTCATAACGAGCACAATGGGGTCTACACCTGGGCATCGAAAAACACTACAACGCGTGGAAAAACTCCGACGTCCACTCGAAAGAAACAGTAGCAGCACGTGCAGTTCTTTTCTACGAACGACTCACCCTCCAAACGTACCTGGACAACCTGACAGCAGAACGAGACCCCACGGGCGGCTTCCGTGGCAACCGAGCCTTTGCCTCGCCAGCAGATGAGGCTGACTGGGATGAGCAAAACGTGGACGGAGCATCGGAGGAAGCCAGACCTCTGCCCTACTGCTCAGTACCTGTTCCGATGGATGACGACAACCCTCGCGAGGTGTCAACGCCGAAGTCTACTATGACTTCGCCGACAACGGTTACGTTACACCCCAACCCGTCAACACCAATGTCTCAAAACGCATAGGCCCCAATTTCATACCTGATCCAGAAGCGGGTGATGAAGCAGTCTATCCCGAGGATCCAAGTCTCCCTTGACTCACACAGAGTGGGCTGCAGATTCTCGGACTCGTCACCTCCGTCCATGGAGCGTCGCCGCCGCGAGAGCCTACTACAGTTCAGCAGGCTCTAGGGGGGGAGCACAGGGAAAAATGGCTCGAAGCCATGGACAGGGAGTTAAAGGCTCTGGAAGACCGAAACACCTGGAAGATGGTCCCCATCGGAGCAGTTGCAACAAAACCATACTCACGGGAAAGTGGGTCTTCCGCGTGAAAACAAAGGCAGACGGAACAATCGACAAGTTTAAAGCACGATGGGTCGTGCACGGTTTCGACCAAGAGCACGGACAGGACTTAACCGAGACTTTCGCGCCGGTCAGTCGACATACCTCTCTGCGGATTCTCCTCGCAGTAGCCGCCATGAAGCGGAAGAAGCTCCGCCAAATCGACGTGGCCAATGCGTTCCTCTACGCTCCCGTCGATGCAGAGATTTTCGTCGAGCAGCCGCACGGATCCATCACTGACCCCAACCAAGTCTGTCAGCTACTGAAGTCGCTGTACGGCATCAAACAAGCCCCGCGACTGTGGCAACAGTACCTGCACGCCCAACTGATTTGCATCGGCTTCCAGCAACTGCCACACGATCAAGGGATGTACTGACTCACAAAGGCAGCAGGGTACATCCTGCTCATCGTCTATGTAGACGACCTACTCTACATAGGCTCCACCGACGACATCACCACCTGGTTTGAAGGGGAGCTGCAGCAGGATCTATCACTTACAGTTTCCTCCACCGTGACCCAATACCTGGGGCTCAACATACTCGACGGAGAGAACGCGATCTACCTCAGCGCCGAAAAATACGCTGACACCATCGCAAAACGCTTCGGAATAATGCCAGCCGCCATCTCCACGCCTTATCGCTACACCGCGGGAAATCACCAGGGAGAATCTAATCCGCTCGGACCTGCCGGCATACGCGACTACCAGCGAAAACTGGGATGCTTGCTTTTCGCAGCCGTCACCTGCCGACCGGACCTGTCATACTCAGCGAGCGAACTCGCTACCTATCTCAAAAGGCCTGAAGCAGAGCACATGGCAGAACTCGATCGCGCGCTTCACTACCTCGTCATCACACCGGCAGTCGGCCTAACCTACCACAAAACTGCAACCACGACTCCAAAACTGATCGGCTATGTGGATTCCGACCATGCAGGCGACTCCGACAACAGACGATCACGCACCGGCTACATCTACCGACTTGAGCCCGTCGGTCCTATCTCGTGGCAGTCGAGCAAGCAAGAGCTAATTGCTCTCTCTTCAGCTGAAGCAGAATACATTGCACTCTGCTCAGCCACCAAAGAAGGACTATACCTTCGCAAACTACTGGAAGAAGCAAAGCTGGCCCAGTTACCCAACTTCTCCCTCTTCTGCGACAACCAATCTGCAATTCGCATAGCAAACAAGAACGGGTTTGCGAACCGAACGAAGCACATCGCCTTGCGATACTTCTTCGTGAAAGACGAGATCGAGAAAGGAAGACTCGAGCTATCCTACTGCCCCACGTCCGAGATGGCAGCAGATTACTTGACCAAGAAACTCGGAAAGCAGAAGTTCGAGTACTGCATGCCGCTGACTGGACAAGGCCACGTCACCAGCAATGAAAGCAACGACACTCCAGAAGCGAAGGGGAGTGTTGGAAACATATAGTTCGCGCTTCTGATGTGTCGAGCACTATAACAACAAACGAAGCAGACTCACAGTGAAGCAACACCGAGTCAACCGAGCTACAGTGAAGCGGTTGACAAAAGGGACAATAGCAAGAAGTTGACGCGAAGGTCAAAGGTCAGTGACCTCTGACTCGACAAAAACACCACGACAGCAAGGACAAATAACTGACTTGCTATTGAGCAGTTACCCGAGTCGTCGCTGTATCGAACCGCATCAGCAGTTACAATTGCAGTTAGTGAAACCTTCCATATTCCCTGTAATCATATAAAAGCCCTGTATCTCTATGCTATAATCAACTTATCTTATTCTCACATACCAGTGCAAGGTGGTTCAACCAGTCTCATTAAGACGCTTCCGCTAATACATCATCATCCTGAGCCTTAGTCATTGAAACGATAATAAGGGCTTTCTCAGCCCAGCAAAAAGAATGATTGCTACCATACATGCTGGAAGGTCGAGTTCCGAATTCATACCTGCACAGATACGCCTGCCCAAACCGAAGGGCAGCACGTCAACATTCTGCCCTGTAACATCATGGGCAGATGGGCCAGAAAAACGGCTAGGATCAAACTCATGGGGGTTGGTCCAGACCGTTGGATTGTGGGCGAGACCCCATGCGTGGCTGGTGTATCCGCCTATAGCGACTCTGGCAGATTACAGGTGAGGGATGAGGAGCGGTACTGGGGGGTGGAGCCTCGGAGTTTCCTCAATCACTGCTTGAAGATAAAGCAAATTCTGAACTGAGAGAGATGCCTTTCCAACCAACGCCTTCCTTCCCATAAGATTTTCCTGCTGCTTCTTCCGACGCCGCTGCTTTTGTGGCGCCACCTTTCCCAGCACAGACTGGGTTCAATCGAACAACGCTAGTAGCAGCACGCTTCTCACTGTAACCAGCAAAAGAACAAGCAATGCTGTTATAGTTACCAGCAGAAGCATGGGACACAGTAGCAGCAGCTGTATGGAAAGAGAGTACAGGGACAGAGACTGGGACATGGAGAGGGACAGGGACAGAGGATCAGCAACAGCTGCAGCAACAGCTGCAGCAGCAGCAGGCAGCAGGCAGAAACGGTAACAGAAGCCTTAAAACGAGCAGGAGGAGGAGCAGCAGCGACCACAGGATTCGCCTTTAGAACCCTCCTCCTCCTCCTCCTCCTCCTCCTCCTCCTCCTCCTCATCACCACCACCATTCGGAGTGGCTTAGACAGCTAGTAACTCCATAACTCCAGTACCAGCTCAACCCCTCGTGCAGCAACCCTTGCAGCACAGCTTGCAGCACCCCTTGCATCTCATGCTCCTGAAGTAGAAACCACTGCCCCTGCCACTGCCTTCCTCTCCCTCACCACAATCCTCAGCAGTTTAGCCAGAGCCATGGTCAGCCCAAAATTTTCTGTCATGTCCACTCCTCCAGCTGCCCGCACATCTTCGGGCAGCTTGAAATCAAACCGCCGAACGAAATTTGCCAGCAGGCGGGCAGACAGATCCAGCCCCAGGTTTGTGCCAAGGCACCCGCGCCTGCCCAAACCGAAGGGCAGCAGGCTGAAATTTTGTCCGGTCACGTCAGGGGCAGCAGGGCCAAGGAACCGGGAGGGATCAAATTCGTGCGGGTTGATCCAAACCGTTGGATCATGGGAGAGAGCCCAGCCATTGATCTGAATCATGGTGTTGGGTGGGATGTGGTAACCACCTATAGTTACGCTGCCAGTTGTCAGGTGGGGAACTAGGAATGGGGCAACAGGGTGATGCCTAAGTGTTTCTTTTATGACAGCCTGCACATACGGCATTTCCGCTACTGGAAGGGAGACCGGAGGATCCGAACCTCCTACTGCAGCCACCCCAGTTTCCGCGGATGCCCTTGCTGACGTGGCATAAGCTTCATCCACCTCAGTGCGGAGCCTTTCCAGCAGGTCCGGATGCTGCGCCAGCTCAGCAAGCGCCCACTCCACGGTCTTGGCGGTGGTATCAGTCCCGGCCATCATCATATCAATCGCCAGCATCAGCATCTCGTCTTGGTTCATCTCATCCTCTCCATCCCCTTCAATCTCTAATAAAGTATCAGCAAGAGTGGTTTCTTCCACCAAAATCACGTTTTCTTCGTTTGAGGAACATTTCTTTTGCAGCAGGAGTTGGCGTCGCTCCGCGATGCACGCGCCCATGAGCCCGAACAGCTGCGGCGCGAGGCACAACGCGCGCGCGTACATGCGCAGCGGGTCCCAGTGGCTCAGCCACGGCACGTAATCCGCGAGATTGAATGCTCTCGTGAGAGAAAATCCCTCCTCTAGTATCGCAAACGCCACCTCTCCTTCCGTCGCCTCCGTTGGAGATAATAAGTTATTCTTATCAGTACGACATTCCACTTCAGCCGCTGCCGCATCTTCAGAACCGGTAGCTGGAGCTGCGGCCGCGTCAGCAGCGGCGTCGCGTCGAATCTCGCCGCCGCATTTCTCGCCGCTCATTGCGGCGATGCGCGCGTTCCAATCGATGCGCATCGCGGCGTCGAGAAGCGCCTTCGGCGTGGCGCTCGCTGCGCCGCGAATCGACGAATAGCCGAAGCGCTTCCCGACGGTCATGCGCATAATATTGTTGAGCGTCGGGCGACTTAAATACCTTCGCCACTTCTATGATTTCTACTAAGTAGCAGCAACCGTTTTAGTCACATCCGAAGTATTAGTTATTGCGTCAGCAGCGATCGCATCGAGCATGTCACGAACCTCCTCCTCTCGCACGAGAAGGCTCTCCTGCAGTTTCTTCGCAGACAGAAGGTGAAGCGTCGCCAGCCGTCGCAACTTTCGCCAACGGTCGTTGGGCTGCGAAAACACTATATTTTTCCCGCCGAGAGAGAAAATCTCCAATGTGCGAATCATTGGGCGGGATGAGCAGAGCTTGTCATTCGTTTTAAGCACCTCACGAGCCAGCTCCGGCGACGAAATCACCACTGACGGCGAGGAACCGAACCAAACGGTCAGGATCGGACCGTACCCGTCGGCCAGCTTTGCTAGGGAGCGGAATGGAAGCGTTCCTAGGTCCGGGAGGTTACCGAGGATAGGCCGGGGGGGAGGGAGCGACGGCGGCGGAGGAAGGAGAGCCAGGAAGTGGAAACGAGAACCGCGACTGCTGCGATAAAGGCTGCGACGAGGCCTGACGCTACGCGGAAGTCTCCGCCTGATGCCGTCGCGTTGGGGAAAAGATGCTGGGCGGTGTTGATCTCGCTGGTGAACCAGCCCGTCCCAGGAAACGAATTCCCAGCCGCCATGGTGACTGAGGATTTCTGGCAACAAGCGTTCTGAAAACGCAGAAAGGGCAAAAGCCGGAGACTATCAGCAGAACCTCCCCAGTACGTGCGGAGATGGGAAGGGAATGCTGAGAACCGAGAGGGAACAAGGTTTGTGCATGCGGAATAACTGCAGTGTTGTATGAACTCTGTTTCTGCTCAAAACCCTACTCAAACGTAGAGAATTAAAAATAAGCCGCTCTAACACATACAGAAACGCACTTCACCGCAATAAAGCGAGCTCGCTCAAGCTAGGACTGTGGGAAGACAGATTCGCTGGGACTCATGCGCGCACATTTTATGCGGTTTCCTGAAGCGTTTTGATTCGCTAGCGCGGCTGCCTGCAGGTTCAAGACTGGGCGATACACTTAACCGTTTTCGCACGCAATGAAGAGGCGACCGGTTTCGCACGCAAGGCCGTTTCGTTCGCAAGCAAGCCTGGCTTGGCGACAAAACGAACGCGATCGTTACAGGTGAGCGAAAACTTGCGGAAGCTCTTGGGTGTGTCGTGAAGTGATGTGTCCGTTTTTGCCGATGTAAGGAAAATTCATTTTCCTACTTCGCGTCCCTGCTTACCGCGTACATGACCGTTCCCGCCATCGGCACCCATCCGTGAAACGTTACCCGCTCGCGACATTCGCATCGGCCACGACTCCCCCCACTGTTCACGATGCGACCCAACCTAACGGTTCGGTTGGTAACCCGCGCTCCGGACCTCCGCCTCGACAACTTCCCAAACCTCAGCGCTAGGCCCGTAGCGCACCCCAATTTCCCGCATTACAGTTACCATGCTAGCTTCGCTATATAACTTCGCTCATGCTTTTCGCTCAACTGTATTGTTTTGCTTCGATAGTGCAATTCTCGCTCGCTCACTCAATTGCACACGTAACACTTGGTATTCAGAGCCTACGATCTCCTCTCGGACCGCGCCCACACTTTCGTTCCCTCATTATCTCAAATTTGGGGGGGGGTAGACGTCTCTCAGCGAACAAGCACCGCCGGTCGAAGTGCTCTCTCGTAAGCATGCACGGCCACGATAGAGGCTCTCGTTGAGCTTGCCCAACACCCCCGCCATGGCCGAAATCAATCTTGCGACATTGACGCAGGAGCAACTCGACCGTCTCGTGCGCCAACTCCAAGATTCGGCGCTCGAAATCGCGACACTCACGGCGGAACGTGACTCCGCCCGCCAGCAATCAACAGTGAATGCACCAGCACCATCACAAGCACCCGCAAATGCACCTGCGCAATCAGAAGAACCGATCGTCATCTCATCACGCACACCGACGCAACACGACAGCGTGGGACAGCGCTCAGGCGCAGCCAGTGATGGCGCTGCTCAATCGATGCCTGGCATGGAGAGAAATAGGGCCGCACCAAGCTCGCGTGGGCCTCGCGAAGCTCGTCGGCACGTGAAATTTGCAACAAGTGGCAGCCACGACATCATGGCACCAATGCCACTCAAGCCCGCCCTGTTTCGATCCGAGCCAACGTGGAGGTCCGACGGTTCAATCGTGGGTCTTAATGATGAACGTTTTCTTCGACGCGAATTACGTCGAGTCGGACGCAGCGAAGATTCGCTACGCTGTTTCGCTGCTGAGGGGCCCCGCCATGGACTGGTGGCGAGTCATCGTGACGTCGCCACGCGCCTACGAGCCACTGTCGCAAGAGGAAGAGCCCACGGGCCCAGCCGTCACCTGGAGTTCATTTTGCGAAACCGCCCAGTACAGCACGTGGGATGCGTGGTGCGCAGGGCTTCGAGCGCGCTTCGAGCCGATCGTGGCTTCTATTTCGGCGCGTCAGAGACTGCGTACTTGGCGGCAACTCGGGTCAGTTCAAGATTACACGAGCGGTTTTCTCGCATTATGCGAGCAAGTCGGCTACATGCACGAAGCGGAACGGGTGGACCGTTACGTCGGAGGGCTGAAGTCGGACATCTCGCACGAAATCATGCTGCGCGGGCTCTCGAATTTTAACGAGATCCTCGCGCTCGCCGAGAAAATCTACATTTCACGCCGTCCGAGACCGGGGTCCTATTACGGACATCGCCCTAGGGGACCGATCGAGCACGCCACCGTACACGCCGTTGCGGCGAATGCAGCTGCCGCGCCGTTTAAGGGGCGCTGCTTTGCTTGCAACAGGCCAGGCCATCGCAAAAGCGAGTGCCCAGAGGAGCTAAGGCGCCGCGGAGCAGAGCAGGGGAGGGAGTCTCAGAGGCAGGGAAACGCCAGCAGTCAGTAGAAGTTGGGCCAACTACTGACGAGACTGCCTGCTCGCCCAACCTCACCGACCCTCACCGAGTCACAGTACCGATTCACGCTATCGATCGGGCTCGGGTGAATAAGGAGGGTACAGCGACGGATTGCCCAGTACTGATTCACGGGAAAATACAGGGAGCAGCAGTGAAGATTTTTATTGACGGAGGAGCAAGTCACAGCTTAGTTAATACCGCAACCGCACGGAAGCTGCAGCTGACACTTAGTCGGTGTTTACCGGAGATAGATGCACGCTTAGTCGACGGCACGCCGCTGGCCATACGGGAGAAGGTGGAAAGAGTAAAAATCCGCTGCGGGGGGGACTTTGGGTTTACACAGGAAATGCTCGCGACGACAGTGGATGGGCATGACATATTACTGGGACGTGACTGGCTGCGACGGTATAACCCGCGAATCGACTGGACGACAGGTAGCTGCACTGTGCGAAGTAGCGGCAACTGGGTTGTGCTACCTCGCTGGCAGTCGCCCGAGTCTTCAACGGTCCACGCCAACGCCATCACGATGAAACGGGCTGTCGCCGCTGGAGCTGACGTGTACGCAATGGATATAGCGTTGGTAGGAGAAGCAGAGCAGCCGAGCGATTTTTAGAAACTGTTGGCAGCGGTACCGCCCGAACTACAGGAACTGTTGAAACGGTACCCGGGGATTTTTCCAGACGATTTACCAGAGGGCTGCCACCTCAGCGGGCACATGACCACCGAATAGAGTTAGAACCGGGGGCACAGCCAACTGTACAGTGAAAATTCCGACTGACACAGCCAGAGCTCGATGAACTGAGGAAGCAGTTAGATTACCTGTTAGAGAAAAAAATCATCCGATCGAGCTCGTCACCGTTCGCCGCACCGATACTATTCACACCGAAAAAAGACGGGGGTTTTCGCATGTGTATCGACTACAGAGCACTGAACAGGGTAACAATCAAGTCGCGATACCCCATTCCCCGCGCCGACGAACTGATAGATCAACTGCGAACAGCACGGGTCTTTTCGAAAATTGACTTACGCGGAGGTTACCACCAAATTCGGGTCGAACCATCGGACTGCGTATGGGTCATTCGAGTACACCGTGATGCCATTCGGGCTGACCAACGCATCGGCGACATTTCAGATGACCATGAACGAGGCCTTTAGGCCGCTCTTAGATAAATTCGTGATAGTTTACCTCGACGACATCCTAGTTTACAGTCGCGATAAGCAGCAGCACTTAGCAGATCTGGAAGCAGTATTTAAAGTTTTAGACGAGCACAGACTACTGACCAAGGGTTCCAAGTGCGAGTTCTTCCAGGATAGGTTAGAGTTTTTGGGGCACGTTATTTCGGAGGCTGGGGTTGAGATCGACCCAAAAAAGCTGGATACGGTAAAAGCATGGCACCCCCCGACGAACATCACGGAGCTGCAGAGTTTTTTAGGGTTCGTTAATTATGTGTGTCGGTTCGTCCCCGACATGGCACGGTTAACTGCCCCACAGACAGATTTACTGCGGAAGGGGGTCGCTTTTACGTGGGGGGAGAAAGAGCATGCTGCCTTCTCTGCCCTGAAAAATGTTCTCTGTTCACCGCCCGTACTGCGCATCGCCGAACCACACCACCCATTCGAAGTAGTTACAGACGCAAGCGACATCGCCATTGGAGCCGTACTGCTACAGGATTTTGGCAACGGTTTACAGCCCATCGCATACGAGTCACGAAAACTGCATCCGCCCGAGAAGAATTACCCGATACACGACCGCGAAATGCTCGCGATCGTGCTGTCAAAGTTATATGCTATAGTCTGTGTAGGCTGTAGTGGGGTAGTTCATATAGGGTACAACACTTCTAGGTTTCCTACTTGTACCCAACTGCTTGCTCAATCAATCACTCCTTCCTAAAATAAATAAATAAATATTAAAACAAAAAAAGAGGAGCCCTAGGTGCTGCTGCCCTAGGAGCTACTACTGCTGCTACAGCTGTTACTGCTGCTACTGCTGCTACTGGCGGTGGCCAGATGCAGCTCCAGCGACGTCCGCGCGAGTCCCTCACGCCCCAGCAGCTTCGTGAGTGGTACACTAGTTGGGGTTGTGGCGGCCGCCGTAGTGGCAGTCGCCCTGGAGCTGGTCAGTCGGGTGCTTCTGGCAGTGGCCAGATGCAGCTGCAGCGGCGTCCGCGCGAGACCCTTACGCCCTAGCAGCTTCGTGAGTGGTACGCTAAGAGTAGAGGGTCTCATAGTACCGTTCGCTGCCCGTACGTCATTCGCACAGGTGATCGGGCTGGTCAGACGTGTGGGACGATTGGTCACACACAGTCCCGCTGCTTCGCCTGTCTGAGCGACGCCTGGCGTACCAGGTTTGGCGACGAGGCTGAGCTCCCCGACTGGGTGGAGCTGCTAAGGCAGCGGGTGGATATCTTTGCTCTTGACTATGATGCTATCCTCACTGCCATGTATGCATTGTCTACTAGTGCTGAGGGTGCCTGTTACCTGTGTGTCCCGCCTGACCCAGGTATAGAGTCTGCTGCTCTAGATGCTGGTGCGGCTGCTGCTCTAGGTGCTAGTGAGTCTGCTGCTCCAAGTGCTGGTGAGTCTGCTCTCTCTGGTACTGCGCCTGCTGAGGTCTTGCACACCTTCACACTTGACTCAGGTGCTTCCCGCTCTTTCTTTCGCGACAGCACCACACTCACGCCGCTCAGTCGGCCAGTTGCAGTCTCCCTGGCGGACCCCTCTGGGGGCCCCGTCCTTGCGCACTCCTCCACGATCCTGCCGTGTCCTGCGGCCCCGTCGGGCTTATTGTCGGGACTCCACCTCCCCTCGTTCTCTACGAACTTGGTGAGTGGAGCTGACCTCCAGGACGTGTGGGTTGACCACCCCGGGAGGTCAGCGTGACCCACTGTACTTGCTCTCGGACCGGCCGCCACCTGGCCACGTTCACCCGTCGGCCTGGGTCGAGCCTCTACACACTGACTACTGTGTCTCCTCCTGTCACTGCGTCTGGTCAGGTAGCCGCGTCTGTTCAGGTGTTTGCGGCTGCGTCCAGGTCTAGTCCGGCGTCTGCCCCCTGCTCGTGTCGTCCTCTGTCACACGAGACTCTTCTTTGGCACCACCGTCTTGGTCACCCCTCCCGGCCTCGTCTCCAAGGTATGGCCTCTCGTGTCCTTGTCTCAGGTCTCCCCCCGTCCCTCCCTCCCCTTCCTCCGGGGCCTGCCCCTACCTGTGTTCCTTGTGTTGAGGGCCGGCAGTGCGCCGCTCCTCACTCCTCTGAGTTCCCTCCGACAGAGGCTCCTCTGCAGACTCTCCACATGGACGTGTGGGGCCCAGCCCGCGTCCGTGGACAGGGTCACGAGCGTTACTTCCTGCTGGTCGTTGACGACTACTCGCACTACACCACTGTCTTCCCCTTGCGCCGCAAGGGTGAGGTCACTGAGGTGTTGATCGACTGGATCCGCGCTGCTCGTCTCCAGCTCAGAGAGAGTTTCGGCTCGGACTTTCCTGTTCTGCGTCTGCACTCAGACAGAGGTGGTGAGTTTTCCTCCGACCTTCTGAGGGCTTTCTGTCGTGCGGAGGGCATCCGCCAGATGTTCACGCTTCCGGCCTCCCCACAGCAAAATGGGATTGCTGAGCGCCGCATTGGCATGGTCATGGACGTCGCTCGCACGTCCATGATCCATGCGGCTACTCCCCATTTTCTGTGGCCGTTCGCGGTTCAGTACGCTGCGCATCAGATCAACCTTCAGCCTCATGTCTCCTTGCCGGAGACCACACCTACACTGCGGTGGACGGGAAAGGTTGGTGATGCGTCTGTGTACCGTGTCTGGGGATCTCGAGCTTTTGTCCGCGACACTTCCGCGGACAAGCTGTCCTCTCGTGCTGTTCCCTGCGTTTTCCTTAGCTTCCCCCCTGACGCGCTTGGGTGGCAGTTTTACCACCCCACCTCGCGCCGTGTTCTGTCCTCTCAGGACGTCACGTTTGACGAGTCGGTATCTTACTACCGTCTCTTTCCCTACCGCACTGCCCCTCTCCCCCCCCCGCCGCTCTTCCTAGCACCAGGTGCTCCTCCGGTAGACCCCCTCCCCCCTCAGGGTCCTGCCCCCTCTGGTGTGTCCCAGGTAGACCCTGTCGAGCCGGTCGAGGTAGCTGTCGACTCTGGTGCTGCTAGGGGTGCTGAGCCTGCGGGTGCGGGGCCTGGGGGTGCTGAGCCTGGGGTTGCTGAGTCTGAGGGTGCGGAGCCTGGGGGTGCTGAGCCTGCGGGTGCGGGGCCTGGGGGTGCTGAGCCTGGGGTTGCTGAGTCTGGGGGTGCGGAGCCTGGGGGTGCTGAGCCTGGGGGTGCTGAGTCTGGGGGTGCTGAGCCTGAGCGCGCTGTGTCTGGAGGTCCTTCGGGTGTCTCGTCACGGCGGGAGCCCCCCTCTCCACAGTGGCTGCGTGAGTGGTATGCTCGACGCTGTAGCCGTGCTGCTGGTGCTGGAGCTGCTGGAGCCGCTGGTTCTAGAGGTGCTCGTGCTGGAGGTAATAGCGCTACTGGAGGTCCTGCTGGTGTTGGAGCCGCTGGAGGTGCTGGAGCCGCTGGAGGTGCTGCTGGAGCCGCTGGAGGTACTGCTGGTGCTGGAGCTGCTGGAGCCGCTGGTTCTAGAGGTGCTCGTGCTGGAGGTACTGGCGCTGCTGGAGGTCCTGCTGGTGTTGGAGCCGCTGGAGGTGCTGGAGCCGCTGGTCCCGGGGGTGCTCGTACTCGAGGTACTGGAGCTGCTGGGGCTGGTGGTGCTGCAGGAGTTGGAGCTGGAGGTGCTGGAGTTGTTGCTGCTGGAGGTGCTGCAGTTGGTGGTGCTGCGGGAGTTGTCGCTGGAGACCCTGGAGCTGAGGGTACTGGTGCTGTCTCTGCTGTTTCTGGAGGCGCTGCGCGGCCGCGGCCGTACTACGTTCCGCTCCTTCAGCAGGTTCTTGGCCTACCGCCTTCTACTGGTCCTACTCCTCCTTTACTGAGTCCACCGCCTGTCCAGTCGCAATCGCAGTTACTGCCCGCCTCTCCACTGCCTGGTCCTTCTCCTTACTCTGGACCGACTAGAGGTCTTACGGAGAGTCGTGCGCCTGAGTCTCGTCCTGCGTCGCCTGAGTCTCGTCCTGAGTCGCCTGTACGCGCTGTCCGCACTGGTCGTGTTCCGCGTCAGCGTCCTCCTCCTGTCCCTGGCACTCACTATATGACTCTGCGTCCTTCAACTGCTCCACAGCGTGTCCCTCTGCCGTCTCCTCTTGCGTCCTCTCTTCCTGACGGTCCGGACCCGGAGTCTGACTCCCTTCGTGCTGCTAGTCCTACTGTCACGCGTTTCCTAGCCACTGTTGTCACTGACCCTTCGTTTGAGTCCACTGCTGCGTCTGCTCTAGTTGCTGAGCTTGTTGACTTTGCTGCCGCCTGTCGTCTAGACTACGCCGCTATTCTTGTTGCTGAGTCTGAGTCTGAGTCTGTCTGTCCTCCGTCTGTCGGGGGTGAGTGTGCTCTTGACACAGACGTCCTTGAGGACAGACAAGAGGAGTTTGAGTGTTTTGCTGCTGCTTTACCTCATCTCGTGTCCATGCTGATTGCCCCTAAGGGAGACTCGGATGCACCAGACATCCCGACCCCGCGCTCTTACGCAGAGGCGATAGAGGGTCCCTACTCCTCTCAGTGGCAGACAGCCATGGACGCAGAGATGGCTTCCTGGAAGTCCACAGGCACCTACGTCGACGAGGTTCCCCCACCTGGGGCGAACATCGTCAGTGGCATGTGGATTTTCAGGGTGAAGCGGCCGCCGGGTTCTCCGCCTGTCTTCAAGGCGCGTTACGTTGCACGAGGCTTCAGTCAGCGAGAGGGAGTTGACTTCTTCCATACCTTCTCCCCTACCCCAAAGATGACCACTCTTCGGGTGTTGCTGCACGTTGTCGCTCAGCGTGACTACGAGCTTCACTCTCTTGACTTCAGCACTGCTTTCCTACAGGGCAGCCTGCACGAGGACATCTGGCTGCGCCGCCCACCTGGCTTCAGTGGGTCGTTTCCTCCTGGTACCCAGTGGAGCCTCCGGCGGCCAGTCTACGGTCTCCGCCAGGCACCCCGTGAGTGGCACGACACACTGAGGACGACTCTTGCTGCTCTTGGGTTTGCTCCTTCTACTGCTGATCCGTCGCTGTTTCTATGCACCGACACCACTCTGCCGCCATTCTACGTTCTCGTGTACGTAGACGACTTGGTCTTTGCTACTGCTAACACTGAGGCACTCGCCCACGTGAAGTCGGAGCTGCAGAAGAGACACACGTGCACAGACCTGGGTGAGCTGACAAGCTATCTTGGCTTGCGGATCACCCGGGACAGAGCACAGCGCACCATTACCTTGACTCAGTCACACATGGTGCAGCAGGTCCTTCAGCGCTTCGGCTTCACGTACTCCTCGCCACAGTCCACTCCTCTGCCTACCGGTCACTCGCTCTCAGCTCCACCTTCGGACGAGTCCGTAGAGCCGAGTGGCCCGTATCCAGAGCTTGTGGGCTGCCTCATGTACCTGATGACCTGCACTCGACCTGACCTTGCCTACCCTCTTAGCATTCTAGCACGCTATGTCGCTCCTGGCCGACACAGGAAGGAGCACATGGATGCAGCTAAGAGGGTGTTGCGCTACTTGTGCAGTACGTCGGGCATGGGGCTCGTGCTTGGAGGACGGGCTCGAGTTGTCCTCACTGGTCACGCAGACGCTTCCTGGGCTGACGACTTGGCTACGCAGCGGTCGTCACAGGGTTACACCTTTAGTCTTGGCTCCGGCTCTGTCTCTTGGCGTTCTACCCGCTCGTCTTCTGTTCTCAGCTCCAGTTGTGAGGCTGAGATCTACGCAGGGGGCATGGCTGCTCAGGAGTTACGCTGGCTCACTTACCTGCTGACCGACCTGGGAGAGCCGACTCGTTCTCCTCCAGTGCTGTACGTCGACAACAAGGCCATGATTGCCTTGTGTCAGGAGCACAGACTGGAGCACAGCGCTCTGCGCTACTTCCTTGCTCGAGAGTTGCAGCAGCGTGGTCAGCTTCGTCTTGCTTACGTGGCCACTCGGGCCAACACTGCTGATGTCTTCACCAAGGCGCTTCAGCCTTGTGATCATCAGCGTTTTTGTACTGTTCTAGGCCTTGTGCCTACTGTGCCTCACTTGCTTACTTCTTGACTCTGCTTGTACTGTGATCTCTATACCTATACCTGCATGCTTGCACTTGCTAGGTTGTGATCACTGTATTGCTTGTTTTCCTTTATATAACTCTGCATGTGAACCGGCCTTGTGGCCATTTGCTTGTGCTCAGACTGCGTGGTGACGTCGTGATCCACCCTAAGCTTGCTTTGCCTTTCTTGACCGGTCTTGTGACCTCTTGTTCTCCCCCACTTTGCCTATGGGGGTGTGTCAAAGTTATATGCTATAGTCTGTGTAGGCTATAGTGGGGTAGTTCATATAGGGTACAACACTTCTATGTTTCCTACTTGTACCCAACTGCTTGCTCAATCAATCACTCCTTCCTTCACTATTCTGACACGTGCATGCGTTCAAGGTCTGGCGCTGTTACTTGACCGGCGCAGACGTGATAGTACGGACAGACCACAGATCCCTACAGTACCTCCGCGCACAGCCCCACCTCAACCCACGACAGATTCGCTGGCTCGATTTCCTCGAGTCCAATTTCCACTACACGGTCACCTATAAAAAGGGAGCATCGAATATTGCCGACGCACTGACCCGCCCAACTGCCCAGATCCACGCCATACTACTCGCACAGACCAGCCCGCTACTGACAGGCCTATTTACCCACGGGTATCAGACAGACCCCTTCTTTACTGGAGGCAACTCACAGCAGTTCGAGCAGCAAAAGGGGTATACTACGTAAAAGCCAGCACCGACCGCATCTGGGTACCGGGCTACACTTTACTAAGGGAACTGTTACTACAGGAGGCACACGACGGGGTTACCTCAGGACATTTCGGAGTAGAGAAAACACGGCAGCAGCTGCAGCGGTATTACTACTGGCCCGAGATGCTGACCGACGTGCAACGACACGTGGCATCGTGTCCCACCTGCCAGCTCATGAAATCGTCACGACAACGACCGGCAGGACAGCTGCAGCCGATACCACCCCCAGAGCGTGCTTGGCAGCAGGTGACGATGGACTTCGTCACGGGGTTACCGGCTGGGGCAAGTGGGAACGACGCGATCTTGGTCGTCGTCGATCGGCTGACAAAAATGGCACACTTCGCAGCCTGCAAGAAATCAATCACAGCCGAAGAAACAGCTCGGCTCTTCATCGCCACCATCGTTCGACTTCACAGGATACCAGCGGCGATCGTCAGCGACCGTGACACGAAATTTACCAGCAACTTCTGGCGGAACCTGTGGCAGCAGTTCGGCACAAGACTACAGTTCAGTTCATCATACCACCCCGAAACCGACGGACAGTCAGAACGGACAAATCAGACCATGGAATAGCTCATCCGAGCCACGTGCGACGACCCGACCACGTGGGAACAGCAACTGCCACTCATCGAGTTCGCGTACAACAACTCGCCATCTGCCACGACCCAACAGTCACCATTTTACCTGAACTACGGACAAGACCCCACAGTACCCATGACCCCGAATCCCGACAACCCAGTCCCACGCGCACAACAGTTCGCAGAAATACTGCAAGCAGTACGGACCCGAGCAGCAGAAGCAATAAAAAAATCAAACATCATCGCTAAGCGCAACGCCGACCGACACCGCCGTCCCGTCACTTACCAACCCGACGACCTGGTATTACTCGACGCCCAAAACCTCCGCCTGCCCATCACCCCAAAACTCCGCCCCCGATATTGCGGGCCATTTCGCATCAGCCACATGATCACACCCGTCACCGCCCACCTCCTCCTCCCTGCTGACTGGTACGTCAGCCCGTCATTTCACGTCAGCCTGCTTCGCCCATACGTGCCATCCACCAGCCAACTGCCTCGCAACCGCCCCGCCAGCATGACACGACCACCGACAGAGCCAATCATCATGCCCGAAAAAATACTGAGCCACCGAGTACGTGACCCACGGGGAGCCCGCAGGAGCGAATTCCTCATCCGCTGGAAAGACCGCACGCCCACCGAAGACAACTGGGTTCCCCTGGACAGAATTGAGAATCACCCTGTCATGACTGAGTATCTGCGTAGCCGAAACTTTCGAGATGTACATGCGCTCTCGTAAGAGGGGCCTCCTTGGGGAGGGGGGTAGTGTAAGGAAAAATCATTTTCCTTACTTCGCGTCCCTGCTTACCGCGTACATGACCGTTCCCGCCATCGGCACCTATCCTCTCAAGAGTAGAATGCAACGGAATGGTGAGTTTAGGAAACAAGGCAATACAAATAGGCAACCCTAACTGTGTTATACTCTCTAAGGAGCAACTCACTACAGCCTATCACAAATATCAACATTTGACACACCCCCATAGGCTAAGTGAGGGGCACTAGAACAAGTAGGGTGAACAAACGGTCACAAGACCAGTCAGCAAGAAGCAAAACAAGCTCAAGGTGGATCTCAAGGACACCACACAAATTCCGAGCGCAAGCAAGCGGCCACAAGGCCAGTTCAAGAGTTCACTAGGATATATATAGGAAAGCACAACAAGCAGAGCAAGCAACAAGACTACAGCAACCGAGGGCCTACCTCAACAAGCCCCAACTGCACACAGAACCTGTGGTGGTCACCAAGCGCTAGGGCCTTGGTGAAGACGTCTGCAGTGTTGGCCTCTGAGGCCACAAAGTCCAGGCGTGCCTGGCCGCGTCGCTGCAGCTCTCGCAGGAGGAAGTACCTCACGTCAATATGCTTCACTCTGCTCTCCAGTCGAGGCTCTCGACAGAGGAGGATCATGGCCTTGTTGTCAGCGTACAAGGTCGGTGCAGAGCGAGGCCGCTCACCAAGGTCGGCGAGCAAGAAGGTCAACCAGCGAAGCTCCTGTGCCGCCATGGCACCAGCGTAGATCTCTGCCTCTGCACTGGAAGTAGCCACAGACGACGACCGTGTAGACCTCTATGACACAGCACCAGCTCCCAGACTGAAGCAGTAACCCTGAGTCGAGCGCTGAGTCTCCACGTCGTCAGCGTAGGAAGAGTCGCAGTGACCAGTCAACGCCACTGGCTGAGTCCCTCCAAGTACAAGCCCCATGCCCGATGTAGTCGCCAGGTACTTCGCCACCCTCACAGCAGCTGTCCAGTGGACAGGACGGTGTCTCCCAGTCGCAACAAAGCGAGAAAGTATGCTGAGGGGAAAGGCGAGGTCCGGCCGAGTACAAGTCATCAGGTACATGAGGCAGCCCACCAGCTCTGCGTAGGGACCACTGGGCTCAAATGGCTCGTCGGGAAAGGTGCCAGTGAGTCTGTGGTCAACAGCAAGAGGTGTGGGCTGTGTGGTGGAGAACTGGAAATCGAACCGCCGAAGGACCTGCTGCACCATATGTGACTGAGTCAGTGTGATGGTGCGAGCGGCTCTGTCCCTGGTGATCTGCAGGCCAAGGTAGCGCTGCAGTTCACCTAGGCCAGTGCACTTGTGTCTCTTCTGCAGTTCGGACTTCACCTGAGCCAGAGCTGCCCTGTCTGCTGTGGCAAAGACCAAGTCGTCGACGTACACTAGTATAAAGAAAAGAGTGGAACCAGTGCGAACAAACAGCGACGGGTCGGCAGAGGAAGGACAAAACCCAAGGTCACAAAGCGTGGAGCGAAGAGTGTCGTGCCACTCACGGGGCGACTGGCGGAGACCGTAAACTGGCCGTCTCAGGCTCCACTGGGTCCCAGGTGGGAAGGTGTCAGTGAAGCCAGGAGGGCGGCGTAGCCAGATCTCCTCGTGTAGTTTGCCCTGGAGAAACGCAGTAGAGAAGTCAAGGGAGTGCAGCTCGTAGTCTCGCTGTGCTGCTACGTGCAGTAACACCCGAAGAGTAGTCATCTTCGGGGTCGGGGCGAAGGTCTGGAAGAAGTCAACTCCCTCACGCTGACTGAAACCCCTAGCAACGTAGCGCGCCTTGAACACAGGCGGTGAACCAGGCGGCCGCTTCACCTTGAAGAGCCACATGCCATCGACTACGTTCGCCCTGGGAGGGGGAACTGTGTCGACGTAGGTGCCTGTGGATCTCCAAGACGCTAACTCCGAGGCCATAGCCGCTTTCCACTGTGAGGCCCACGCCCCTGACACTGCCTCGCGGTAAGTACGAACGTGCGGAGGGCGCGGAGGGCATGGAGGGCACGGAGGGCGCTAAGGCGCGGAGGGCGCTAAGACGCGGAGGGCGCTAGGGCTAGGCTAGGGCTAGGCTAGGGCTAAGGAACTCGAACCTACTCTGATACCATCTCAAGAGTAGAATGCAACGGAATGGTGAGTTTAGGAAACAAGGCAACCCTGGCTGTGTTATACTCTCTAAGGAGCAACTCACTACAGCCTATCACAAATATCAACATTTGACACATCCGTGAAACGTTACCCGCTCGCGACATTCGCATCGACCACGACTCCCGCCACTGTTCACGATGCGACCCAACCTAATGGTTCGGTTGGTAACCCGCGCTCCGGACCTCCGCCTCGACAACTTCCCAAACCTCGGCGCTAGGCCCGTAGTGCACCCCAATTTTTCGCATTACCGTTACCATGCTAGCTTCTCTATATAACTTCGCTCATGCTTTTCGCTCAACTGTATTGTTTTGCTTCGATAGTGCAATTCTCGCTCGCTCACTCAATTGCACACGTAACAGCCGACCTCAAGTGCCGTAGTACACTATCTGCAGCCCATATACACATCAGCTGCACGTGTGCTTCAACATCACATTCAGCAGCGAGAAAAATGAAGGATTATTCAATGAAAACCGCAAAGAGCATCCAGCACAATAGAAGTAAATTAAATTAACAGAAATGCCCACCCAAGAGCATCTGGTAAGAAACACATGCACACAAGGACAGACAGCACTCAAGTTGTGCTGAGCACACTTATTACTGTCTGCATCCTGTAGAACGACACCTGCCAACTCCTTTTCAAACGTTACAAGCCTTATCCAATGTCTTCACTGAAGATGGGCCTACTTCAACTGCGTCCCCTTCCGCTCCCGCAACACAAGCCGTAGAGGCTTAGCCAGTGCCAAAGTGAGACTAAAATCCTCTCCCAAGTCAACTCCACCAGCGGCCAACACATCTTCGGGCAGCTTAAAATCAAATCGTGAAACAATGCTCGCTAGCATGCGTGCTGAAAGATCCAGCCCCAAGTTCATACCTGCACACACCCGCCTGCCCGAACCGAACGGCAGCACACCATAATCCTGCCCGGTCACATCAGGGGCCAATGGGCCGAGAAACCTGCTGGGATCAAAATTATGGGGGTCGATCCAGACCGTTGGATCGTGAGCGAGACCCCAGGCGTTGATCTGAATGATTGTGTCGGGAGGGATGGTGTATCCGCCAATAGAAACACTAGCAGTTGTCATGTGAGGGATGAGGAGCGGTACTGGGGGGTGGTGCCTCAGAGTTTCCTTAATCACTGCTTGGAGGTAAGGCATCTCCTGTACCGGGAGGGATGATTTAGCATTGTGCTGTTTTACATTACATTCTCCTGCTGCTTCCTCCTCCGCTGATACTTCTGTGGCTGATCCAGCTGCTGACTTGGAGTATGCGGCATCCACCTCAGCTTGGAGCCGTTCCAGCATGGCAGGGTGACTTGCCAGCTCAGCAAGGGCCCACTCAACAGTCTTGGCAGTGGTGTCGGTGCCAGCATTGATCAAATCCAAACAGAGCAGCATAATCTCCTCCCTGGTTACCCTATCCTTTCCCGTTACCTGTTCCTCCCCTTGGCTCTCGATTTCCAGCAATGCATCTACCAAAACTCGTTCCGCCACTGACTCTTCTCCTCCCAGCTTCACATCACCTCCCTCTCCTTTCCCTCCTTCCCCATCATTCTTGTGCCACCTTTCTAGTCCCACGTCCTTTTCGCCCTTGTTCCGTTCTTCCACTCCCCGTTCCCCCGCTCTCCCCCTCCGCGTTTCCAGCATCCGCTTTCTCTCCGCAATGCACGCCAGAACATATCCTTCGAAGTGCGGATTGAGCCGCTTCGCGCGAGCGTAGATGCGCTGCGGATCTAGAGGGCTGAGCCAAGGAATAAAATCCGCCAGATTGAATGTTCCCATCACCTGAAACGTCTCATCCACCATCGCAATCACCTTCTCGCCTTCCATTTCGTCCTCCGCAATAGACGCCAACTCGCCGGATTTCGCGCCGTTGATAGCGGCGATGCGACCCTGCCAGTCGGTTTTAATCGCCGCTTCGAGCATTTCCCCTGGTGCGGCGGCAGCAGCGCGATCAACGGTGCTGTAGGTGTAACTCTTTCCGACCGTCAGCCGCAAAATGTTGTTCAAAGTCCCGCGGTTCAAATAGCCCCGCATTTGCACGCCTCTCGGATCCCCGTTATTAGCGACTCTCGCTATCGCGTCAAGCATGTCGCAGATCTCT
This sequence comes from Closterium sp. Naga37s-1, assembly GCA_947471745.1. Taxonomy (NCBI): domain Eukaryota; kingdom Viridiplantae; phylum Streptophyta; class Zygnematophyceae; order Desmidiales; family Closteriaceae; genus Closterium; species Closterium sp. Naga37s-1. The sequence continues at coordinate 3,218,513 of CANJKZ010000184.1, read as the reverse complement.
GCTTCGCGAACCCACAGAGTCTCCTGTAATCCCCGCGAAGACAGGAGATGCAGCTTTGCCATGCGTCGCAACTTTCTCCAATGGTCGTTCGATGGCGAGAAAAAAATGTCCTTTCCACCGTGCGACGCGAATTCGATAAGACGTAGAAGCGGCCGCGAGGAGCAGAACTTATCATGCGTTTTAAGAACCTCGCGGGCCAACTCTGACGAAGTTATAATCACTGATGGAATGGACCCGATCCACACGGTCAGGACCAGACCAAACCTGTCCGCGAGCTTCGCGAGGGAGCGGTACGGCAGGAAGCCCAGGTCTGGAAGGTTGCCTAGGATCGGCCATGGGGAAGGGCCTGGAGGTAAGGAGTATCGACGGCGGAGGAAGGAAAGCCAAGATGCCGAGGCGAACAACGCGACGGCTGCGACTATCACCGCGAAAATTGGCGGCAATGGAAACGAGTTGGTACTAATCACCCATGCGTCAGATGCGGCTACAGCAGACCTAGTGACCATACTTCCTACTGGTTTTGCTCGCAGACTGCCTCACCGCTTCCCTTGCCGCTATGCACTGTGAACCTCGCTAAGGGCAGTCCCCATTTCTATTACAAGCAGTTGAGCACGACAATGCTGCATTACTGAACGGCCTATCTATTCACCACTCTAAACCGTAAATCAACAGCCTGGCATTTCATGTATACACATGAAACATTCACCGACATCGGGAGCCGCCCTAACGGATACAACCAGTGAGTTCAGGGGGTCACGGCTCACGACTCATAACGAAACACGAGGGCTTCGCGGGACATGTTCCCTTTAGCAGCATTTGCAGCTTCGCGTGGCGCGCCCCGTCGTCGCAAAATTCCAAGATTCATAACGATGCCGAAGAGCAACTCGTAGCGGCGAGGTGACTGGTTTCGCACGCATGGGCAGTTCCGTTCGCAGCAATCGGTTCCCTACTTCACAAGCCACAACAAAGTGGGGCTAGGCGACAGAACGAAGGCCGTTGTTACGGGCTTTTGTTTTTTTCCCTCATCTCCCTCCCTCCCTCCCTCTCGAAACTCAACTGGCTGAGATGAGACTCAAGCTCAGCACTGCCAGTTCGAGTTCGTGCTGATTCGAGCTTTGCCTCTCCAGTATATGGATTCTAGTCAAAGACAGCTCCAGCCACAGCAGCTGCTGCTCGGCACTTTATGAGGCAGTTTGGCTCCTCAGCAGCATAGAGTATTCAACTTCCCGAGCAGCTTTTCCCCAGTTGAACCGGTTAAAGCCTTCTCCCCACAGCGTCAAGCTTCATGGAGTCTTTTCGATTAATTGCCGATTCGCATTTTATCATCCCCGCCATTGTCGCCGCCGTCGCGGTTCTCATTTCCACTTCCTGGCTCTCCTTCCTCCGCCGCCGTCGCTCCCTCCCGCCCGGCCCTTCCCCATGGCCCATCCTCGGCAACCTCCCGGACCTAGGACCGCTGCCTTTTCACTCCCTCGCGAAGCTGTCTGACAGGTACGGACCGATCCTGACCGTCTGGTTCGGTTCCACGCCCTCAGTGGTTATCTCGTCGCCGGAGCTCGCTCGAGAGGTGCTTAAAACGAATGATAAGCTCTGCTCGTCTCGCCCGATGACTCGCACATTGGCTATTCTCACTCTCGACGGCAAAAACATCGCGTTTTCGCAGCCCAACGACCGTTGGCGAAAGTTGCGACGGCTGGCGACGCTCCACCTTCTCTCTGCAAAAAAACTGCGGGAGAGCCTTCCTGTGCGAGAGGGGGAGATTCGCGACATGCTTGATGCGATAGCAGCTGATGTGACTAAAGCGGGGGAAGCGGCAGGCGTTGCGAAATCTGCCGCCGCGGGCGAGGGAATACAGCTGCGAAAGTATCTAAACCGGGTTACCCTCAACAACATCATGCGCCTGACTGTCGGAAAGCGTTTCAGCTATTCCTCGATTCGCGGCGCGGCCGGCGTCGCGCCAAAGGCGATGCTCGAAGCTGCGATGAAGATTGACTGGAACGAACGCATCGCCGCAAGGAGCGGCGAGAGGGGTTCGCCGCAAAGCAGTGCTTTAGCGGCGGAAGGTAACTCTCCCTCCTCCTCTTCCAAGTTATCCTCTCTGACAGAAGAGGAGGAGGGAGAGCTGGCGTTTGCGATAATCGAAGAGACTTTTGCTCTTGTCGGAGCATTCAATCTCGCGGATCACGTGCCGTGGTTGAGCTACTGGGACCCGCAGCGCATATACGCGCGTATGCAACGACTGACGCCGCTGCTGCATGGATTTCTGCGCGCATGCATCGAGGAGAGACGACAGCTGCTGAAAAAAAACAAGAATCAAATTCCCATTCGCGACGCGCCGAGTCCGAGCCAGACGGTAGCTGCGGACGGTACTAGCGGCGAATCTGGGGATTTAAGCGCTTTACGTAATGGGGATGGGGCGCATAAGGAGGGGGTGGAGCGGAGCGCACCTGAAGCTGCGCTTGTTGATGCGTTGTTCCAGATCGAAGGGGAGGGAGAAGATGAGATGGATAAAGACGAGATGCTGATGCTCGCGTTTGAATTGATGATGGCGGGGACTGATACCACCACGGTGACGCTGGAATGGGCGCTTGCTGAGCTGGCGCAGCACCCCGACATGCTGGAAAAGGTCCGTGCTGAGGTGGATGCAGCGTATGCCAAGTCAGCAAGTGGAGCCTCCGAAACTGGGGCGGCTGAAGCAGGAGGAACGGATTTCATGGTGTCTCTTCCGGTAGCAGAAATGCCCTACCTGCAGGCTCTTTTAAAAGAAACACTTAGGCATCACACAACGGCCCCCATCCTCATTCCCCACATGACAAGTGATAGCGTAACACTGGGTGGTTACCACATCCCTCCCAACACCATGATCCAGATCAACGCCTGGGCCCTCGCGCACGATTCGACGGTCTGGATCAACCCGCACCAATTTGACCCCTCCAGATTTCTTGGCCCTGATGCTCCTGACTTGACCGGGCAAAATTTCAGCCTGCTGACCTTTGGTTCGGGCAGACGCGGATGCCTTGGGTTGAACTTAGCAATGGACCTGTCTTCCCGCCTGCTGGCGAATTTTGTTCGCCGGTTTGACATTGAGCTGCCCGAAGATGTGCGGGCAGTTGGAGGAGTGGACTTCACAGAACATTTTGCGTTAACCACAGTGCTGGCGAAGCCGCTCAGAGTGGTGTTGAGGGAGAGGAAGCGAGTGGCAGGGACGGTGGTGGCTGTTGCTGGTGCGTGAGCTGCAAGGGGTGATGCAGTAAGGGGTTGAGCTGGTTACGAAGTAACCATAAACGTGTTTTGCATGGGATGGTGTTGGGGGAGCGAAAGGCAGTGGTGTGGTAGGGGCGGTGATGCTGGTGCTCGAGCTGCGGGTGGTTGTGCTTGAGGGGTTGCGCTGGTTACATGGTTACCATGAATGTGTTTTTCACACACAAGACACAAGGTATATTATCTTGTAAATACCTCATCAAGTTTTTTCTGTACTGCTGGTTGCGATGAGAGTGAGGAGTGCGTGCAATGAGAGAGGCACAAGGGCTTTAGGGAGAGGGGGAGGGTGGAGGAAGTGAAGGGGTGCAGCGTGCAATGCAATGATGTCTCGGTCTGCTGAGGCAGACTTGCTTTATTCTGCATGGTTGTTACAGATATTGTTCTTCTTTCTTCTCGCTTGTGTGCATGCTTGCTAACCCAAGTGTCCAGTCCAGTTTTGAGGAGGAGAGGGGTTCTGTTTGCAGATATGTGAAGTGAAGAGAAGAGACGCAGAGCTTCCACGAGCGGCACAAGCACAAGCACAGATGGTATACACACAGAGGCATATGGTACACCCAAGAGCATCTAATGCCAGCACAAGGGCAGATGGCACTCCAGAGTACACTGAACAAACTGATTACTTTCTGCACCCTACACAGCACCTCCCAACCCAGCTCCTTCTCACACCGTGTGGTGCCTTATCCAATGCCTTCAGCGAGAGCCCTCCTATAACTGCGGCTGCTTTCTCTCCGTCAGCACAAGCCTCAGTGGCTTAGCCAGTCCCATGGTAAGACTGAAAGTCTCCCCCAAGTCAACTCCACCAGCATCCACCACATCTTCGGGCAGCTTCAAATCAAACCGCAAAATAATGCTCGCTAGCATACGCGCAGCAAGATCAAGCCCCAGATTCATACCTGCACACACACGCCTGCCCGAACCAAAGGGCAGCACTCCATAATTCTGCCCGGTAACATCAGGGGCTGACGGGCCGAGAAATCTGCTGGGATCAAACTCATGGGGGTTGATCCAGACCGTTGGATCGTGCGCGATACCCCAGGCGTTGATCTGAATCATTGTGTTGGGAGGGATTGTGTATCCGCCAATAGCAACCCTGTCAGTCGTCATGTGAGGGATGAGGAGCGGTGTTGGTGGGTGGTGCCTCAGAGTCTCCTTAATCACCGCTTGAAGATAAAGCATCTCTTGCACTGGGAGAGATGCTGGGAGGTGATGATTTTCAACTCCCTGTTCCCTAATGCTTTCTCCTGCTGCTTCCTCTGCCGCTGCTTCCTCTGTGACTGCTCCAGCTGCTGCTGACTTGGAGTATACGGCATCCACCTCAGCTTGGAGCCGTTCCAGCATGGCAGGGTGACTTGCCAGCTCAGCAAGGGCCCACTCAACAGTCTTGGCAGTGGTGTCAGTGCCAGCATCGATCAAATCCAGACAAAGCAGCATAATATCCTCTCTGGTTACCCTATCCTTCCCCGAATTTCCCGTTGCTGTACCCTCCCCTTGGCCCTCCAACTCCAGCAATGCATCTACCAGCACTCGCTCCGCACCTGACTCATCTCCCCCCAGCTTATCTTCTCCCAACTTCACCTCTCCTCCCTCCCCTTCCTCTCCTTCCTCTCCTTCCAGAATCGAGTCTACCAACGGCCTCTCCCTCACTACCTTCTCTTCCCTTCCCACCTCCTCTCCCCCCCTTCTCCTGTTCAGCATCTGGCTTCTCTCCTCAATGCACGCCAGCACGAACCCTTCAATTAACGGTTTAAGCCGCTTCGCACGGGCGTAAACGCGCTGCGGGTCTAGAGGGCTGAGCCACGGAACGAAATCGGCCAGATTAAATGTTCCCATGACATCAAACGTCTCGTCGACCATCGCTATCACCTTCTCGCCTTCCATTTCGTCCTCCGCGATATCCCCCACAGTATCCGCCGCGGATCGCGCAGATTTGTCGGATTTCGCGCCGTCGATTTTCATTGCCGCGATTCGTCCCTGCCAGTCGATTCGCATCGCCGCTTCGAGCATTTCTCCTGGTGCGGCGACAGCAGCGCGACGGACGGTGCTGTAGGTGTAACTCTTTCCGAACGTCAGTCGCATGATGTTGTTCAGCGTCGCGCGTTTCAAATACCCTCGCATTTGCACGCCTCTCGCATCCCCGTTATTAGCCAATTCCGCTATAGCGTCCAGCATGTCGCGAATCTCTGTCTCGCGAACAGGTAGGCTCTTTTGTAAGGCCCGTGACGAAAAGAGATGCAGCGTCGCCAGCCGTCGCTGCATTCGCCAATGGTCGTTGGACGGCGAAAATACAATGTCGTTCCCGTCGTGCGTCAGGAATGCGAGAAAGGGTAAGAGCGGGCGGGAGGAACAAAACTTATCTTGAATTTTAAGCACCTCGCGAGCCATCTCCGGGGAGGATATAATCACAGACGGTATGGACCCGAGCCACACGGTCATGATCGGACCGAACCTGTCCGCGAGCTTCGCGAGGCCGCGGTACGGCAGGAAGCCCAGGTCCGGAAGATTGCCAAGGATTGGCCACGGAGACGGGCCTGGAGGTAAGGAGGAGCGACGGCGAAGGAAGGCAAGCCATGTTGCCGAGATGTATAACGCGACGGCTGCTATTATCGCCGCGAAAAGCGACGGCATTTGAAGATAATCGCTGCTAGCCCATGCTTCCGGCGCGACAACGAACTGATTGCCCATGTCGCCTGCTGCTGGCTTTCCTCGCAGTCCGCCCCAATGCCTCACTAGGCGCTGTGCTTTCGAAGTTCGACTGCGCTCGCTGATTCATCTGTGTTGGCTAATCTGTCAGCCATGAATTGACTGAACGGAGTGTGGCATATTTGTGTAGAAGCAGACAGAACAGGAGCTTGAACATGGAAGGATCTCGAGAGTGTCACGTGAACATGGAAGAATGCTGGTTCTTTTGATTAAAAAGGGCATTCAGTGCACAGAATGCGTGTTGAAGTTTTTAGAGTAAGGTAGCGAAACGTTCTGTATCGGGGTGAGCGGGGGCGTTATCCAGGTGGTGTTGCGTGGATAACGCTTGAATTTGAGTCAGAAATTTGGTGGCCCTCGTCGGCTCCGACCACAGAGCTCCCCACGTTCCAGGGTCTGCGAATCACTATGACGTCACCTTTTCGAACCTGGCCTTGTAAACTGCCTGCGGTCTGGCCTGGTGGACATGAGCAGCTGTTGGTTGGGTTGCTTTGCACTTGGGGTTACGAAGCTGTCGATGTGGTATACCCGTTTTCGCTAAATTCGCATGCGGATCGAATGGACGGAAGGAAATGACCACCTCGAATCCACCAACCGTCAACTCCCAATCGGAGGGCGAAGATTGACCCTCAAACGGGGGTGCCTGACTGCCTGCTGACTGCCTATCGTCGCCAGACCGATGTGTCGCCGCGTCAGTGCTCCCCCACCACATCCTGCTCGGCCACTCAACGAGGGTTTCGGTGGATAACCTTCGCCCGGCTGACGTGTTTTGCTCTTTCAGACAGACTCACACAATTCAAGCCCTCAGCTCCAGGAAATCCTAGCAGGGACAAGAACCTAGCAGCTCAAGAAAAATGGCTTCCAGCACGGTAGAGAATCTAAGTGACCAGCTTAGGACGGATGGACGGGAGGATAAAATCACTTTGAGGAAATTGGAGTCAGCGAGTCAAGACACTGCTTGTTTGACGAATCGCACTTCCACTGATGACGCAGGGAATTGCACTCTTCGCCTTGCGTCAATTGGAGATGGAGATAGTAAGGACTATGGTCCGCAAAAATCCGAGGGTACGGTTAGGTCAAGCGTGAATCAGACGCATCAGTCGGAGAAACGGCAACGTGAAGAGTCTTACGAGCGCCATGAACCAGACAATCAGGAAGCAGCTGGCGGAGTCCACGATAATCATGGAACCGGGGTATCAAATCCGGCTTCCGATGAAGACCCGGGTGTTGTCGATGAGAAAAGACAGAAGAGGATGTTAAGCAACCGTGAATCGGCGAGACGATCGAGATTAAGAAAGCAGCACCATCTTGACGAGATGAAGCAACAGGTGGGCTCAGATGCGTCTTTATTAACGTGCTTCCGCTTCCTTGAGCCACAATTCTGATTAATTGTGTCAATTTGAACCGGGGATGTTTGCAGGTCGCACAATTACGAGCGGAGAACACTGACATGGTGACAAAGTACAATCTGGCTTCACGACACTATGCTCAGATCACGGACGAGAATCGCGTCCTTAGATCGCACGCAATGGAGCTCAGTCGTCGGTTACAGCGACTACACCACGCGGCAAGTGCTCAGGGTCACACCATGGGCCATGATTTCATGGGTATGACCCATATGGATCCATCCCTGCAGCTTGGTATGGGAGGAATACCTTCCGGCGGTGGCATGCCACATGGTCAGCATCCTGCTATGGCCCACATGTCTCAGATGCAACATCACGTGGCTGGAGCTCATCCTTCCGCTTTTCATTACCAGTTTCCAGGATCCATGACACCCGAGCTTACCCGATGAAGGGGCCGCATTCCATGTTAATACTAACACATTACCGTACGTGCATTCATTCTTGTTCAGTTGTGTGTGTGGTTTAGCTTTTGCTTGTGCCTCTCGTGTGTGAGAAAATGGTGTTGTATATTTTTTGTTTTGAGTTCTGGTTTTGCGCATCCAAGATTCAGATTTCAGAATTGTGTGGTGGTAGCTCTTATCAATTGTGTCGCCTCACCTCACCAAAAGCAAAGCAAGATGTAAGGAGCCAATTTAAAACACGCCAACTAACCTTGTTCACCGCCTGGTTTACCACCAGACACGGCAAGGGACAGCAAGAAACTTGCTGGTGTTTTGACAGTGGAAATGCAGTGCACTAATCAAGCCAGTCATTTTCTATACATATACCCGGTTATATATATCGGACCATGAACACCTGGCTGGCAGGCACCCAACGTACGCAGGTGTGTCATCTACAGGGCCTCAGATTCGTTTTGGCGTAGGCTGACTGGTCAAACTTAGGTGTGTGTCAATGGCTGATCGCTCAGTGTAGTTGTTTAAAAAAAGCCTGAGTTTTCAGGCTGTATGTCATAAAAAAAACTGATCGATCAGCGTCACCATTTGGTAAAGACTGATCCATTTTCCACACTTAGTTTTCATTTTTTTGCATTGATAAAACAAACGGTTACAGTAAATCTAGTGAAACATATCGTTGTTGGAAACAATTAATTGCAAGCGCCTCTGTCGTGTCGAAACACCAAGTCAGAAGCGAAGCAAAGCATATCGAAGCACTGGCGAGTCAACCCTCGGAGGTTGAGCAGTTGCTGGAGGTTACGCGAAAGTCAAAGGTCAGCGACCTTTGACCTGACAAGTGCAGCGCGACAGCAAGGACACACAACTGACTCGCCACAGAGCAGTTGCCCGAGTCGTCACTGTATCGAACCGCAACAGCAACAGTAAAGTAGTTGCAACCGTATCTCTTCGTATTCCTTGTACTCTTATATAATCTTGTACCTCTTTGCTTCAATCAATCTACTTTGCCCTCACATACTAGCGCAAGGTGGTTCACAGACTTATCGTTAAACGCTTCCGCTATTACATCAATCCTACTCAGAGTTTAGTCCTGCAAAGATCCTAAGGGCTTCCTCTCAGCCCAACATGGTATGAGAGCAAACAGGGCGAACTCAACTACCATCAAGTTATCTACAACGTCAGAAGGCATGGCAACACAAAAGGAAAGGAGCTCCTCTAACGGGTCCCCGGGTACTACTCCTACTCCACCTCCTGCCTCTGGCCTACAGACAGAGGAGGGTACGGCAACAAGACCAAGAGCAACGTCTACTGAGACTCCTGCGAATCAACCTACAGGCTTCGACCCAAGCATGATGGAGAAGTTCTTCTCCTTCATGTCCTTCTACGAGCAACATCAACAAACGGCACCTGCGCAGTCAAACATTAGCAACAACAACAACGACGTCACGCCCATGAGCCTTGATGGTTCATCCTATGCGCGCGGAAACCAGCAGCAACCTACCTTCGCCCCGTATGAACCTCACCGTGGCTCCGTCAGCTTTATGCCACAACCACAGCTTGCATCTGGACAAGAGAAGACACTGGACGCACTTCAAGTTCAGTCGCAGTTCGCGCACGTCTTAAAACTGCAGACGTCAAGGCCCTTTCGACGGAAAGGACTTCTTCACCTGGTCATTCGAGTTCGAATTGATGATGGAAGGCGCGCAGATTCTTGGCTTCTTCGACGGATCCCTGCCATACCCAACACACGGGACACAATATGACAAGCAGCAGTACACTTATCAGTCGATGATGGCATACACAATTCTACTACGCAACGTCACGCCAACCCAACAGCAGAACATCCGGTCTTATCGAGGATACGGGAACTCTGCCGAGCTTGCGTACAACCACCTGAAGAACCTGTATCAGGCAACAGACAGCGTCAACCAAAGTCGGTTAATGGCACAACTGACAACAGTGGAAATGAAACCGGACGAAAAGGGGATGGCGTATATCAGTCGCTGCCGCAAATTGCGCGACAGACTTCTTCGATGTGGAGGTTCAATTTCGGAAGAAGCCTTCGTCACAGTCGTCATCACCGGACTTGGTCCTCATTGGCGCTCCACTCGAGCCATTCTCCGAGCTCACGGGAAGATTTCCGAAGCAGCACTCTGCGCCGAAATTCACGCCGAGCAGCAAGACATGGACCTGCAAGAGGAGCGGCACAAGAAGAAAACATCAGTTCCCGAATTCGCGTTTCACACTCAACGGCGCTACAACAACAACAACAACCGGCATCAACCAAAACCCGTACCTCCGTTTTGTCACCTCTGCAAGACTTCAGGACATCCGCGCACACACTGCCCGAATCGACAACAGTCAACACCGCCACAGCGACAGCTTCGACCTTCAAGCAGCCAAGTCGCTTCAACACATGCGAACCCCACCGCTCAAGTTCAAACAACATCAACGGGACAACCTGCACAAGGCGCAAGAAACATCGTCAGTTGTATGGCAAGACTGAGCGACTCCTGCATCACCGAGTCACCGCCACACTACTCACCGGAGGAGCAACTCGACAACTCCACACCTCGCCGCGAGTCACTTCAACCGAACCCAACGTACGCAGCCATCGCCCAGAGTGAGCCGTCCGGGAAAGATACTTGGTTCTTGGATAGTTGCCGCGGGCAGCACATGTGCTCTTCGGGACGTTTCGTTCAGCGCGAGCACCAACTTCAACGCGAAGTCGTCATTACCGTCGCCAACAATCAAAACCTGCGCACACGACGACAAGGCGTGGTTCAACTTTAGTCAAGGGAGACAAACGTTATACTGCAGATGTCAAAGGTCTTAATCGCGGAGGGACTCGGCTACAACTTACTGAGCGTCAGCCAGCTGATGGCGAAAGGCATCCACCTCGAAGCAGACAGCACAACACAGGAGTTCAAACTGTACCACGGGAAAGGAGGCCTTTACATCGGCAAGGCTGTGCTGAAGAACAACGTGTTCGTTCTCGACTTTGTTCCAGATCTAGGCACCGCCGACAGCGACGGAATCGTCACCTTCACCTCCTGGACGCACCCACCGGATCTTGATCCTGACTTCAGCCCCGAAGGTTTCTGGTATTCGCATACCATTCCTGAGGCAGAACGAACAAGAGCATTAGCAACGATTCAACACACGGCAGCAGCAGAGACAACATCGGCAGCAGCAGAGACAACATCGGCAGCAGCAGAGACAACATCGGCAGCAGCAGAGACAACATCGGCAGCAGCAGAGACAACATCGGCAGCAGCAGAGACAACGTCGGCAGCAGCAGAGACAACATCAGCACCAATCGCGGGTCCTTCAACTGCACCAGCCCCAATCGACGACGACATCCCACCGACTCCAGCGCAGCAGCTGAATCCAACTCCTCGAGAAGTCCACCGAAGTACGAATCTCACCGCCAGTTTTTATTCCAACTCCGATCTGTACAGACGCTCACCCGGACATCGCGCCGACGAAGATCTCTGGCATAAAAGAATGGGACATCCGAGCAACACGACGTTAAACAACACGATAAGAGCAGGCGTTTTTTACAAAGATTCACTACTTCTACCCGACGGCAGAGAAATTCGACGAATGAGAGGAACCTGCTTCACCTGCCCAGAAGCCGACTTACCGCATCAGCCCTTCATCTCTCACCACAACCCGAGCGCACCAGCTTACGCACCACTTGAAAAGGTGTACAGCGACATCCTGTACAATCGCGAACCTGGACAAGCGGCATACAACTATACCATCACGTTCATCGACGCCGCCACTTGTTATGTCTGGCATCTCAACCTTCCAAGCCGCGACATGGCCTTCGAAGCCTTCGTAGCCTGGCTCCCAGTAGCAGAACGGGAATCGGGAGTTAAGCTGAAGAGTTTTCAGTCTGACGGAGGAGGAGAATACACCTCACAGAGGTTCAAGCAGTACTTGGCAGAGAGAGGAATCAAGCGGCTCATCTCCCTTCCCTACGCCCATCAACAGCAGGGTGTGGCAGAAAGAATGAACAGGACCCTTCAGAACACCATGCGCAAGCTGTTACGTGGCATGCGGCTACCCAAACACCAGTGGCCCGAAGCAATGGACCACACCGTGATGCTGCACAACTTGCTTTCGTCATCATCGCTTCCGAACAACGCATCACCGCATCTGCTGTGGACAGGAAAATTGGGCAGCACAAAAATGTTGCGGAATTTCGGCTGCATGGTACAGTACCGACCCCCAGCTGCACGCGCTGGCCGATTCTCACAACGCGCACAGTGGGGGCTACACCTGGGCATCGAAAAGAATTACAACGCGTGGAAAATTTTTGACGTCCACTCAAAGGAAACAATAGCAGCACGTGATGTCATTTTCTACGAGCGACTCACCCTCTCAACGTACCTGTACAACTTGGAGACCTCACGAGATGTCACAGGTGGATTTCGTGGGGACCGAGCCTTCGCTTCGGCAGAAGATGAAGCTGACCTGGACGAACAAAACGTGGAAGGAGCCTCGGAGGAAGCCGGACCTCTCCCCTACTGCTCGGTCGATGTTCCGATGGACGACGAAAATCCACGCGACAGCATCAACGCCGAAGTGTACTATCACTTCGCCGACAACGGTTACGTTACACCTGCACAGGTCAACACCGACGAAGCAGAACGCGTAGGACCAAATTTCAATCCTACACAAGAAGCGGGAGACGAAGCAGTTTATCCCGAGGATACTTCACTCCCCCGCTACACACAAAGTGGACTCCAGATACTCGGCCTCGTCACCGCGGTTCACGGCACGGCGATTCCTAGGGAGCCTGCCACAGTTCAGCAGGCTCTGGGGGGGGAGCATAAAGAAAAATGGCGCGAAGCCATGGACAAGGAGCTGAAAGCACTAGAGGAGCGCAACACCTGGAAAGTTGTTCCCATCGGAGTGGCACGAAACAAGACTATACTCACCGGGAAGTGGGTCTTCCGTGTGAAGACAAAGGCGGACGGCACCATCGACAAGTTCAAAGCACGCTGGGTCGTACGCGGCTTCGACCAAGAACATGGGCGCGACTTCACTGAGACGTTCGCCCCAGTCAGCCGACACACGTCATTACGAATTCTTCTCGCGATCGCCGCCATGAAGAAGAAGAAGCTGCGGCAAATTGACGTCGCCAACGCATTTCTCTACGCACCTGTCGACGCAGAAATCTTCGTCGAGCTACCGCACGGCTCCAACGGAGAGCCTAATCAAGTCTGTCAGCTGTTGAAGTCACAATATGGCATCAAACAAGCTCCGAGGTTGTGGCAGCAGTACCTGCACGCAAGACTCATTCGCATCGGATTCCGCCAGCTACCTCACGACCAAGGCATGTACCGGCTCACAAAGGGCACTAACTACATCTTGCTGATCGTCTACGTAGACGATTTGCTCTACATCGGCTCAACCGACGAGTTCACCACCTGGTTCGAAAGGGAGCTGCAGCAAGACCTCACGCTCACAGTCTCACCCACCTTCACGCAATACCTCGGCCTCAACATTCAGGAAGAAGAAGACGCAATCTACCTCAGCGCCGCGAAATACGCCGACACCATCGCTAAACGCTTCGCACTCACGCCAACCACCATCTCCACGCCATATCGCTACTCGGCAGGAAACAACAAGGAAGGAACCACTCTGCTAAAGCCCGCCGGTATACGCGACTACCAGAGAAAGCTGGGCTGCCTTCTCTTCGCAGCCGTCACCTGCCGTCCGGATCTGTCGTACTCTGCAAGTCAGCTCGCTACTTACCTCAAGAAACCTGAAGCGGATCACATGGCGGAGCTCGACCGCGCTCTTCACTACCTCGTCAGCACTCCGACGATCGGCCTGACCTATCACAAGAACGGGACTACAACACCTAAACTAATCGGCTACGTCGACGCCGATCACGCCGGCGACTCCGACAACAGACGCTCGCGCACTGGCTACATCTATCGCTTCGAGCCTATCGGGCCTATCTCCTGGCAGTCGAGCAAGCAAGAATAAATCGCCCTCTCTTCAGCTGAAGCAGAATATATCGCACTCTGCTCAGCCACCAAGGAAGGACTGTACCTTCGCGAACTCCTGGAAGAAGCCAGGCTAGCCCAGTTACCAAACTTCACCCTGTTCTGCGACAACCAGTCGGCCATTCGCATAGCCAACAAGAACGGCTTCGCGAACAGGACGAAACACATCGCCCTGCGATACTTCTTCGTGAAGGACGAGATCGAGAAGGGGAGACTCGAACTGTCATACTGTCCCACGACTGAGATGGCAGCTGACTACTTGACCAAGAAGCTCGGAAAGCAGAAGTTCGAGTACTGCATGCTGCTGACTGGACAGAGCCACGTCACCAGCAGCGACACTCCAGAAGCGAAGGGGAGTGTTGGAAACAATTAATTGCAAGCGCCTCTGTCGTGTCGAAACACCAAGTCAGAAGCGAAGCAAAGCATATCGAAGCACTGGCGAGTCAACCCTCGGAGGTTGAGCAGTTGCTGGAGGTTACGCGAAAGTCAAAGGTCAGCGACCTTTGACCTGACAAGTGCAGCGCGACAGCAAGGACACACAACTGACTCGCCACAGAGCAGTTGCCCGAGTCGTCACTGTATCGAACCGCAACAGCAACAGTAAAGTAGTTGCAACCGTATCTCTTCGTATTCCTTGTACTCTTATATAATCTTGTACCTCTTTGCTTCAATCAATCTACTTTGCCCTCACATACTAGCGCAAGGTGGTTCACAGACTTATCGTTAAACGCTTCTGCTATTACATCAATCCTACTCAGAGTTTAGTCCTGCAAAGATCCTAAGGGCTTCCTCTCAGCCCAACAATCGTCATCCTCCTCATAATCAGCATCATCATCCTCTTCACTATCATTGGAGCCTAAAGCATCTACAGCATGGGGTTCATCTACTTGCATAGCTGCCGTTGCTTTCCCCTTCTTGCTGCATTCACCTGGGGATGGGGTGGAAATTGGGGCATTAGAAAAGGGCTTCCTCTTCCTGTAGCTCCTCCAGATCTCGACCACCTCGTCGTACTGAGGCTCGTACGGCATCAGAGACATGCACATCAAGTCGTCCAGCCTTGCATCCTTGAGACCACTCCGCAGCCAAGACTTGATTACGTTCTGGCGAGAGAAGCCCCTTTCGCACTCCACAGTGCTAAGGGGAATCACCGCCACGGCAACCACACAGCTTGTCAGAATGTGATGTTTGTGTAGCCTGCAGTGGGGTACTCTGTAGCGAGTACAGCCCGAATTAGGGTTGCTATATGTACTCAACTGCATGCTAGTGAAAACCCTTCTTTCTTGTTTATCGTTTTAGCCTGCTGTTTCGACATGGTATCAGAGCAGGTCGACCCTCCTGGGTCGATCCTGTGGGTGGTCCCGCCCAATGCTTCCGCTGCGGTTTCCTGCTGTCCCCTGCCTGCCGCGCGCTCCGGGCGCGCGGCGATTTTTCATCCCGCCGCGCGCTCGGAGCGCGCGGCGGTTTTCTGCCCCGTCGAACCGCGCGTCGCCCCCTGTCGACCGTCGCGTCGCCCCCCGTCGCCCGACGCGGCCCGCGCGACCTGCACCAGGCCCGCGCGTGACCCGTACGGGCTGCGCCACTGTACGGGCTGCGCCAGGCCCGCGCGCGGCCCGGGCAGCCCGCGTGCGGTTCGTCCCGAGCTTCTGACCGCGCCCCACCCCCGCTGCTGCCCGCGCTCCTGTGTTAGGGTTTGGGGGTGGAGAGTATGGGGGTGCCGGGTGTGTGAGCCGTCCCCTGCTCCTCCTCCTCGTCTGTCTCCCACTGCTGCAGCTGCCGCTGAGGGGGGTGGATGTGTTGGAGCCGTCGGAGTGGTACGAGGGGGGTGGCGTGTGAGCGGTGCTAGTGGTTCAGCAGGGAGTGTGTGAAAGGGGTGTGGGACAGTTGGGGGAGGTTGACAGGAGGTGGCCGTTGTGACGTCTGCAGCGCCAGTAGTCCGGGGGTTGAGTACTCCGGTAGCCCAGCGAGCCTGTTGCTGCCAGTCGCCCGTGGGTCTGTTGCTCCTGCTGCTGCTTAGCGCGGAGCCAGTTACTCCTGTAGTCCGGAGGTTGAGTGCTCCGGTAGCCACCGTGCGCGCCGTTCCTGTTGCCCGTGTGTCTGCGGCTTCACCCGTCGCCTTCTATCTTCACTCCTCTCACAGTCTCTCCTCCTCACTTGCCCTCTGTGACTGCCTCTAGCTTTGCTTATCATTGTGAACTATTGCTCTATGACTGCTTGTTGTGTTGATTGTACCCCATTTTGACTGTGGGGGTGTGTCAGAATGTGATGTTTGTGTAGCCTGCAGTGGGGTACTCTGTAGCGAGTACAGCCCGAATTAGGGTTGCTATATGTACTCAACTGCATGCTAGTGAAAACCCTTCTTTCTTATTTATCGTTTTAGCCTGCTGTTTTGACACAGCTGCACGAGGTTGGGGTAGCTTTGCCGCCAGTCAGGGGTCTTCAAAATTGCGGTGAGGCCATCGTGGAAAGTCCTCTCCCCCTTCGGTGCAGCGGCACGGACGGAGCAGAACAACCGTAGCTCCTTGTGGGCCTGCCACTTGTTGATTCCTGGATGGAACACAACACAAGGAGATGTATTGGGAAACAATGGGTTGACGGTGTTCACGGTTGACCGTGTCACTCGGGAGGGACTTGGCATGGCAATAGAGCACACGAGAATCAACAGCACTCCACCTGGCAGTATATCTTCTGCCGCGTGCGCCTTGAACAGCGTCACAAGCGAGTTGAGCCACTCGACGCAGCGTGCATGACGCTCCGACTTGCCCTTGGGCCACTCATCCGGCAGGAACAGACGGACACCAGACAGAGAGTCCAAGTCGCTCAGCCTCCTCTCCAGGTTCCCCACGATTCGTTCCGCGAAGTCGGTGCAGACCTCAACGCAGGAGTCGTGATCACAGGGGCCTTCGTAGCCTTTGACCTTATCTTCATGGAGCGTGAATTTGAATGTAGACGGTCGGCCATCGGAATCTGGCCCCTCGACAGTTACTTCACGCTCCTTTCCTGGGCCGTAGCGCTCGATGAAGGGCGAAAGCCAGCGGCTCAAGCCTCCGCCAAAGTCGTCCCCACAGTCAACATATCGGCTCTCGATATGTGACGTGGTGCGCTTGATCTGACCGTGCAGTGAGACAAGGTCCAGCTGCAATCATCAGACAGGAAAGAAAACAGATGTCAACCATGTTTACCAAAGACTGCAGTGTATCAAGGGGAAACAAACAAAGACAATGTTACCTGGCGCTGCTGAAACGTCTTGTTCAGGAAGTTCAACTGCTCAAGCACATCAGCAAGAAAGTACATGAAGAAGTGGAACCGGTACGACGTGGCGAGCAAAAACATGGCGGAATGGAACTCCTTCAGGAAGACGATGACAGCTGGCCACACTGCCAAGATGCGAAGCAACGCATCCCCCCGAGAGAGCCACCTGACTGTATGGATACCCTGGACTTCCAAGCTGG
This sequence comes from Closterium sp. Naga37s-1, assembly GCA_947471745.1. NCBI lineage: Eukaryota > Viridiplantae > Streptophyta > Zygnematophyceae > Desmidiales > Closteriaceae > Closterium > Closterium sp. Naga37s-1. Next base: position 3,201,282 of record CANJKZ010000184.1, on the reverse strand, counting down.
TCTCGGTGAAAAGCTCGTGTAGATCCATGAAGCGCTTGTGCTTCGGGCCGGACCACCCCAGTAGGTCCGAGACAACGCGGATGAGATCATCTACCATGTTGAAAACCGGTAGAGCTTCTGCCGCATCCTTAGCAGCGAGGGCTTCCCTGCATGTAACAACATATAAATTTCAGTACACCGCACAATAGGGAAAAGAGACCATACAGTACGGCACTCACCTGTGTGCGATGCAGTGACACGAGACGAGGTGGGGTATTTTCTCACGAAGGCGAACCACCAGTCCAGATTGACTCCCCATCATCACCGACGCACCGTCGGTGCTGATGCCGGAAATACTTTGCAGGTCGACACCGACTGCCTGCAGGTGAGACAGCAGAAGACTTAACAAGGTAGAGGCGTCAGCTTTCTCCACGGTGATCAATTGCATGAACTCCGTCACGACTACAGATTCCCGAACGAAGGTGGCGTAGAGAATTAGATGCTTCCCCCTGACACGATCGGTGCTTTCGTCGATGGCGATGCCGATGAAGGGGCTTCTGAGGATATGCTCGAGTTGAGTCGTCTGCAACCACGTTGCCATCGACTGCGTGAGTTCGCCGTAGCCGTACCTGCAACAATACAAACATATAGTGTTAGAAAAACTGCAATGTAAGTAAACGGATGCAAGCAGGAACAGTTATAAGAACTCAAGTGGTATAGTACGTCCCATAGCCTTTCTTTGGAAACCCATGGACGCCCTTCCGCGCAAGATACTGTACCAGCTTCACCCATGTCCCCATGGGTGCGTCGCAGTCGCTGACAAACAGGAGCGCGTCAAGCAGTGACGTGACCCGCATCTTCTCCGCGTCGACCGCTGCACGATGCTCGTCGATGCGGGGCTGCTTTGACGCGGCAGAAAGCAGGGCCTCTTGCTTCTCCAGTGCCAGCTTGTGCTTTCTCGTCCCGGCGTGCTTGCGAAATGCCTGCGTCTGGACGTCGGTCGCACCTTTGCCTGTCCTGCCACAACGTCCCCTGACACCGGCGTGCTTGGTGCAGAGACTGCATTTGAAAGCAGGCAGACCACGAACAGTCTTAGTTAGTACAAGCCAAGGGAAACGCTCAGCCCACTTAGACTTATACTTTTCCAGTGCCTCGCCATAGATGGCATCAACAAGCTCCTGAACGTTGATGTTCAGAGCAGGGCGCGCGGTGGTTTCGTCGACGACAGCTTCCGAGACTGGGACGGTTGTTGAAGACTTCCAGAAGCTCAGCTTCTGCTGCTTGAGCTTGATGGGGCGCGTCGCCGACGACTTCGACGCCGACGTGCCGATGTGCATGGTGACGGAAACACCAGGCGGCGCAGGAGGGTCTGCCCTGATAGAATCCGGGCTTGAAGGCACGTCCGGCTTCTCAGGCACCATAGGAACGGGACCTGGTGCAGTCGGCGCAAGAGGTGGAAATGGGCGGCCTAAAGACCTAAGAAGCAGATCCAGCCCCGTACGGGCTTCTTCGATGGCTACACTATCGGCGTCGTCTAGATCGGCGTCACCCTCATCGTCTGAAAGGACGGTGCCATGGCCAGCCATTGCGGAACAAAGACGAAATCGAGCCGAGCACAGAGAGAGAGAGCGTGCCGAGCACTGAGAGAGCGTGAAGAAAATTGTTTGGTGCTAGAGGCGAATGGACAGAAATGAAACCCTAGCGGGCTTGGGTGTGGGGTGGGGGAGTCCAGCAACTGCCTGGGGGGGATATGCAAGAACGAGCTGTGTCAAAGCATATGCATGTTCTATATGTGTAGGCCGTAGTGGGGTAGCCAATATGGGGTACAGCCCCTTTTAGGGTTTCATACTTGTACCCAACTCTTCCATAGTTCATTCATTCCTGTCTCTTGAATCTGACATGGTTTCAGAGCAGTAGGTCCGTAGGACCGTTTTTTTTCGGGCCCACCTACCGCTACCCCACGACTGTGACTGTGACTGTGCCTGTGACGTGCTGCGCTGCGCGCGCCGTCTGCCTGCTGCCTACTGTCTGCTGACTGTGCGGTCTGCTGCTGCTTAGAGCGCGCAGACCTAATTCCTGCGCGCGGCTCGTTTTTTGCCTCACGCGTCGCCCACCCTGCCCGAGTCGCGCCTCGGCAGCCCGCGCGCGGCTCGCTGCTGCTTCGCGCGCCGCGTCTGCAGCCCGCGCGGCGCGTTGCAGCCCCGCGCGTCGCGACTGCTGCCCGCGCGTCGCGCTGCAGCCCCGCGCGCCGCGCGCGCTGCCCGCGCGTCGCGCTGCAGCCCCGCGCACCGCGCGCGCTGCCCGCGTGTCGCGCTGCAGCCCCGCGCGCCGCGACCGCTGCTCGCACGTCGCGCTGCAGCCCCGCGTGCCGCGCGCGCTGCCCGCGCGTCGCGCTGCAGCTCAGCGCGCCGCGACCGCTGCCCGCGCGTCGCGCTGCAGCCCCGCGCGCCGCGATCCACCGGCCTCTGACGCGGCCGCGCACTGCTTCTGACGCGGCCGCTCCCTGCCGCCGACGCGACGCCAGCCCTGCAGCTGACGCGGCCTCGACCTGCCGCTGACGCGGCCGCGCCCTCCAGCTGCCGCGGCCCCGACCTGCCACTGACGCGGCCCCACCCTACAGCTGCCGCGGCCCTACTCTGCAGCCGCTGCTGCGGCCCCGCCGTCGCCGCCGTCGTGCGCCTACCCTGCCGCCGCCCGCCGAGCGCCGGCCCTGCCCGCCACTGGTGAGCACCTGCCTTGTTTGCGCACTGCCGCGCCCTCTGCCTGCCTGCCTGCCGCGCCTGCCGCGCCTGCCCTGCCCGAGCTGCTGCTGCTACTGTTGCTACTGTTGCTACTGGCGGTGGCCAGATGCAGCTCCAGCAACGTCCGCGCGAGTCTCTCACGCCTCAGCAGCTTCGTGAGTGGTAGGCTAGTTGGGGTTGTGGCGGTAGCCGTCGTGGCTGTCGCCCTGGAGCTGGTCGGTCGGGAGCGTCTGGCAGTGGCCAGCTGCAGCTGCAGCGGCGTCCGCGCGAGACACTTACGTCCCGGCAGCTTCACGAGTGGTACGCTCAGAGTCGAGGGTCTCGGAGTACCGTTCGCTGCCCGTACGTCCTTCGCACAGGTGATCGGGCTGGTCAGGCTTGCGGGACACTTGGTCACACCCACTCCCGCTGCTTCGCCCGTCTGAGCGACGCCTGGCGTACCGAGTTTGGCGACGAGGCTGAGCTCCCCACCTGGCTGGAGCTACTTGGGCAGAGGGTAGGTATCTTTGCTCTTGACTATGATGCTATTCTCACTGCCATGTATGCATTGCCTACTAGTGATGACCGTGCCTGTTCCCTGTGCGTACCGCCTGACCCAGGTATAGAGGCTGCTGCTCTAGGTGCTAGTGCGTCTCCTGCGCTAGGTGCTGGTGAGGCTGCTGCTCTAGGTGCTAGTGCGTCTCCTGCTCTAGGTACTGGTGAGGCTGCTGCTCCAAGTGCTGGTGAGTCTGCTCTCTCTGGTACTGCGCCTGCTGAGGCCGTGCACACCTTCACACTTGACTCAGGTGCTTCCTGCTCCTTCTTTCGCGACAGCACCACACTCACGCCGCTCCGTCGGCCGGTTGCAGTCTCCCTGGCAGACCCCTCTGGGGGTCCAGTCCTTGCGCACTCCTTCACGGTTCTGCCGTGTCCGGCGGTCCCGTCTGGCTCCCTGTCAGGTCTTCACCTCCCCTCGTTCTCTACGAACTTGGTGAGTGGAGCTGACCTACAGGATGTGTGGGTTGACCAGTTCACCCCTGGAGGTCAGCGTGTGACCCACTGTACGTGCTCCCGGACTGGTCGGCACCTGGCCACGTTCACCCGAGAGCCTGGCTCGAGTCTGTACACACTGACCACTGTGTCCCCTCAGGTAGCTGCGTCTGCATCTGCGTTTGCGTCAGGTCAGCTAGCGGCCCCCTGTTTGTGTCGCGCTTTGTCACACCAGACCGTCCTGTGGCACCACCGCCTTGGTCACCCCTCGGTGCAGCGCCTTCGTAGCATGCACCGCCGTTTCCTTGTCTCTGGACTTCCAGAGACTCTGCCTCCTCTACCGCCCTCGCCTGCTCCTCCCTGTCTTCCCTGTGTCGAGGGGCGGCAGCGCGCCGCTCCTCACTCCTCCTCACTCCTCCTCACTCCTCCTCCCTTGCAGACTCTCCACCTGGACGTGTGGGGCCCAGCCCGCGTCCGTGGACAGGGCCACGAGCGGTACTTCCTGCTGGTCGTCGACGACTACACGCGTTACACCACGGTCTTCCCCTTGCGCAGCAAGGGGGAGGTCCCTGATGTTTTGATCCCCTGGATCCGCGCTGTTCGTCTCCAGCTCCGCGAGCGGTTCCAGTCGGACTTTCCTGTCCTGCGTCTGCACTCTGACAGAGGTGGTGAGTTCTCCTCAGACCTCTTGGCAGCCTACTGTGCGGAGCACGGCATCCGCCAGTCGTTCACGCTTCCGGCCTCTCCGCAGCAGAATGGGGTTGCTGAGCGCCGCATTGGCTTGGTCATGGAGGTCGCTCGTACCTCCATGATCCATGCGGCTGCCCCCCATTTTCTGTGGCCGTTTGCGGTCCGGTACGCCGCGCATCAGCTCAACCTCTGGCCTCGTGTCTCCTTGCCGGAGACCTCGCCCCCACTGCTGTGGACGGGGAAGGTTGGCGATGCGTCGCGTTTCCGGGTCTGGGGTGCTCGTGCCTTTGTCCGCGATACCACCGCGGACAAGCTCTCCGCCCGCGCTGTTCCCCGTGTCTTCCTTGGCTTTGTCCCTGACGCGCCTGGTTGGCAGTTTTACCACCCCACCTCGCGCCGTGTCTTCCCCTCTCAGGACGTCACGTTCGACGAGTCGGTTCCCTTTTACCGTCTCTTCCCCTACCGCACTGCCCCTCTCCCCCCCCCGCCGCTCTTCCTCGCTCCAGGTGCTCCCCAGGTAGACCCCCTCCCCGCTCCCGGTCCTGCTCCTTCAGGTGTGTCTCAGGTAGACCCTCCTCAGGTTGAGGTCACTGGTGACTCAGGTCCTGCTGAGGGTGGTCCTGCTCGGGGTGCTGCTGCTGGGGGTGCTGAGCCTGGGGGTGCGGAGCCTGGGGGTGCTGAGCCTGGGGGTGCTGAGCCTGGGGGTGCGGAGCCTGGAGGTGCGGAGCCTGGGGGTGCGGAGACTGGAGGTGCTGAGCCTGGGTGTGAGGAGTCTGGGGGTGCTGAGCCTGGGGGCGCTGAGGCGTCTGGTGAGCAGTCTCCCTGGAGCGGCCGTCTCCGTAGTCGCTCCGCTGGTGCCTCGCCGCTGCACTCTCGTCGTCGACTCCCTCTCTCCCCACAGCAGCTGCTTGAGTGGTACGCTGGCCGTCAGGGTCGCGCTGATGGAGCTAGGGGCCCTGCTGCGGGAGGCGCTGGAGCTGGTGACTCTGCCACTGGAGTTGTTTCTGCTGGAGGTTCTGGAGCTGCTGAGGGTGCTGGAGCTGGAGGTGCTGGCACTGGTGGCGCTGGAGCTGGAGGTTCTGGAGCTGCTGAGGGTGCTGGCGCTGGAGGTTCTGGAGCTCCTACGGGTGCTGGCGCTGAGGGTTCTGAGTCTGCTGTTGCGCGGTTTCCTTGGAGTAGCCGCCTTCGTCCGCGTGTGCCTCTCACCTCGCAGCAGCTGCACGACTGGTACGGTCGCCGTCAGGGTCGCGCTTTTGGAGCTCGGGGCTCTGCCGCTGGAGTTACTTCTGCTGCCGTCACTGGAGCTGGGAGTGGTGCTGGTCCCGGAGGTGCTCGTACTGGAGGTACTGGAGCTGTTGGGGCTGGAGGTGCTGAGCCTGAGGGTGCTGCTGCTGGAGGCACTGAGGTTGGAGACCCTGGGACTGGAGGTGCCGGTTCTGGGGGTGCTGCTGTTGGTGGAGCTGGTCCTGGAGGAGCTGGCGCTGAGGGTTCTGGAGCTGCTGGAGGTGCTGAGCCTGAGGGTGCTGCTGCTGGAGGCACTGAGGCTGGAGACCCTGGGACTGGAGGTGCCGGTTCTGGGGGTGCTCCTGTTGGTGGAGCTGGTCCTGGAGGAGCTGGCGCTGAGGGTTCAGGGACTGCTGGAGGTGCTGGAGCTGCTGGGGGTACTGGAGCTGCTGGTGCTGGTGTCACTGCACAGCCGTGCCTGTTCTTCGCTCCACCGTCTCCGTCGTCTCAGCCACCGCCTGACTCTGTGCTTCGCCAGGTTCTTAGTCTCCCTTCGTCTACTGGTCTTCCGTTACAGCCTGGCTCACCGCTGCCTGCTCCTTCTCCTTACACTGAGCAGCTAGGGGGTCTTACTGAGCGTCGTGAGCCTGCGTCGCGTTCTGTCTCGCCTGTCTGTTCTGGTCGTTCCGGTCGTCGTGTTCCTCGTCCGCGTCTGCCGGCTGTCCCCGACACCCACCTCGTAGTCCGTCGTCCTTCCTCTCCTCCGCAGCGTGTTCCTCTGCCGTCCCCTCCTGCGTCTTCTCTGCCTGTCGTTGCGGACCCCGAGTCTGACCAATTTCGTGCAGAGCACCCTACTGTCACGCGTCTGCTAGCCACTGTTGTCACTGACCCGTCGTTTGAGTCTGCTGCTACGTCTGCCTTAGTTGCTGAGCTTGTGGACTTTGCTGCTGCCTGTCGTCTAGACTACGCTGTTAGTCTTGTTGCTGAGTCTGAGTCTGTCTGTCCTCCGTCCGTCGGGGGTGAGTGTGCTCTTGGCACGGACGTCCTTGAGGACAGGCAGGAGGACCTTGAGTGTCTTGCAGCCGCTGCGCCTCATCTCGTGTCCATGCTGCTTGCCCCTGAGGGAGACCCGGATGCTCCAGAGATCCCGACCCCGCGCTCTTACGCTGAGGCGATCGCGGGTGAGTACTCCTCTCAGTGGCAGACAGCCATGGACGCAGAGATGGCATCCTGGAAGTCCACAGGCACCTACGTTGACGAGGATCCCCCACCTGGGGCGAACATCGTCAGTGGCATGTGGATTTTCAGGGTGAAGCGGCCGCCTGGTTCTCCGCCTGCCTTCAAGGCGCGTTACGTTGCACGAGGTTTCAGTCAGCGAGAGGGAGTAGACTTCTTCCAGACCTTCTCCCCCACCCCGAAGATGACCACTCTTCGGGTGCTGCTGCACGTTGCCGCTCAGCGTGAATACGAGCTTCACTCTCTTGACTTTAGCACAGCCTTCTTACAGGGCAACCTGCACGAGGAGATCTGGTTGCGCCGCCCACCTGGCTTCACTGGGTCGTTCCCTCCGGGTACCCAGTGGAGCCTCAGGCGGCCGGTCTACGGTCTCCGCCAGGTGCCACGTGAGTGGCACGACACACTGAGGACGACACTTGCGGCTCTTGGGTTTGCTCCGTCGACTGCTGACCCGTCGCTGTTTCTGCGCACCGGCACTTCGCTGCCGCCGTTCTACATCCTCGTGTACGTCAACGACTTGGTCTTTACCACTGCTGACACTGAGGCTCTCGCCCTGGTGAAGTCGGAGCTGCAGAAGAGATACACGTGCACAGACCTGGGTGAGCTGACAAGCTATCTTGGCTTGCGGATCACCCGGGACAGAGCACGCCGCACCATCACACTGACTCAGTCACACATGGTGCAGCAGGTCCTTCAGCGCTTCGGCTTCACCTGGTCCTCGGCACAGCACACTCCTCTGGCTACAGGTCACTCGCTCTCAGCTCCACCTTCGGACGAGTCCGTGGAGCCGAGTGGTCCTTACCCAAAGCTAGTGGGCTGCCTCATTTACCTGATGACTTGCACTCGTCCTGACCTTGCGTACGTGGCTCCTGGTCGGCACCGAAAGGTGCACATGGATGCTGCTAAGAGGGTACTACGCTACTTGTGCAGTACATCGGGCATGGGGCTCGTGCTTGGAGGACGGAGCGACGTTGTCCTCACTGGGCACTCAGACGCTTCTTGGGTTGACGACCAGGCTACGTAGCGGTCGTCAGAGGGTTACACCTTCAGCCTTGGCTCTGGTTCGGTTTCTTGGCGTTCTACACGCTCGTCTTCAGTTCTCAGCTCCAGTTGTGAGGCTGAGATCTACGCCACAGCCATGGCTGCACAGGAGTTACGCTGGCTCACCTACCTGCTGGCCGACTTGGGAGAGCGGCCTCGTTCTCCTCCAGTGCTGTACGTCGACAACAAGGCCGCCATTGCCTTGTGTCAGGAGCACAGACTGGAGCACAGAACGAAGCACATTGCTCTGCGTTACATCCTGGCTCGAGAGTTGCAGCAGCGTGGTCAGCTTCGTCTTGCTCACGTGGCCACTCGGGCCAACACTGCTGATATATTCACCAAGGCGCTTCCGTCTGGTGATCATCAGCGTTTCTGCACTCTGTTAGGCCTTGTGCCCACGTTTCCTCACTTGCTGTAGACTTTGCTTGTACTGTGATCTATATATACCTGCATGCTTGCTCTGCTAGGTAGAGATCAATGTGCTGTTGTTGTTGCATATATACCCCTGCATGTGAACTGGCCTTGTGGCCCTTTGCTTGTGCTCAGTGTGTGTGGTGACGTTGTGATCCACCCTGAGCTTGCTTTGCTTCTCTTGACTGGTCTTGTGACCCCTTGCTCTCCCCCACTTTGCCTATGGGGGTGTGTCAAAGCATATGCATGTTCTATATGTGTAGGCTGTAGTGGGGTAGCCAATATGGGGTACAGCCCCTTTTAGGGTTTCATACTTGTACCCAACTCTTCCATAGTTCATTCATTCGTGTCTCTTGATTCTGACACGAGCTGATGAAGCGGGCTTGGTCGGCAAGCTAACCGTGCCACGATACAAGGCGACGCGCCCCATGCACGTACCTGGTTGCAGCTTCGGGGTGGGTGGGGTGGGGGGGTTTCCTAATCGCGCGGCAACCATTTTGTGGTGCTGTGCTGCTGCAACGTGCGTGCGTTGTGCAGCGCTGTTGACTTCCCATTCGCCAGAGAGTGATGTGGTTGCCCAAACAACCAATCAGAAGCGAAGATACCTTCGCGATAAGACAGCGGTGAAGTGAACGTTCGGGAATGATGCCATTCCCGAATGCGTTGGCAAGGAATCTTGCCATTTCGGCGTGATTGACGGAGGCGAGGTCGAAGCGGTGTACCTAGACTTCCGGAATTCAGGGCACTTACGCGAATCTCCATTACAGGGATTTCAGCCCAACCCTTTGTTACAACTCTGACGAGACAGCGTACCCTACTGGAAAAAAACTGATATTTCAGCATAGACAGATTTAAAAAAACTGAACTATCAGCAAACACATAAAAAAAAACGCTGACACAGCAGCCTCATTATTCCCCCACCACTGAAATCACAGCCTTTTTACCCCTAATCAGCCTTTTTTCGCTGACTTCTGAGGGCCTGGTCATCTACCATAATGTCTGTCATTCCCATTGGTGCTAGGTATCTGGCATGCGTGGTATATGGTTCACCTCAAAACACCAGCCATATAAGAGTACACTATATCGGACCATGAATCCGGTACACCTGGCACACACCAATGCGAGCAGTCAGGGCGGTCATTGCCGGTGAACTGGCCCTGATGGGCGTCTGGGCGGGCAAGGGAGGACCTTGCAATGTCCACTATCTTGAACTGGGGGTAGGAGCTGAATGCCTGGTGATAACAGCACCGAAGGGATAGGGCAGAGAAATAGGGTAGCGGGAGAGTAGGTGGAGGAGGGTTAGGGAGATTCTGAGGGAGATAATGGTGAGATTAACGGGAGAGTAAGAGCAGAGGAAGATATGGAGATGCATGTATGTTTGCAAGAAGCACACTGTAGCAAAGAAGGGATCGAGAAGGGGGGGGGGAGATGGAGTGGGGAGAGGAAGGAGTAGGCATTTAGCTCTCCCCTCCCCCCCACTCTTCCCCCACTCCCCTCCTGTTCAGCACCCAGCTCAAACGAACATCCACTCGTGCATGTCTTGCTTGCAGTGTCTCTGTGTTCCTCTCCACCCACGCCACACCTTCCTTGTCCCATTCATCATCCCCCCCCCTTAGCACGAGGGATACAGAAAAGTTGTTCAATATGCACCTTCACTTAAATCTCGGGCTTGCAGTCTCTCTGTATTCCTCTCCGCCCACATCATCCTCGTGCCGTTCACCATTCACCCCCCGGCCCCCCTCGCTCCGCCCACAGCATCCTCGTGCCGTTCATCACCTTCCCCGTTATGTCCGTGCAGCAGAAAGGGGGCATGCTTGCACCCACCAAGCCCAAATGCACCTTCACTTTAGCATCTCTTGCTTGCAGTGTCTCTGTGTTCCTCCCCGCCCACAGCATCCTCGTGCCGTTCATCATTCACCCCCCGTCCCCCCTTTCACTTCCCTCCTCAGCATGAGGAATACACACCTTCACTTGTGCATCTCTTGCTTGCAGAGTCTCGGTATTCCTCTCCGCCCACAGCATCCTCGTCCCATTCATCACCTGCCCCCGTCATGTCCGTGCAGCTCTTGGCTGCAAGGTGACTTATAAGTCGACCCCATAGTCACCCACCCAGCACAATCGCACCTTCACCTGTGCGTCCCGGGCTTGCAGTGTCTCTGTGTTTCTCTCCGCCCACATCATCCTCGTGCCGTTCATCACCCTCCCCTTCACATATTCATGCAGGAAATGAGGGGGTTTGTCTCACACCCACCCAGCCCAGACGCACCTTTACTTGGGCGTCTCATGCTTGCAGAGTCTCTGTGTTCCTGTCCGCCCACAGCATCCTTGCCCCGTTCATCACAACATTTTTCTTCCTCTCTTTCCCTATTCAGCACCCAACCCAAACGCACCTTCACTTGTGCGTCCCGGGCTTGCAGCGTCTCCGTATTCCTCTCTGCCCACAGCATCCTCGTGCCGTTCATCACCTGCCCGCTCATGTCCATACAGCTCTTGGCTGCATCCCCGCTAGAGAACGCGTTGTTATAGTGATAAGCCGAGAAGGTCATCACCATGGGGAGTCCTGAGTACCGGCTGCTAACTAAGAACTTTCGGATGGTTAAGTGTGCGTCGTAGAGGGGAGCGTAGGGGCGGGGGAACGGGGGGAGTTGCTGGTTTTTGCGGTAGTAGACGCGGAGATTCGAAGGTGCCTGGAAAAGGGAGGGAAAAGGCAGGGGTTGTGGGAGTGAACTGAAGCTGAAATGTATTACAAGCCAAGGACCAGTACCAAACACAACACTCTTACACTACATATATGTCCATGTGCAACAAATCGTATACAATTTAGTCCACTGATGATAACGTGGTGGCGTACCCCGTATTAACATACCCACTCACGTTTATAAACCAGTGACCAGCACTGAAGATAACGTAGTGGGTGTGAGGCAGCAGCTTGAACCAGCTCGGATCAGGCCTGTCCAGATGCACCCTCCACGCACCTGCACTGGACGCCACGCCCTGGGGGAGGGGAGTTGACCAAGAAAGAGTGAGGGAACGCAATAAGACACGGGAACAAGGCAGGTGGGTGCAGCTCGGATCAGGCCAGTCCAGATGCACCCCCCACGCGCCTGCACTGGAAGCCACGCCCTGGGGGAGGGGAATTGACCAAGAAAGAGTGAGGGAACGCAACAGGCACGGGAACAAGGCAGGTAGTTGCAACTCAGGTCAGGCCGGTCCAGATGCACCCTCCACGCGCCTGCACTGGACGCCACGCCCTGAAAGATGGGAGGTGACCGAGAAAGGGGGGAAAGGCGAAAGTGAAGGGGGGAGGGGATGTGACAGGGAAGGGGGGGGAAGGCGAAAGAGAAGTGGGGAGGGGATATGACAGGGAAGGGGGGGAGGGAATCCGGAAGATGATGTGGGAGGGACCTCAATAAGGCATCGGTTCAAGGCATGGTGGGCGGATCAGGCCTGCGCAAAGCACCCTCCACGCGGCTGCACTGGGCTACAATCCCTAGGCTAATCACTTAGATGTACTTACCACAGGTAAGAGCCTCAGCTTAAAGCACTAAGAAGCACTCACCACAGGGCTGGACCGGACTAGAAAGTTGGAGGGCATGCGAAGGAAGGAGATGTTGAACTGCGGGATGATGAAGCCGCGGGTCTGAACCCCCGTGCGTCCAAACTGGCCCCTAAAGTCCTGAAGGAAGATTATGGTGATGGCAGGGGAAGAAGGGAAGTTGGAGGGCATGCGAAGGAAGGAGATGTTGAACTGCGGGATGATGAAGCCGCGGGTCCGAACCCCCGTGCGTCCAAACTGGCCCCTAAAGTCCTGAAGGAAGATTATGGTGATGGCAGGGGAAGAAGGGAAGTTGGAGGGCATGCGAAGGAAGGAGATGTTGAACTGCGGGATGGTGAAACCGCGGGTTCGAACCCCCGTGCGGCCAAATGTTCCCCTAAAGTCCTGAAGGAAGATTATAGTGATGGCAGGGGAAGAAGGGAAGTTGGAGGGCATGCGGAGGAAGGAGATGTTAAACTGGGGGATGGTGAAGCCACGGGTTCGAACCCCCGTGCGGCCAAATTTCCCCCTAAAGTCCTGAAGGAAGATTATGGTGATGGCAGGGGAAGAAGGGAAGTTGGAGGGCATGCGAAGGAAGGAGATGGTGAACTGCGGGATGGTGAAGCCGCGGGTTCGAATCCCCGTGCGGCCAAACTGGCCCCTGAAGTCCTGAAATAGGACGAAGGGAAAGAGAAAGAGGGAAACGCGGGGAAGTGCTGGGTGGATATCGGGGTAGGGGGGATGTGAGAAGGATGAGATGCTCCGGGTTCGATTCCCCGTGTCAACAAATTGTGTTCCCAAGTTGTGGAGCAAGATAGGATGTAAGAACCTCCAGTTCCAAGTCTATGAGGTTGGGAGTGGATCAACTGGTGCCATCTGGGGACAAGAGGAATCTTGAGTCGACTCAAGAGCGACTTCTGAATCGACTCAAAGAGTCACTTGGTTTTGAGTCGACTCAAAAGAGACCCCACCTCCAAGTCTACGAGTTTGGGAGAGGATCAACTGGTGTCATTGGGCGACAAGAGGAAGCCGGAGCGTTCTTGCAGTGGAGAAGAACTCTCGTCTCTAGCCAGCAGCGAAAGGAGGAGATGCGGATTCAGAAAAGGAGATCAATACACCAGAGGAGGAAGGAGAAGGTCAGGGGGCTTGGGCTGGGTGGCGTGGCAAACCGGCGTAGGCGAGTTTCGAGCACTCTCAGAACGTACCTTGGTAACCGCTATGTACCTTAGTAACCTCTACGTACCTTGGTAACCGCTACGTACCTTGGTAGCCGCCACGTACCTTGGTAACCGCTACGTACCTTGGTAACCGCTACGTACCTTAGTAACCGCTTTTGTCTCCAGCAGGCAGCGCATGGAGATCTCGAGGTTGTTGACGAATGAGTCGCCAACGAACATGAACACCTTATTGCGCAAAATGGAGAGCGTTCTAACGGGGTTGAATCTGATAGAGACGTTGGATGGGGAGGGGAAGAGGGGAAGCAGAGAGAGAAACGATAAGATTTTTTCTGCCTGTTGCGCTGGCAACTGTACTACCAGCCAGCAGCAACACAGTATCCTTTTTATTATACAGCCCCGTAACGACTCTCACTTTCTTATATCGCAGCCAGGGCTCCTCCACACGTATTTTAGGTACCCAGTGCCCTTCCTCCCGTTGCGCTGGCAGTTGCAATAACAAATGCTCTTGCACGTATACCCGTTATAAGCAGCACAGTGGAACCCTTGACGACCCTCACCTTCGTATATCGCAGCCAGGGCTCCTCCAAACGTATTTCAGGTACCCAGTGTCGTTTCGCCCGTTGCGCTGGCAGTTGTAATACGATCGGATGCTCTTGCACGTGTACCCGTTATAAGCAGGATCGTACGTCCTGTCGTACACCCAGCTGCGGAGGTTCGCAGAAGAGCGGGCCGGGCGGGAGGTGCGAAGGGGACGGGTCAGGTGAACGGTCAGGCAAACGTTCAGGCGAAGGTTTTATTGAAGTGTCAGGTGAAGGGAAAAGAACGAGGAAAACTAATGAAGAGAGGGAAACCAGGAGGGGAAAAGAGTTCGGACAGGACACGGAGGGTGAGGAGGGAGGGAGGGAGGGAGGGAGGGAGGGAGGGAGGGAGGGAGGGAGGGAGGGAGGGAGAGAGGGTGTTAGGGAGGGAGGGAGGGGGGAAACGGAGCGTGGGAGGGAGAGAGTGAGTGAGGGAGGGCAGAAGAGAAGGAGAAAGGAAGGGTGTTCATGGCATTCATGAGGGTGAGTGCGTAGCGAGGCTGACCTTCCTTGATCGACTCTACATTGCTGACACGTGGCAGGAACGGATTGGCCGAGAAGGAGCAGCATTGACAGCAATAATGACGAGAATAGCGCGACGGGCGATCTCGGAAGGGCCGTAAGAAGCGTCCCCGCTTCGTGGCGTCTGTGATTTGACGCCATGGCTTCTGATGGAAGGCAGCGTCCTCCGCTTCTGCTTTTGCAAAACCAGACTGCTGAACTTTGATACGACAGCCGAACTCGCTCAGACTGCTTAACAGAAAACCCGGACATGAAAGTGACGGAAACGCGATTTCAGCTGATCGCGTAGAACGTCGTATAACCAGCTATTTACATATGACTGCCAAGTTAGCAATCTATCGACTCTCCTCTGAATGGCGGTTCAATTTGACTCAGTAATCACCTTTGCTAACATCCCACAACGTTCCAGCGGTGTGTCGTTACGCACTTCCTGATGCTTTTGCGAGAACTGCTGGTGCTATTGATAGAAGTAATGTCGCGATAAGACTAGGAAGTTCATTACAAGTGCTAAAAGAACGAGGGTCGAAATTTTATTCCTTCGCAACAGCCTGAGGATTAAAGATGTAATTATTATCTCCTGTCCAATGCCCTGTGTTTACCCTCCATGCCGTCTAACATGATCAAAAGAAAGCCATAGGACGGACTAGTTCGCAACCTTGTGAACAACGAGTTATCCATTTTGGCGAATTCTCTATGAGACATGAACAATGTCGGTGCTGAGGTCTGCTTGCGAGTTGTGTCAATTTTGGTTTTGAGCTCCGCTTGAATTTGTGAGCCCTTTTCCGCGGGCCTTTCAACGGTCAGTTTCGCGACGCGAGGTCACAAATTGTGCAGCATCTGAGAGGGGGCGAAGCGCTCTCGCGAAATCTCTGAAGCTGTCTGTCGCTACGGTCGAGTCTCGAAAAAAAAAACAAGATTCGACGTTTACGTCGGAAGGGTTGCGTAGAGTTGTATCCCTTGTGTAAGAAACATTATGATACTTATAGAAGTACTTACTATAGCGGGTTTTATGTCTGCAACTACTGTACCGTATCTGATGTGTCAGCTAGTTGGATCGCGTGGCACGCATGTGTTTTCACGTGACAGAAGTCTAGTGTGAGCGTTTTTTTAGTACACACGATGCGGCTTTTAAAACCGGGGTGCACATTCAGCTGAATGTGCATCAAAGATTATCCCTTGACTGAGTGGGTTACGAGGTGTGCTTTCAACCCCTTCAAGTCGAAATTCGTTTCCCCCCTCCCCCGCAATTTCGTTTCCCCACGCCCCCGCAATTTCATTTCCCCCTCCCCGTCGAAATTCGTTTCCCCCCTCCCCCGCAATTTTGTTTCCCCCCTCCCCCGCAATTTCGTTTCCCCCCCCTCCCGCCAATCTGTTTCATCCCTCCCGCCATTCGGTTTCACCCACTCCCGCCATTTCACCCCCTCCCGCCACCTACGAAATGCCCGAAGCTCTAGCGGAATCATTTTTTTGTCGCCCCTCGTGAGCCAATCACTGTTTTTCTCCAAACCCCCTTCCCAACATCTCAAGCCGAACCGCGTTGAATGTGCACCCTGGTTTTAAGTGATTCTGAGCATTTCGCAAATTTCGTCAACGTCGCACCTAGCAAAAAGGGGCTTATAAAAGATTTGTAACTCCCCGTTGACATTTTGACTTCGGTCTCTTCCGTGTGACTTCGGTTTCTGTGGTTCGTATTGGCTCATAACCACTGCAACTTGCTCGAGGAGCTTGTAATGTGGGTGCAACTGGCTGGTAAAAAAAAACCCGGGTGCAGACTTTCTATTTTGGGAAGGGCAAATTCGCGCGCAGGGGTTGAGCATCTTGTGTATTGCCAAGTGCCCAAGTTTTGTATGTATACTGTATATAGGGAAGTTTTGGTGCCTCATTCTGCGCTGGCAGAAAAATTCTCGCCAGCTCCACCACGACCCCAACCAAGCCCAAGATATCTTGTCCTTTTCACAGCTGTCAAACTCGAATTCGAGGCTCTTCATATCTTGGTTCTTGTTCTTGGTTCCTCTCGAGAAGCACCTGCTTTTCTCACTCCATTTCCTTCCCGCCCCAATTTCTTCTCTAGCCATCTCTCCTAACACCCCGCCGTCGCTACTACCTCCCACCCAGCCGTCGCTCTCCCTCCCATCCCCCGTATCCTCTCCCTCACTCTCCGCCGTCACCTCTCCCTCCCACTCCGCCATCGCCTCTTCCTCCCACCTCACAATTACTCCGTCCCACCCCGCCATCTCCTCTCCCTTACCTCCCCGCCGTCGCCTCTCCCTCCTCCCCACCGTCGCCTCTTCCTCCTCCGCGCCGTCGCCTCTCCCTCCTCCGCGCCGTCGCCTCTCCCTCCTCCGCGCCGTCGCCTCTCCCTCCTCGCCGTCGCCTCTCCCTCCTCGCCGTCGCCTCTCCCTCCTCCGCGCCGTCGCCTCTCCCTCCTCGCCGTCGCCTCTCCCTCCTCCGCGCCGTCGCCTCTTCCTCCTCCCCGCCATCGCCCTCCCTCCTACCCGCTGTCGCCCTCCCTCCTACCCGCTGTCGCCCTCCCTCCTCCCCGCCGTCGCGCCCGGAGCGCAAGCGCGGATTGGTGCGCAAGCGCAGATTGGTGCGCAATCGCGGGTTGGTGCTCAAGCGCGGGTTGGTGCGCGAGTGGGGATTGTTTTCTGAGGCACCATGGTTATCAGGTGCGTTCCCGGTCCTTTCATCCTCCCTCCCCCCTCTGAAATTTCCTTTTTGTTGTCTTTTTTGCTCTCTTCCTGCATTTTGTGTGTCAATTGGTCTCCTCTTGCATGACACTTTCATTTGAAGAAGGGGAGAGACGGAGCGCGCGAGAGAGCGCGTGAGGGTGCGCATGAGAGAGCGCGTCAGAGAGCGCGTGAGAGAGAGAATGCGCGTGAGAGTGCGAGAGAGAGAGCGCGAGAGAGAGAGAGCGCGTGAGAGTGTGCCTGAGAGTGCGCGTGAGGGTGCGCGTGAGAGAGCGCATGAGAGAGCGCGTGAGATTGTGAGTGAGAGAGCGCGTGAGAGAGCGCGTGAGAGAGCGCGTGAGTGAGTGCGTGAGAGAGAGCGCGTGAGAGAGCGCGTGAGAGAGCGCGTGAGAGTGCGCGTGAGAGTGCGCGTGAGAGTGCGCGTGAGAGAGCGCGTGAGCGAGCACATGAGAGGGCACGTGAGTGAGTGCGTGAGAGAGAGCACGTGAGAGAGCGCGTGAGAGTGCGAGTGAGAGTGCGAGTGAGAGTCCGCGTGAGAGAGCGTGTGAGAGAGCGCATGAGAGGGCGCGTGTGTGAGTGCGTGAGAGAGAGCACGTGAGAGAGTGCGTGAGAGTGCGAGTGAGAGAGCGCGTGAGAGAGCGCGTGAGAGAGCGCGTGAGAGAGCGCGTGAGAGAGCGCGTGAGAGAACGCGTGAGAGAGCGTGTGAGGGTGCGCATGAGGGAGCGCGTGAGAGTGCGAGAGAGTGAGCGCAAGAGGTAGTGCGTGAGAGTGTGCCTGGGAGTGCGCATGAGGGTGTGCATGAGAGAGCACGTGAGAGAGCGCGTGAGAGAGCGCGTGAGAGAGCGCGTAAGGGAGCGCGTGAGAGAGCGCGTGAGAGAGCGCCGAGAGAGTGCGTGAGGGAGCACGCGAGAGAATGCGTGAGAGAGCGCGTGAGGGAGCGCGAAAGAGAGAGAATGTGCGTGAGAGTGCCTGAGGGCGCATGTGAGAGAGAGCGAATGAGAGTGTGCCTAAGAGTGCGCGTGAGGGTGCGCGTGAGAGAGCGCGTGAGAGAGCGCGTGAGAGAGCGCGTGAGAGTGCGCATGAGAGTGTGTGAAAGAAACTCTTGCTTGTTCATATTCTATACTCGTGCTCGTCCCTCGTGAGACGAGGGACGAGCGCGTGAGAGTGCGAGTGTGAGTCCAGTGCGCGTGCAAGGTTGAGTGCGAGCTTAAATGCGAGCGTGAGTGCGAGTGTGAGTGCGAGGGTGAATGCAAGGGTGAGTGAGAGGGTGATTGAGAGGGCGAGTTCAAGGGTGAGTGCGAGTGTGGGTGTGTGTGTGTGTGAGTGTGAGGTTTGGTGAAATGGTGTGGATGTGATTGCAGTGGTGAGTGCAAACGCGAGTGCAAGTATGATTGGAAGCGTGAGTGCATGTCAAAGCATATGCTTGTTATATATGTGTAGGCTGTAGTGGGGTAGCCAATATGGGGTACAGCCCCTTTTAGGGTTTCATACTTGTACCCAACTCTTTCATAGTTCAATCATTCCTGCTGCAAGATTCTGACATGGTATCAGAGGACTAGGTCCGTAGGACCGTTTTTTTTTCGGGCCCACCTACCGTTGCGGTTACCGCGTTACCCCACGTGTTGGCCTGCCTGCCTGCCTTGCCTTGTGACGTGCTGCGCTGCGCGCGCCGTCCTGCAGCCCTCGTGCTGCCTACTGCTGCCCTAGGCCAGAGCGCCGCCCCTGCAGGCCCGTCAGGCCCACGCGCTGCACCTGCAGACACGTCACGCCTGCGAGCCGCCCCTGCAGGCCCGTCAGGCCAGGGCGCCACCCCGCCAGATCGCTGCCCCGCGCGTCACGCCCACAGCCCGCGCGTCGCGCTGCAGCCCCGCGCGTCGCGCCCACAGCCCGCGCGTCGCGCTGCAGCCCCGTGCGCCGCGGCTGCCGTCCTCGCGCAGCCCGCGGCAACTTCGCGCGCTGCGCCCGCTGCCCGCGCGTCGCGCTGCAGCCCCGCGCGTCGCGTTCGCTGCCCGCGCGTCGCGCTGCAGCCCCGCGCGCCGCGGCTGCCGTCCTCGCGCAGCTCGCGGCGGCTTCGCGCGCAGCGCCCGCGGCTCGCGTAGCGCGCTGCAGCCTTGCGCGCCGCGGCTGCTCCTGGACGCCACCGTCACTCCTGCAGCAGCTGCCGCGGAGCGCCCTGCCACAGTAGCGGCCCCGCCCTACAGCAGCTGCCGCGGAGCCTCCTGCCGCCGTCGCGGCCCTGCCCTGCAGCAGCAGTCGCAGACCTGCCCTACCTCCGACGCGGTCCTGCTCTGCCGCAGCTGTCGCGGCCCCGCCGTCGCCGCCATCGTGCGCCTGCCCTTCTCGCCACTGGTGAGCACCTGCCTGCCTGCCACGCCTGCTTGCCTGCCTCCCTGCCCGCGCTACTACTACTGCTAGACTGCTGCTGCTACTGCTGCTGCTGCTGCTGCTACTACTGCTACTACTGCTACTGGCGGTGGCCAGATGCAGCTCCAGCGACGTTCACGCGAGTCTCTCACGCCCCAGCAGATTAGTGAGTGGTACGCTAGTTGGGGTTGTGGCGGTCGCCGTCGTAGCTGTCGCCCTGGAGCTGGTCAGTTGGGAGCGTCTGGCAGTGGCCAGCTGCAGCTGCAGCTGCATCCACGCGAGACACTTACGTCCCAGCAGCTTCACGAGTGGTACGCTCAGAGTAGAGGGTCTTTGAGTACCGTTCGCTGCCCGTACGTCATTCGCACAGGTGATCGGACTGGTCAGGCTTGCGGGACGCTTGGTCACACACAGTCCCGCTGCTTCGCCCGTCTGAGCGACGCCTGGCGTACCGAGTTTGGCGACGAGGCTGAGCTCCCCTCCTGGCTGGAGCTGCTTGGACAGAGGGTAGATATCTTTGCTCTTGACTATGATGCTATTCTCGATGCCATGTATGCATTGCCTACTAGTGCTGACCGTGCCTGTTCCCTGTGCGTACCGCCTGACCCAGGTATAGAGCCTGCTGCTCTAGGTGCTGGTGAGGCTGCTGCTCTAGTGGCTAGTGCGTCTCCTGCTCTAGGTACTGGTGAGGCTACTGCTCCAGGTGCTGGTGAGTCTGCTCTCTCTGGTACTGCGCCTGCTGAGGCCTTGTGCACCTTCACACTTGACTCAGGTGCTTCCCGCTCCTTCTTTGGCGACAGCACCACCCTCACGACGCTCCGTCGGCCGGTTGCAGTCTCCCTGGCAGACCCCTCTGGGGGTCCAGTCCTTGCCCACTCCTCCACGGTCCTGCCGTGTCCGGCGGTCCCGTCTGGCTCCCTGTCAGGTCTTCACCTCCCCTCGTTCTCTACGAACTTGGTGAGTGGAGCTGACCTGCAGGATGTGTGGGTTGACCAGTTCACCCCTGGAGGTCAGCGTGTGACCCACTGTACGTGCTCCCGGACTGGCCGGCACCTGGCCACGTTCACCCGAGCGCCTGGCTCGAGTCTGTACACACTGACTACTGTGTCCCCTCAGGTAGCTGCGTCTGCGTCTGCGTTTGCGCCAGGTCAGCTAGCGGCTCCCTGCTTGTGTCGCGCTTTGTCGCACCAGACCGTCCTTTGGCACCACCGCCTTGGTCACCCCTCGGTGCAGCGCCTTCGTAGCATGCACCGCTGTTTCCTTGTCTCTGGACTTCCAGAGACTCTGCCTCCTCTACCACCCTCGCCTGCTCCTCCCTGTCTTCCCTGTGTCGAGGGGCGGCAGCGCGCCGCTCCTCACTCCTCCTCGTTCCCTCCCACAGAGGCTCCCCTGCAGACTCTCCACCTGGACGTGTGGGGCCCAGCCCGCGTCCGTGGACAGGGCCACGAGCGGTACTTCCTGCTGGTCGTCGACGACTACACGCGTTACACCACGGTCTTCCCCTTGCGCAGCAAGGGGGAGGTCCCTGATGTTTTGATCCCCTGGATCCGCGCTGTTTGTCTCCAGCTCCGCGAGCAGTTCCAGTCGGACTTTCCTGTCCTGCGTCTGCACTCCGACAGAGGTGGTGAGTTCTCCTCAGACCTCTTGGCAGCCTACTGTGCGGAGCACGGCATCCGCCAGACGTTCACGCTTCCGGCCTCTCCGCAGCAGAATGGGGTTGCTGAGCGCCGCATTGGCTTGGTCATGGAGGTCGCTCGTACCTCCATGGTCCATGCGGCTGCCCCCCATTTTCTGTGGCCGTTTGCGGTCCGCTACGCCGCGCATCAGCTCAACCTCTGGCCCCGTGTCTCCTTGCCGGAGACCTCGCCCACACTGCGGTGGACGGGGGAGGTTGGCGATGCGTCGGTGTTCCGGGTCTGGGGTTCTCGTGCCTTTGTCCGCGTTACCACCGCGGACAAGCTCTCCGCCCGCGCTGTTCCTTGTGTCTTCCTTGGCTTTGTCCCTGACGCGCCTGGTTGGCAGTTTTACCACCCCACCTCGCGCCGTGTCTTCCCCTCTCAGGACGTCACGTTCGACGAGTCGGTTCCCTTTTACCGTCTCTTCCCCTACCGCACTGCCCCTCTCCCCCCCCCGCCGCTCTTCCTTGCTCCAGGTGCTCCCCAGGTAGACCCCCTCCCCGCTCCCGGTCCTGCTCCTTCAGGTGTGTCTCAGGTAGACCCTCCTCCTCAGGTTGAGGTCACTGGTGACTCAGGTCCTGCTGAGGGTGGTCCTGCTCGGGGTGCTGCTGCTGGGGGTGCTGAGCCTGGGGGTGCGGAGCCTTGGGGTGCTGAGCCTGGGGGTGCGGAGCCTGGGGGTGCTGAGCGTGAGGGTGCTGAGCCTGGGGGTGCGGAGCCTGGAGGTGCTGAGCCTGGGTGTGAGGAGTCTGGGGGTGCTGAGCCTGGGGGCGCTGAAACGTCTGGTGAGCAGTCTCCCTGGAGCGGCCGTCTCGGTAGTCGCTCCGCTGGTGCCTCGCCGCTGCACTCTCGTCGTCGACTCCCTCTCTCCCCACAGCAGCTGCTTGAGTGGTACGCTGGCCGTCAGGGTCGCGCTGCTGGAGCTAGAGGCCCTGCTGCAGGAGGCGCTGGGGTTGGTGACTCTGCCACTGGAGTTGTTTCTGCCGGAGGTTCTGGAGCTGCTGAGGGTGCTGGAGCTGGAGGTTCTGGAGCTGCTGGAGGTGCTGGCGCTGGTGGCGCTGGAGCTGGAGGTTCTGGAGCTGCTGAGGGTGCTGGCGCTGGAGGTTCTGGAGCTGCTGGAGGTGCTGGCGCTGGTGGTACTGGCGCTGGAGGTTCTGGAGCTGCTGCGGGTGCTGGCCCTGAGGGTTCTGAGTCTGCTGTTGCGCGGTTTCCTTGGAGTAGCCGCCTTCGTCCGCGTGTGCCTCTCACCTCGCAGCAGCTGCACGACTGGTACGGTCGCCGTCAGGGTCGCGCTTCTGGAGCTCGGGGCTCTGCCGCTGGAGGTACTTCTGCTGACGTCATTGGAGCTGGGAGTGGTGCTGGTCCCGGAGGTGCTCGTACTGGAGGTACTGGAGCTGCTGGGGCTGGAGGTACTGAGCCTGAGGGTGCTGCTGCTGGAGGCACTGAGGCTGGAGACCCTGGGACTGGAGGTGCCGGTTCTGGGGGTGCTGCTGTTGGTGGAGCTGGTCCTGGAGGAGCTGGCGCTGAGGGTTCTGGAGCTGCTGAGGGTGCTGGCGCTGGAGGTTCTGGAGCTGCTGGAGGTACTGGCGCTGGTGGCGCTGGAGCTGGAGGTTCTGGAGCTGCAGAGGGTGCTGGCGCTGGAGGTTTTGGAGCTGCTGGAGGTACTGGCGCTGGTGGCGCTGGAGCTGGAGGTTCTGGAGCTGCTGAGGGTGCTGGCGCAGGAGGTTCTGGAGCTGCTGGAGGTACTGGCGCTGGTGGCGCTGGAGCTGGAGGTTCTGGAGCTGCTGAGGGTGCTGGCGCTGGAGGTTCTGGAGCTGCTGGAGGTGCTGGAACTACTGGGGGTACTGGAGCTGCTGGTGCTGGTGTCACTGCACAGCCGCGCCTGTTCTTCGCTCCACCGTCTCCGTCGTCTCAGCCACCGCCTGACTCAGTGCTTCGCCACGTTCTTAGTCTCCCTTTGTCTACTGGTCTTCCGTTACAGCCTGACTCACCGCTGCCTGCTCCTTCTCCTTACACTGAGCAGCTAGGGGGTCTTACTGAGCGTCGTGAGCCTGCGTCGCGTCCTGTCTCGCCTGTCTGTTCTGGTCGTTCCGGTCGTCGTGTTCCTCGTCCGCGTCTGCTGGCTGTCCCCGACACCCACCTCGTAGTCCGTTGTCCTTCCCCTCCTCCGCAGCGTGTTCCTCTGCCGTCCCCTCCTGCGTCTTCCCTGCCTGTCGTTGCGGACCCCGAGTCTGACCGGTTTCGTACTGAGCACCCTACTGTCACGCGTCTGCTAGCCACTGTTGTCACTGACCCGTCGTTTGAGTCTGCTGCTACGTCTGCCTTAGTTGCTGAGCTTGTTGACTTTGCTGCTGCCTGTCGTCTAGACTACGCCGCTAGTCTTGTTGCTGAGTTTGAGTCTGTCTGTCCTCCGTCCGTTGGGGGTGAGTGTGCTCTTGACACGGACGTCCTTGAGGACAGGCAGGAGGACCTTGAGTGTCTTGCAGCCGCTGCGCCTCATCTCGTGTCCATGCTGCTTGCCCCTGAGGGAGACCCGGATGCTCCAGACATCCCGACCCCGCGCTCTTACGCTGAGGCGATCGCGGGTGAGTACTCCTCTCAGTGGCAGACAGCCATGGACGCAGAGATGACATCTTGGAAGTCCACAGGCACCTACGTCGACGAGGTTCCCCCACCTGGGGCGAACATCGTCAGTGGCATGTGGATTTTCAGGGTGAAGCGGCCGCCAGGTTCTCCGCCTGCCTTCAAGGCGCATTACGTTGCACGAGGCTTCAGTCAGCGAGAGGGAGTAGACTTCTTCCAGACCTTCTCCCCCACCCCGAAGATGACCACTCTTCGGGTGCTGCTGCACGTTGCCGCTCCGCGTGACTACGAGCTTCACTCTCTTGACTTCAGCACAGCCTTCTTACAGGGCAGCCTGCACGAGGAGATCTGGCTGCGCTGCCCACCTGGCTTCACTGGGTCGTTCCCTCCTGGTACCCAATGGAGCCTCAGGCGGCCGGTCTACGGTCTCCGCCAGGCGCCACGTGAGTGGCACGACACACTGAGGACGACACTTGCGGCTCTTGGGTTTGCTCCGTCAACTGCTGACCCGTCGCTGTTTCTGCGCACCGACACTTCGCTGCTGCTGTTCTACATCCTCGTGTACGTCGACGACTTGGTCTCTGCCACTGCTGACACTGAGGCTCTCGCCCTGGTGAAGTCGGAGCTGCAGAAGAGACACACGTGCACAGACCTGGGTGAGCTGACAAGCTATCTTGGCTTGCGGATCACCCGGGACAGAGCACGCCGCACCATCACACTGACTCAGTCACACATGGTGCAGCAGGTCCTTCAGCGCTTCGGCTTCACCTGGTCCTCGGCACAGCACACTCCTCTGGCTACAGGTCACTCGCTCTCAGCTCCACCTTCGGACGAGTCCGTAGAGCCGAGTGGTCCTTATCCAGAGCTAGTGGGCTGCCTCATGTACCTGATGACCTGCACTCGTCCTGACCTTGCGTACCCTCTTGGCCCTCTGGCTCGCTACGTGGCTCCTGGTCGGCACCGAAAGGTGCACATGGATGCTGCTAAGAGGGTACTACGCTACTTGTGCAGTACATCGGGCATGGGGCTCGTGCTTGGAGGACGGAGCGACGTTGTCCTCACTGGGCACTCAGACGCTTCTTGGGTTGACGACCAGGCTACGCAGCGGTCGTCACAGGGTTACACCTTCAGCCTTGGCTCTGGTTCGGTTTCTTGGCGTTCTACACGCTCGTCTTCAGTTCTCAGCTCCAGTTGTGAGGCTGAGATCTACGCCACAGCCATGGCTGCACAGGAGTTACGCTGGCTCACCTACCTGCTGACCGACTTGGGAGAGCGGCCTCGTTCTCCTCCAGTGCTGTACGTCGACAACAAGGCCGCCATTGCCTTGTGTCAGGAGCACAGACTGGAGCACAGAACGAAGCACATCGCTCTGCGTTACTTCCTGGCTCGAGAGTTGCAGCAGCGTGGTCAGCTTCGTCTTGCTCACGTGGCCACTCGGGCCAACACTGCTGATATATTCACCAAGGCGCTTCCGTCTGGTGATCATCAGCGTTTTTGCACTCTGTTAGGCCTTGTGCCCACGTTTCCTCACTTCCTGTAGATTTTGCTTGTACTGTGATCTATATATATACCTGCATGCTTGCTCTGCTAGGTAGAGATCACTGTGCTGTTGTTGTTGCATATATACCTCTGCATATGAACTGGCCTTGTGGCCCTTTGCTTGTGCTCAGTGTGTGTGGTGACGTTGTGATCCACCCAGAGCTTGCTTTGCTTCTCTTGACTGGTCTTGTGACCCCTTGCTCTCCCCCACTTTGCCTATGGGGGTGTGTCAAAGCATATGCTTGTTATATATGTGTAGGCTGTAGTGGGGTAGCCAATATGGGGTACAGCCCCTTTTAGGGTTTCATACTTGTACCCAACTCTTTCATAGTTCAATCATTCCTGCTGCTAGATTCTGATAGTGCATGCATGAGTGTGAAGGTGAGTGCGAAAGTGAGTGTGAGGGTGGGTGCGAGAGTGGGTGCGAGAGTGGATGCGAGAGTGGATGCGAGAGTGAGTATGAGGGTGAGTCTGACGGTGAGTGCAATGGTGAGTTAGGGGTGCGTGCGAGGGTTCGTGCAATTGTGTGTCCATGTGCAAGAGTGAGCGCGAGCATGAGAGCAAGGGTGAGTGCTAGGGATTGAGTGTGTGTTTTAGAGAGTGTGTCTAAGAAAAGTTGAGTGTGCGTGAGTGGGTGGGAAAGTGAGTGCGAGAGTGAGTGCGAGCATGAGTACGAGGGTGAATGTGAAAGTGAGTGCAAGGGTGTCTGCAAGGTATTGCATGCATTTTGTTGATCGTCAATTTATATGGCGCTGGTTTTGTTTCTTGTGCATTGAAATCATGTTTCTCGTGCAGCGTGTGAGCAGCATTCTATGGTTTTATTTTCTTGTGCAACTCATACAAAGTTGTATTCTCTGCTTTTGTTTTTGTTTGTGCAGGAAATGAGTCGCATTTGCTGTTTTTCTTTTTCCTGTGCAGGGAGTTCAAGCTGCAGCCTTTGTTTTTTGCAGAGAGAAGGGATGGGGGGTAGGGAGATGAGGGAGGGAGGGAGGGAGGGAGGGAGGGAGGGAGGGAGGGAGGGAGGGAGGGAGGGAGGGGAATGGGTGACAGGTTAGAGATGATTTATACATGGCTGCACTTCATTCGTTATACTTGCATGCTTATTAGCAGTATGTTTTTTTTGCTTGTTTATGTGCGTCTGTGTATGTGTGAGGCTGTATATGTATGTGTGCGTACATGTCCATACGCGTGTAAGTGTTCGTGTCTGTTTCGGGGTATGGTGCTATGTGCCTCGTGTATGCAACTGGGATTGTGATCGTCGGTGGGGCAGCTTTGCTCGCATCTTCCGTACCATATCAATCACTGTTGCAGCATTGATGCATTTAGTATTCACCTCAAAACATGCATTGTAGATTCTGTGCAAGTCCTTGTGTGGTCATTTGTGTGGTATATGTGTTTGAGTGCTTGTCCAATTGTTCCATTCGCCGTACGTATCGACGATTTTGGAATAATTGGATACATTTGGTTTCACATTTCGTGGAACTGACGTGAACAGTGATTTCTTCCAAAATTGATGGGGGGAAATCACTGTTCACGCCAGTCAACCGAAAAGTGAAAACAAATGTATAAGGTTGCTACGCAACCCAAAAACAATATTCCTCCCAGCCAGTCTAATCACCTTATTTGACCGCTTTTAAAAGCAAACCACCTTATTGTGTCGCTCAGAAACGAACCGTAGGGCAACAACTCATATGTTACCGCCAGTCAAGTGGTCCGCCGACAGCGAAGGGAAATGGCACAGCGAGGACGTGGGCATTGCTTTGAGGATACCGGAGTTACAACGCGTACGGCATTGCCTCGGGTTGTACACTGTTCAACAAAGGTAGGCCCATACAAAATGCGGAATCTAAATTTGTACAAGTACTACCCTACAACATTGAACGCCAAGCCACCGACACAAAACAGAAGAACATTAGATGCAAATGTACAGGAAAAGCAGCACAGCATCGTGTTCACTTATTGTATAGACACGTGCTACTCTTCTTTGAACTCATCAGCGTCCCACTTCAGATTCCAAGAAGCAGACTTGACCATCTGCTGCGTCCCTTCCATCTGCTTCAACTCCCGACCACTCAAAACCGGCCCGACACCCACTGGCTCACCCGACTTACCCACCTCGCCCAAATTTTCCCGACTTCCAAGACTAGACGTCCTCCCCTTCAGAGTCCTCGTTGCGTGTTGAATGCTCCCTTGGGCGTCTCTCATCTTATCCCTCTCTGCAGCTGTAAACACCCCCTCCACCTGCTCTTCCTTCTCCTTCCTCCCCGTTTCATCCACCTGCTCCCCCGTCTCACCTTTCCCTCCTTTCTGCTCTCCTCTCGCCTGCGACTGTGACTGACGCCTTATCCCCATCCGTCTCGCCCGCTCCCGAAGCTTCTCAGCAGCTTCCGCAGCAGGCGAGGGCGGGGCAGCAGAAAGGTCAAGGCGAAGGGGGGTGCGGGCAGCAGAGGCAGAAGCACCACCACCGGCAGCAGCAGAGACAGCGGCTGGGGCAGGAGGGGAGAAGAAAGGGAGTTTCAGCCTAGGCCTTGCAGACCATTTCTTTTCAGCAGAGCTCTCATGATGGGGTGGTGAGCGAGGTGACACAAGAGTAGGTGTGACTGGGGCAGGTGAGACTGGGGACGGTGGCGGGCTGTGCGGCAGCTCTCCTGCCTTCTCTAGATCTCCACCTATCCTCCTGGGCGGGGACAATACCATCTCCCTCTCTTCCTCCACGCCTCCTCCACCCTCCCCCTCCCCCTCCACTCCGCCCTTCCCCTTCCCCTTCCCTTCCACTCCCCCCTTCACAGCAGCTGGGCCTGAAATCAGAACCCCCTTTGATTTTGCCTCGGGCTGCCTCTCCACCTCGAGCCAATCCGGTGCAATCATTCTCAGACCCTCCTGTCTCTTCTCCCTCCTCTGCCTGTCCTCCTCCTCCCCTTTCTTCCCCCCTTCAACATGCTGCCCACCCTCTCCTCCTCCCTCTTCTCCACTCGCTTCTCCAGCCTCCTTATCTGGGTTCAGGGATCCAATCCCAAGGCGATGCAGCTCATGCTCCACAGGGCCTTCCTCCCCCATGTGCTTGTATGGAAGGGACACGTCAATGTGACTGCTGCAAGGGAAGGGACCTGGAGCTAAATTCAAAGGATTGTGTGCAGCAGAAGCAGCAGAAGCCGCATCACCAGACGAAGCAGCAGCAGGAGGATGTGGGGGTGGGTGGGAGAGTATTGCAGCCTCCCTCATCCCCGTTAGAGGCTGCTCCGTTACAGGCACTGCAGGCACCTCGTGGTGCAGCAGCAGGGTGTCACTAGGGAGGCTGGCAGTGCGCTTGGGAGGCACGTGGCTGAGAGGCGAGGCAAGCGCGTCCACTGGAGGGCCTGGAAGGAGGGCATGGCATGGGCGGGTAGGGACATGAAGAGTAAGAAACGAGTGAAAGAGCAAGGGGGTGTCGCTACGGGCGCTGGCAGTGCGCTGGCAGTTCACTTTGGAGGCTGGCGGCGGAAGAGAGGTCACTGGATAGCCTTGAAGCTCACCTGGGGATGCACGAGCATGTGTCTGCTTCTCCCGCTGCTCCCGCTGCTCCCGCTGCTCCCGCTGCTCCCGCTGCTCCCGCTGCTCCCGCTGCGGCCACAGCACGCTCCTCAGTGCGTCCTTCATGCGCCTCAGCGTCACCACTCCTCCCGAGCCTTCTGCCCTCTCCGCCCTCTGCTCCTTCCCAACCCTCCCAGCCCGCCCCTCTTCCCCTCGCACCACTCCTCGTCCTTCTCTTCCTTCCCCCACTTCCTCTCCACCTCCTTCGCCTTCCTTGACTCTCTCCCTTCCCAAGACTTGATCCTTAGTAGGGATTGCCTCACTCTCCTCCCACTTCTCACTCTCCTCACTCTTCTCACTCTTCTCACTCTTCTCACTCTCCTCACTCTTCTCACTCTTCTCACTCTTCTCACTCTCCTCACACCCCTCACTCTCGGTAGATAGGCCTCCCCCTTCCTTCCTTACAGCCCGCCCTGGTGGTTGCACCTCCCCTTCCACCTTCTTTCCCACGCTGCTCCCCTCCCCCTCCGCCCCTCTCTCTCCCGCTGCCGCCCTTCCGCCTCTCTTCTCCGGTCCAAGATCAACGGCCATCAGCGGCTCTCCCACATCAACGGCACGGATATCCTCACCCGTCTCCCCTCCAACAACCCCCTTCCCCTCCCGTGACGCAATCTCGCGCCCTTTTTGCGTTGCCTCAACCATTTTCTCAGAACCAATCTCAAGCTCACGTTCCTTCCCCGACTGACTATCCCGCCCCCTCCTCCTGAACAATGAACGGGGAAGCAACAACCCGCTGCCATACCTCCGTTTACCAGTAGGGGGAATTTTAGACGAAGCCACCTCCCCCTCCCCCTCCCAGCCCTTGTCTCCCAGTGTCGTTGTACCGGGACTTTCACCAGGCTGGCCAGTGGTCTTAACTGCAGCAACAGCAGCGTCAGAAGGAGAAAAGGCAGCGGCAGCTTCCGGGGCCGCCAACGCGTCCTTCGTTTTAGCGGACACTTTCGGAGAACCGACGGCAGGATGAAGCTCTGAAGATTTCCACGGGTCCTTGATTTTAGCAGACGATTCCGCCGCGGGGCGGTTGGATGAATTGTCGACAGGTGCCAAACCAGTTGACTCCTCAGGTGGTCCTTCAGGTGGTTTCCCAGGCGTTTCTGTCGCAGAAGCCGCAGGGTCGGGCCACAGATACTCCTTGGGCGTCATGGTCACGCCCGCCTTAAAGAAGATCTGCCGCAGCTCGCGAGGGCTATCTGACGGGGACTTGTGCGCTGCAACCGACTCAGAATCCATGCACACCACATCCACACCGTACTATACCAATTGAATCAGTGCTACTACCTGCTTACTGTTGAGGATCAGTACTTTCAACTTGCTACTAACGGGCCGTGGCAGGTCGATTAACCAGCCAGCCAACCTAACAGCGTCTTGAATGCCTTCTGACGTTCCCAACGGGAGAAATAACGCTGCCCCGATTTGTGGCAGCCGCTGCCATAAACTGAGAACATCGCGCCTGTGTGGTGAGTGAGATGCAGCCGCGAGAGAATGATAGCCCGTGTGCCGCTGGCGGGAGCATTCCGCTGGGATGAGAAGTGAGCGCACAAAAGCGCCGCTGCCACCCAGCAGGATAAGGTGCGACGGTCATGTTGGAGGGTAGGACACGATCGTGCGGTTCCGAATCGACGAGCGGTGCTCAGCGTTGTCAGCCATCGCTTCAAGGTGCATTCGTGCGCGCCCATGCCGAGTTCTGCGACGCAATTTCGGTTCGGACTCGATTAGCTGCGTGAACAGCAGCCGCGAAAACACAGAACCCCAGTTGGTGAGATTGCACGGTGCGTTCGTGCGTGCATGCCGAGTTTTACGAGGTGAAATTCGGATAAACTCAACACAAATCCCAATGCTACCGTAGCTGCAGCAACCATGCCAGGTTTCTGACGTATGAGTTTCGTCAACTCAATGCACACTCGCTGCCAGCTCAACACAGATTTGGCCTGAAATTGAAGTAGTCGGACGAGCCGCATCTCTCAATTCCGCCAATTTTGCACCGCATTTCGTCGTTGCCATTTTGGACACGTGTTGCACAGAACGCAGTTACCGTTCGAGTCTTCTACCCGCTACTGTAAACCTTGTTTTGCTGGCCTACTCTCGAAAGCAATATGACTGAGGCAACGAATTCAATTATTATCACTTGCAATATACAGGGTGGTATAAGGACTCAAGTTTGGACTGAAAACCAAAGGCGTTAAGTGTAACTCGCATCAATAAAACCTCTTCTGAGACTCTTCAAGGAAAGTCTTCAATGACCACCAGCACCATGTGATGCCTCTTGTGGTTCCTCCGGTACTCCCAATATCCGACGGGTTGCCTCCGCTCTGAAATGCACAGAAACGAGGGGTTCAAATGTTAGGACGCGACAAACCACATGCACTCGTTGGTAAAGCCACTCGTTCCACAGTCAGTCACTGATGAAGCGTGTAAGTGTAACAATACATATCGTGGTAATACCCACATCTCAACACCTCACCGACACAGAGCAGTAACAACCTGTGTGCTTTCAGGAAGCCCTCAGCTTCCCCGCAGTGCTATAATTCCTTAACAGACTTCTAAAGCACGCAAGGCATATCCATAGAAGACAGGATGAGACAGGATATCATAGCCCCACGCACATTATACATCCGCAAAAGAAAGTGATACCATACCCACACATGCACGTAGCACATCCACATGCCACGTAGTTAGATACCAGCATGCAGGTTAAGCCACATCTACCCACATGTACACATCTAGCCACATCCCCACTCACTGGCATGTGCTTGCCGGACTTGCCTCACACATGGTACTTTCGTGCGGTTGAGGCAAACCACCTCAATTATACCAGTTTCTTCCACAGCTCAAGCACTGATCCAGCTCACTGGCATGTGGCACGGATAGCTGATGCCTCCAGCACTCCAACCAGCTTCCCCCCTTCCCCTTGCCCCCGCTTGCCGGACCGAGACACCCAAAGCGGGGTGCTACCGGCAACTAGCTGACACGTAACATCCATATAGCAAGCACAACTATGACTATAACTTACTGGCATGTGGCACGAATAGCCGATGCCTGCAGCACTCCCATGAGTTTCCTCCCGCGGTCCTGCCACCGCTTGCCGGACCGAGACACCACAGGGCTAGGATACATGCATTGTGTTCTCAGTAACTAGCCCATGCTACCATGCGCAACTCACTGGCATGTGGCACGGATAGCCGATGCTTCCAGTATGCCAACCAGCTTCCTCCCCCGGTCCTGCCACCGCTTGCCGGACCGAGACACCACAGGCAGCACCGCCAGGTTCCTCGGCAGCATTAGGTGGCGGGCGGCACGCAGCGTCTGGTCCGGGAAGCACACGACGAGGTCGGAGTCTCCGTGGGCTGTGGTGCCCGTGCACACCGCTCCCACCAGCATCTCATGCACCTGGGTGTGTGTAAGCGGGGGGGTGGGTTGGGGACGAGACAATGGGGCAGGAGGCATGCAGAAGCAGGCAAGACTGCAAAGCACACAGCACGGAGTCTCCGTGGGCTGTGGTGCCCGTACACACCGCTCCCACCAGCATCTCATGCACCTGGGTGTGTGTAAGCGGGGGGGTGGGTTGGGGACGAGACAATGGGGCAGGAGGCATGCAGAAGCAGGCAAGACTGCAAAGCACACAGCACGGAGTCTCCGTGGGCTGTGGTGCCCGTACACACCGCTCCCACCAGCATCTCATGCACCTGGGTGTGTGTAAGCGGGGGGGTGGGTTGGGGACGAGACAATGGGGCAGGAGGCATGCAGAAGCAGGCAAGACTGCAAAGCACACAGCACGGAGTCTCCGTGGGCTGTGGTGCCCGTGCACACCGCTCCCACCAGCATCTCATGCACCTGGGTGTGTGTAAGCGGGGGGGTGGGTTGGGGACGAGACAATGGGGCAGGAGGCATGCAGAAGCAGGCAAGACTGCAAAGCACACAGCACGGAGTCTCCGTGGGCTGTGGTGCCCGTACACACCGCTCCCACCAGCATCTCATGCACCTGTGTGTGTGTAAGCGGGGGGGTGGGTTGGGGACGAGACAATGGGGCAGGAGGCATGCAGAAGCAGGCAAGACTGCAAAGCACACAGCACGGAGTCTCCGTGGGCTTTGGTGCCCGTGCACACCGCTCCCACCAGCATCTCATGCACCTGGGGGCACAACACAAGGGAGAAAGGGCGGAGAATGACAGGTGAAAGAGGAGGAGCCGAGAGATGGAGGGAGAGAGAATGAATGTGCGCACACAAAAGCAACAAGGGAGCGCGGATGCAACAAGTGAGGGCAGAGGCAACAAGTGGGGGCAGAGGCAACAAGTGGGGGCAGAGGCAACAAGTGGGGGCAGAGGCAACAAGTGGGGGCAGAGGCAACAAGGGAGGGTGGAAGCAACAAGTGAGGGCGGAAGAAAAAAGTGAGGGCGGAAGGAGTAACTCACCTCCACGCCTACAGGAGCCAGTTCAGAGGCAGCAACAGACGCTCTGTGTGATAATGCCCTCTCCAACCCTCCCATTCCTCCCACTCCTCCCACTCCTCCAACAGGCATAAGCCCAACCGACACTGCCGAGCCTCTATGACTCCCCCCACCTCCTCCTACCCCTCCTCCCGAACCACCACCCACTCCACCCACAACCGAGCTTCGTGCCGAGCCTCCAGGTCCGGCGATCGCCGAGCCTCGGTGGCTGGCCGTGCCGGCCGCGCTGATAATGGAGGATCGGCGAAGCTCCCGGTGTACATCAGTGAGAGAGAGAGTGCCTTCCAGCAGCCCCTCTGCATCCACCACCATGGCACAGTCTGAACGCCCCTCCAGTAGAGCGAGCACGGCTTCCCTTACTGTGGCGTCTGCACGCACTGACACGAATGTGGTGCTCATTGCTGCAGCCACCTGGGGGGTTGGGGGAAGGGAGGGCAGGGAAGGGAAGAAGGAAAAAAAAGGGTGTTAGCCCACAAGAGAGGGAGGGAGAGAGCGTGCCTTCCAGCAGCCCCTCTGCATCCACCACCATGGCACAGTCTGAGCGACCTTCAAGGAGGGCGAGCACGGCTTCTCTTACTGTTGCGTCCACTCGAACCAAGACGAAGGTGGTGCTCATTGCTGCAGCCACCTGGGGAAGGGGAGGGGGGTTGGGTAGGGGGGCGGATAGGGGTCAGGGCAAAAGGGAAGACAGAGAGAGTGCCTTCCAGCAGCCCCTCTGCGTCCACCACCATGGCACAATCTGCACGGCCTTCAAGGAGGGCAAGAACAGCCTCTCTTACTGTTGCATCTGCTCGTACTGACATGAAGGTGGTGCTCATTGCTGCAGCCACCTGGGGGTGAAGGGGTGAAGGGGGCAGGAAATGAATGGGTGTAAGCTTAATTTGCCTTCCAGCAGCCCCTCTGCGTCCACCACCATGGCACAGTCTGCGCGGCCTTCAAGTAGAGCCAGCACGGCTTCTCTTACTGTGGCGCTGCTCGCACTGACACAAAGGTGGTGCTCATTGCTGCAGCCACCTGGGGGTAAAGCGGGGGGAGGAGGATAGAGAACACACACATAATGGACTTGCTCATCATGAATTCGTCCCGCAGACTCTCCACACAAAGTGACTTTTGAGTCGACTCAAAAGTCACAGCGGGGGGAGGAGGATAGAGAACACATATATAATGGACTTGCTCATCTTGACTTGCAGGGTTTTTTTGAGAATTCTCAAAAAACCCTGCAATATCAAGGAGGATAGAGAACACATATATAATGGACTTGCTCATCTTGACTTCGTCCCGCAGACTATCCACACACAGGGCCGCCCCCACACCTTCAGCATACCCCTCAACCGCACTCAACTCCTCGTTCCTTTCTGCCTTAAGCACACAACCCCCGCACACTTGCTCATCATGACTTCGTCCAGCAGTCTATCCACATTCAGAGCCGCCTCTCACCCCTTCAGCATACCCCTCAACCACACTCAACTCCTGTAGTTCCCAGTGCGCCCTATGAACTCACTCACCTTCAGTTCGTCCAGCAGTCTATTCACACTCAGAGCCGCCTTCCACACCCTTCAACCGCACTCAACTACTACACTTCCCAGTACACCCCAGGCGCTCACCTTGAGTTCGTCCAGCAGTCTATCAACACTCAGAGCCGCCTCCACACCCCCCGCAAACCCCTCAACCGCACACAACTCCATTTCCTCCGCACCACTCCCGCCACCAGTACTGCTGCTCCCACTCCCCCGATGCCACGAGATAGACGAAGACGCCCTGAGCTGCGTCGGGGACAGCGGCGGCCCCCCGAAATGCGTCGAGTGGCCGTGATGCTCGTGCAAAAGGGCTAGATTCTGCTGGTGAGAAGCATGGCCGTTCATGGCTGTCCCGAGGGGTGAGTAGAGTGTGAGGGCTGAGTCGCCATGCCCGCCGGCAGCAGCAAAGGCTGCTGCAGAGCCGGGGGCGAGCTTGGTGTGGGAGAGAACGGGCTTCTTGCGGTTGGCCACTGAGGAGACCCAGTAGGCCAGCCCCACTGCGCCCTGCACACAACAAAGGGAGAGAGGGGGCAGGGAGGGAGGGAGGGGGGAGGAGAAGGGAAGAAGGATGGGAAGGGATGATGGGGTGAAGGAAGGAAAGAGGGCTAAGGCGTCAGCTTGGTGTGCGAGAGAACGGGCTTCTTGCGGTTGGCCACTGAGGAGACCCAGTAGGCCAGACGCACTGCGCCCTGGGAAGAGGGGAGTTGGGGGCGGAGGGGAAAGATGGGATGAAGGGAGGAAAGAAAGAGGGATGAGGCTTGATTTTGGCGTGGGAGAGAACGGATTTCTTGCGGTTGGCGACTGAGGAGACCCAGTAGGTGAGGCCCACTGCGCCCTGGGAGCGGGAAAAGGATCGGGGAGGGGGTAGTTGGGGTGAAGGGAGGAAAGTGGGATGAGACATGGGCTTGGCGTGGAAAAGGACATAAAAAAAAGTGAAGTTTTAGTTTTAGTTCTTTTTGTTTTCTCTCTCTTTAGATAAAAAACATATCTACTTTCAGGATCATACATACCATGAGCGGCAGCAGGATGCGGTAGTCCTTAGTCAATTCGAAGAGCAGCAGGAGACACAGATGTTACTACCGAGACAGCAGAGAAAGAAGCAGGACGTACCATGAGTGGCAGCAGAATGCGATAATCCTTAGTCAATTCGAAGAGGAGCAGCACGGATGTGAGAGGCACGGAGCACACAGAGGCGAGCATTGCTGCCATGCCGACCTGTAGAGGGGGGAAGATAGAAGGGGGATGGTCGATGGGAAGCGCAGAACGCGGGAACCATAGTGAGGGAATGAAAGAGCAACAAGGGAAGAGTAAATGGCTCTTGAGTAGCATGCTCCATCATTCCAGATTCGAATAATCCGAACACCTTGTACAAGGACATTCTATACTCCATACAAGCGTGTTCAAGTGCAGCTATGCTCTCTGACCTGAGCATACCCCATCGAAAAGCGACTCCAGTCTTACTTTAACAGCCAAGCCAACTGATGATTTTAACCTACCCACCCATCCATCCCTCTCCCATACCACATCAGCACCCCTCACCAAAAACAGCGCACCAAAGCATGCACCAAAAACCTCAGCACCTCATCCTCACCTTCCTCAACCATACCACATCAGAATCCCTCCACACCACTAACTCACCAGAGCATACGCCTGAGGAGCCGCGACCTCAGCCTTCCCAGGAATGGCAGCCTGGATAGCCGCACCCGCCAGCGACCCATACACCGAGCCTACCGCCGAACCTATGAACAGGCTCGGAGCGTAAATCCCCCCAACCAAGCCCGAGCCTCTGCAGAGCGCCGTGGCAACGATCTTGGCTGCTATCAGCTGAGTCATGAGCTTCGGACCAGGGGCGGAAGCACTCTCTCTTGAGTGCAAAATCTCGTTCACGTTACTAAAACCCCAGTACAAGACGCCAGGGTACTGTAGCGCTATAAACCCCACACACAGGCCGCCCAATGCCGGCGTGACAGCTGGCGGGATACCGAGACGGTCCCGGAGAAAGTCGAAAAAGGCTGTGGACCACTTGATTAACCGGGTAAATATCACCGAAATAACCCCGCAAACCATCCCCAGAAGCAGGTACAATGGCAACTCAGCAGCAGATTTCAGCTCGTATTCAGGTACAGTAAACGCAGGCTCTTCACCCAGAACAACGTTAGAGACTGTAGAGGAGAGCACTGAAGCGAGGATGATCATGGCAGTGGTAAGGGGCGGCGCGTTTTCCGAAGCAACCGACTGTAGCACCGTTTCAATGGCAAAGAAACACCCAGCTACAGCCGCATTGAAACCAGACGAAATTCCTGCAGCAGCACCAGCAGCCACCAGTGCTGTCTTCCTCTCATGCGTGTTCATTAGAATCTCTGCCATTCCATCTGCCCAAGCCTTGCCTATGTCCACACTCGGCCCTTCTGGTCCCAGGGAGGAGCCAGTGCCTAGGGTTACTGCTGCTTGGATGGCTCGAATTACGGGTGTAAAAGCCGCTCCCCAGTCTATTCCCCTCTGCTGCTCTAGGCGTAGAGTTGCCCCTCGGTTCTGCCCCTGGGCTTGGGATGGGCTTTGGCTTTGTTCTATGATTCCGCCGAGGGCGTGTAGCATGCCTACAACGACTCCGCCCATAACGGGGATGAGCATGATGCGGTGCCAAGTGGTGGTGATGGGTTGCACGCGCAGCCACGCTGCTCCCTCTGCTGGTGTGCCGGCCCATGCTAGGTTGTGGATTCCGTGAACCTGGACAGGTTGAGCAAGGAGAAGGATCAAAAGGAGAAAGCAAGCCACTCCCTCTTCTGGTGTACCGGCCAGGCGAGATTGTGGACTTGGTGATTTTTGTCGGGTGGTGAGGAGGGAGAGCGGTTAAAAGGCGCATGGAAATCAGGCAGACGGAAGGGAGGAAACAGGATTTCACTGAAGGAAAACAGGAAGGAATTTTGACAGCAAAAAAGTAAGTACGCATACGGCAGAACATAGGCGTATACGGCAGAACGTATCTGTCAAAAAGCTTACCGCCAAGTTGAAAAGGACGACGCTGGCTCCTGTGGCGAGGCCGAGAGCACATCCAAGCAGCAGCACGGCCCATTCAGGCGGAACCCGCTCGCTGAAATTCATGCTACGCGGAGAGAGCAGCGCGGTGGGAGACGCGGGAGACACCATCACCGCAGATTCGATCTTATCCGCAGCAAGTTCCACGTCACCGCCAGCCAATGGGGAATCGCCGTTGTTAACCCCCGCGCCGTTACGCAAAAGCGGTCGGTAGTCGTTGGCGCTCATCCTGCGGGTTACCGCCGTCGCCAGGGCCACGCGTCAGCCGCGAGATCAGCAGCGCGTTCAAGATCGATGGCTGCGATTATCCCGATACTTCGACGGAAGCATGTAAAGAGCAGTTGAACAGAAGGACACCACGAGGAAGCTAGTCAGCGGTTTCGCTGAGATGCATCTCAAGCTAATGCGAAAGGCGTATTCCAAACTGGATTGAAATTGAACTAGATTGGCTTGCTTGGGTATGTTATCCAAGCGTTACGCATGGACTGTTCTGCAATCACCAAGCATACACGAACGAACCCCTGATGTTGAGACGAAGGATCTGGACGTATGATATACACGACTTTGAAAGAGTCCTAACCGCTAACGCCAGCAATGATGATAAGGAAGATATACTAACGGTTACACGCCGTAGATTCCTAAGGTTACAACAAGACGTGGATTCTTAGGGCTACAACATGACGTGAATCTACGGCACGGAAACGAGTAGGGTGTGAACAGCTCGACGTCCTCCTTGCTTGTGAAGCTAAGTTCCTCGCTACTCGCCGAGATTTACACCACTCGCCGCAGCCAGAAAGCACTGGAATCCGAGGGTGAAACGAAGAAAGGCTCTGATGAACAGAACGAATGGAACTCTGTCTGGGAAGAAGCAAATCATGAAGTGCTGCTGCTAATCCCGTCCCATGAAACTATCATGGAGCTCGTGGGAGTCTCGGAGATGGTTTGAGCCACAAAGGGAAATCCTGGAAGTGCCTGAAAGCGGGACGACCACTACCAGCCTGAAATGCGCATAGCGGAGCAGGGAGCACAGCACAGTAGAGAAAGGGAACCAACCACCACTTTCTATCCGACTCAAAGCGGTTCAGCTGATTGTAAACAGTTTGTGAGAGTTCTGAGGGAACTGAATTTTGCCACTCCCAACTTCAAGGTCGAGGCAACTTCAAGGTCGAGGCAACTTCAAGGGCGAGTCAGCCAGCGAAACGGGTTGAACAGAAAGCACCGTTGAGCCGTTCATTCGGCCTTGTCTGGAAGATCTGCCTTGCGATCCAACGGCGCTAACAGCCCCGACTTCAGACGGTTGTGCCAGAGAATGCCTCTGCCGAAACGACAGGCACGATACTCGTCAGAGAATGGAGAATTCTCGAGGCGATAGAAGCACTTCAGTAACGAGTCCTGGATTGGTTGCACTCATCGCACAGTACGTGTCTACAAAATCCTAATGCACCAAGTTCTCAATGTACGTTCTAGGGTAAAGAAATGGCCTGCCCAATTTTATTATGAATGTTAAAGCTTAAAAGGATATTCAAATTTTATATATGTGTCATGATGTGCATAAGTATATTTTAGAGCCAGAGCTTGTTGAATATGTATACATTGACATGTCTAAAAATAGGGCTGAAGTGTGCATAATATTTAAAACGCGAATGACAATGTGCTGTGCTTGCGATCGCGGTGCGCAATTATTGCTCGGCCGCACATCCCGCTCAACTCGTGAATCTTGATCTCGCGATGAACCACCTCCCACCCAGTTTACATTGAACCCTTGACCCCTACAGAAAAATCTTTAACCACTCCGGACCGTTGATAACCTTCCTTCAGCACAGTACCCAACCGCGCCAGCAACACAGCCAGCATTTTCGAATGTTTCATAATTTCGAGGTGTACGATAGTGACCAGATCATTAGCTCAACTCTGGTCGAACGATCATTCCCCAATGATCAGCGCCGCAATCGACGGTACTATGAGGCCCAACAATCGGCCGAGGCGCTACGAGAGTAATTATGGGTACGAACCGCCTCCATTGATATCGAGCCGCAGTATTCCAGCAAGTCTGCAAATGGCGCTCACGCTTAGCATAATTAACGCGGTGGGAGTTGGAACAGATTCAGCACAAACGAATTCAGCACAACCTCCCTCATCGCTTCTTTCAAACCTCAGCTGATAGCAATAGTATCGAACTCCATCATGGGCGCGTTTCGCCCTCGCTTTCTGCTCGCGCTCGTCCTCGTGGCATCTCTGAACTTCCTCGCGGTTCTCGCGGCGCTCCCTCCGGATAGCAACTACGACGCGAGCGAGTTTGCCGGTCTCGAGGAAGCATACGACGCGCGCGCGCTCCTCGAGGCCAACAGCGAGGCTGCAGTTGACTCCGTTGACTGGGTTGAATCCGATAACTCGGAGGATCCGCGAATTCTGGCGGATGTGGCGGCGGACTTCAAGCAGCCATCCGAGTCGGACGGCGCCAGCGGCAGCGCGAAGAAATCGCAGCTCAACGGGCAGGCGGGGACGAACGCGCGCGCGCCAGTGGACTCCGCGGTTTCACCCAATGGCAAGTCCAGCGCCGCGGCGCCCAAGAAAGGGAAGCAGGGGACGAAGAGGCACTGCGTGCGGCGTCGGTGGGGCAGGTGCGTCAAGTGGGCAGCGACGAGGAAGCATCATATCAGAACGACCAAGAAGACATCCGGCGACCTGGAAACTGCTGACAAGGCATCCGCGAAGCCCAAGGGCGCTGAGAGTGGCGTGCCGGCGGTTGGGAAGAAGGGGGCGGCACCCGTCAGCACCTTTGAGTCGACTCAAAAGAAGGGGGCGGGAGCTGTCAGCACCTTGGGCACCCACAGCAACTCGGGCGCAGCCCCCCAGAAGCGCGCGCTTCTCGGGGCCGATAGCGATGACTCCAATGAGTGGATTGACTCCGTTGACTCGGAGGACCCGCGGATTCTCCTCGGGGCTGGCAGCGATGCCTCACTTGAATCCGTTGACTCTGTTGACTCCGTTGACTTCGAGGACCCGCGGGTGCTCCGTACGATGGCGGATGTAGCAGCGGACTTGAAGTGGTCTTCGGATGATTTCAGCGGCGCCGTGAAGAATTCGCTCGGGCAGGCGGGGAGAAACGTGCGCAACTCGTTCGATAAGACGTTCCGCACTGGCAAGTTTGCGCCTAAGAAGAAGCAACAGCGCGGGAGGAGACCCGGAAAGAAGCCGAGGAAGGGCAACCCGGGATCTGGACCCAAGGAGCTTGGCCTTGATCTGAAGGCCAGCATGGGATTGGGCTTTAAGATTCGTGCCCCTGAGAAGAAGTTAGTGAAGGGCAACCCGGGCTCTGTCCCCAAGCCGCCTGTTCCCGTCGCCGGCATGCCGGGTGTTCCAACTAAGCTGGAGGGAGCGAAAGTCAACTCCGGCGCAGCCAGCCAGCCACGGGTTTTGACTGAGGATGGTGAGGAGGTGAAGAAAAGCGTTGACTTTATTGAATCTGTCGACTCTATTGACTCGTTTGACTCCGTTCACTTTGAGAACCCGCGGGTGCTCCGTACGGTGGCGGATGCAGCAGCGGACTTGAAGCGGTCTTCGGACGATTTCAGCAGCAGCGTGAAGAACTCTCTCGGGCAGGCGGGAAGGAACGTGCGCAAATCGATCCTTAAGATCCCTGGCAAATTCGTGGGGGTGAGGCCCGTCCTCAAGCCGGTCACCAAGCCTGGTGTGCGGCCTTTCGGGAAGCCGGTCACCTCAGGCTGGCCTGGTGTGCTGCCTGGCTCGAAGCCGCTCACCAAGCCTGGTGTGCAGCCTTTCACAAAGCCGCTCACC
This sequence comes from Closterium sp. Naga37s-1, assembly GCA_947471745.1. NCBI lineage: Eukaryota > Viridiplantae > Streptophyta > Zygnematophyceae > Desmidiales > Closteriaceae > Closterium > Closterium sp. Naga37s-1. The sequence continues at coordinate 3,159,964 of CANJKZ010000184.1, read as the reverse complement.
AAGCCTCGTGTGCGGCCTTTCCCGAAGCCGGTTACCAAGCAGCCTTTTTCGAAGCCGGAGATTTGAAGCTTGCAATGGAAGGGGGAGGGTGGCAGCAAAACGAAGGGAGCAGCGGCAGACAGCAACTAGTTGCTGCTGCTGCTGCTGCTGCTGCTGCTGTGTGTGTGTGTGTGTGTGTGTGTGTGTGTGTGTGTGTGTGTGTGGGTGTATGTGTGTGTGGGCGCGCATGCGCGCATGCGCGTGCGTGAGTGTGTGTCTGCCACACGCACGCCCTATTGCAGGAAGGAGCATCTTTGTGCTGCTCTTAGCAGGGCCTGCCTTTGCTTTCTAGCTTGCATAATGCTGTCTCTTGAGTGCCCTTCTAGTTTTCTCTGTTTGCATTTTGGTGGGCTGTTATCTGATGGAAATCTCATCTCTTTTGGACGCTCATGTTAACCAATCCGTGATTCTAACTGCCAAGGAACCAGACAATAAAGAAATACCGTATGGCCCCGGATATAGGCGCCGTCCGATTAAAGGCGCCGGCGCTTCTATCTGGAGCATGGCGCTTATGGCCGTTCCTCGATTATAGGCGCACCCCATTTTGTACCCGTGCTTATTATAAGCGCATACGTTTAAATTTTACATTTTTTTTAAGACAAACACTAACAATTAACAACTCTGAAAGCAAGTCATTAGAAATCTAGCACCAACAATTACAAAGGCCTACTAAGAACTACCGTAAATGAACAGGCGTTTACAAAGGCCTTTCTACCTAGCTACTCCTCGTCAGACTCGGGCTCCTGGCAGTTGTTGCCGAAGAAGCCATCGGCGATGATGTCGTCGTCGACATCCACTTCCGCGGTCAGCTGGGTCCGCCTGTGCGCCATGGCGAGGCCGTCCTCGCTGCTGTCAAGCGCGTTGCTAATGCCACAGGTGAGGAATGCGCGCTTGATGAGATCGGCGGGAACTGCCCTCCAGGCCCGCGCTTGACACACTCTTCGAGCCAGCGGATGACGCCCGCGGAGTCCATCCACCCGTTGTCGTGGCACGCCACGACCACATCTGCACAATAAACATCGGGATGAGAAACTAGAAATTAGTGAAACGGTAAAAAAAAAACGTGAGCAACACACATCATACAAACATCACTTACCCGGGGGAAAGTCGCCCTTCGGCAGCGTCTTCCTCTTGAAAAAAACCCACGGCTTGAGCTTGGCGCCGTCCGCCGTGCAGGCCAGCATCACGGTCACACGCTCCTTTTGGTAACCGGCACTCCTGATGGGCACCGAGCGAACGCCCGCTTGCTCGACGGTCGTGGTGGCGGGCATCTCCAGCCAGAGAGGAGTCTGGTCGGCGTTGATGATCCACGTGGTCTCGATGCCGCGTTCGCGTCGCTTGTCTCGGACGAACTGCAAAAAACTCTTGCACTACTCCGCGACATCTGCGAGACGTGGGAGACAGGGTGAAACACACGGTGCAATTAGTAAATCTCATGGTACAGCACAAACAATTACCGTATGCGGCGGTAAACATAATCTCACGAGCGGCGGTTTTCTGTGCAACCCTTGTCTTCATGCGGACGCTTAGATTCCAGCGCCTCCGAAACCGCTCAGACCACTGTTGACTCCCCTTCCACTTCTCCAGCGGGTAGAGAACCTTCATAAACTCCTTCGACCACTCCTGCAGGCGGCCCACCGACACCGCGGTTCCTTTGCGGCGCCACTCGAGGAGTCGCTCGTACACCTTCATCTCCATCGGTCGGTACCAGCTGGATCTCCCGCGACCGTGCATCCGCTTCCGTGCGGAGTGAGCTTCCTTCAGGAATTCCGCGGAATGCTTCCAGTTGGAGAGGCACTTGCGGTGTATACCGCTCTCGCGAGCCAATGCACGCACTGAAACTGCCACCTGCAGAAGCGCGACATACTTCAATTTCTCGGCGGCGGTATAGGCTTGCCGCTTGTGATCGTTGAGCTTATGCCTGGGAGAGGGGGGGCGGGCATCACGTTTCTGTGTAGCGGGGTGGGGTCGCTTGCGATTAGTAGGAGGGTAGGTAGGTATCGGCAACTTCTCTGGGAGCCCGTCGCGCGACCAGTACTCAACACCGTCGTCTTCGTCGCCGCCCGGCGCACCCTCGGGAAACACATCCTCAGCGGTGCCGGCCTCGGTTTCAGTCTCCGTGCCACCCTCGGCGCCTTTGTCGCCCTCCTCGAGACTCTCCTCCTCAGCGTCAGGGATTTCGTCGTCGGCGCCGACTGCAGATTCGTCCCACGTACAATCGTCGGGACGGCCCCAGCGCTGTCCTGGCACATATTCAACATCCACATACTCATCTGTGGGCTTCGTTCCGAGAGGTATTCGTCGAAGGCCGAAGGGAGCAGAAGCGTGAGCATGGGAGGAATGCCCGTGTGAACAGGAGACACCGGCAACGGGTGAGAAGGAGGAGCAGGAGGAACAGGAGGCGCAGGAGGCTCAGGAGGAGCGGGAGGAGCAGGCGGCGCAGGAGGCGCTGGAGGTTGTGGTGGCTCTGGTGGGCTAGGTGGGACGCGGGAGTACCATCCGTCCGCGTCAACTACGAAGGCGGGCTTACGGGTGGGTTTCCTCTTGAACAAGAAATGAGTGCCAGAGAATTCTGCCATGGCTTCCGCAGCATGGCGGGCGAGACCAAGAATCTGAATGAAAAAGTGAATGAGTTGGAGAAGAAATGAGGGTTTGGAGGGGACCCCTTCTGGTGTGCGGCTCGAGTTCCTCTTCAGGGATAGTCGGATCCCCCCCTGCCTAAACCCGCAGAGGAGGGAATCGCGGCACGTACCTGCTGCGCTGGCAGGGATATTCCACCCCCTTCTCGAATGTTCGGGTGAAATGTGTCACCCTGGCAGCGCATGAAATTCCTATTGGGCCGCACGGCAGGATGCACGTCATCGCTGGCAGGTGCGTTGCACCGGGACGGGCTTTGTGCGGTGGGAAATCGAGTCGCGGCTGTTTTCGGCGGGATTTCATGCACGAGCCCATGCGTACAGTGCATGGTCTTGTTCGCCTTATTGAGGGCTTCAGTTTCGTGCCTCTAAAAACAAAATTCATTTTTGACATTATAAAAGCGTCGGCGCTTATGGCCGTTACTCAATTACAAGCGCCACCCCTTAAAAAAATGAATTTATTATAAGCGCATATGCGCTTATATCCGGGGCTAGACGGTATACGTCATCATAACCACCATTTCAACGTTTCATCTATAGCCGCCAAAAGCATTGCTTGACCTGGTGAAAGAGCAAGATCTCGTAAGCACGAGCAAGCACGGCTCCCCCCTCCAAGTGCGGAAAGCAGAGCACAAGTGCGGAAAGGGAACCAACCACCAAGGCGAGTGGGTTGTTTAGGGTAGATTCTATCTGGCTTAGAACGGTTTGGATTAAAGTAAGAAGTTTGTGCAAGGTTCTGGGGGAAATAAGCTATGCCACCCACAGTTTGTGCAAGCTTCAGGGAGCGGGAACCAGCAAAACGGGCTGAACAGAAAGCACCATTGAGCCATTCAGTCGACCCTGTCTGGAAGATATTGTTTTGCAATCCAACGGCACGAACATCCACGACTTTCAGATGGTTGTTTCAGAGAATGTCGCAAGCGACATGTCAAGAACTGAATGAGAGGAATGGATTGACTAGCAAGAGTTGTGGTACAAGTAGGGAACCCTAATTGGGTTATCCCCTCTAGAGTCAACCTCACTATAGCCTACAAGCTAACAAACATAAAGTTTGACACACCCCCATAGGCAAAGTGAGGGATAGCCAACACAACAAATGGTCACAAGACCAGTCAAGCAAGAGAACAAAGCAAAGCAAAGCTCAGGGTGGATCTCAAGGACACCACACAATCTGAGCACAAGCAAGCGACCACAAGGCCAGTTCACATGTAGAGTTATAATAGCAAGGCAGTACACTGATCACAACCTAGCAAGAGTAAACATGCAGGTATAAAGATATTTATCAGTGTACAACAAGTGCAAGTCAAGCAACCAGCAGGTGAGGCAGAGTGGGCACAAGCCCAAGAGCAGTGCAGAAACGCTGATGATCACCAGACCCAAGGGCCTTGGTGAACACATCAGCAGTGTTGGCCCGAGAGGCCACGTAGGAAAGGCGGAGCTGACGACACTGCTGCAGCTCACGTGCAAGGAAGTAGCGAAGAGCAATGTGCTTCGTTCTGTGCTCCAGCCTCTGCTCGCGACACAAGGCAAGCATTGCCTTGTTGTCGACGTACAGAACTGGAGGAGAACGAGGCCGCTCCCCCAAATCGGTCAGCAGGTAAGTCAGCCAGCGTAGCTCTTGTGCAGCCATGGCCCCAGCGTAGATCTCGGCCTCACAGCTGGAACCAAGCACAGAAGACGAACGAGTAGACCGCCACGAGACAGAACCAGAGCCAAGACTGAAGCTGTAACCCTGTGACGACCTCTGAGTCGCCTGGTCGTCGGCCAAGGAAGCGTCTGAGTGACCTGTAAGTACCACTGAGCCACGTCCTCCAAGCACAAGCCCCATGCCTGATGTACTGCACAAGTAACGCAGTACCCTCTTAGCAGCTTCCCAGTGCACCTTTCGGTGTCTATCGGGAGCCACGTAGCGAGCCAGGAGGCTGAGAGGGTACGCGAGGTCGGGTCGTGTGCACGTCATCAGGTACATGAGATAGCCCACTAGCTCTGGATACGGACCACTCAGCTCTACGGACTCGTCCGAAGGTGGAGCTGAGAGCGAGTGGCCTGTAGCCAGAGGAGTGGGCTGTGGCGAGGACCACGTGAAGCCGAAGCGCTGGAGGACCTGGTGCACCATGTGTGACTGCATCAGGGTGATGGTGCACCGTGCTCTGTCCCGGGTGATCTCCAAGCCAAGATAGCTCCGCAGCTCACCCAGGTCAGTGCAGGTGTGTCTCTCCTGCAGCTCCGCCTTCACTAGGGCCAGCGCCTCAGTGTCAGCAGTAGCAAAAACCAAGTTGTCGACGTACACGAGAATGTAGAACGGCGGCAGGGTAGTGTCGGTGCGTAGAAACAGCAACGGGTCAGCAGTCGAAGGAGCAAACCAAAGAGCCGCAAGTGTCGTCCTCAGTGTGTCGTGCCACTCGTGGGGCACCTGACGCAGGTCGTAGACTGGTCGCCGTAGGCTCCACTGGGTACCCTCAGGAAACGACTCAGTGAAGCCCTCTGGACGGCGCAGCCAGATGGCCTCGTGAAGGCTACCCTGCAAGAAAGCTAACGAGAAGTCGAGGGAGTGCAGCTCGTAGTCACGCTGGGCTGAAACGTGTAGCAACACCCGGGGAGTGGTCATCTTCAGGGTGGGGGAGAAGGTCTGAAAGAAGTCGACCCCCTCACGCTGACTGAAGCCTCGAGAAACGTAGGGTGCCTTGAAGCCAGGCGGAGAACCCGGCGGCCGCTTCACCCTGAAAATCCACATGCCACTGACGATGTTCGCCCCCGGAGGGGGAACCTTGTCGACGTAGGTGCCTGTGGACTTCCAGGAAGCCATCGCTGCGTCCATGGCTGTCTGCCACTAAGAGGAGTACTCACCCAAGATCGCCTCTCTGTAAGAGTGCGAGGTGGGGATGTCAAGTGCATCCGGGTCTCCCTGAGGGGCAAGCAGCATGGTAGCGAGATGAGGTGCAGCGGCCGCAACGCACTCCAGCTCCTCCTGTCTGTCCTCAAGAACGTCACAGCCAAGGGCAACCTCACCCCCGACGGACGGAGGACAGACAGGGTCAGGGTCAGAAACAAGACTCGCAAGGTAGTCTAGGCGGTACACAGCAGCAAAGTCAACTAGCTCAGCGACTAAGGCAGACGCAGCAGGAGACGAGAACGTAGGGTCCGTCACAACCATAGCAAGAAAGCGAGTAACAGTCGGACTGGACGCACGAGCAAGGTCAGACGGAGGGTCAGCAATGTCAGGAAGAGAAGACGCAGGAGGTGACGACAGGACAACACGCTGTGGAACAGAGGAAGGACAGAGTGTCATATCGTGAGTGCCTGGGACAGCCGGAGCACGAGGATGACGCACACGACGAACATGAGCAGGAACGGAAGCTCTAGTCTCAGGCTCTCTACGCTCAGGAGTGGAAGCACGAGTCTCAGGCTCTCAACTTTCAGTCAGGGACTCTGTCACAGCAGTGTAAGGAGCAGGAGCAGGCAGTGGGGAGTGAGGCAGTAGCGGTGGGAACAGTAACGGAGGAGTAGTACCAGCGAGTGGGAACTCAGTAGGAGCTGGCGGAAGACCGAGAAGGTGGCGAAGCGCACCAGCAGGTCCAGCACCTCCAGCACCAGCAGCACCTCCAGCACTAGCAGCTCCAGCACCTCCAGCACCAGCAGCACCTCCAGCAGTAGCAGCTCCAGCCCCTCCAGCACCAGCAGCACCTCCAGCACTAGCAGCACCTCCAGGACTAGCAGCGCCAGCACCTGCAGCACCTCCAGCACTCCCAGCAGCACCTCCAGCACCTCCATCACCGCCAGTACCCCTAGGACTAGTAGCTCCAACACCTCCAGCACCAGCAGTACCTCCAGGACAAGCAGCTCCAGCCCCAGCAGCACCTCCAGCACCAGCAGCGCCAGCAGCTGCAGCAGGGTCACCCACAGCTCCACCGCCACTGGGACTCGCAGCACCCCAAGAGTCAACACCCTTAGTCTCAGCACCCCCAGAACCCTCACCCTCGGTCTCAGCACCCCCAAAACCCTCACCCCCAGTGTCACCTCCAGCAGCAGCTCCATGTCAAACATTATATATGTTGTAGTTGTTTAGGCTACAGTGGGTTAGCCTTTAGGGGGTACACAATTCTAGGGTTAGGTACTTGTACTTCCTTCTCTTTCTAGTTCACACACCTCTCTCAATTCTAACATGGTATTACGAGCCTAGGTTAGGAACCTAGGACCTACCGTTCCTAAGGGCCCACCGTTCCGCTAGTGGCGCCCTCGTGCGCCTTCTCTTAGTTGCGCCCTCGTGCGCCTCGCTTCTAGTGCGCCCTCGAGCGCCTCGCTTTTCAGTCGCGTCGCCCGCTAGCCGCCCGCGCGCGGCCCGTTTTTTGCCCGCGCGGCCCTTTTTTTCTGGTGCGCGCGACCGTGTAGCCGCCCACGCCGTCGACGCGCCCTAGCGCGCCTCTTGCGACCGGCCCCGCCTAGCCCCGCGCGCCCTTACGTGCCCTGTGCGGCCCCGCGCGCTCGCTGCCCCGCGCGCCCTTGCGTGCCTCTTACGGACCGGCCCCGCCCCTTAGCGCACGCCCCTACGTGCCCCGTGCGACCGGCCTCCACCCACCCGCACGCCCTTGCGTGCTCCTCATGTACCGGCCCCGCCCTCGCTAGCCACCACTTCGTGCCCAGTGCGACCGGCCCACGCCCACCCGTGCACCGAGCGGACCGGCCCTGCTCTGCCCTGCACGCCCTTGCGTGCCCCACCTCGCGTAGCTGCCGCCGCCGAACCGAGCCGCCTCACCTGGCCCGAGCCGCGCCGCCCTACCGAACCGCGCCGCCCTACCGAGCCGCGCCGCCCTACCGAGCCGCGCCGCCCTACCGAGCCGCGCCACTGCTACTGTCACTGCTACTGACTCTACTGCTGTTCCTGCTGCTACTACTGCTACTGCTCCTACTGCTACTATGGCTAGCCCTGCTGTGCTCGCTTTCGATGCCAAGGGCCGCCCGCTGAAGTTTGACACCTGGCTCGATGACTTGCACCTGTTCCTCCAGCTCACTGCCAAGGAGGACATCTCGCTGTACGATCACGCACTAGGACTCGCTGCTGCCCCTGCTACCACTGCTGACAGTACTGCCTGCTCACAGTGGCAGACTCGTGACGCCCACGCTCGCTTCGCTATTCGCAACTCCCTGCCGGTAGATGAGCGCGAGCACTTTGGCCAGCACAAGACTGCGCATGCACTGTACACTGCTGTAGTTGCACGCTACTCCTCGCCTGCCTCTGCTGCGCTAGGCCGTCTCTCGCTTCCCTACCTGTTCCCAGACCTGTCCGCTTTCTCCACAGTCGCTGACCTCATCGCACCTCCGCACTAGTGAGGCTCGCTTCCGTGCCGCTATGCCCGCTGAGTTTCTTGCCACGCACCCCCCCCCGCTCTGGCTCACTCTCTACCACCTAGTCACCCGCCTCCCTGACTCTCTTCGTGTGGTCAGGGACCACTTCCTCGCTCGCTGCCCCACTGAGCTCACCGTTGACCTGCTCGAGAAGGAACTGCTTGCAGCTGAGACTAGCACAGTCGCTGTAGCTGCCTCTCGTGGCGACCCCCGCACCCCTTTCTTCGAGGGGTGTTCCCCTTCCCCCCTTCTCCCCTCTGTTGCCTCTGCTGCTGCTGTCGACCTCGTTGGTACTGAGCAGGTCGGGACTGCGTCCGCTCCGAGCTGGCGCCGCAGCGGCAAGGGCAAAGGGGGCAAGGGAGGTGGAGGTGACGGCGGGGGAGGCGGTGGTGGGGGCGGTGGAGGCGGTGGGGGTGGTGGCGGGGCTGGAGGGGCTAGTGGCAGTGGTGGGGGTGGTGGCGGCAGCGGCGGAGGAGGTGGCCGGGGTGGGGGCGGTGGTGGGGGCGGCGGTGGACGTGGCGGCGGCAGGGGCGGTGGTGGTCGAGGTGGTGGCGGCGGCGGTGGTGGTCGTGGAGGCGCTGGCGGTGGCCAGAGCGAGCAGCGCACTCAGTCATCCCAGGAGCTTCGTGAGTGGTACTCTCAGCACGGGGGGGGGGGGGTGGCCTTAGCTGCACGTACGTCATCCGCACTGCTGACCGCACTGGCCAGACGTGCGGGAGGGCGCACACCACGCAGCGCTGCTTCTCCCGCCTTGACGACGCTTGGCGCACTCAGTTCCCTACTGCCACTGAGCTGCCCCGCTGGGCTGAGCTGATGAGGAAGAACATTGATATCTATGCTCTTGACTTTGATGCTATTCTAGGTGCCATGTATGTGCTGTCTACTAGTGGAGAGGGTGATTAGTACCTGCGTGTTCCGCCCGACCCGGGCATTCGGACCAATGAGGCTGCCGCTCTAGGTGCTAGTGCGTCTGTTGCCCTAGGTGCTGGTGAGGCTGCCACTACAGGTACTCGCGTGTGTGCTGCTCCAGGTGCTGGTGAGGCTGCTGCTCTAGGTACTAGTGAGTCTGCGCCCCCTGGTACTGAGTCTACTGAGGCACTGCACACCTTCACACTGGACTCAGGTGCTTCTCGCTGTTTCTTTCGTGACCGCACTGCCCTTGAGCAGCTTGCTCGGCCAGTTGCTGTCTCCCTCGCTGACCCCTCTGGGGGTCCGGTCATTGCGACCTCCTCCACTGTCCTCCCTTGTCCTGCGGTTCCGTCGGGCACACTGTCAGGTCTCCACCTCCCCTCGTTCTCTACGAACTTGGTGGCGGGTTGTGCGCTCCAGGACGGGGGTGTCCACCAGTTCACCCCTGCCTACGAGCGCGTGACACACTGCACGTGTGCTCGGACGGGCCGTCACCTGGCTACCTTCACTCGGCAGCCGGGGTCGGACCTGTACACACTGACCACTGAGTCCCCTCAGGTAGCTGCGTCTGCGTCTGCGTCAGGTCAGCTGTCGGCCCCCTGCTCGTGTCGCTCTCTAGCGCACGAGACCGTCCTCTGGCACCACCGCCTTGGTCACCCGTCAGTGCAGCGCCTTCGTGCCATGCACAAACGGTACCTTGTCTCTGGTCTTCCCAGGGTTCTCCCTCCCCTCCCTCCCTCGCCTGCTCCTCCCTGTCTTCCCTGTGTCGAGGGGCGGCAGCGCGCCGCTCCTCACTCCTCCTCGTTTCCCCCGACGACTGCTCCCTCGCAGACACTCCACATGGACGTGTGGGGCCCAGCCCGCGTCCGTGGACCGGGTCAGGAGAGGAACTTCCTGATCGTTGTTGACGACTACTCGCGCTACACCACGGTCTTCCCCTTGCGCACCAAGGGTGAGGTCCCTGATGTTTTGATCCCTTGGATCAGCGCTTCTCGTCTCCAGCTCAGCGAGCGGTTCCACTCGGACTTTCCTGTCCTGCGTCTGCACTCTGACAGAGGTGGTGAGTTCTCCTCCGACCTCCTGGCAGCCTACTGTGCGGAGCACGGCATCCGCCAGTCGTTCACGCTTCCGGCCTCTCCACAGCAGAATGGGGTTGCTGAGCGCCGCATTGGCTTGGTCATGGAGGTCGCTCGTACCTCCTTGATCCATGCGGCTGCTCCCCACTTTCTGTGGCCGTTTGCGGTCCGATACGCTGCGCATCAGCTCAACCTCTGGCCCCGTGTCTCCGTTCCGGAGACTTCACCGACACTGCGTTGGACAAGAGAGGTTGGCGATGCGTCGCGTTTTCGGGTCTGGGGATCTCGAGCTTTTGTTCGCGATACGTCCGCGGACAAGCTCTCCTCCCGCGCTGTTCCTTGCGTCTTCCTTGGCTTTGTCCCGGACGCGTCTGGTTGGCAGTTTTACCACGCCACCTCGCGCCGTGTCCTGCCCTCTCAGGACGTCACTTTTGACGAGTCGGTGCCCTACTACCGCCTCTTCCCCTACCGCACTGCCCCGCTCCCCCCTCCGCCTCTCTTCCTCGCGCCAGGTGCTGCTGTGGTAGACCCCCTCCCCCCTCAGGGTGCCGCTCCCTCAGGTGTGTCCCAGGTAGACCCGGTTGAGCCTGTCGAGGTAGCTGTCGACTCTCGTCCTGCTAGGGGTGCTGAGCCTGAGCGTGCGGAGCCTGGGGTTGCGGAGTCCGGGGGTGCTGAGCCTGAGTGTGCGGAGCCTGGGGGTGCGGAGTCTGGGGGTGCTGAGCCTGGGGGTGCGGAGCCTGCGGGTGCTGAGTCTGGGGGTGCTGAGCCTGGCAGAGCTACGACTGAGGGTACTGAGCCAGAGGGTGCTACACCTGGAGGCGCTCCCTCCCCACAGCAGCTGCGTGAGTGGTACTTACAGTACTGCAGCCTCAGGAGGGGTGCTTCTGGAGCCGGTGCTCGTGCCCCCCCTCCTAGGCGGGAGCCGCCCTCTCCTCAGCGGCTTAGAGAGTGGTACGCTCGGCTCTGCAGTCTCCGGAGTGGCGCTACTCATGTCGTGGACCCTGGTACTGGTGCTGCTGGAGGTGCTGCTGGTGCTGGAGCTGCTGGAGCTGCTGGAGGTGCTGCTGCTGCTGGCGGTCCTGCTGGCGCTGTTGGAGGTGCTGCTGGTGCTGGTGCTGCTGGAGCTGCTGGAGGTGCTGCTGGTGCTGGTGCTGCTGGTGCTAGTGCTGCTGGAGCTGCTGGAGGTGCTGCTGGTGCTGGTGCTGCTGGTGCTGGTGCTGCTGGAGCTGCTGGAGGTGCTGCTGGTGCTGGTGCTGCTGGTGCTGGTGCTGCTGGAGCTGCTGGAGGTACTACTGGTGCTGGTGCTGCTGGAGCTGCTGGAGGTGCTGCTGCTGCTGGCGGTCCTGCTGGCGCTGTTGGTGGTGCTGCTGGAGCTGCTGGAGGTGCTGTTGGTGCTGGTGCTGCTGGTATTGGTGCTACTGGAGCTGCTGGTGCTGCTGGTGCTGGTGCTGCTGGAGCTGCTGGAGGTACTACTGGTGCTGCTGCTGCTGGCGGTGCTGCTGGCACTGCTGGAGGTGCTGCTGGTGCTGACGCTACTGGAGGTGCTGCTGGTGGTGCGGCTGGGACTGGAGCTGCTGAGGGGGTTGGAGCTGGAGGTGCTGAGCGGCTGCGGCCGTACTACGTTCTGCTCCTTCAGCAGGTTCTTGGTCTCCCGCCCTCTCCTGGTCCTACTCCTACTCCCCTACTGAGTCCACCGCCTGTCCAGTCGCAGTCACAGTTACAGCCTGCCTCCCCGCTGCCTGGTCCTTCTCCTTACACTGCGCCGACAGGTAGCTTTACGGAGCGTCGTGAGCCTGAGTCTCGTCCTCCGTCGCCTGAGTCTAGTCCAGAGTCGCCTGAGTCGCGTCCAGAGTCACCTGTCCGCACTGCCCGCGCTGGTCGTCGTGCTCCGCGTCAGCGTCCTCCTCCTGTCCTTGGCACTCACTATATGACACTGCGTCCGACCACTGATCCACAGCGTGTCCCTCTGCCGTCTCCACCAGCGTCCTCTCTTCCTGCTCTCGCTGACTCGGAGTCTGACTCTCTTCGTGCTGCCAGTCCTACTGTCGCGCGTCTCCTTGCCACTGTTGTCACTGACCCTACCTTTGAGTCCTCTGCTGCGTCTGCTCTAGTCGCTGAGCTTGTTGACTTTGCTGCCGCCTGTCGTCTAGACTACGCCGCTAGCCTTGTTGCTGAGTCTGAGTCTGTCTGTCCTCCGTTCGTCGGGGGTGAGTGTGCTCTTGGCACGGACGTCCTTGAGGACAGACAGGAGGAGTTTGAGTGCTTTGCTGCTGCTTTACCTCATCTCGTGTCCATGCTGATTGCCCCTGAGGGAGACCCGGATGCACCAGACATCCCGACCCCACGCTCCTACGCAGAGGCGATGGAGGGTCTCTACTCCTCTCAGTGGCAGACAGCCATGGACGCAAAGATGGCTTCCTGGAAGTCCACAGGCACCTACGTCGACGAGGTTCCCCCACCTGGGGCGAACATCGTCAGTGGCATGTGGATTTTCAGGGTGAAGCGGCCGCCAGGTTCTCCGCCTGTCTTCAAGGCGCGTTACGTTGCACGAGGCTTCAGTCAGCGAGAGGGAGTTGACTTCTTCCAGACCTTCTCCCCGACCCCGAAGATGACCACTCTTCGGGTTCTGCTGCACGTCGCTGCTCAGCGTGACTACGAGCTCCACTGCCTTGACTTCAGCACTGCGTTCCTACAGGGCACCCTGCACGAGGAGATCTGGCTGCGCCGCCCACCTGGCTTCACTGGGTCGTTCCCTCCTGGTACCCAGTGGAGCCTCCGGCGGCCAGTCTACGGTCTCCGCCAGGCACCCCGTGAGTGGCACGACACACTGAGGAATACTCTTGCTGCTCTTGGGTTTGCTCCTTCTACTGCTGACCCGTCGCTGTTTCTACGCACCGACACCACTCTGCCGCCGTTCTACGTTCTCGTGTACGTAGACGACTTGGTCTTTGCTACTGCTGACACTGAGGCACTCGCCCACGTGAAGTCGGAGCTTCAGAAGAGACACACGTGCACAGACCTGGGTGAGCTGACAAGCTATCTTGGCTTGCGGATCACCCGGGACAGAGCACAGCGCACCATCACCTTGACTCAGTCACACATGGTGCAGCAGGTCCTTCAGCGCTTCCGCTTCACGTACTCCTCGCCTCAGCCCACTCCTCTGCCTACCGGTCACTCGCTCTCAGCTCTGCCTTCGGATGAGTCCGTAGAGCCGAGTGGCCCGTATCCAGAGCTTGTGGGCTGCCTCATGTACCTGATGACCTGCACTCGACCTGACCTAGCCTACCCTCTTAGCATCCTAGCACGCTATGTCGCTCCTGGCCGTCACAGGAAGGAGCACATGGATGCCGCTAAGAGGGTGTTGCGCTACTTGTGCAGTACGTCGGGCATGGGGCTTGTGCTTGGAGGACGGCGCGACGTTGGGCTGACGACCAGGCTACTCAGCGGTCGTCTCAGGGTTACACCTTCAGCCTTGGCTCTGGCTCAGTTTCTTGGCGTTCTACACGCTCTTCCTCTGTTCTCAGCTCCAGTTGTGAGGCTGAGATCTACGCCACAGCCATGGCTGCCCAGGAGCTTCGCTGGCTCACCTACATGCTGACCGACCTGGGAGAGCGGCCTCGTTCTCCTCCAGTGCTGTACGTCGACAACAAGGCCGCCCTTGCCTTGTGTCAGGAGCACAGACTGGAGCACAGAACGAAGCACATCGCTCTGCGCTACTTCCTTGCTAGAGAGCTGCAGCAGCGTGGTCAGCTTCGTCTTTCGTACGTGGCCACTCGGGCCAACACTGCTGATGTGTTCACCAAGGCGCTTCAGCCTTGTGATCATCAGCGTTTCTGTACTGTTCTAGGCCGTGTGCCCACTGTCCCTCACTTGCTCACGTCTTGACTCTGCTTGTACTGTGATCTCTATATATACCTGCATGCTTACACTTGCTAGGTTGTGATCACTGTACCTCTTGTTATATTATCAAACTGCATGTGAACTGGTCTTGTGACCACTTGCTTGTGCTCGGAATTTGTGTGGTATCCTTGAGATCCACCCTGAGCTTGTTTTGCTTTGCTTTGCTTTGACTGGTCTTGTGACCCCTTGCTCTCCCCCACTTCTCCTATGGGGGTGTGTCAAACATTATATATGTTGTAGTTGTTTAGGCTACAGTGGGTTAGCCTTTAGGGGGTACACAATTCTAGGGTTAGGTACTTGTACTTCCTTCTCTTTCTAGTTCACACACCTCTCTCAATTCTAACACTCCAGTGTCCACAGCAGGAGGCTGCTGAGGCGACGAAGACGGCCGCGGCGGAAAACCAGGGGGGGTCTCCAAGCGAGGAGAGCGGGAAACCTCAGGCTCAGCACCCCCAGGCTCAGCACTAGCAGTCTCAGCTCCAGAGTCCACAGCAGCAGGCTACGGAGACGGCGAAGACTGCCAAGGCGGAAAACCAGGGGGAGTGTCCAAGCGTGGAGAGCGGCGAGTGGCCGCCGTGTCGTCTGCAGCGTGGTCACCCCCCTCAGCTGGGCCAGAGGAGTCAGAAGAGATCTCCACAGGCTCATCCAAGGGGGGTGGGTCTACCTGAGACACACCTGAGGGAGCAGGACCCTGCGAGGGGAGTGGGTCTATCGGGGGGGGGGACTGGTACCAGGAAGAGAGGCGCGAGGGGGACCGGGTGGGACGCGTGCGGGTGTAACCTGTAGTAACAGACAGACTCGTCAAAGGTGACGTCCTAGGAGGAGAAGACTCGACGCGAGGGCGGGTGGTAGAACTGCCACGGCGGGGCGTCTGTGGGGAAGCCCAGGAAGACGCAGCGGAGAGTGCGAGGAGAGAGCTTGCTCGCGGTGGTATCGCGAACAAGACAGAGAGCGCCCCAGACCCGAAACGCCGACGCATCGCCAACCTCTCCCGTCCAACGTAGTGTGGGCGAAGTCTCTGGCAAAGAGACACGGGGCAGAGGTTGAGCTGATGCGCGGCGTATCGGACCGCAAACGGCCACAGAAAATGGGGAGTAGCCGCATGGATCATGGAGGTACGAGCAACCTCCATGATCAAGCCAATGCGATGCTCAGCAATTCCATTTTGATGAGGAGAGGCCGGAAGCGTGAACGACTGGAGGATGCCCTCGTCTCGACAGAACTCCTCAAGGAGGCCAGAAGAGAACTCACCGCCCCTGTTAGAGTGCAGACGAAGGACTGGCAAGTCCCGCTGAAACCGCTCGCACAGCTGGCGACGAGTAGCACGGATCCAGGGGATCAAAACACCGCTGGCGTCCGCTTTGCGCCGCAAGGGGAAGACAGTGGTGTAGCGTGTGTAGTCGTCAACAACCAGCAGGAAGTAGCGCTCCTGGTCTGTTCCACTGACGGGGGCCGGGCCCCACACGTCCATGTGGAGAGTCTGCAGAGGAGCAGTGGTCGGAGGAAACTCGGAGGAGTGAGGAGCGGCGCGCTGCCGCCCCTCGACGCAGGGAAGGCACGGCGGTGCAGGCGAACGCGGGAGGGAGGGCAGGGACCTGGGAAGGCAAGAGACAGGGAGACAGGAGTGCATGCTCCAGAGATGAGGCAACAAGGGGTGACCGAGACGGTGGTGCCAGAGGAGAGTCTGGTGGGAGAGTACCCGATACGAGCAAGACGCTGCAAGCTGACCAGACGCAGACACCTGACTGGACGCAGCCACCTGACCTGACTCAGCCACCTGCACAGACGCAGTGGTCAGTGTGTACAGACTAGACCCAGGCCGTCGAGTGAACGTAGCAAGGTGACGGCCAGTCCGGGAGCACGTACAGATCACCATTTGCTGCCCTCCAGGAGTAAAGGTGTCAACCCATACATCCTGAAGAGCGGCGTTGCTCACTAAGTTCGTCGAGAACGTGGGGAGGTGGAGACCTGACAGAGAACCGGAGGGGACTGCTGAGCACGGAAGGACAGTGGAGGCTCGTGCGACTACTGGGCCCCCAGTGGGGTCAGCCAGTGAGACCGGTACCGGTGCAGCTAGTGGTGTGAGTGTGGTGCAGTCACGAAAGAAACAACGAGACGCGCCTGAGTCAAGTGTGAAAGTGTGAAGGGCCTGAGCGGAGGCAGCAGACTCACTAGCAGCAGACTCACTAGTACCTGTGACTGCAGACTCACTAGCACCTAGAGCTGCAGCAGACTCACCAGCACCTAGAGCAGCAGCATCGACACCAGCATCACCAGGTACACACGAGTAACACGCACCCTCATCACTAAGCTCAGTCACATACATAGCATAGATAGCCTTGTTGATCTGAACAAAGTCTAGAGCATACGCATCTACTCCCATCCCCTGCAGTTTCAGCGAGTTGGGGACAGTTGCCTCATCCCCGTACTCATCCACCCAGGCATCCTCAAGACGACCGAAGCAGCGGTATTCGGTGTGCGGCTTCCCGCAGGGCTGACCCTTCAGCTTCACTGTGCACCTGACGTACGGGCATCGACCAGAGCCCCCAGGGAAAACACGCTGGGCAACCCACTCACGAAGCTGCTGAGGGGTGGGGTTGTCCGGGAGGCGCGGCAGCTGCTGTCCAGAGCCTCCACCGCCACGAGCAGATCCGCCACGGCCTCCACCCTTGCCAGCTCCACCCCGACCTCCTCCACCACCCCCGCTGCCTCCACCACCCCAGCCGCCTCCACCACCCCCGCCGCCTCCACCACCCCGTCCGTCTCCACTGCCTCCACCCCCAGAGCCACCCCAGCCGCCTCCACCACCCCCGCTGCCTCCACCACCCCAGCCGCCACCACCACCCCCGCCACCTCCACCGCTGGTGCCACCCCCACCACCCTTGCCCCCTTTTCCCTTGCTGTTGGTGCGCCTCCCACTAGGAGCAGACGCAACGCCAACTTCCGTAGCACCAAGGAGGTCGACAGCAGCAGCGGTAGCAACTGAGGGGAGGAGAGGGGAGGGAGCATACCCTTCAAAGAAGGGGGAGTGGGGAGTGTCTCGAGAGGCAGCGACAGTGACAGTGCTCTTCTCAGCCTCGAGAAGGGACTTCTCGAGCGAGTCAAGCGTGAGTTCAGTGGGGTCAAGGGCTAGGAACTGGTCCCGGACAGTGCGAAGGGAGTCAGGGAGGCGAGTGACGAGGAAGTACAGGGTGATATACAGCGGAGGGGGGGGGGGGGGGGGGTTCGCAGCAAGAAAGGTCGGCTTGAGAGCGGCGTGGTAGTGAGCCTCACTAGAGCGGAGGTGGATAAAGAGGTCAGAGACAGTGTGGAAATCGGCTAGCTCGGGATGCAGGTACGGCAGCATGAGACGGCCTAGGGCAGCAGTAGCTGGGGAGGAGTAGTACAGCGTCATAGAGGGCCTTGGCTGTTTTCTGCTGGCTAAAGTGCGCGCGCTCAGCTACGGGCAGGTGGTTGCGGACAGCAAGGCGGGCAGTGGCGTCACGCATGAGCCACTTCGAATGATCCTCTACCGCTGTGGCAGCTGGGGCTGGGAGGGTTCCTTCGGTATGCAAGAACAGTGAAATTCCGTCCCTAGCCTCGCTCTGCAGGTACAGCTGGAGATCATCGAGCCAAACATCAAAGCTAATCGCGCGACCCTCAGTGTCAAAAGTAAGAACTGAGAAATTAGCCATAGCTGCAGTAGCAGCAGTAGCCGCAGCAGTAGCAGTAGCAGCAGTAGACGCACCAGTAGGTGCAGTAGGGTAGTGCTGCTTAGGCAGGGCGGCGCGGCTCAGCAGGGCGGCGCGGCTCGGGCTGGGCGGCGCGGCTCGGCAGGGCGGCGCGGCTCGGCAGGGCGGCGCGGCTCGGCAGGGCAGGGCGCAGCACCAGCAGCGTTTGCAGCAGCAGCGCATAGCAGCTGCAGTGCGCTTAGCAGCAGCGCGTAGAAGTAGCAGCGTGCTTAGCAGCAGCACACTTAGCAGCGAAGCGCGCTTAGAAGCAGCGCTCAGGCAGGGCGCAGGCAGGGCGCTCGCGGGCGCAGGTGTGGCGTGCGCGCAGGCAGGGCGTAGGCCGGGCGCAGGGAGCTGGCGGGCAGCGCGAGCGGCGCGCTGGGCAGCAGGTGCACGTAGGGTGCGCGCGGGCAGGGCGCAGGCTGCAGGCGGGCAGCGCGAGCGGCGCGCTGGGCAGCAGGTGCACGGGCAGGGGGGTGCGCGACAGTTCACAGCAGCGCGCGGGCAGGGGGGGTTCGCGACAGCGCGAAAAAAAAGGAGAGCGCGCTGGCGGCAGTGGCTGCACAGCGCGCTTCGGGCAGAGCAGTAGGGAAGCGCATCAGCGCTTCGGACAGGACGGAACGGTGGGCCCTAGCACGTAACGTAACCTACTCTGATAGCATGTCAAGAACTGAATGAGAGGAATGGATTGACTAGCAAGAGTTGTGGTACAAGTAGGAAACCCTAATTGGGTTATCCCCTCTAGAGTCAACCTCACTGTAGCCTACAAGCTAACAAACATAAAGTTTGACACGACAGGCACGATACTCGTCAGAGAATGGAGAATATTGAAGCGATAGAAGCACGTTGGTAACGAGTCAGAGAAGCGGTTGTACACATTCCAAAGTTACCTCGAGTGTCTACAAAATCCTACCTCACCAAGTCTTCATAAGATAAGGGGTTTGTTCAAGGGTAAGAAAATGGCATAGAAATAGTTGAATGTTTTGATTTTTTTTTTTTAGCGATTGAATACCTGTGAACATTCTAAATATGTGTCATGTTGTGCATACTGGTAAATTGACCAAATATGTTATGGAGCCAAAGCTTACTGATTATACAGTATATCCCGAAATTGTTGCAACTGAAGTTGTGCATTATTTGCAGTCGTGAATCGCAATGTGCGGTGCGTGTGAAGGGTTTCGCACCAAGGTGTGCAATTATTGCTCGGCCGCACATGCCGCGCAACTCGTGAATCATGATCGCCTGGATCCCCGCATAAAAACCTTTCACCACTCCGGACCGACGAAAACCTTGTCGTACCCGCTGATTTCCGATTTCCTTCTGCGGAATTATTGCGCCAGAAACCCAAGATGCTGATTCCCATGCATATATTTCGAGCTGTATTATATGCGATGAACGCCGCAATCGACGGTACTATGAGGCCCAGCAATTGACCGAGGCGCTACGAGAGGCGTCATGGGTCCGAAACGCCTCATCCGATGTCGAGCCGCAACATGCCAACAAGTCTGCAATCGGCCACTCTTAGCATATTTAACGCGTTGGAAGTTTGGAACCCCAACTCTTTCACCAGTACACACTACTTCTAGAACAGCAGTCAGTACAGGCCCCCTCAGCGCTTCTTTCCCAAATCAGCAGATTTCTATATCGAACTCTACCATGGGCGCGCTTCGCCCTCGCTTTCTGCTCGCGCTCGTCCTCATGGCGTCTCTAAACTTCCTCGCGGTTTTCGCGGCGCTGCCTCCGGATGGGTACTACGGCGAGAGCGAGCCGGCACTGAAGGAATCATACGACCAGCGCGCGCTCCTGGAGGCCGACAACGATGCATCGCTTGACTCCGTTGACTCCGTCGATTCCGTTGACTTGAAGGACCCGCGGGTGCTTCTCGCGGTGGCGGATGTGGCGGCGGACTTCAAGGGAGCTCCGAAGAAGCAGGCGGGACGTAAGCTGGGCGCAGCCCCCAAGCCCCCCGCTCCCAGAAGTCCTCCCCCTCCTCCCCCTCCTCCCAGCGCTATCAGCAGCTCTGATCCCGGCATTTGATTCAAACACCAGCCAGCAGACGTGCAATGGAGGAGAAGAGGAGGGTGGCAGGGCGGCAGGGACACAGGGAGATGCGGCAAATGGCAACCGGATGACCATGGGAAAGGGAGGGTTCGAGAAGACCTGTGGCTTGTGTAGCGTTGTGTAAGACCCTAAGTTTCCAAAGCCAATCCAAAGGTCCTGCTCTCCATGCCCTTTTTTTGACGTGTAACTTGGCTATACTACAGGTGATGCCCACCCCATGCACGCGAATTTACTCTGCACCGGATGGAAACGCTGCACCCGAGGTCTTTCCCCCAGCTTGTTGCACCCACGTTACAAGCGCGTCGCGTGGCTATGAACCAATAGTAACGAACAGACCGAAGTCAAACTGAAGAGACTGAAGTCAAAATGTCAGCGGATAAGGTTACAGATCCTTTATATAAGCACATGCGAATCCGTTTTAGCCAGCTGCGAATTGACGAAACGTTTGCGAAATGCACGTGACAGCTTATGCGCCCCCTTCACAAGGCAACCGGGAGTGGCTCAAACAGGCATCATGTGTAATATCAAACAAGGGACCACATCAGCAAAAAGTTCAGGTCCCAAAACCATACCTCCGAAAGTGCCATCACGTAAGCCTCTTTCGGATCTCTTCGAACTGTCCCAGATGTGTCTATGCTCGTGAAAAGGACAATCGGGACAGTGTACAGTGCTTCCCGAAAGTGTCCCATCCTAAATTTGTCCCTGCACGTGAGGCAAAATTGAAAATTTGTCCTGAAACCCTTTGACACAGTGAAATGTCCCAGTGGTTGCAATAGTTAGTAGACCGGAACGTCACAGGTTCGAATCTTGGTATCATCGAAAACGATTTGCTGCTTAATTTTGCTCGCAAATGTGTCAAGTCCAGTCGACCCACTACTACAGATAGTGCTAGTTGGCTACAACAATATGTAGTTAGTTGTCGTAACAACATATGCATAATGCGTAATGTTTTTTAATGAAAAAAACTTCTATGATTTCTTTATAATGAAAAAAACTTCTATGATTTCTTTATAAGTTAAAGTTATGCATAGATAATGCTGACCGATACAGTAGCATTATCGTAAAATTATCGCAAATAGTATCGAAAACACATTCACATATACTTCATTTTATGTGCAATACCGCTAGGGAGTATTTGTTTATATCAAGAACAGATCGAATTACTGGAACCAATACATGTCGCCAATTTCGAAACTCTCGTCAATCTCGAAATTCTCGCCAATCTCGTTACTCCCCCCCTTCACCCCCCCCCCCCCAGCCCCCCCCCCCCCACCCGCCCCCCGCTGTTAGAATCTAGAAGTGAACGAGAAATGGATGAGACTAGGCAGCAGGGTGATACAAGTAGGAAACCCTAGCAATGTTGTACCCTCTAAGGCTAAACCCACTATAGCCTACACAATAGGAACATGTATGATGTTTGACACACCCCCATAGGCTAAGTGGGAGACAACCAGATGGTCACAGGACCAGTCAAAGCAAAGCAAAGCAAGCTCACGGTGGATCTCAAGGAAACCACACAAATTCCGAGCACAACCAAGCGGTCACAAGACCAGTTCACATGCAGTTTGATAATATAACAAGAGGTACAGTAATCACAACCTAGCAAGTGTAAGCATGCAGGTATATATATATATATATGTATATATAGATCACAGTACAAGCAGAGTCAAGAAGTAAGCAAGTGAGGCACAGTAGGCACAAGGCCTAGAACAGTACAGAAACGCTGATGATCACAAGGCTGAAGCGCCTTGGTGAACACATCAGCAGTGTTGGCCCGAGTGGCCACGTACGCAAGACGAAGCTGACCACGCTGCTGCAGCTCTCGAGCAAGGAAGTAGCGCAGAGCGATGTGCTTCGTTCTGTGCTCCAGTCTGTGCTCCTGACACAAGGCAATGGCGGCCTTGTTGTCGACGTACAGCACTGGAGGAGAACGAGGCCGCTCTCCCAGGTCGGTCAGCAGGTAGGTGAGCCAGCGTAGCTCCTGGGCAGCCATGGCTGTGGCGTAGATCTCAGCCTCACAACTGGAGCTGAGAACTGAAGACGAGCGTGTAGAACGCCAAGAAACTGAACCAGAGCCAAGGCTGAAGGTGTAACCCTGAGACGACCGCTGCGTAGCCTGGTCGTCAGCCCAAGAAGCGTCTGAGTGCCCAGTGAGGACAACGTCGCTCCGTCCTCCAAGCACAAGCCCCATGCCCGACGTACTGCACAAGTAGCGCAACACCCTCTTAGCGGCATCCATGTGCTCCTTCCGGTGACGGCCAGGAGCGACATAGCGTGCTAGGATGCTAAGAGGGTATGCAAGGTCAGGTCGAGTGCAGGTCATCAGGTACATGAGGCAGCCCACAAGCTCTGGATACGGGCCACTCGGCTCTACAGACTCATCCGAAGGCAGAGCTGAGAGCGAGTGACCGGTAGGCAGAGGAGTGGGCTGAGGCGAGGAGTACGTGAAGCGGAAGCACTGAAGGACCTGCTGCACCATGTGTGACTGAGTCAAGGTGATGGTGCGCTGTGCTCTGTCCCGGGTGATCCGCAAGCCAAGATAGCTTGTCAGCTCACCCAGGTCTGTGCACGTGTGTCTCTTCTGCAGCTCCGACTTCACGTGGGCGAGTGCCTCAGTGTCAGCAGTAGCAAAGACCAGGTCGTCTACGTACACGAGAACGTAGAACGGCGGCAGAGTGGTGTCGGTGCGTAGAAACAGCGACGGGTCAGCAGTAGAAGGAGCAAACCCAAGAGCAGCAAGAGTAGTCCTCAGTGTGTCGTGCCACTCACGGGGTGCCTGGCGGAGACCGTAGACTGGCCGCCGGAGGCTCCACTGGGTACCAGCAGGGAACGACCCAGTGAAGCCAGGTGGGCGGCGCAGCCAGATCTCCTCGTGCAGGCTGCCCTGTAGGAAAGCAGTGCTGAAGTCAAGAAAGTGGAGCTCGTAGTCACGCTGAGCGGCGACGTGCAGCAGAACCCGAAGAGTGGTCATCTTCGGGGTCGGGGAGAAGGTCTGGAAGAAGTCAACTCCCTCTCGCTGACTGAAGCCTCGTGCAACGTAACGCGCCTTGAAGACAGGCGGAGAACCCGGCGGCCGCTTCACCCTGAAAATCCACATGCCACTGACGATGTTCGCCCCAGGTGGGGGAACCTCGTCGACGTAGGTGCCTGTGGACTTCCAGGAAGCCATCTCTGCGTCCATGGCTGTTGCCACTGAGAGGAGTAGGGACCCTCTATCGCCTCTGCGTAAGAGGGCGGGGTCGGGATGTCTGGTGCATCCGGGTCTTCCTCAGGGGCAATCAGCATGGACACGAGATGAGGTAAAGCAGCGGCAAAGCACTCAAACTCCTCCTGTCTGTCCTCAAGGACGTCCGTGCTAAGAGCACACTCACCCCCGACGGACGGAGGACAGACAGACTCAGACTCAGCAACAAGGCTAGCGGCGTAGTCTAGACGACAGGCGGCAGCAAAGTCAACAAGCTCAGCGACAAGAGCAGACGCAGCAGAGGACTCAAAGGTAGGGTCAGTGACAACAGTGGCGAGGAAACGCGTGACAGTAGGGCTGGCAGCACGAAGGGAATCAGACTCCGGGTCCGGACCGTCAGGAAGAGAGGACGCAGGAGGAGACGGCAGAGGGACACGCTGTGGAGCAGTGGAAGGACGCAGGGTCATATAGTGAGTGCCAAGGACAGGAGGAGGACGCTGACGCGGAGCACGACGACCAGCGCGGACAGCGCGGACAGGCGACTCTGGACGCGACTCAGGTGACTCTGGACGAGACTCAGGCGACGGAGGACGAGACTCAGGCTCACGACGCTCTGTAAGACTACCCGTCGGCGCAGTGTAAGGAGAAGGACCAGGTAGCGGAGAGGCTGGCTGTAACTGTGACTGCGACTGGACAGGCTGTGGACTCAGCAGGGGAGGAGTAGGACCAGTAGAGGGCGGGAGGCCAAGAACCTGCTGAAGGAGCGGAACGTAGTACGGCAGTGGCCGCGCAGCACCTCCTGAACCAGCAGAGACTGCACCAGTACCCCGAGCCCCAGGGTCTCCAGCTACAACTCCCGCAGCACCACCAGCAGCTCCAGCAGCTCCAGCACCTCCAGCTCCAACCCCTGCAGCAGCTCCAGTCCCAACAGCTCCAGTACCTCCAGTACGAGCACCTCCAGGACCAGCGGCTCCAGCAGCTCCAGCACCAGTAGCACCACCAGCAGCACCAGCACCAGCAGCACCTCCAGCACCAGCAGCACCTCCAGCAGCGCCAGCAGCACCACCAGCAGCTCCTGCGCCAGCAGCACCAGCACCAGCACCAGCTCCAGCAGCTCCAGCAGCTCCAACACCAGCAACACCTCCAGCAGCACCAGCACCAGCAGCACCTCCAGAAGCAGCAGTGCCCCCAGCAGCTCCAGCACCAGCAGCACCTCCAGCACCAGCAGCGTCTCCAGCAGCGCCAGCAGCACCTCCAGCAGCAGCAGTGCCTCCAGTAGCTCCAGCACCAGCAGCACCTCCAGCAGCGCCAGCAGCACCACCAGCAGCTCCTGCGCCAGCAGCACCAGCACCAGCTCCAGGGTCCGCGACACCAGTAGCGGCAGTCCGGAGACTGCAGCGCCGAGCGTACCACTCTCGGAGCCGCTGGGGAGAGGGCGGCTCCCGCCTGGGAGGGGAACCACGAGCACCAGCTCCAGCAGCACCCCTAGCTCCAGAAGCGCCCCTCCTGAGGCTGCAGTACTGCGAGTACCACTCCCGCAGCTGCTGTGAGGAGGGAGCGCCTCCAGGTGCAGTACGGTCAGTCGCAGCACCCTCTGGCTCAGTACCCTTAGACGTAGCACTCTCAGGCTCAGCACCCCCAGACTCAGCACCCCCAGACTCCGTACCCGGAGGCTCCTCACCCCCAGGCTCAGCACCCCCAGGCTCCGCACCCCCAGGCTCCGCACCCCCAGGCTCCGCACCCCTAGCAGGACGAGAGTCGACAGCTACCTCGAAAGGCTCAACCGGGTCTACCTGGGACACACCTGAGGGAGCGGCACCCTGAGGGGGGAGGGGGTCTACCACAGCAGCACCTGGTGCGAGGAAGAGAGGCGGGGGGGGGGAGCGGGGCAGTGCGGTAGGGGAAGAGGCGGTAGTAGGGGACCGACTCGTCGAAAGTGACGTCCTGAGAGGGCAGGACACGGCGCGAGGTGGCGTGGTAAAACTGCCAACCAGACGCGTCCGGGACAAAGCCAAGGAAGACGCAAGGAACAGCGCGGGAGGAGAGCTTGTCCGCGGACGTATCGCGAACAAAAGCTCGAGATCCCCAGACCCGAAAACGCGACGCATCGCCAACCTGCCCCGTCCACAGCAGTGTGGGCGAGGTCTCCGGCAAGGAGACACGGGGCCAGAGGTTGAGTTGATGCGCAGCGTATCGGACCGCAAACGGCCACAGAAAGTGGGGGGCAGCCGCATGGATCAAGGAGGTACGAGCGACCTCCATGACCAAGCCAATGCGGCGCTCAGCAACCCCATTCTGCTGTGGAGAGGCCGGAAGCGTGAACGACTGCTCAATGCCCTCCCCCTGACAGAAGGCCCTCAAGAGGTCGGAGGAAAACTCCCCACCTCTGTCAGAGTGCAGACGCAGGACAGGAAAGTCCGAGTGGAACCTCTCGCTGAGCTGGAGACGGGCAGCGCGGATCCAAGGGATCAAAACATCAGGGACTTCACCCTTGGTGCGCAAGGGGAAGACCGTGGTGTAGCGCGAGTAGTCGTCAACAACTATCAAGAAGTACCTCTCCTGAGCCTGTCCACGGACGCGGGCTGGGCCCCACACGTCCATGTGGAGCGTCTGCAAGGGAGCAGTCGTCGGGGGAAACGAGGAGGAGTGAGGAGCGGCGCGCTGCCGCCCCTCGACAGAGGGAAGACAGGGAGGAGCAGGCGAGGGTGGGAGGGGAGGGAGAACCCTGGGAAGACCAGAGACAAGGTACCGGGAGTGCATGCCACGAAGGCGCTGCACTGACGGGTGACCAAGGCGGTGGTGCCAGAGGACGGTCTCGTGCGCCAAGGAGCGATACGAGCAGGGGGCAGACAGCTGACCTGACGCAGACGCAGACGCAGCTACCTGAGGGGACTCAGTGGTCAGTGTGTACAGGTCCGACCCCGGCTGCCGAGTGAAGGTAGCCAGGTGGCGACCCGTCCGAGCACACGTGCATTGTGTCACGCGCTCGTAGGCAGGGGTGAACTGGTGGACACCCCCGTCCTGGAGCGCACGACCCGCCACCAAGTTCGTAGAGAACGAGGGGAGGTAGAGACCTGACAGTGTGCCCGACGGGACCGCAGGACAAGGGAGGACAGTGGAGGAGGTCGCAATGACCGGACCCCCAGAGGGGTCAGCGAGGGAGACTGCAACCGGCCGAGCAAGCTGCTCAAGGGCAGTGCGGTCACGGAAGAAACAGCGGGAAGCACCTGAGTCCAGTGTGAAGGTGTGCAGTGCCTCAGTAGACGCAGTACCAGAGGGCGCAGACTCACGAGTACCTAGAGCAGCAGCCTCACCAGCACCTGGGGCAACAGACACACTAGCACCTAGAGCGGCAGTCTCACCAGCACCTGAGGCAACAGACACACGAGCACCTAGTGCGGCAGCCTCACCAGTACCTAGAGCAGCACACTGGATACCGGGGTCAGGCGGCACACACAGGTGACAGGCTCCCTCGGCACTAGTAGACAATGCATACATTGCAGTGAAAATAGCATCATAGGCAAGAGCAAAGATATCTACCCTTTGTCCAAGCAGCTCCACCCAGTCGGGGAGCTCAGCGTCGTCGCCAAACTCTGTACGCCAAGCGTCACCCAGACGTGCGAAGCAGTGGGACTCTGTGTGACCACGCGTCCCGCAAGGCTGACCAGTCCGGGCACCCGTGCTAATAACGTACGGGCAGCGAGCAGTACTCAGCGACCCTCTACTCTGAGCGTACCACTCACGAAGCTGCTGGGGCGAAAGAGGCTCGCGCGGACGACGCTGCTGCTGCACCGGGCCACTACAAGAAGTTCCCGAACTACCCACTCCAGGACGACTCCCACTACGGCCACCCTGACAACCCCAACTGGCGTACCACTCACGAAGCTGCTGGGGCGTGAGGGACACACGCGGACGGCCGTGGAGCTGCATCTGGCCACGCCAGGAGCAGCAGTAGCAGCAGTAACGGCAGTAACAGCAGTAGCAGCAGGAGCAGTAAAAGCAATAGCAGCAGTAGCAGCGGTAGCAGCGCGGGCAGGGCAGTGCTCACCAGTGGTGGGAAGGGCAGGTGCAAGGCGGCGGCGACAGCGGGGCCGCTACAGCTGTAGGGCGGGGCCGGGCCGCGGCAGGGAGCTCCGCGGCAACTGCTGCAGGGCGGGGTCGGGCCGCGACGGCAGCTGCTCCAGGGGCCAGGGGCGGCTCCTGCAGTGGCGGCTGCTCCAGGTGGCCAGGGGCGGCTGCTGCAGGGGCGGCTGCTCCAGGGTCCAGGGGCGGCTGTAGGTGCGGCTGCTCCAGGGGCCACGGGCGGCTGCTGCAGTGGCGGCTGCTCCAGGGGCCAGGGGCGGCTGCTGCAGTGGCGGCTCGGCTGGGGCGACGCGACGGGCTAGGGCAGCCCGCAAGGGCGACGCGACGGGTTAGGGCAGCCCGTAAGGGCGACGCGACGGGCTAGGGCAGCCCGCAAGGGCGACGCGACGGGCTAAGGCAGCCCGCAGGGGCGACGCAACGGGCTAAGGCAGCCCGCAAGGGCGACGCGACGGGCTGGGGCAGCCCGCAAGGGCGACGCGACGGGCTAAGGCAGCCCGCAGGGGCGACGCGACGGGCTAAGGCAGCCCGCAAGGGCGACGCGACGGGCAGGGGCAGCCCGCAAGGGCGACGCGACGGGCGAAGGCAGCACGCAGGGGCGACGCGACGGGCTAGGGCAGCCCGTAAGGGCGACGCGACTGGCTGGGACAGCCCGCATGGGCGACGCGACGGGCTAGAGCAGCCCGCAAGGGCGACGCGACGTGCTAAGGCAGCCCGCAGGGGCGACGCGACGGGCTAAGGCAGCCCGCAAGGGCGACGCGACGGGCTAGGGCAGCCCGCAAGGGCGACGTGACGGGCTAGGGCAGCCCGCAAGGGCGACGCGACGGGCGACGCGCGCGGCTGTCCTAGGGCGCACGACGGCGCTAGTAGGGGTGCCCGACGGCGCTAGAAGGGGCGCTCGACGGCGCTAGTAGGGGCGCTCGACGGCGCAAGAAGGGGCGCTCGACGGCGCTAGTAGGGGCGCTCGACGGCGCTAGAAGGGGCGCTCGACGGCTCTAGAAGGGGCGCTCGACGACGCTAGTAGGGGCGCTCGACGGCGCGGTGGAACGGTGGGCCCAAACGAACGTCGGTCCTAGGTCCTGACCTAGGCGTCGGATACCATGTTTGAATCTAGAAGTGAACGAGAAATGGATGAGACTAGGCAGCAGGGTGAGACAAGTAGGAAACCCTAGCAATGTTGTACCCTCTAAGGCTAAACCCACTATAGCCTACACAATAGGAACATGTATGATGTTTGACACCCGCCCCTCCCACTCCTGACAAACAATCGATCGAGGGGGGAAAGGAGGCGAAATTCTCGCCAATTTCGTTAGATGGCGTTCACAGCAAGTTCCCCCAAAGCGAACCGCGCTCAACAACAGTGCACAGATATTTGTGAAGCACGTGTTTGGGGTTGCTTCACGAAAAGTTGTTCAAAACGATCTTGAAGTTGCTGGGGTTACATGCACATGATTGGGTTTGCTACTTCGCTCAAACTCGTCTACCTATGTATCCACATTCGCATGGCACGTGGAGTGGGTGTGGTCGGTTGCAAAACTGCCACGCTGGACCGAATATTCGCCCTGCGCGGTTCGCTTTGGGGGAACTTCGCTTGGGGGAACTTGCTGTGAACGCCATCTTAGTCCCCCCTTCCCCTCCCCTCCCCCCCCCTTCACAAACACTCGATCGAGGGGGAAGGGGAGGCGAAATTTGTGTGCCTCACAGATGACGCCAACTCAGCGTCACCTGGGAGGCAGATAACCTTCGCGCCACCTGTCATGCACACACCATTTTTCACATGCCACCTGCGCTGAAATAGCACAAGTCCTCACGGAATATCAGCTGGAGCTAACATTCCCCACCACACTGAGAAGAAACGAGGAATGAGAATGACTAAGGGAAAGTTGGGTACAAAATGCAAACCCTAGAAAACTGTACCCCATATGTGCTACCCCACTATAGCCTACAGTAGCTCTGTCATATAAATCTGACACACCCCCATAGGCAAAGTGGGGAAGAACAAGGGGTCACAAGACCAGTCAAGCAAAGCAAAGCAAGCTCAGGGTGGATCACAAAGTCACCACACATTCCGAGCACAGGTTCAAGGCCACAAGGCCAGTTCACATGCAGGATTACATATATATATAAGTCTAGACAAGCAAGAGCAGGTGTATATATATATGCAACAGTACAAACAAGGTCAAGGGGTGAGCAAGTGAGGCAAGGTAGGCACAAGACCCAGCTGAGTACAGAAACGCTGATGATCACAAGGCGCAAGTGCCTTGGTGAAGATATCAGCAGTGTTGGCCTGAGAGGCCACGTACGCAAGCCGCAGCTGACCACGCTGCTGTAGCTCACGAGCAAGGAAGTAGCGGAGAGCAATGTGCTTCGTTCTGTGCTCCAGTCTCTGCTCTCGACACAAGGCCAGCATGGCCTTGTTGTCTACGTACAGCACTGGAGGAGAACGAGGCGGCTCTCCGAGGTCAGTCAGCAGGTAGGTGAGCCAGCGAAGCTCCTGTGCAGCCATGGCCCCGGCGTAGATCTCAGCCTCACAACTGGAGCCGAGAACAGAAGACGAGCGGGTAGCCCGCCACGAAACAGAGCCGGAACCAAGGCTGAAGGTGTAACCCTGTGACGACCGCTGCGTAGCCTGGTCGTCAGCCCAAGAAGCGTCTGCGTGCCCAGTGAGGACCACTGGACTCTGCCCTCCAAGCACAAGCCCCATGCCCGACGTACTGCACAAGTAACGCAACACCCTCTTCGCTGCAGCCATGTGCTCCGGTCTGTGTCTCCCAGGAGCAACATAGCGTGCAAGAATGCTAAGAGGGTATGCGAGGTCAGGTCGTGTGCAGGTCATCAGGTACATGAGGCAGCCAACAAGCTCTGGGTACGGGCCACTCGACTCTACGGACTCATCCGAAGGCAGAGCTGAGAGCGAGTGGCGAGTAGGCAGAGGAGTGGCCTGAGGCGAGGAGTACGTGAAGCCGAAGCGCTGAAGGACCTGCTGCACCATGTGTGACTGAGTCAGGGTAATGGTGCGGCGTGCTCTGTCCCGGGTGATCTGCAAGCCAAGGTAGCTGCGCAGTTCACCCAGGTCTGTGCACGTGTGTCTCTTCTGCAGCTCGGACTTCACGTGGGCGAGTCCAGCAGTGTCAGCTGTGGCAAAGACCAAGTCGTCGACGTACACGAGGATGTAGAACGGCGGCAAAGAAGTGTCGGTGCGCAGAAACAGCGACGGGTCGGCAGTAGAGGGAGCAAACCCAAGAGCCGCAAGTGTAGTCCTCAGTGTGTCGTGCCACTCACGCGGTGCCTGGCGGAGACCGTAGACTGGCCGCCGGAGGCTCCACTGGGTGCTAGGAGGAAAAGACCCAGTGAAGCCAGGTGGGCGACGCAGCCAGATCTCCTCGTGCAGGCTGCCCTGCAAGAAAGCAGTGCTGAAGTCAAGAGAGTGCAGCTCGTAGTCGCGGTGAGCAGCTATGTGCAGCAGTACCCGAAGAGTGGTCATCTTCGGGGTGGGAGAGAAGGTCTGAAAGTAGACGTTATTGGCGTAAACGCGGTTCGCGTTCGTCTGCTCATCTTCGCGGAACTGCTGAAGGAATAGATGCTCGTAGAAAATGACGTCGCGCGCGTTTTTAATCTTCTGGCTCAAGAGGTCCAGGATGAGCCATGCCTTGTACTCGTGGCTGATGCCGAGGTGGATCCCCCAGCGCGCGCAGCTCCTGAATTTGCCAATGGTTGATGTTGGCGGGCGGTACTGAACCATGCACCCCCATACGCGAAGCATGGAGGTGTCGCCCTTGGTCCCCGTCCAATTCACATGCGGAGAGAGGTTGCCGGTGATCGTAGTGGTTGACAGCATATCGTGCACCCGCACGGCGTGGTGCATCGCGTACGTCCAGTAAATCGGCGGAAGCTTCGACTGCTTCATCAGCGCGCGCACCTTCGTCATGAGCGTGCGGTTGGTACGCTCGGCTACGCCCTACTGCTGATGCGCGTAGGGGAGAGAAATCTGGTGCTCGATCCCCTTCTGCGCGAGGTAATCCTGCAATTCCTTGCTCCTGAACTCCGCTGCGCTGTCGGACTGCCAGATCTTTAACTTCTCCCCAGACTGCCGCTGCGCGTGTGCCAGCCAGAGACGAAACTCCTCGTATGCTCTGCTGCGTGCCTCCACGTTTAGGACCCACACGTGTCGTGTTCCAGCGTCGACGAAGGTAAGCGTATACAGCTCGTCGTCGATTCCGCAGTGTCCCACGTTGAGGAAGCCGCTGTAGACTTTCTCCAGTTTGGCGTAGCGGTTGGTTCCAGGTTCGAGCAGGGGGAAGGGCTGGTGGCTCAGCGCGGCCTTGGGGCAGACGGTGCAGGTGCGCGGATGCGTTTCGCCTCTCACTTCGGAGCCGTCAGGGCGCAGGAGTGCGCCAGGTGCGAATACGCCAGCTTTGATGCAGTTCTCCTGCGTGACGCTCGAGGGGTGGCCAAGGTGCTGATGCCAGAGCGCATCGTCGGCGCGGAATCCAGAGGTGCGCATGTAGCACGCGCGTGTTGCTTCGGGGTCTTCATCAGGTACTGGGGCAGGTGCTGATGCTTCTTCCTCTTCGTCGGTGCCCGTGGTCAGCATCAGTGCGAGGAATTCCCTGTCGCGGATGATGGAGTAGGGGATGTTGGTCCCTGGGATTGTTCCAAGGACTAGTGTCGGTTCGTGCGGCTCGTGGGCAGGCCCGTAGACGGTGCGCCGCGGGGTAGATGGCTCGTTGCCCCAATCGATCGTGTCCCAGAGGTCGCGCTCCGGCTGGATGTCAAGTGGAGGTAGTGCAGGTGCAGAGTGGCGCGGTGGGCGGCCAAGAGGAACAATTCCAGGTTCTGCTGCTTCTTCTTGTTCTTCTTCCCCCCTTTGGTCCTCGCGGAAAGCTCCCCAGCTGCTTGTTTCGCCGCCAGATGCGCCTCCCCAGCCGCCGGTTGCTGCTCCCCATCCGCCAGTGTTTCCACCAGTTTCGCTCGTGCCCCATCCGCCAGCGCTCCCCACACCCCCCTTCATTGGAGGCGCTCTCCTCTTTGCCCCAACCGCTCGAGGCGAATGTTCCGCGTGACTCGGCGACGAAGTTCTTCTGCTTCGCGTCGCGCCAATTCCTCTTCCTGCGCCACGGTGAGTTTTTTCCCGGAATTGCGCTTGTGAGAGTAGATTTCCAGAAACTTCTCGTCCGTGTATGGTCGCGGATTTCCATGGTTGTCGAAGGTGCCGATGCCAACGCCACGCACCATGCCTCGAAGGTGTTGTGATGCTGGGCCGGGGAGGGGATGTTCCGGCGTGCCGAATACAACTCGCGTGGCGGTCTCCAACTCCAGTTGAGATAGTCCTTCCTCAGGCGGTGCTTCCCGCTCTGCTTCTGCGATGGCGGCGGGTCCTCGGCCGGCAATCGCGCTCGTTGACGCCGTGGGTGTGTGCCAATCTCTGCAGATGCCGTCGGGATCTGGATCATGCAGCGCCAGTTCTTGCGGACGTGGATGATGCGGCACCCACGGTCTTCCGTCTGGGTGCTTCCAGTCACGGCGATGGATATGTTCGAAGCGCAGGGGAACGAGATCGATGAGTTCCTGCGAGTCGCCGTTGCAGTCAGGAATGTCAAAGTCGAGGACATAGACTCCGTTCTCGGAGTGCGCTCGCCCGATCTGCCTGCGGGTCTTGTTCGGCATCTAGAAGTGAAGCAGAATGTGGCGCGTCTCGGGGTCGGTGCTGAGGTCAACTCCGCAATCCATGAGTTGTGCCGCCGAGAGGAGATTAAAGCGCAGGTTCTGTACGATCAACACATCATTCAGTGTTGTAGCGCCTGTTGTCGTTACGTGCGAGCAGCGCCAGTCGCGGGGTAACGATGTGCGGTGTGTCGACCTTGAGGAATTGTTCGCGCGCGATCCAGTCGATCGGTGTACGGCCGCATATCAGTCTTGTTTGTCGTCGTCGCTGAAGTCGTGACGCGTGCTGAACGGGTTGTTGTTCGAGAATGCTCCGATTGGGTGAGGTGCTGGCTCAGGTGACGGTGAGCGTGCACGGGGACGACGCGATCCGCTCGTCATTGTCATGTTCCCCATGACATTGCGGACGGGAGCCGGCTGAGGCGGTTGCTGCTGATGCCGAACCGTTGGATTCAGGTGACGCGAAGGGGGTTGATACCCCTGGGCTGGACGCGAGTCATTCCGTGCGTCTTGTCGGCCGGACCAAGTGCTCGGGTTGGTCTGGCGAGGGCGAGATCGGAATTTGCATCGATCTGCCAGGTGCCCGAAGTTTCTGCAAATTTTGAAGTAGAGGCGCCGCGGCCGTCGCTCTTCAGTGTTGTCGGCGTAGAAGGCGAGGCGTTCCCTGTCTCGTCGCGGCGCTGGTCACTGCTGGTCCATATCCCGTTGTTCGACGAGGAGGGCGGCGCATAGGGCGGCCTCCGAGATGACCCCCTGCTGTCGGAGAAGCGCCTTGCAGGGCCGCCACTCTGGGCCAAGCCCTTGAAGCACGATGTTCACGAAGATTTCTTCAGAAATGTTGCTTCCCAACTTCGCGATTTGATCGCGGAGGCTCCGACATCGATTGATGTAGCCGTTGACCTTCTCCCTAGTGGTCATTTTTGTCTCCAGTAGCTGCTG
The DNA here is from genome assembly GCA_947471745.1 of Closterium sp. Naga37s-1. NCBI lineage: Eukaryota > Viridiplantae > Streptophyta > Zygnematophyceae > Desmidiales > Closteriaceae > Closterium > Closterium sp. Naga37s-1. Next base: position 3,126,423 of record CANJKZ010000184.1, on the reverse strand, counting down.
GAGCAAGCGGCTCGAAGAAACCGAGTCCTTCGGTTGATAAACTCCGTTAAGGTGGCGCCACGCGTCGAGGGCCGGGGCAGGTGTTGTCTTGTACGAACGGATATTCAGCTGCTCCGCCGGCGACATGTTGCGCAGTAAGACGCCGTACGCCATCAGGGACTCGTTGTAGTATTTTGCCCTGGCGTCGTCGGTGTCTTCAGTAGGTCCCGGGTAGCTCCCGTCGAAATAATGGAAAATCCGTGCGTTTTGCAGCAGCAGCTCCAGCTCGAAGCTCCAGGTATCAAAATCTCTGTCGTCAAAGCACACACTTGTCTATATTTTTTGTATGTTCAATAGAAATTATTGAAACACTACTGTGCACTCCTCACCGCAACAAACGAAGCACGCACTACCGAGAGTGAAGGCGAAAGGGCGCAAGTGACGCCAAGGGTCGCACGGTTACGAAAGGATCTGGACCGCCGGGCAGACAGCATCAGGCAGCAGCAGTGGCGAGGATTCTGCCCAGTTAGTTTCGTAACTGTCTGGAGTCGCACGGTTGGATTTCGATGTAATAAGGGAATGTACCCCTTAGAGTACATGGCTAGCTAGGTGGATTCAAATTCCCCTGTGCTCTTATTTATATTCCTTGTACTGCATGTTTTTATTATCTCAAGCATTTACATTCACTCTGCTATTGAGGTCAAGGGCCCACCACTACTAGATTAGGAGTGTGCGAACCTTCCCGAGGTGATCCTGCGGTCGATCAACTTCTGATCGCAACATGGTATGAGGGCGACTCAGGAATCCTTCGCACCGCCACTACCAAAATCTTCGGCAAACGAAAAGTGGCGTCCGGCACACGCTCACGTGTGAGAATGGCTGGAGGATCCGGAGGTCAGACAAATCTGACGGCTGAAGCGCAGACTAATCCGGCTGCGACAAGCAAGGAGACGACGACAATCCCTTCCGTCGTCCTCGCACAACTGCTTCAGCGACTCACGAGCCTGGAGCAAGGGCTCCAAACATTGCGGAATGGCGACGCGAGAACATCCTTCCAACCCGCTCAACCGGCCTCGAATGGCCAGAACTCCGCCCCGCACACCTTCTCCCTCGAAACAAATGGCTCAACACCCAAGACTTCCTGTCCCAACGATGAAGCAATTCTCTCTGCGCAATCAAGGTTCTTGAGCATATCAAAGATAAAGACAAGTGTGTGTTTTGACGGCAGGGACTTCTATACTTGGAGCTTCGAGCTGGAGCTGCTGCTACAAAACGCGCAGATTTATCACTATTTCGACGGGAGCTACTCGGGACCTACGGAAGAAACTGACGACGCAAAAACCAAATACTACAACGAGTCCCTGATGGCGTACGGGGTTCTTCTGCGAAATATGTCGCCGACGGAGCAATTGAGCATTCGCTCATACAAAACCTCGCCTGCTCCAGCCCTCAACGCCTGGCGCCACCTGAATGGTGTGTATCAACCAAAGGACTCGGTGTCGTCAAGCCGCCTACTCCAGTAGCTACTGGAGACGAAGATGGCACCAGGAGAGAAGGCCAATAGTTACCTGAATCGCTGTCGGAGCTTACGCGATCAAATCGCGAAATTGGGAAGCACGATCTCCGAGGAGATCTTCGTCAACATTGTGCTTCAAGGGCTCGGCCCAGAGTGGCGGCCCTGCAGGGCGCTTCTCCGACAGCAGGGGGTCATCTCGGAGGCCGCCCTTTGCGCCGCCCTCCTCGTCGAACAACGGGATATGGATCAGCAGCGACCAGCGCCGCGACGAGACAGGGAACGCCTCGCCTTCTACGCCGACAACACGGAAGAGCGACGGCACTGCAAAATTTGCAGAAACTTCGGGCACCTGGCAGATCGATGCAAGCATCGATCTCGCCCTCGTCAGACCAATCCGAGCAACTGGTCCGGCCGATAAGACGCGAGGAACGACACGCGTCCCGCCCAGGGGTATCAACCCCCATCGCACAACCTGAACCAGGCAGTTCAGCAGCAGCAGCAGCCATCACAGGCTGCCCCCGTCCGCAATGTCATGGGGAACATGACCATGATGAGCGGATCTCGTCGCCCGCGCGCGCGCTCACCATCACCTGAGCCAGCGCCTGACCTAATCGGAGCGTTCTCGAACAACAATCCGTTCAGCATGCGTCACGACTTCAGCGACGATGACAAACAGGACTGGAATCTCTCAGTCCCGCTGCTTGAGAGCCCCCCGCACGTACCAGACACGCGGCCGGCACCGATCGATTGGATCGCGCGCGAACAATTTCTCAAGGTTGACACACCGCACATCGTTACTCCGCGACTGGCGCTGCTCGCGCGTAACGACAACAGGCGCTACAACACGTGGTACCTGGATAGCTGATGTGGGCAGCACATGGTGGGCTCCGAGCGTTACATATCCAACGCCGTCGCTACCCCCGCCGTGGCGAACAACACGCGGCTGCGCGCAAGCGCGCAAGGCATCGTCGTGCTCAAGGCACATGGGAGCAGAACGCACGTCACCTTGAATGACGTGCTGATTGTGCAGAACCTGCGCTTCAACCTGCTCTTGGCGGTGCAACTCATGGATTGCGGAGTTGTCCTCAGCACCGACCCCGAGACGCGCGACATCCTGCTCCACTTCACGATGCCTAACAAAATGCGTAAGCAGATCGGACGAGCACACGCCGAGAACGGGGTGTACGTTCTCGACTTCGATATTCCCGACTGCAGCGGTGATTCGCAGGAACTCATCGACCTCGTTCCTCTGCGTTTCGAACACATGCACCACCGTGACTGGAAGCATCCTGATGGGCGCCCATGGGTGCCGCATCACCCACACCCGCGCGAAACGGCGCTGCATGACCCCGACCCCGACGGCATCTGCAGAGACTGCCACACGCCTACAGCCTCGACGAGCGCGATCGCCGGCCGTGGCCTTGCCGCCATCGCCGAAGCAGAGCGGGAAGCGCCGCCTGAAGAAGGGCTGTCTCACCTGGAACTAGAGACAGCCACGCGCATCGTCTTCGGAACGGAGGAAGCTCCCCTCCCAGGACCTGCATCACAACACCTTCGCGGAATGCTGCGCGGCGTTGGCGTTGGCACCTTCGATGCGGAAGGAAACGCGCGACCCTACACGCAGGAGAAATTCCTGGAGATCTATTCTCATCAGCGCGACCCTACAAAGAAACTCACCGTCGCACAAGAAGAAGAACTAGCGCGACGCGAAGCAGAAGAACTTCACTTACGGAGTCTGTCAAACATATAAGATATAGCCTGTTTAGGCTGTAGTGGGTTAGACCTTAGGGGGTACAGGTTTCTAGGTTTTCCTATTTGTACCCATCTCATTTCTAGTTCATTCATTTCCTCGCTAGTTCTCTCACAGAGTCTTGCAGAGTCGCGCGGAACATTCGCCTGGAGCGGATGGGGCGACGAAGAGAGCGCCTCCAATGAAGGGGGGTGGGGAAACGCTGGCGGATGGGGCACGAGCGACACTGGTGGTGACACCGGCGGATGGGGAGCCGCAACTGGCGGCTGGGGAGCAAACACCGGCGGCAACACTGGCGGATGGGGCGCCGCATCTGGCGGCGAGACGAGCGGTTGGGGAGCCTTCCGCGAGGACCAAAGGGGGGAAGAAGAAACAATTGAGGAGGTCATTGAGGCCGAATCTCCTGTGGTCCCTCTTGGTCGTCCCCCGCGTCGCCCTGCACCCGCACTTCCCCCACCTGACATCCCGCCAGGAAGTGACCCTTGGGACACCATCGACTGGGGGAACGAGCCGTCAACTCCGTGACGCACCGTCTACGGGCCTGCCCCCGAACCGCGCGAACCAACATTCTTCCCGGGAACCATCCCTGGAACCAATATCCCCCTCTCCGTTATTCTTGACAGGGAATTCCTCGCGCTAATGTTAACAAAGGCGAACGGAGAAGACGAAGCAGAAGAAGCAGCGGCGACACCTGCTCATGCACCTTATGAGGATCTCGCAGAAGCACTCGCGCGCTACATGCGCACCTCCGGATTCCACGCTGACGATGCCATCTGGCACCAGCGCCTAGGTCACCCCTCGCGCGTGACTCTTAAGAACTGCATCGACGCCGGCGTATTCGCACCTGGCGCACTCTTGCGCCCTGATGGCACCGAAGTAAGGGGCGCGACACATCCGCGCAACTGCGCCGTCTGCCCCGAAGCCGCGCAGAGCCACCTGCCATTCCCCCTACTAGAGCCCGGAACCAATCGCTACACCAAACTAGAGAAGGTGTACAGCGACTTCCTCAACGTGGGGCATTGCGGCATCAACAATGAACTCTACACGCTCACATTCGTTGACGCCGGAACACGCTACATGTGGGTCGTAAACGTGGAAGCACGCAGCAGAGCATACGAAGCATTCCGCCTGTGGCTGACGCACGCGCAGCGGCATTCTGGGGAGAAGCTGAAGATCTGGCAGTCTGACGGCGCGGCGGAGTTCAGGAGCAAGGAGCTGCAGGATTACCTCGCGCAGAAGGGGATCGAGCACCACATCTCTCTCCCCTACGCGCACCAGCAGCAGGGCGTAGCAGAGCGCACGAATCGTACCCTCATGACGAAGGTGCGGGCGCTAATGAAGCAGGCGAAACTTCCGCCGACCTACTGGACCCACGCAATGCATCATGCCGTACGGGTGCACAACATGCTGTCAACCACCGCGATCACCGGCAACTCCTCACCGCGCGTGTGGGGATGCATGGTCCAGTACCGCCCGCCAACATCAACCATCGGCAAATTCAAGAGCCGCGCGTGCTGGGGGATCCACCTCGGCATCAGCCACGAGTACAAGGCGTGGATCATTCTGGACCTCGTGAGCCAGAAAATCAAGAATGCGCGCGACGTCATCTTTTACGAGCGGCTCTTCCTTCGGCAATTTCGCGAAGACGAACAGGCGAACGCAAACCGCGTCTATGCCAACGAGGGCCACAGCTACGCCTCACTTGAGGACGAAGCCGCAGCAGCAATTCTGGAGTAGGACCTCAGAGGCGAGTTCACGAGAGGCGATCGTCGCGACGACGACAACGAGGACGACGATGATTCAGGAGAAGGGGGAGCAGGCGCAGCAGGAGGCGCAACAGGAGGAAGCGGAAGCGGAAACGGCGGAGGAGCAGTACCATCACGACGACGACGATGTGCAGGAGGTCGTCCCGCAGCATCGCCACGACAGCACCGTCACCGGAATGCAACTCCTCGGGCTCCACGCTGCCACCTCAACGGCGCCGCGCATCATCGAGCCTAAGAACCCACGGCAAGCACTCACGGGACCACACAGCAAGGAGTGGTGCGAAGCAATGGACGCAGAAATCAGGGCACTCAAGTCACGCGACACCTGGGTGCTCGTCGACCGTGCAGCATCCTCTCCGGCAAGTGGGTCTTCCGCGTGAAGACCGGAGCTGACGGGACGATCGAGCGCTTCAAGGCACGCTGGGTAGTGCGCGGCTACGACCAGAGGCACGGCATTGACTTCGATCAGACATTCGCACCGGTCAGCTGTCATACCTCCGTCAGAATTCTCCTCGCCATCGCCGCAGCACGACACTCTCTGCTCCGACAAATCGACGTGAAGAAAGCGTTCCTGTACGCGTTAGTAGATGCAGTGATCTACGTGGAGCAGCCGCACACGTACGGTGAAGGGGATTCGCGGGTCTGCCAGCTGCGGAAATCGCTTTAGGGGATTAAACAGGCGCCGAGACTCTGGCAACAGTACCTGCACAACATACTGCTTGAAATCGGGTTCAAGCAGCTGCCTCACGATCCTGGGATGTATCGCCGCGATTTCCGCGGCGAATACATCCTACTCACGGTTTACGTCGACGACCTCCTCTACACAGGGTCAAGCAACGAGTTGCTTGAACAACTCGAGAAAAACCTCGCAGGGCGCGTCGACATCACCTGCAACCATGACGTGAAGCAGTTTCTCGGGCTCAACATCACCTACTCGCCGGAAGCCATTCATCTCTCAGCAACGAAGTATGCAGAGGAGCTTAGCAAGCGCTTCAACATTGCGCCTGCACCACTCTCCACCCCTTACCGCACTCCAGGACCCAACCACAAGCCTGATAACAAAGCCCTGTCCCCTGCGGGGCTTCACACCTACCAGCAGCAGTTGGGATGCCTGCTCTTTGCATCTGTTACCTGCAGGCCCGACCTTTCCTACATCGCGAGCCAGTTGGCTCAGTACTCTCGCAAACCAACGGCTGATAATCTACTAGATCTCCAGCGGGCGCTCCAGTTCTTCATCTCCACGCCCAGTGCCGGGCTCTGCTACTCCACCATCCCAACTTCATCCTTCAACCTCATCGGCTACGTGGACGCCGATCACGCAGCTGACCCTGACAATCGACGGTCCAGAAAAGGCTTCCTTTTCCGCTCGAGCCCAGCGGCCCCATCTCCTGGAATTCACAGAAATAGGAGCTGGTTGCCCTGTCATCAGCGGAGGGTGAATTCATTGCAGCAACAGCAGCCGTTCGCGAAGGCCTCTACCTTCAGGAGCTGCTGCAGGAGGCAAAAATTCCAGCCTCGACGAACTTTCGCCTGCACTACGACAATCAGAGCGCGATCAGGATCGCGAACAAGCCGGGATTCGTCAACCGCACCAAACACATCGCGCTGCGGTACTTCTTCGTCAAGGACGAAGTTGACAAGGGCAAGGTTGACCTAACCTACTGCCCGACGGGTGACATGGCAGCTGACTTCCTCACGAAGAAGCTGTCACGTCAGCAGTACCAGCACTGCTCCGAACTCAGCGGAGTAGTCAAGCGGGTCAAGACTCGCTACGACCAGGAGTGAAGGGGGGTGTTACGAATAGAAATGATTGAAACACTACTGTGCACTCCTCACCGCAGCAAACGAAGCACGCACTACCGAGAGTGAAGGCGAAAGGGCGCAAGTGACGCCAAGGGACGCACGGTTACGAAAGGATCTGGACCGCCGGGCAGACAGCATCAGGCAGCAGCAGTGGCGAGGATTTTGCCCAGACAGTTTCGTAACTGTCTGGAGTCGCACGGTTGGATTTCCATGTAATAAGCGAATGTACCCCTTAGAGTACATGGCTAGCTACCTGACCAGACGCAGTGACTGGAGGAGACGCAGTGGTCAGGGTGTACAGGCTCGACCCCGGCCGACGGGTAAACGTGGCCAGGTGTCGGCCAGTCCGAGCGTCCGTGCAGTGGGTCACCCGCTGACTCGCAGGAGTGAACTGGTGAACCCCCGCATCCTGTAGGCCAGCACCACTCACCAAGTTCGTAGAGAACGAGGGGAGGTAAAGACCAGACAGGGTGCCAGAGGGGGCCGCCGGACACGGGAGGACAGTGGAGAAGTGAGCAAGGACAGGACCCCCAGAGGGGTCTGCCAGAGAGACCGCAACTGGCCGGCCAAGCGGCGTGAGTGTGGTGCGGTCTCGAAAGAAGGAGCGAGAAGCCCCCGAGTCAAGGGTGAAGGTGTGGGAGGCCGAAGCCGACGCAGAACCTGAGAGAGCAGACTCACCAGCACCTGAGGGAGCAGACGCACCTAGAGCAGCAGCCTCGCTAGCACCTAGAGCAGCAGCCTCACCAGTACCTAGAGCAGCAGTCTCAATGCCCGGGTCGGGCGGAAAACACCGGTAACAGTCACCCTCATCACTAATAGTCACAGTATACATAGCAGCAAGAATAGCATCAAAGTCAAGGTCAAAGACAGCGACACCCGCCCTAGACAGCTCACCCCAGCGGGGGATCTCAGTGGCCTCAGGGAACTGGTGACGCCAAGCGTCCGTCAGGCGGCCAAAGCAGCGCTGGGTGGAGTGCGCCCCCTCGCACTGGTCACCCGTGCGGTCGCCGGTGCGGAGGACGTAGGTGCACGGACCAGTACCCCCACCCCGCTGGCGTGCAGCGTACCACTCACGGAGCTGCTGAGGGGGGGGGATGTCACGAGTGCGCTACTGCTGCTGCTGCTGCTGCTGCTGCTGCTGGCGCTGACCACCACCGGAGCCGACCCTCTGCGCAGCGCCACCCCGACCAGCTCCACCTCCTCCGCCGCCGCCTCCTCCACCGCCGCTACCTCCGCTCCCACCGCCACCGCCGCCGCCGCCTCCGCCTCCACCGCCGCCACCGACACCTCCACCCCCACCACCACCCCCACCGCCACCCCCACCCCCTCCACTGCCTCCACCGCCGCCTCCACCGCCCCCGCTAGCTCCTCCAGTGCCCCTGCCCCCCTTGCCCTTGCCAGGGCGGCGTCTCCCGCTAGGGGTAGACGCCGCACCGACCGACTCAAGCCCAACGAGGTCGGCCGCAGCAGCAGAGGCAACAGAGGGCAAAAGGGGGGAGGGGGAACCCCCCTCAAAGATGGGGGTGCGAGGGTCACCACGAGAGGCTCCTACAGCGACTATGCTCTTCTCTGCTGCTAGGAGGGACTTCTCGAGGAGGTCAACGGTGAGAGTGGTGGGGCAAACTGAGAGGAAGTGGTCCCTGACTACGCGAAGGGAGTCAGGGAGTCGGGTGACTATGTAGTAGAGGGTGATGTACATGGGGGGGGGGTTCTTGGCGCAGAACTCAGCAGGAAGCGCAGCGCGGTAGCGAGCGTCACTAGTGCGGAGGTGCGTAATGAGGTCAGCGACTGTGGGAAAGGCAGCAAGGTCAGGGAAGAGGTACGGTAGCATGAGGCGGCTCAGTGCAGCAGTGGCAGGGGAGGAGTAGCGCGCAACTACAGCGTCGTACAAGGTCTGAGCACTCTTGTACTGGCTAAAGTGCGCACGCTCAGAGGTAGGCAGGTGGCGACGCACAGCAAGACGTGCAGCAGCATCGCGCGTGGCCCACTGTGAGCGAACAGTGGCGTCAGCATCAGCAGCGGGGGCAGGGGAGGCACCAGAAGTGAGGTCAAAGAGGGAGAGGCCGTCTGCTCTGTCGCACTGTAAGAAAAGCTGCAGGTCATCTATCCAGACGTCAAAGTCAATGGCCCGACCCTCAACATCAAAAGCGAGGACACTAGGGGTAGCCATGACAGCAGTAGACTAGCAGCGCAAACAGTAGGGTGAGGGCAGTGCTGTGAAAGAGGCGCTGCTCTTACCGGACAGGGCGGCTCGGGTGGCTCGGTTGCAGGGCGGCTCGGCGGCTCGGCTGCTGGGCGGCTCGGCGGCTCGGCTGCAGGGCGGCTCGGCGGCGCGGCTGCTGGGCGGCTCGGCGGCTCGGCTGCTGGGCGGCTCGGCGGCTCGGCTGCTGGGCGGCTCGGCGGCTCGGCTTCTGGGCGGCTCGGCTGCCGGGCGGCTCGGCGGCTGGGCGGCTCGGCTGCTTGGCGGCGCGGCGGGGCCGCTGAGAGGGCGGCGTCCGGGGCCGCTGGGAGGAGGCGGCGAGGCCGCTGAGAGGAGGCGGCGGGGCCGCTGGTAGGTGGCGGGGCCGCTAGTAGGTGGCGGGGCCGCCGGTAGGTGGCGGGGCCGCTGGTAGGTGGCGGGGCCGCAGGTAGGTGGCGGGGCCAGCACAGGTAGGTGGCGGGGCCGCGGGTAGGTGGCGGGGCCGCTGGTAGGTGGCGGGGCCGCAGGTAGGTGGCGGGGCCGCTAGGAGGTGGCGGGGCCGCAGGTAGGTGGCGGGGCCGCAGGTAGGTGGCGGGGCCGCTAGTAGGTGGCGGGGCCGCAGGTAGGTGGCGGGGCCGCTAGTAGGTGGCGGGGCCGCAGGTAGGTGGCGGGGCCGCACAGGTAGGTGGTGGGGCCGCACAGGTAGGTGGCGGGGCCGCGGAGGGCGGCGACGAGCCGTAGGGGGCCGTGAGGGGCCGCGAGAGGGGCCGTAAGGGGCGTAAGGGGCCGCGCGAGGGGCCGTAAGGGACGGCGCGAGGGGCCGTAAGGGGCGGCACGAGGGGCCGTAAGGGCGGCGCGACGGGCGCGACGGGCCGTAAGGGCGGCACGAAGGGCCGTAAGGGGCGGCGCGACGAGCCGTGAGGGGGCCGCTAAGGGCAACGCGACGGGGCCGTGAGGGGCCTAGCGAAGGCGCGACGGTAGGGGGGAGCACCCAGGGTGCGACTCGGGCCTGAGCGAAGCGCGCTCCGGGCAGGAAAAAAAATTTCGTGGTGGTGGGCCCTAGGAATCGTTCCCACTAGGGAACCTGCTCTGATACCATGAGAAGAAACGAGGAATGAGAATGACTAAGGGAAAGTTGGGTACAAAATGCAAACCCTAGAAAACTGTACCCCATATGTGCTACCCCACTATAGCCTACAGTAGCTCTGTCATATAAATCTGACACACACAAGTAAAAGCGTCAACCACCTGTGCCAACGACTTCATGATTTCAACCTAAACCATATTATCGCTTCCAGTTCAAAAAGAACCCAACCAAACCACATCCTTACCCAGCCATGCTACCGAACTGACAGCATTTAACTAGAACCCTCTGCCATTGCCCATTCTGTTATACGTGTACCACTTTTATATCTGCCCTTGTTTCTTAGCTTTCAGATAACTCTCTTACACTTCTCATTATATTCGCCCTCGATCTTGCTCACTGCTTAGAATGGTTATTAGGCATCTGCTACCCCTCTAATAACATCTAGTTTTCCCGCTACCCACTCCTCCGTTTCCCCCATCGTCCCGCGCAGGCCCCACCGTTTCCCCCTTTACCCCACACCGCGAGTTCAGCTTTGCGGAGCTGCATGCCACAACCGGTTCGGGTTGCAAAGGTCTACCGTGGGCGGATGGTTCTGCTTGTGGGCGATTGCGGCTTCTCTGGCGACGGAAGCGGCGCGGATTTCGGGGGGTTCGGCGGAGGCGACGGCGAGGTGAGGGAGTGTGATGTGGCGGTTAGATTGATGAAAGGATGGCAATCAAGGTATGTCAACATTTTTCTTTGAATTTTTTATCCCCTGTGCTTTGTTGTCACCAAGCTATTCAAGGCGGCCCTTGGACATGTTACATTGATATCTTAACTAACGAGGAAACCTCTAATGCTCTCGTTTTTGTTGGTGTTTCCAATTGCAGCTAAGCGCTTCAACTGTATGACGATTTGTTTTTTTTTTGTTTTATGGTGCAGGATTTAAATGCCGCAACCAGCTATACTGTTAGTACATTCACTGTCGTGTGTTCTTACGAGATAGGATTATTTGTCATTTTCCGTGTTCTGTGGCTAATCGTTTGAAGTGTCAATTGCAGGATTTGTTGTGTATGTATTGAAGGTGCCACACTGTAGAGTTTGTTAATCAAGCTGCCATTATTGTTGAATATGATCTGCAACAAAAAATGCTTGTAGCTACCAAATTGTAAATAGGGACTTAAAGCCAACGTGTATGTGCACCAGAACCAATAAAAATCTGTCAGAATGTAGTTTGTCTAGCCTGCAGTGGGGTACTCTGTAGTGAGTACAACCCCTTAGGGTTTCCTATATGTATCCTTCTGCTTGCTAGTGAACCCACTCCTTTGCTCATTCTCTCTTGCCTAGCTAGGTAAACCCTAGCTATGGCTCCTTACTCTCGCTACTTTTCTGACAAAATCTAACCTCACACGTGTGTGATTGGTCTGTCATTGGACAAAAGTGTCCCATAAATGTCCAAATCGGTCCCCCCAAACACTTTCGAGACCCTGCCAAAGATTCTTGCGGGACAGCTTTGGGACTCTTTGAACTGTCCCTTAGTTGTTCCCGAAAGACACTTCGGGGATGGGGGTGAAATGTGTCCCAAAAGTCTCCTGTGGGATGGTTTTGGGACGGTTTTGGGAGCTGGGATTTTGGAGATGCAGATTTCGCCTGGGTAGGAATTTTGCCTGGTAGGAATTTCACCAATCATGTGCTTCATGAGCAATCCTTTCCCACACGTGCCAATCACAAACCTATCACGGCTTTACGTCACCGCCAGCCAATGGGGAGTCGCCGTTGTTCCCCCTCGCGCCGTTGCGCAGAAGCGGTCGGTAGTCGTTGGCGCTCATCCTGCGGGTTACCGCCGTCGCCAGGGCCGCGCGTCAGCTGCGAGATGATTGGCATGTTCAAGGTCGACGGCTGCGATTATCTCGATCCTCCGACGGAAGCATGTACAGCGCGGCTGAACAGGAGGACACCAGGATGAAGTTAGTCAGCGGATTCGCTGAGATGCATGTCACGCTAACGCGAAAGGCCTATTCTGAACTAGATTGGTTTGCATGAGTTTGCTATCCAAACGTTACGCATTAACTGTACTGCAATCGCCAAACATACACGAACGAGCCCCTGATGATGATACGAGGAATCTGAACGTATGTTATCCACGACTTAGAGCGAGACCTAACCGCTAACGCCAGCGAATTATTAAGGATTACAAGCTGTAAATTCCTAGGGTTACAGCATGACGTCAATTTACGGCACGGAAGCGAGTAAGGTGTGATCCGCTCGACGACCTCTCTTGCTTCTGAAGGAAAGCTCCTCTCTTCGAGTCACACCACTCGCCGTAGCCAGGAAGCACTGGAATCCGAGGGAAAAAACGAAGAGAAAACTAGTTGGAAACAGGCTCTCAAACACAGAACGGGTGGACGTCTGTCTGGGAAGCAGCAAATCCCGAGGAGCTGCTAATCCCGTTCCTGAAACTATCATAAACTTGTGGGAGATTCGGAGAGGCAGGTTTGAGCTGTGAGTCCAGGGAATTCCTGTGAAGTGCCTGAAAGCGGGACGACCACTGTGAGGCTGATACTGAGAGCACAGCACAAGCGCGAACATCGAACCAACCACAAAGAGGAATAAGTGCTTTTTATGGACCAAGTACTTTTACAGGGCAAGATTCTATCCGGCTCACATCGGTACAGCTGAATGTGAAACGTTTGTGGTACAAAGATTTTAAATGGGCGTGTAAAAATCCCCGCGGATTTGTGAAAAATGGGTTTGGCCGCGATTTTGTCGATCAAATGGTTGACACTTCTTTCGCGAAGGTCGACACCGTGGCCGAATACGAGTCGACCAATGAACGGCCACCATTTACATATATGCACAGTTTACAACTTTGGTGGCCGATCTGTAGGCCGGTTCGGAAAAGTTGTAAAAATTGGAGCTACTACAATAGTTGGGTTTTTGCGACTGGGTTGCACATTTGACGGCGATATTGTTAGAATCTAGAATAGAACGAGAATGCATGAAACTAGGTAGGAGGGGGATACAAGTAGGAAACCCTAACAAAGCTGTACCCCCTAAGGCTAAACCCACTATAGCCTACACAATATAAACATATAATGTTTGACACACCCCCATAGGCTAAGTGGGAGACAACCAGATGGTCACAAGACCAGTCAAAGCAAAGCAAAGCAAGCTCAGGGTGGATCTCAAGGAAACCACACAAATTCTGAGCACAAGCAAGTGGTCACAAGACCAGTTCACATGCAGGTTGATAGTATAACAAGAGATACAGTGATCACAACCTAGCAAGAGTAAACAAGCAGGTATATATACAGAGATCACAGTACAAGCAGAGTCAAGAAGTAAGCAAGTGAGGCCCAGTAGGCACGAGGCCTAGAACAGTACAGAAGCGCTGATGGTCACAAGGCTGAAGCGCCTTGGTGAACACATCAGCAGTGTTGGCCCGAGTGGCCACGTAACGCAGACGAAGCTGACCGCGCTGCTGCAGCTCTCGAGCAAGGAAGTAGCGCAGAGCGATGTGCTTCGTTCTGTGCTCCAGTCTGTGCTCCTGACACAAGGCAATGGCAGCCTTGTTGTCGACGTACAGCACTGGAGGAGAACGAGGCCGCTCTCCCAAGTCGGTCAGCAGGTAGGTGAGCCAGCGTAACTCCTGTGCAGCCATGGCTGTGGCGTAGATCTCAGCCTCACAGCTGGAGCTGAGAACAGAAGACGAGCGTGTAGAACGCCAAGAAACTGAACCAGAGCCAAGGCTGAAGGTGTAACCCTGAGACGACCGCTGAGTAGCCTGGTCGTCAGCCCAAGACGCGTCTGAGTGCCCAGTGAGTACAACTCGGTCTCGTCCTCCAAGCACTAGCCCCATGCCCGACGTACTGCACAAGTAGCGCAACACCCTCTTAGCGGCATCCATGTGCTCCTTCCGGTGACGGCCAGGAGCGACATAGCGTGCAAGGATGCTAAGAGGGTATGCAAGGTCAGGTCGAGTGCAGGTCATCAGGTACATGAGGCAGCCCACAAGCTCTGGATACGGGCCACTCGGCTCTACGGACTCATCCGAAGGCAGAGCTGAGAGCGAGTGACCGGTAGGCAGAGGAGTGGGCTGAGGCGAGGAGTACGTGAAGCGGAAGCGCTGAACGACCTGCTGCACCATGTGTGACTGAGTCAAGGTGATGGTGCGCCGTGCTCTGTCCCGGGTGATCCGCAAGCCAAGATAGCTTGTCAGTTCACCCAGATCTGTGCACGTGTGTCTCTTCTGCAGCTCCGACTTCACGTGGGCGAGTGCCGCAGTGTCAGCAGTGGCAAAGACCAAGTCGTCGACGTACACGAGGATGTAGAACGGCGGCAGCGAGGTGTCGGTGCGTAGAAACAGCGACGGGTCAGCAGTAGAAGGAGCGAACCCAAGAGCCGCAAGTGTAGTCCTCAGTGTGTCGTGCCACTCACGTGGCGCCTGTCGGAGACCGTAGACTGGCCGCCGGAGGCTCCACTGGGTACTAGGAGGGAACGACCCAGTGAAGCCAGGTGGGCGGCGCAGCCAGATCTCCTCGTGCAGGCTGCCCTGTAGGAAAGCAGTGCTGAAGTCAAGAGAGTGGAGCTCGTAGTCACGCTGAGCGGCGACGTGCAGCAGAACCCGAAGAGTGGTCATCTTCGGGGTCGGGGAGAAGGTCTGGAAGAAGTCAACTCCCTCTCGCTGACTGAAGCCTCGTGCAACGTAACGCGCCTTGAAGACAGGCGGAGAACCCGGCGGCCGCTTCACCCTGAAAATCCACATGCCACTGACGATGTTCGCCCCAGGTGGGGGAACCTCGTCGACGTAGGTGCCTGTGGACTTCCAGGAAGCCATCTCTGCGTCCATGGCTGTCTGCCACTGAGAGGAGTAGGGACCCTCTATCGCCTCTGCGTAAGAGCGCGGAGTCGGGATGTCTGGTGCATCCGGGTCTCCCTCAGGGGCAACTAGCATGGACACGAGATGAGGTAAAGCAGCGGCAAAGCACTCAAACTCCTCCTGCCTGTCCTCAAGGACGTCCGTGCCAAGAGCACACTCACCCCCGACGGACGGAGGACAGACAGACTCAGACTCAGCAACTAGGCTAGCGGCGTAGTCTAGACGACAAGTGGCAGCAAAGTCGACAAGCTCGGCAACTAAGGCAGACGCAGCAGTGGACTCAAAGGAAGGGTCAGTGACAACAGTAGCCAGGAGACGCGTGACAGTAGGACTGGCAGCACGAAGGGAGTCAGACTCAGGGTCAGCAAGAGCAGGAAGAGAGGACGCAGGAGGAGACGGGAGAGGGACACGCTGGGGAGCAGTGGAAGGACGAAGCGCCATCTGGTGAGTGCCTGGGACAGCAGGAGGACGCTGACGCGGGACACGACGACCAGTGTGAGCAGCACGAACAGGCGACGCTCGACGAGACTCAGGCGACGCAGGACGAGACTCAGGCTCACGACGCTCCGTAAGACCTCCAGTCGGACCAGTGTAAGGAGAAGGACCAGGGAGAGGGGAGTCAGACGGTAACTGTGACTGCGACTGGACAGACGGAGGACACTCTAAGGAGGGAGGAGGACAAGGAGGAGGAGGCTGACCAAGAACCTGCTGAAGGAGCGGAACGAAGTACGGCCGCGGCCGCGCAGCGTCTCCAGAACCAGCAGAGACACCAGCGCCAGGGTCCTCAGCACCAGCAGCAGCTCCACCTCTAGGGTCCTCAGCACCAGCAGCAGCTCCAACTCCAGGGTCCGCAGCACCAGCAGCAGCTCCGACTCCAGGGTCCGCAGCACCAGCAGCAACTCCAACGCCCGGATCCGCAGCACCAGCCGCACCTCCAGAAGAAGCAGCACCTCCAGCAGCTCCAGCAGCCCCAGCACCAGCAGCACCTCCAGCAGCTCCAGCAGCACCAGCAGTACCACCAGCACCAGCAGCACCTCCAGTAGCGTCAGCAGCACCAGCAGCTCCAGCACCAGCAGTACCTCCAGCAGCGCCAGAAGCACCGCCAGCAGCAGAACCTCTAGCAGCTGGGTCCGCGACACTAGGAGCGCCACTCCGAAGACTGCAGCGCCGTGCGTACCACTCTCGGAGCCGCTGGGGAGAGGGCAGCTCCCGCCTAGGAGGGGAAGCACTAGCACCAGCTCCAGCAGTACTCCTGGCTCCAGAAGCACCTCTCCTGAGGCTGCAGTACTGTAAGTACCACTCACGCAGCTGCTGTGAGGAGAGAGCTCCTCCAGGTGTAGCACTCCCAGGCTCAGCACCTCCAGACTCAGCACCCCCAGACGCAGCACCCGCAGGCTCAGCACCCCCAGGCTCCGCACCCCCAGGCTCAGCACCCCCAGACTCCGCAACCCCAGGCTCCGCACCCCCAGACTCCGCAACCCCAGGCTCCGCACCCCCAGGCTCCGCACCCCCAGGCTCCGCACGCTCAGGCTCAGCACCCTCAGGCTCAGCACCCCTAGCAGGACGAGAGTCGACAGCTACCTCGACAGGCTCAACCGGGTCTACCTGGGACACACCTGAGGGAGCGGCACCCTGAGGGGGGAGGGGGTCTACCACAGCAGCACCTGGCGCGAGGAAGAGAGGCGGGGGGGGAAGCGGGGCAGTGCGGTAGGGGAAGAGGCGGTAGTAGGGGACGGACTCGTCGAAAGTGACGTTCTGAGAAGGCAGGACACGGCGCGAGGTGGGGTGGTAAAACTGCCAACCAGACGCGTCCGGGACAAAGCCAAGGAAGACACAAGGAGCAGCGCGGGAGGAGAGCTTGTCCGCGGACGTATCGCGAACAAAGGCTCGAGATCCCCAGACCCGAAAGCGTGACGCATCGCCAACCTCTCCTGTCCAACGCAGTGTCGGCGAAGTCTCCGGAACGGAGACACGGGGCCAGAGGTTGAGCTGATGCGCAGCGTATCGGACTGCAAACGGCCACAGAAAGTGGGGGGCAGCCGCATGGATCAAGGAGGTACGAGCGACCTCCATGACCAAGCCAATGCGGCGCTCAGCAACCCCATTCTGTTGTGGAGAGGCCGGAAGCATGAACGACTGGCGGATGCCGTGCTCCGCACAGTAGGCTGCCAAGAGGTCGGAGGAGAACTCACCACCTCTGTCAGAGTGCAAGCGCAGGACAGGAAAGTCCGAGTGGAAACGCTCGCTGAGCTGGAGACGAGAAGCGCTGATCTAAGGGATCAAAACATCAGGGACCTCACCCTTGGTGCGCAAGGGGAAGACCGTGGTGTAGCGCGAGTAGTCGTCAACAACTATCAGGAAGTACCTCTCCTGACCCTGACCATGGACGCGGGCTGGGCCCCACACGTCCATGTGGAGCGTCTGCAAGGGAGCAGTCGTCGGGGGAAACGAGGAGGAGTGAGGAGCGGCGCGCTGCCGCCCCTCGACACAGGGAAGACAGGGAGGAGCAGGCGAGGGTGGGAGGGGAGGGAGAACCCTGGGAAGACCAGAGACAAGGTACCGTTTGTGCATGGCACGAAGGCGCTGCACGGACGGGTGACCAAGTCGGTGGTGCCAGAGGACGGTCTCGTGCGCCAGAGATCGACACGAGCAGGGGGCCGACAGCTGACCTGACGCAGACGCAGACGCAGCTACCTGAGGGGACTCAGTGGTCAGTGTGTACAGGTCCGACCCCGGCTGCCGAGTGAAGGTAGCCAGGTGACGGCCCGTCCGAGCACACGTGCAGTGTGTCACGCGCTCGTAGGCAGGGGTGAACTGGTGAACACCCCCGTCCTGGAGCGCACAACCCGCCACCAAGTTCGTAGAGAACGAGGGGAGGTGGAGACCTGACAGTGTGCCCGACGGGACCGCAGGACAAGGAAGGACAGTGGAGGAGGTCGCAATGACCGGACCCCCAGAGGGGTCAGCGAGGGAGACAACAACTGGCCGAGCAAGCGGCTCAAGGGCAGTGCGGTCACGAAAGAAACAGCGAGAAGCACCTGAGTCCAGAGTGAAGGTGTGCAGTGCCTCAGTCGACTCAGTACCAGGGGGCGCAGACTCACGAGCACCTAGAGCAGCAGCCTCACCAGCACCTGGGGTAGCAGACACGCGAGTACCGGGAGTGGTAGCCTCACCAGCACCTAGGGCAACAGACGCACTAGCACCTAGAGCGGCAGCCTCACTCACAGGACACGGCAGCTGCACCTGTCCACTACCAGAAGCTCCCGAACGACGCACTCCAGAGCAACTGCCACTACGGCCACCCCGACAGCCCCAACTGGCGTACCACTCACGAAGCTGCTGGGGCGAGAGAGGACACGGCAGCTGCACCTGTCCACTACCAGAAGCTCCCAACCGACCCACTCCAGAGCGACTACTACTACGGCCACCCCGACAGCCCCAACTAGCGTACCACGCACGAAGCTGCTGGGGCGAAAGAGGACACGGCAGCTGCACCTGTCCACTACCAGAAGCTCCCGACCGACCCACTCCAGAGCGACTACCACTACGGCCACCCCGACAGCCCCAACTAGCGTACCACTCACGAAGCTGCTGGGGCGTGAGGGACTCACGCGCACGGCCCTGGAGCTGCATTTGGCCACGCCAGGAGCAGCAGTAGCAGCAGTAGCGGCAGTAACAGCAGTAACAGCAGGAGCAGTAGCAGTGGGAGTAGAAAAGGCAGTAGCAGCAGTAGCAGCGGTAGCAGTGCTGGCAGGGCAATGCTCACCAGTGGTCGGCGCGGCAGGCGCAAGACGGTGGCGACAGCGGGGCCGCTACAACTGCAGGGCGGGGCCGGGCCGCAGCAGGGAGCTCCGCGGCAGCTGCTGCAGGGCGAGGCCGGGCCGCGACGGCAGCTGCTCCAGGTGCCAGGGGCGGCTGCTGCAGTGGCGGCTGCTCCAGGGGCCAGGGGCGGCTGCTGCAGCGGTGGTTGCTCCAGGGGCCAGGGGCGGCTGCTCCAGGGGCGAGGGGCGGCTCCTGTAGTGGCGGCTGCTCCAGTGGCCAGGGGCGGCTGCTGCAGGGGCGGCTGCTCCAGAGGCCAGGCGCGGATTAGGTCAGGGCGACGCGGCGAGCAGGGCGACGCGGCGGGCAGGTGGCGACGCCGCGGGCAGGGCGACGCGGCGGGCAGGTGACGACGCCGCGGGCAGGGCGACGCGGCGAGCAGGTGACGACGCCGCGAGCAGGGCGACGCGGCGAGCAGGTGACGACGCCGCGAGCAGGGCGACGCCGCGAGCAGGTGGCGACGCCGCGGGCAGGGCGACGCGGCGAGCAGGTGACGACGCCGCGGGCAGGCGACGACGCCGCGGGCAGGCGACGACGCCGCGGGTAGGCGACGACGTCGCGGGCAGGGGCTACGTCGCGGGCAGGCGACGACGCCGCAGGCAGGCGACGACGCCGCGGGCAGGCGACGACGCCGCGGGCAGGGGCTACGTCGCGGGCAGGTGACGACGCCGCGGGCAGGCGGCGACGCCGCGGGCAGGGCGACGCGGCGGGCGGCGAGAGCCTGCAGGGGCGGCGCGCGGTCGGGCAGAGGCTGCGCGCGGGCCTGACGAGTCTGCAGGGGCGGCTCTCGGGCCTGACGGGCCTGCAGAGGCGGCTCGGGGGGGGCCTGACGGGTCTGCAGAGGCGGCTCGGGGGCCTGACGGACCTGCAGGGGCGGCTCGAGGGCGCACGAGGGCGCTCGAGGGCGCACGAGGGCACACGAGGGCGCACGAGGGCGCACGAAGGCGCACGAGGGCGCACGAGGGCGCACGAAGGCGCACGAAGGCGCACTAGCAGAGAAAGGCGCACGAGGGCGCACGAGGGCGCACGAAGGCGCACTAGCAGAGAAAGGCGCACGAGGGCGCACGTAAGGTAGGGCGCACGAGGGCGCTTCTAGCGGAATAGTGGGCCCATAGTAGAAAGCGGTCCTAGGTAGCAACCTAGGCTCGTGATACCATGTTAGAATCTAGAATAGAACGAGAATGCATGAAACTAGGTAGGAGGGGGATACAAGTAGGAAACCCTAACAAAGCTGTACCCCCTAAGGCTAAACCCACTATAGCCTACACAATATAAACATATAATGTTTGACAGATATTTATCATTTGACGATATCACAAATACTGTCGTTCGGCGATGCCGTACGAGGTCGCAGGCGATTGTCGCACACTGTGTCGACTACTTGGCCGTTTTGTAGTCGACTCGGCGTCGTTTTCGTGTCGACTTTTTAAGCGGCCATCAAATTCGTTATTTTTTTTTGCGAAATTTGCGATTGTCGCCACTCGATTGACGATTTCGCCGACTGGTTACTTTCGCCAATCCGGCCCGACGGATGTTGGCCGGATTTTTGGGTTCGGCGATTTTACACGCCCTAACTTCTGGGGGCAGGAGCCAGCGAAACGGGCTGAACCAAAGCACCGTTGAGCCATTCATTTGGCCCTGTCTGGAAGGTCGTGTTTTGCAATCCAACGGCGCTGACAGCCCCAACTTCAGATGGTTGTTCCAGAGAATGTCGTCAGGGAATGGAGAATGATGAGGCGACAGAAGCACTTGGGTAACGAGTCAGAAAAATGGGATGTACTCATCCCAAAGTACCAAGAGTGTCTATGTGACGGTGCAATGAATCGAGGTAGCGAGGATTGCACTAGAGTGTTTAAAGAGTACAAAGTATGAGTGAAGGCATGAGCGAATACTTATACGCGAAATATGCAAACGGTAACGCGGTGCCTGCGAGCTAGCTAGTGCTATGCTGGCGTGAGGTTCGGGCTCGTCCTGAAGCGTAGGCCGACTCGGCTGCTCCAGCAGTGCGAGGTTTGGTGAAACAGTGCGCGCGAAGTTGGCGAAGCCCCGTTAGCAGTAACGGGCGAACAACGGTTGCGGCTGTACGCGATGTTGGCGGTCGCAGTAAGAAATAGCGAGAAAATTCCTTACACTACCCCCCCCTCAAGAAGCCCCCTCCGCTACGCGAGTGCGTGTATATCGCGGAAACCCCGGTCCTCAGGTACACTTGTAGGGCAGGATGTTGGCCAGGGGCACCTAGCCATCCTCAGTTGGCGTGCGGTTCTTCCAGGGAATGAGGAACTCGATCCTCTTGATGCCTGTGGGGTGTCGAATCCGATGGCTCAGAATATTTTCGGGCTCAATGATCGGCTCCGATGCAGGGCGAGTCATGGATGGCGGGCGATGATGAGGCAGTTGGCTCGTGATTGGGATGTAGGGGCGAAGCAGGCTGACGTGGAATGATGGGCTGATGTACCAGTCTGTCGGCAATAGTAAATGGGCGGTAACTGAGGTGATCATGTGGCTGATTTGAAATGGTCCACAGTAGCGCGGTCGTAATTTTGGAACGACGGGCAGTCTTAAGTTCTGTGTATCGAGCAGTACATAATCCCCTGACTGGTAAATGACTGGGCGGCGGTGGCGGTCAGCGTTGCGTTTAGCGATGACGTTGGCTTTTTTTATCGCTTCTGCGGCTCTGGTGCGGGCAGCTTGCAGAATCTCGGCGAATTGCTGTGCGCGTGGCGTTGGGTTGTCCGGACGAGTCGTGGGCACTGTTGGGTTTTGCCCGTAGTTCAGGTAAAACGGGGACTGCTGTGTCATCGCTGACGTGGCGTTGTTGTAGGCGAACTCGATCAGCGGCAGCTGCTGCTCCCAAGTTGTCGGGTCGTCGCACGTGGCACTAATCAACTGCTCCATCGTCTGATTCATCCGCTCCGTTTGACCGTCGGTCTCGGGGTGGTACGACGAGCTGAACTGCAGCCTGGTCCCGAACGGCTCCCAGAGGTTCTTCCAGAAGTTGCTGGTAAACTTCGTGTCACAGACGCTGATGATTGCGGCTAGTATCCCGTGTAGTCGAACGACGGCTACGATGAACATGCGAGCGGTTTCTTCGGCTGAGATCGATTTCCTGCACGCAGCGAAGTGAGCCATTTTCGTCAGTTTGTCAACGACGACCATTACCGCGTCGTTACCCCCCAAGGTTCAAAGGTAACCCTATGACAAAATCCATGGTAACCTGCTGCCAGGCGCGCTCGGGCGGTGGAATCGGCTGCAACTGACCTGCCTTTCTTTTCCGCGAGCTCTTCATCACCTGACACGTAGGACACGAGCCCACATGGTGCTGTACGTCGGTAAACAGCTCCGGCCTGTAGTAATACCGCTGCAGTTGCTGTCGCGTTTTTTCTACCCCGAAGTGACCCGAGGTAACCCCCTCGTGTGCCTCCTGCAGTAACAGTTCCCTCAGTAGTGAGTACGCGGGTACCCAAATGCGGTTGTTGCCTGTCTTTACGTAATAGAATCCCTTAGCTTCTGCCAGTTGCTGTGAATTTCCGGTCGTGAAAAATGGGTCGGTGCTGTATCCGTGGGTGAATAGGCCTGTTAACAATGGGTTGGTTTAGGCGAGTAGTATGGCGTGGAGTTGGGCGGTAGGGCGGGTGAGTGCGTCGGCGATATTTGATGCACCTTTTTTGTACGTTACAGTGTAGTGGAAGTTGGACTCCAGATAGTCCAACCCGCGGATCTGTCGCGGATTGAGTTTCGGTTGGGCACGTAGGTACTGTAGTGATCGCTGATCTGTCTGTACTGACACGTCTGCTCCGGCGAGGTAGCATCGCCACACTTTGAACGCGTGCATGATCGCCAGCATTTCGCGGTCGTGTATCGGGTAGTTGCGTTCGGGCGGGTGAAGCTTGCGGGACTCGTACGCGATTGGCTGGAGGCCGTTCCCGAAGTCCTGCAATAGTACTGCTCCTACGGCGATGTCGCTTGCGTCGGTGACGAGTTCGAACGGACGGTGCGGATCTGCGATGCGAAGCACGGGCGGCGAGCACAAAATATTATTGAGGGCCGAAAAGGCAGCTTGCTCTTTCTCCCCCCACGTGTACTCAACCCCCTTCCTCAGCAGGTCGGTCAACGGAGCAGTCAACGCCATGTCGAGGACGAACCGGCGCACGTAGTTGACGAACCCCAAAAAACTCTGCAGCTCAGTCAAATTTTTCGGCGCGTGCCATGCTTGAATCGTCGCGATCGTTTTCGGGTCTCTTTCCACTCCGTCAGCTGAAATAATGTGTCCAAAAAACTCCAGCCTGTCCTGTAAAAACACACACTTAGAGGCTTTCGTAAGAAGTGTGTTCTCACTCAGTATTTTAAAAGCTGCTTCAATGTCTTGTAGATGCTGTGCTCTGTCTGGGCTGTAAATCAGTATGTCGTCGAGGTACACGGTGGCGCACTTATCTAAAAGCGGGCGGAAGGCTTCGTTCATGGTCATTTGAAAAGTGGCGGGGGCGTTGGTCAGTCCGAAAGGCATGACGGTGTACTCAAAGGATCCATAGCGTGTTCGGAAAGCTGTTTTCGGGCAGTCAGGTGGGTTGACTCGGATCTGGTGGTAGCCCCCCCGAAGGTCGATTTTTAAGAAAACCCGGGCTGTGCGCAGTTGGTCGATCAGTTCGTCGGCTCGTGGGATGGGGTAACGGGACTGTAAGGTAACCCTGTTCAGTGCGCAGTAGTCGATGCACATGCGAAAACCCCCGTCCTTCTTCAGTGTGAACAGGATCGGTGCTGCAAAGGGTGACGAACTCGGGCGGATGAACTCCTTCTCGAGCAGGTAATCTAGCTGCTTCCTCAGTTCGTCCAGTTCAGGTTGGGTCAGTCGGAACTGTCGCTGTACTGTCGGCTGTGCCCCCGGTTCTAACTCTATCCTGTGGTCGTGCGGTCGCTGAGGTGGCAGTCCTGTCGGCAAATCGTCCGGGAAAATCCCAATGTACTGCTTCACTAGTGCTGCCAAGTCATCCGGTACGTCAGCTAGCAGTTTCTGTAAACCCCCCCCCTTTGTCTACTGCCTCGGCTTCCCGAATGTCGACCGCGTACACGTCAGCTCCTGCCGCTACGGCGCGTTTCATCGTGATTGCGTTGACACGCACCGACGAAGACTCAGGCGAGCCACAGCGAGGTAAGGCGATGTTGTTACTGTTCACTCGCACGGTGCAGTCACCCGTCGTCCAGTCGATTCGCGGATTGTATCGTCGCAGCCAATCACGGCCGAGTAAATTGTCGGTTCCGTCGAGGGTCGTTGCGAGCATTTCCTGGCTAAACGTGAAGTTACCCCCGCAGCAAATCCGAACTCGGTCCACACGTTCCCGTATCGCCAGTGGCGTGCCGTCAACCAGTCTTGCGTCGACCTCAGGTAAACATCTGTCCAGCTTCCGTGCTGTGGCGGTGTTGATTAGGCTGTGGCTGGCTCCCCCGTCTACGAATATTTTTACTAAGTCTGTCTCAATTTTCCCACTAAGCAGTATGGGGCTGTCTACCGTGGTACCCTCCTTATTCGGCCGGGTGTGGTCGATTACGTGAACCGGCACAATCACTCGGTGAGGGTCGGTTGGGTCGGGCGAGCGGCGTGATGTGTCAGTAGAGGGCCCGTCTGCTGCTGACTCCCAGCGTTTCCCTGCTGCTTGGTCTGTTTCTGCTGCTCAGCTTCCCCCTTTCCCTTAGCGTTTTCCGGACATTCGCTTTTGCGGTGTCCCGTCCAATTGCACGCGAAGCAGCGCCCTTTGAACGGTGCGGCAGCGGCATTCACGGCGACGGCACGTATTGTAGCGCCCTCGTTCGTCACGAGATCAATGTCCCTAGTTCCTGCTGCTTCCGTAGGACCCCGGTCTCGGTCGGCGGAAGAAATCGAGTTTCTCCGCCATAGCGAGAATCTCCTGAAAATCGGTGACGCCGCGGAGCTGGATTTCCTACGCGATGTCGTGCTTCAGGCTGCCGATGTAGCGGTCGATGCACTCAGATTCGTGCATGTAGCCCACCTGCTCACACAGCGCCAGAAACCTGCTTGTAATCCTGGACGAAACTGAGTTGGCGCCAAGTGCGGAGCTTCTGACGATGACGCGCCACCAATCCATGGTGGGTCCTCGCAGTAGCGACACGGCGTAGCGAATTTTTGCCGTATCCTCCGAGATCTAGTTGGCGTCGAAGAAGACGTTCAATGCGAACAACCACGCCTGAACGGTAGGACCACCCCGTTGACTCGGGTCAAAGCATGGCGGACGCTGCGGCTTCAGCGGCATCGGCGACTGTAGTGTTGATTCGCCGACCGGCACAGAAATCGTGACACGGGGTTGACTCCTGGCCGCATTCGTCGCTTCGGGGTGTGTCGTGCCGTGGTCGTCGTCTCCGTCGTTGCGGACGACGCCATCACTGGCCGCGCTCGCGGGTTGCCCCACACTTCCGTGCTGCGATGCCTGTGGTGCAGGTTGTCCCGGAGTGCCAGGTGCTTGTGATTGTGCTTGCTATGCTCGTGCGACGTCATTCTGCAGGGACGTGCGTTCTGCCGTCAGCGCTGCAATTTCTTCAGAGTTTTCGTGCAGTTGCCGCAGCAGCTCGTTCAGACGGTCCTGCGTAAGCGTAGTGATGTCGATGTGTTCAGCCATGGCAAAGGGCGTCGGCTCAGCTTAGTCTAGGCGCAGTCGTGGCTGCACGCGTTTACGAGAGAACGCGAGGACAGCGGCTCCTAGGTGCTAAGGGGCGTGAGTCCCTTCGAGTGAAAAAACAAAGTTGATTTCCTGGAGTGCGGAGATGCGCGGTCTGAAAGGAAAGTGGCTCTGAAACCAAGTGTGACGGGTGCAATGAATCGAGGTAGCGAGGATTGCACTAGAGTCTTCAAAGAGTACAAAGTATGAGCGAAGGCATGAGCGAATACTTATACGCGAAATATGCAAACGGTAACGCGGTGCGCGCGAGCTAGCTTGTGCTATGCTGGCACGAGGTTCGGGCTAGTCCTGAAGCCTAGGCCAACTTGGCTGCTCCAGCAGTGCGAGGTTTGGTGAAACAGTGCGCGCGAAGTAGGCGAAGCCCCGTTAGCAGTAACAGGCGAACAACGGTTGCGGCTGTACGCGATGTTGGCGGTCGCAGTTGTTGCGATCAGAAGTTGATCGTAGCCAGGATCTCCTCAGGAAGGTTCGCACACTATTGATTTAGAGGTGGTGGGCCCTTGACCTCAATAGCAGAGTGAATGTAAATGCTTGAGATGATAAAAACATGCAAATACAACACTATAAATAAGAGTACAAGGGAATACCAATCGACCTAGCTAGCCATGTACTCTAAGGGGTACATTCCCTTATTACAGCGAACTTCAACCGTGCGACTCCAGACGGTTACGAAACTGTTCGGGCAGAATCCTCGCCACTGCTGCTGCCTGATGCTGTCTGCCCGATGCTGTCTGCCCGACGGTCCAGATGCTTTTGTAACTGTGCGACCCTTCGCGTCACTTCCGCCCTTTCGTCTTCAACCCCGGTAGTGCGTGCTTCGCTTGCTGCGGTGAGGAGTGCACAGTAATGTTTCAATGATTACTATTCGTAACACCCCCCTTCACTCCTGGCCATAGCGAGTCTTGACCCGCTTGACTACTCCGCTAAGTTCGGAGCAGTGTTGGTACTGCTGACGTGACAGCTTCTTTGTGAGAAAGTCAGCTGCCATGTCACCCGTCGGGCAGTAGGTTAGGTCAACCTTGCCCTTGTCGACTTCGTCTTTGACGAAGAAGTACCGCAGCACGATGTGTTTGGTGCGGTTGACGAATCCCGGTTTGTTCGCGATCCTGATCGCACTCTGGTTGTCGCAGTGCACGCGAAAGTTCGCCGAGGCTAGAATTTTTGCCTCCTGCAGCAGTTCTTGAAGGTAGAGACCTTCGCGAACAGCTGCTCTTGCTGCGATGAACTCAGCTTCCGCCGATGACAGGGCAACCAGCTCCTGCTTCTGTGAATTCCAGGAGATGGGGCCGCTGGGTTCGAGGCGGAAAAGGAAGCCTGTCCTGGACCGTCGATTGTCGGGATCGGCATCATGATCAGCATCCACGTAGCCGATGAGATTGAAGGATGCGGTTGGGATGGTGGAGTAATAGAGCCCAACATTGGGCGTGGAGATGAAGAATTGAAGTGCTCGCTGAAGATCTGAGAGATTTTCAGCCGTAGGTTTGCGGGAATACTGGGCCAACTGGCTCCCGATGTAAGAAAGGTCCGGCCTGCAGGTAACAGATGCAAAGAGCAGGCATCCCAACTGCTGCTGGTAGGTGTGAAGCCCGGCAGGGGACAGGGCTTTGTTGTCAGGCTTGTGGTTGGGTCCTGGAGTGCGGTAAGGGGTGGAGAGTGGTGCAGGCGGAATGCTGAAACGCTTGCTAAGTTCCTATGCGTACTTGGCTGCTGAGAGATGAATGGCTTCCGGCGAGTAGGAGATGTTGAGCCCGAGGAATTGCTTTACGTCGTGGTTGCAGGTAATGTCGACACGCCCCGCGAGGTTCTTCTCGAACTGCTCAAGTAACTCGTTGCTTGACCCTGTGTAGTCAATGCCGTGCCTCTGATCGTAGCCGCGCACTACCCAGCGTGCCTTGAATCGCTCGATCGTGCCGTCAGCTGCGGTCTTCACACGAAAAACCCATTTGCCGGAGAGGATCCTCCTTCCCTTGACTGCTGCGCGATCGACGAGTACCCAGGTGTCGCGTGACTCGAGTGGCCTGATCTCCGCGTCCATCGCCTCGTGCCACTCCTTGCTATGGGGTCCCGTGAGAGCTTGGCGTGGGTTCTTTGGCTCGATGATGCGCGGCACTGTTGAGGTGGCGGTGTGAAGTCCGAGGAGTTGCATTCCAGTGACGGTGCTCTCGTAGAGATGCTGCGGGACAACCTCCTGCACATCGTCGTCACTCTCCGGCTCAGGTGGGGCTGGTGGTGCTGCGCCTCCGCCGCTTCCGCTTCCTCCTGTTGCGCCTCCTGCTGCGCCCGCTCCTCCTTCGGATGAATCATCATCATCGTCGTCGTCGCGACGATCGCCTCTCGTGAACTCGCCTCTGGGATCTTGCTCCAGGATGGCCGCAGCAGCTTCGTCTTCTGGCGTGGCATAGCTATGCCCGTCATTGGCGTAAACACGGTTCGCGTTCGTCTGCTCATCTTCGTGGAACTGCTGAAGGAAGAGGCGCTCGTAGAAAATGACGTCGCGCGCGTTTTTAATCTTCTGGCTCAAGAGGTCCAGGATGAGCCATGCCTTGTACTCGTGGCTTATACCAAGGTGGATCCCCCAGCGCGCGCGGCTCCTGAATTTGCCAATGGTTGATGTTGGCGGGCGGTACTGAACCATGCACCCCCACACGCGGAGCATGGAGGTGTCGCCCTTGGTCCCCGTCCACTTCACATGCGGAGAGAGGTTGCCGGTGATCGCAGTGGTTGACAGTAGATTGTGCACCCACACGGCGTGGTGCATTGCGTACGTCCAGTAAATTGGCGGAAGCTTCGACTACTTCATCAGCGCGCACACCTTTGTCATGAGCGTGCGATTGGTACGCTCAGCTACGCCCTGCTGCTGATGCGCGTAGGGGAGAGAAATGTGGTGCTCGATCCCCTTCTGTGCGAGGTAATCATGCAGCTCCTTGCTCCTGAACTCCGCTGTGCCGTCAGACTGCCAGATCTTTAACTTCTCCCCAGACTGCCGCTGCGCGTGTGCCAGCCAGAGACGAAACACCTCGTATGCTCTGCTGCGTGCCTCCACATTTACGACCCACACGTATCGTGTTCCAGCGTCGACGAAGGTAAGCGTATACAACTCGTCATCGATTCAGTGTCCCACGTTGAGGAAGTCACTGTAGACTTTCTCCAGTTTGGCGTAGCGGTTGGTTCCAGGTTTGAGCAGGGGGAAGGGCTGGTGGCTCAGCGCGGCCTCGGGGCAGACGGTGCAGGTGCGCGGATGCGTTCCGCCTCTCACTTCGGAGCCGTCAGGGCGCAGGAGTGCGCCAGGTGCGAATACGCCTGCTTTGATGCAGTTCTCCAGTGTGACGCGCGAGGGGTGGCCGAGGCGCTGATGCCAGAGCACATCGTCGGCGCGGAATCCATAGGTGCGCTTGTAGCGCGCGCGTGTTGCTTCGGGGTCTTCATCAGGTACTGGGGCAGGTGCTGATGCTTCTTCTTCCTCTTCGCCGGTGCTCGTGGTCAGCATTAATGCGAGGAATTCCCAGTCGCGGATGATGGAGTAGGGGATGTTGGTCCCCGGGATTGTTCCAAGGACTAGTGTCGGTTCGTGCGGCTCGGGGGCAGGCCCGTAGACGGTGCTCCGCAGGGTAGATGGCTCGTTGCCCCAATCGATAGTGTCCCAGGGGTCGCGCTCCGGCTGGATGTCAGGTGGAGGTAGTGCAGGTGCAGAGTGGCGCGGTGGGCGACCAAGAGGAACAATTGCAGGTTCTGCTGCTTCTCTTGTTCTTCTTCCCCCCTTTGGTCCTCGCGGAAAGCTCCCCAGCCGCTTGTTTCGCCGCCAGATGCGGCTCCCAATCCGCCGGTGTTGCCGCCTGTGACTGTTCCCCAGCCACCGGTGTCACTTGTGCCCCATCCGCCAGTGCTCTCCTCTCCTTCTTCCCAGGAAAGTGTTCCGTGCGACTCGGCGAGGCTTTTCTTACGAAGCTCCTTCGCTTCGCGTCGCGCCAGTTCCTCCTCTTGCGCTATGGTGAGAGTCTTCGTAGAATCGCGCCGGTGAGCGTAGATCTCCAGGAATGTCTCCTGCGTGTAGGGTCGAGGGTTTCCGTCCGCATCGAAGGTGCCGACACCAACGCCACGCAGCATTCCCCGAAGTTGTTGTGATGCGGGTCCGGGGAGGGGATGTTCCGGCGTGCCAAAGACGACCCGCGTGGCGGTCTCCAACTCTAGTTGAGATAATCCTTCCTCAGGCGGTGCTTCCCGCTCTGCTTCTGCGATGGCGGCGAGTCCTCGGCCGGCAATCGCGCTCGTTGATGCCGTGGGTGTGTGGCAATCTCTGCAGATGCCGTCGGGATCGGGATCATGCAGCGCCAGTACTCGCGGATGTGGATGATGCGGCACCCACGGTCTTCCGTCTGGGTGCTTCCAGTCACGGCGATGGATGTGTTCGAAGCGCAGGGGAACGAGATCGATAAGTTTCTGCGAGTCGCCGCTGCAGTCAGGAATGTCAAAGTCGAGGACATAGACTCCGTTCTCGGAGTGCGCTCGCCCGATCTGTCGGCGTGTCTTGTTCGGCATCTTGAAGTGAAGTAGAATGTCGCGCGTCTCGGGGTCGGTGCTGAGTTCAACTCCGCAATCCATGAGTTGCGCCGCCGAGAGGAGATTAAAGCGCAGGTTCTATACGATCAACACATCATTCAGTGTGATGTGCGTTTTGCTCCTATGTGCCTTGAGCACAACGATGCCTTGCGCGCTTGCGTGCAGGCGCGTGTTGTTCGCCACGGTGACGTAGGTGACGGCGGGGGTGGCGACGACGTTGGATATGTAACGCTTGGAACCCACCATGTGCTGCCCACAGCAGCTGTCCAGGTACCACGTGTTGTAGCGCCTGTTGTCGTTACGTGCGAGCAGCGCCAGTCGCGGGGTAACGATGTGCGGTGTGTCGACCTTGAGGAATTGTTCGCGCGCGATCCAGTCGATCGGTGCCGGCCGCATATCAGGTACGTGCGGGGGGCTTTCTATCAGAAGTATGAGCAGAAAGTTTAGAACAAGAAAGAGAGTTTCACTAGCAAGCAGTTGGATACATATAGCAAACCCTAATTGGGCTGTACTCACTATGGAGTACCCCACTGCAGGCTAGACAATTATAACATTCTGACACACCCCCATAGCCAAAGTGGGGTGTAATCAGCACAATGAGCAGGCATAGCAGTAGTTCACAATTATAAGCAAAGCTAGTGGTAGTCACAGCGGGCAAGTGAGGAGGAGGAGGGACTGTGAGAGGAGAGAAGATGGGAGACGACGGCTGAAGCTGCAGACACACGGGCAACAGGAGCGGCTGGCACAGTGGCTACCGGGACAGCGCCCCGGACTACTGGAGTAACTGGCTCGGCGGCTACGAGGAGCGGCAGGAGCAACGGACCCACGGGCGACAGGCGCAGCAGGCTCTCTGGGCTACCAGGACAGCGCCCCGGACTACAGGTGCTGCGGACGACAAGACGGCAGCCTCCTCTCAGCCTCCCCAAACAGTCCCACCCCCCTGACACACGCCCCCTGCTTCACCCCTAACTCCACTCCCACGTCACCCCCCTAGCACCACTCCTTCGTCTCCCACACACCCACCCCCCTCAGCGGCAGCTGCAGCAGTGGGAGACGGAGGAGGAGGAGGAGCAGGGGACCGCGCACACCCGCCACCCCCATACCCATCACCCCCATACCCTGAGTGTGCGGTAAGCGAGCTCAGGTGTGCGCGAAGCGTGCACAAGTGTGCGGGAAGCGAACTCGGGTGTGCAGTAAGCAAACTCAGGTGTGCGGGGAGGGGGGCCGCAGGGCGACGCGCGGGTCGACGGGGTCGCCGCGAAGGGCGACGGGGAGCCGCGCGCGGGTCGACGGGGCCGCCGCGAAGGGCGACGAGGAGCCGCGCGCGGGTCGACGGGGCCGCCGCGAAGGGCGACGGGGAGCCGCGCGCAGGTCGACGGGGATGGGCGCGCGAGTCGACGGAACACGAAACCGCCGCGTGCGCCCAGGGTGCGCGGCGGGCAGGAAACCGCCGCGCGAAGCAGGAAACCGCCGCGCGCCTCGGGGCGCACGGCGGGCAGAAAACCGCCGCGCGCCCCGAGCGCACGGCGGGCAGAAAACCGCCGCGCGCCCCGAGCGCACGGCGGGATGAAAAAACGCCGCGCGCTCTGGGCGCGCGGCAGGAACAAAGGGTCACGCGCCCGAGGCGCGAGACAGCAGTAGAGCAGCGGAAGCAGTTAGGTGGTGGGCCCACCCACAGGATCGACCCAAGGGGGTCGACCTGCTCTAAAACCATGTCAGAAGTACGAGCAGAAAGTTTAGAACAAGAGAGTTTCATTAGCAAGCAGTTGGATACATATAGCAAACCCTAATTGGGCTGTACTCACTATGGAGTACCCCACTGCAGGCTAGACAATTATAACATTCTGACACTTTCAAGCAGCGGGACTGGGAGGTTCCGGTCTTGTTTGTTGTTGTCGCTGAAGTCGTGACGCGTGCTGAACGGGTTGTTGTTCGAGAACGCTCCGATTGGGTGAGGTGCTGGCTCAGGTGACGGTGAGCGTGCATGGGGACGACGTGATCTTCTCGTCATTTTCATGCTCCCCATGACATTGCAGACGCGAGCCGGTTGAGGCGGCTGCTGCTGGTGATGCTGGACCGTTGGGTTCAGATTGCGCGAATGGGGTGATACCCCTGGGTTGGACGCGAGTCCTTCCGTGCGTCTTGTCGGCCGGACCAAGTGCTCGGGTTGGTCTGGCGAGGGCGAGATCGGAATTTGCATCGATCTGCCAGGTGCCCGAAGTTTCCGCAGATTTTGCAGTAGAGGCGCCGCGGCCGTCGCTCTTCAGTGTTGTCGGCGTAGAAGGCGAGGCGTTCCCTATCTCGTCGCGGCGCTGGCCGCTGCTGGTCCATATCCCGTTGTTCGACGAGGAGGGCGGCGCATAAGGCGGCCTCCGAGATGACCCCCTGCTGTCGGAGAAGCGCCTTGCAGGGCCGCCACTCTGGGCTGAGCCCTTGAAGCACGATGTTCACGAAGATTTCTTCAGAAATGTTGCTTCCCAACTTCGCGATTTGATCGCGGAGGCTCCGACAGCGATTGATGTAGCCGTTGACCTTCTCTCCAGTGGCCATTTTTGTCTCCAGTAGCTGTTGGAGCAAGCGGCTCGAAGAAACCGAGTCCTTCGGTTGATAGACTCCGTTTAGGTGGCGCCACGCCTCGAGGACCGGGGCAGGTGTGTCTTATACGAATGAATGTTCAGCTGCTCCGCCGGCGACATGTTGCGCAGTAAGACGCCGTACGCCATCAGGGACTCGTTGTAGTATTTTGTCCTGGCGTCGTCGGTGTCTTCAGTAGGTCCCGAGTAGCTCCCGTCGAAATAATCGAAAATCTGTGCTTTTGCAGCAGTAGCTCCAGCTCGAAGCTCCAGGTATAGAAATCTGTGCCGTCAAAGCACACACTTGTCCTTATTTTTAATATGCTCAAAAACCTTGATTGTGCAGAGAGAATCGCTCCTTCGCTGGGACGGGGAGTCTTGGGTGTTGAGCCATTTGTGTCGAGGGAGAAAGTGTGCGGGGCGAAAGTTTGGCCATTTGAGGCCGGTTGAGAGGGTTGGGAAGATGTTCCCGCGTCGCCATTCCGTAATGTTTGGAGTCCTTGCTCCAAGCTGGTGAGTCGCTAAAGCAGTTGTGCGAGAACGGCGGAAGGAATCGTCGTCGTTTCTTCGCTTGTCGTAGCCCGGTTGGGCTGCGCTTCAGTCGTCAGATTCGTCTGACCACCAGATCCTCCGGCCATTCTTACACGCGAGCGTGTGCCGGACGCCACTTTTCGTTCGCCGAAAGTTTCGGAGGTGGCAGTGCGAGGGATTCCTGAGTCGCTCTCATACCATGTTGTGATCAGAAGTTGATCGTAGCCAGGATCTCCTCAGGAAGGTTCGCACACTGATTTAGAGGTGGTGGGCCCTTGACCTCAATAGCATAGTGAATGTAAATGCTTGAGATGATAAAAACATGCAAATACAGCACTATAAATAAGAGTACAAGGGAATACCAATCGACCTAGCTAGCCAAATACTCTAAGGGGTACATTCCCTTATTACAGCGAACTCCAACCGTGCGACTCCAAACGGTTACGAAACTGTTCGGGCAGAATCCTCGCCACTGCTACTGCCTGAGGCTGTCCGCCCGATGCTGTCTGCCCGACGGTCCAGATGCTTTCGTAACCGTGCGACCCTTCGCGTCACTTCCGCCCTTTCGTCTTCAACCCTGATGTTGCGATCAGAAGTTGATCGTAGCCAGGATCACCTCAGAAAGGTTCGCACACTACTGATTTGGTGGTGGTGGGCCCTTGACCTCAATAGCAGAGTGAATGTAAATGCTTGAGATAATAAAAACATGCAAATACAGCACTATAAATAAGAGTACAGAGGAATACCGATCGACCTAGCTAGCCATGTACTCTAAGGGGTACATTCCCATATTACAGCGAACTCCAACCGTGCGACTCCAGACGGTTACGAAACTGTTCGGGCAGAATCCTCGCCACTGCTGCTGCCTGATGCTGTCTGCCCGACGGTCCAGATGCTTTCGTAAACGTGCGACCCTTCGCGTCACTTCCGCCCTTTCGTCTTCAGCCTCGGTAATGCGTGCTTCGTTTGCTGCGGCGAGGAGTGCACAGTAATGTTTCAATAATTACTATTCGTAACACCCCCCTTTACTCCTGGCCGTAGCGAGTCTTGACCCGCTTGACTACTCCGCTGAGTTCGGAGCAGTATTGGTACTGCTGACGTGACAGCTTCTTTGTGAGGAAGTCAGCTGCCATGTCACCAGTAGGGCAGTAGGTTTGGTCAACCTTGCCCTTGTCAACTTCGTCTTTGACGAAGAAGTACCGCAGCGCGATGTGTTTGGTGCGGTTGACGAATCCCGGTTTGTTCGCGATCCTGATTGCGCTCTGGTTGTCGCAGTGCAGGCGAAAATTCGCCGAGGCTGGAATTTTCGCCTCCTGCAGAAGTTCCTGAAGATAGAGACCTTCGCGAACGGCTGCTGTGGCTGCGATGAACTCAGCTTCCGCCGATGACAGGGCAACCAGCTCCTGCTTCTGTGAATTCCAGGAGATGGGGCCGCTGGGCTCGAGGCGGAAAAGGAAACCTGTCCTGGACCGTCGATTGTCGGGGTCAGCAGCATGATCGGCATCCACGTAGCCGATGAGGTTGAAGGACGAGGTTGGGATGGTGGAGTAGCAGAGCCCAACATTGGGTGTGGAAATGAAGAACTGAAGTGCTCGCTAAAGATCTAGTAGATTCTCGGCCGTTGGTTTGCGTGAGTACTGAGCCAACTGGCTCGCGATGTAGGAGAGGTCGGGCCTGCAGGTAACAGATGCAAAGAGCAGGCATCCCAACTGCTGCTGGTAGGTGTGAAGCCCGGCAGGGGACAGGGCTTTGTTGTCAGGCTTGTGGTTGGGTCCTGGAGTGCGGTAAGGGGTGGAGAGAGGTGCAGGCGCAATGTTGAAGCGCTTGCTAAGCTCCTCTGCGTACTTGGCTGCTGAGAGATGAATGGCTTCCGGCGAGTAGGAGATGTTGAGTCCGAGGAATTGCTTCACGTCGTGGTTGCAGGAAATATCGACGCGCCCCGCGAGGTTCTTCTCGAACTGCTCAAGTAACTCGTTGCTTGACCCTGTGTAGAGGAGGTGGTCGACGTAAACCGTGAGTAAGATGTATTCGCCGCGGAAATCGCGGCGGTACATCCCAGGGTCGTGAGGCAGCTGCTTGAACCCGATTTCAAGCAGTATGTTGTATAGGTACTGTTGCCAGAGCCTCGGCGCCTGTTTGATCCCGTAAAGGGATTTCCGTAGTTGGCAGACGCGTGAATCCCCTTCGCCGTATGTGTGCGGCTGCTCCACGTAGATCACTGCATCCACTAACGCGTACAGGAACGCGTTCTTCACGTCGATTTGTCGGAGCGGGAGATGTCGTGCTGCGGCGATGGCGAGGAGAATTCTGACGGAGGTGTGACGACTCACCGGCGCAAATGTTTGATCGAAGTCAATCCCGTGCCTCTGATCGGTGCCGCGCACTACCCAGCGTGCTTTGAATCGCTCGATCGTGCCGTCAGCTGCGGTCTTCACACGAAAAACCCATTTGCCATAGAGGATCCTCCTTCCCTTGACTGCTGCGCGATCGACGAGCACCCAGGTGTCGCGTGACTCGAGTGCCCTGATCTCCGCGTCCATCGCCTCGCGCCACTCCTTGCTATGGGGTCCCGTGAGAGCTTGGCGTGGGTTCTTTGGCTCGATGATGCGCGGCGCTGTTGAGGTGGCGGTGTGAAGTCCGAGGAGTTGCATTCCAGTGACGGTGATATCGTGGCGATGCTGCGGGACAACCTCCTGCATGTCATCGTCGTCGCTTTCCGGCTCAGGTGGGTCTGGTGGTGCTGCGCCTCCGCCGCTTTCGCTTCCTCCCGCTCCTCCTTCGGGTGAATCATCATCATCGTCGTTGTCGCGATGATCGCCTCTCGTGAACTCGCCTCTGGGATCTTGCTCCAGAATGGCCGCAGCAGCTTCGTCTTCTGGCGTGGCGTAGCTGTGCCCGTTATTGGCGTAAACGCGGTTCGCGTTCGTCTGCTCATCTTCGCGGAACTGCTGAAGGAATAGATGCTCGTAGAAAATGACGTCGCGCGCGTTTTTAATCTTCTGGCTCAAGAGGTCCAGGATGAGCCATGCCTTGTACTCGTGGCTGATGCCGAGGTGGATCCCCCAGCGCGCGCAGCTCCTGAATTTGCCAATGGTTGATGTTGGCGGGCGGTACTGAACCATGCACCCCCATACGCGAAGCATGGAGGTGTCGCCCTTGGTCCCCGTCCAATTCACATGCGGAGAGAGGTTGCCGGTGATCGTAGTGGTTGACAGCATATCGTGCACCCGCACGGCGTGGTGCATCGCGTACGTCCAGTAAATCGGCGGAAGCTTCGACTGCTTCATCAGCGCGCGCACCTTCGTCATGAGCGTGCGGTTGGTACGCTCGGCTACGCCCTACTGCTGATGCGCGTAGGGGAGAGAAATCTGGTGCTCGATCCCCTTCTGCGCGAGGTAATCCTGCAATTCCTTGCTCCTGAACTCCGCTGCGCTGTCGGACTGCCAGATCTTTAACTTCTCCCCAGACTGCCGCTGCGCGTGTGCCAGCCAGAGACGAAACTCCTCGTATGCTCTGCTGCGTGCCTCCACGTTTAGGACCCACACGTGTCGTGTTCCAGCGTCGACGAAGGTAAGCGTATACAGCTCGTCGTCGATTCCGCAGTGTCCCACGTTGAGGAAGCCGCTGTAGACTTTCTCCAGTTTGGCGTAGCGGTTGGTTCCAGGTTCGAGCAGGGGGAAGGGCTGGTGGCTCAGCGCGGCCTTGGGGCAGACGGTGCAGGTGCGCGGATGCGTTTCGCCTCTCACTTCGGAGCCGTCAGGGCGCAGGAGTGCGCCAGGTGCGAATACGCCAGCTTTGATGCAGTTCTCCTGCGTGACGCTCGAGGGGTGGCCAAGGTGCTGATGCCAGAGCGCATCGTCGGCGCGGAATCCAGAGGTGCGCATGTAGCACGCGCGTGTTGCTTCGAGGTCTTCATCAGGTACTGGGGCAGGTGCTGATGCTTCTTCTTCCTCTTCGTCGGTGCCCGTGGTCAGCATCAGTGCGAGGAATTCCCTGTCGCGGATGATGGAGTAGGGGATGTTGGTCCCTGGGATTGTTCCAAGGACTAGTGTCGGTTCGTGCGGCTCGTGGGCAGGCCCGTAGACGGTGCGCCGCGGGGTAGATGGCTCGTTGCCCCAATCGATCGTGTCCCAGAGGTCGCGCTCCGGCTGGATGTCAAGTGGAGGTAGTGCAGGTGCAGAGTGGCGCGGTGGGCGGCCAAGAGGAACAATTCCAGGTTCTGCTGTTTCTTCTTGTTCTTCTTCCCCCCTTTGGTCCTCGCGGAAAGCTCCCCAGCTGCTTGTTTCGCCGCCAGATGCGCCTCCCCAGCCGCCGGTTGCTGCTCCCCATCCGCCAGTGTTTCCACCAGTTTCGCTCGTGCCCCATCCGCCAGCGCTCCCCACACCCCCCTTCATTGGAGGCGCTCTCCTCTTTGCCCCAACCGCTCGAGGCGAATGTTCCGCGTGACTCGGCGACGAAGTTCTTCTGCTTCGCGTCGCGCCAATTCCTCTTCCTGCGCCACGGTGAGTTTCTTCCCGGAATTGCGCTTGTGAGAGTAGATTTCCAGAAACTTCTCGTCCGTGTATGGTCGCGGATTTCCATGGTTGTCGAAGGTGCCGATGCCAACGCCACGCACCATGCCTCGAAGGTGTTGTGATGCTGGGCCGGGGAGGGGATGTTCCGGCGTGCCGAATACAACTCGCGTGGCGGTCTCCAACTCCAGTTGAGATAGTCCTTCCTCAGGCGGTGCTTCCCGCTCTGCTTCTGCGATGGCGGCGGGTCCTCGGCCGGCAATCGCGCTCGTTGACGCCGTGGGTGTGTGCCAATCTCTGCAGATGCCGTCGGGATCTGGATCATGCAGCGCCAGTTCTTGCGGATGTGGATGATGCGGCACCCACGGTCTTCCGTCTGGGTGCTTCCAGTCACGGCGATGGATATGTTCGAAGCGCAGGGGAACGAGATCGATGAGTTCCTGCGAGTCGCCGTTGCAGTCAGGAATGTCAAAGTCGAGGACATAGACTCCGTTCTCGGAGTGCGCTCGCCCGATCTGCCTGCGGGTCTTGTTCGGCATCTAGAAGTGAAGCAGAATGTGGCGCGTCTCGGGGTCGGTGCTGAGGTCAACTCCGCAATCCATGAGTTGTGCCGCCGAGAGGAGATTAAAGCGCAGGTTCTGTACGATCAACACATCATTCAGTGTTGTAGCGCCTGTTGTCGTTACGTGCGAGCAGCGCCAGTCGCGGGGTAACGATGTGCGGTGTGTCGACCTTGAGGAATTGTTCGCGCGCGATCCAGTCGATCGGTGTACGGCCGCATATCAGTCTTGTTTGTCGTCGTCGCTGAAGTCGTGACGCGTGCTGAACGGGTTGTTGTTCGAGAATGCTCCGATTGGGTGAGGTGCTGGCTCAGGTGACGGTGAGCGTGCACGGGGACGACGCGATCCGCTCGTCATTGTCATGTTCCCCATGACATTGCGGACGGGAGCCGGCTGAGGCGGTTGCTGCTGATGCCGAACCGTTGGATTCAGGTGACGCGAAGGGGGTTGATACCCCTGGGCTGGACGCGAGTCATTCCGTGCGTCTTGTCGGCCGGACCAAGTGCTCGGGTTGGTCTGGCGAGGGCGAGATCGGAATTTGCATCGATCTGCCAGGTGCCCGAAGTTTCTGCAAATTTTGAAGTAGAGGCGCCGCAGCCGTCGCTCTTCAGTGTTGTCGGCGTAGAAGGCGAGGCGTTCCCTGTCTCGTCGCGGCGCTGGTCACTGCTGGTCCATATCCCGTTGTTCGACGAGGAGGGCGGCGCATAGGGCGGCCTCCGAGATGACCCCCTGCTGTCGGAGAAGCGCCTTGCAGGGCCGCCACTCTGGGCCAAGCCCTTGAAGCACGATGTTCACGAAGATTTCTTCAGAAATGTTGCTTCCCAACTTCGCGATTTGATCGCGGAGGCTCCGACATCGATTGATGTAGCCGTTGA
Source organism: Closterium sp. Naga37s-1 (assembly GCA_947471745.1). NCBI lineage: Eukaryota > Viridiplantae > Streptophyta > Zygnematophyceae > Desmidiales > Closteriaceae > Closterium > Closterium sp. Naga37s-1. The sequence goes on along the minus strand of CANJKZ010000184.1, from coordinate 3,087,373 downwards.
CCTTCTCCCTAGTGGTCATTTTTGTCTCCAGTAGCTGCTGGAGCAAGCGGCTCGAAGAAACCGAGTCCTTCGGTTGATAAACTCCGTTAAGGTGGCGCCACGCGTCGAGGGCCGGGGCAGGTGTTGTCTTGTACGAACGGATATTCAGCTGCTCCGCCGGCGACATGTTGCGCAGTAAGACGCCGTACGCCATCAGGGACTCGTTGTAGTATTTTGCCCTGGCGTCGTCGGTGTCTTCAGTAGGTCCCGGGTAGCTCCCGTCGAAATAATGGAAAATCCGTACGTTTTGCAGCAGCAGCTCCAGCTCGAAGCTCCAGGTATCGAAATCTCTGTCGTCAAAGCACACACTTGTCTATATTTTTTATATGTTCAATAGAAATTATTGAAACACTACTGTGCACTCCTCACCGCAACAAACGAAGCACGCACTACCGAGAGTGAAGGCGAAAGGGCGCAAGTGACGCCAAGGGTCGCACGGTTACGAAAGGATCTGGACCGCCGGGCTGACAGCATCAGGCAGCAGCAGTGGCGAGGATTCTGCCCAGTTAGTTTCGTAACTGTCTGGAGTCGCACGGTTGGATTTCGATGTAATAAGGGAATGTACCCCTTAGAGTACATGGCTAGCTAGGTGGATTCAAATTCCCCTGTGCTCTTATTTATATTCCTTGTACTGCATGTTTTTATTATCTCAAGCATTTACATTCACTCTGCTATTGAGGTCAAGGGCCCACCACTACTAGATTAGGAGTGTGCGAACCTTCCCGAGGTGATCCTGCGGTCGATCAACTTCTGATCGCAACATGGTATGAGGGCGACTCAGGAATCCTTCGCACCGCCACTACCAAAATCTTCGGCAAACGAAAAGTGGCGTCCGGCACACGCTCACGTGTGAGAATGGCTGGAGGATCCGGAGGTCAGACAAATCTGACGGCTGAAGCGCAGACTAATCCGGCTGCGACAAGCAAGGAGACGACGACAATCCCTTCCGTCGTCCTCGCACAACTGCTTCAGCGACTCACGAGCCTGGAGCAAGGGCTCCAAACATTGCGGAATGGCGACGCGAGAACATCCTTCCAACCCGCTCAACCGGCCTCGAATGGCCAGAACTCCGCCCCGCACACCTTCTCCCTCGAAACAAATGGCTCAACACCCAAGACTTCCTGTCCCAACGATGAAGCAATTCTCTCTGCGCAATCAAGGTTCTTGAGCATATCAAAGATAAAGACAAGTGTGTGTTTTGACGGCAGGGACTTCTATACTTGGAGCTTCGAGCTGGAGCTGCTGCTACAAAACGCGCAGATTTATCACTATTTCGACGGGAGCTACTCGGGACCTACGGAAGAAACTGACGACGCAAAAACCAAATACTACAACGAGTCCCTGATGGCGTACGGGGTTCTTCTGCGAAATATGTCGCCGACGGAGCAATTGAGCATTCGCTCATACAAAACCTCGCCTGCTCCAGCCCTCAACGCCTGGCGCCACCTGAATGGTGTGTATCAACCAAAGGACTCGGTGTCGTCAAGCCGCCTACTCCAGTAGCTACTGGAGACGAAGATGGCACCAGGAGAGAAGGCCAATAGTTACCTGAATCGCTGTCGGAGCTTACGCGATCAAATCGCGAAATTGGGAAGCACGATCTCCGAGGAGATCTTCGTCAACATTGTGCTTCAAGGGCTCGGCCCAGAGTGGCGGCCCTGCAGGGCGCTTCTCCGACAGCAGGGGGTCATCTCGGAGGCCGCCCTTTGCGCCGCCCTCCTCGTCGAACAACGGGATATGGATCAGCAGCGACCAGCGCCGCGACGAGACAGGGAACGCCTCGCCTTCTACGCCGACAACACGGAAGAGCGACGGCACTGCAAAATTTGCAGAAACTTCGGGCACCTGGCAGATCGATGCAAGCATCGATCTCGCCCTCGTCAGACCAATCCGAGCAACTGGTCCGGCCGATAAGACGCGAGGAACGACACGCGTCCCGCCCAGGGGTATCAACCCCCATCGCACAACCTGAACCAGGCAGTTCAGCAGCAGCAGCAGCCATCACAGGCTGCCCCCGTCCGCAATGTCATGGGGAACATGACCATGATGAGCGGATCTCGTCGCCCGCGCGCGCGCTCACCATCACCTGAGCCAGCGCCTGACCTAATCGGAGCGTTCTCGAACAACAATCCGTTCAGCATGCGTCACGACTTCAGCGACGATGACAAACAGGACTGGAATCTCTCAGTCCCGCTGCTTGAGAGCCCCCCGCACGTACCAGACACGCGGCCGGCACCGATCGATTGGATCGCGCGCGAACAATTTCTCAAGGTTGACACACCGCACATCGTTACTCCGCGACTGGCGCTGCTCGCGCGTAACGACAACAGGCGCTACAACACGTGGTACCTGGATAGCTGATGTGGGCAGCACATGGTGGGCTCCGAGCGTTACATATCCAACGCCGTCGCTACCCCCGCCGTGGCGAACAACACGCGGCTGCGCGCAAGCGCGCAAGGCATCGTCGTGCTCAAGGCACATGGGAGCAGAACGCACGTCACCTTGAATGACGTGCTGATTGTGCAGAACCTGCGCTTCAACCTGCTCTTGGCGGTGCAACTCATGGATTGCGGAGTTGTCCTCAGCACCGACCCCGAGACGCGCGACATCCTGCTCCACTTCACGATGCCTAACAAAATGCGTAAGCAGATCGGACGAGCACACGCCGAGAACGGGGTGTACGTTCTCGACTTCGATATTCCCGACTGCAGCGGTGATTCGCAGGAACTCATCGACCTCGTTCCTCTGCGTTTCGAACACATGCACCACCGTGACTGGAAGCATCCTGATGGGCGCCCATGGGTGCCGCATCACCCACACCCGCGCGAAACGGCGCTGCATGACCCCGACCCCGACGGCATCTGCAGAGACTGCCACACGCCTACAGCCTCGACGAGCGCGATCGCCGGCCGTGGCCTTGCCGCCATCGCCGAAGCAGAGCGGGAAGCGCCGCCTGAAGAAGGGCTGTCTCACCTGGAACTAGAGACAGCCACGCGCATCGTCTTCGGAACGGAGGAAGCTCCCCTCCCAGGACCTGCATCACAACACCTTCGCGGAATGCTGCGCGGCGTTGGCGTTGGCACCTTCGATGCGGAAGGAAACGCGCGACCCTACACGCAGGAGAAATTCCTGGAGATCTATTCTCATCAGCGCGACCCTACAAAGAAACTCACCGTCGCACAAGAAGAAGAACTAGCGCGACGCGAAGCAGAAGAACTTCACTTACGGAGTCTGTCAAACATATAAGATATAGCCTGTTTAGGCTGTAGTGGGTTAGACCTTAGGGGGTACAGGTTTCTAGGTTTTCCTATTTGTACCCATCTCATTTCTAGTTCATTCATTTCCTCGCTAGTTCTCTCACAGAGTCTTGCAGAGTCGCGCGGAACATTCGCCTGGAGCGGATGGGGCGACGAAGAGAGCGCCTCCAATGAAGGGGGGTGGGGAAACGCTGGCGGATGGGGCACGAGCGACACTGGTGGTGACACCGGCGGATGGGGAGCCGCAACTGGCGGCTGGGGAGCAAACACCGGCGGCAACACTGGCGGATGGGGCGCCGCATCTGGCGGCGAGACGAGCGGTTGGGGAGCCTTCCGCGAGGACCAAAGGGGGGAAGAAGAAACAATTGAGGAGGTCATTGAGGCCGAATCTCCTGTGGTCCCTCTTGGTCGTCCCCCGCGTCGCCCTGCACCCGCACTTCCCCCACCTGACATCCCGCCAGGAAGTGACCCTTGGGACACCATCGACTGGGGGAACGAGCCGTCAACTCCGCGACGCACCGTCTACGGGCCTGCCCCCGAACCGCGCGAACCAACATTCTTCCCGGGAACCATCCCTGGAACCAATATCCCCCTCTCCGTTATTCTTGACAGGGAATTCCTCGCGCTAATGTTAACAAAGGCGAACGGAGAAGACGAAGCAGAAGAAGCAGCGGCGACACCTGCTCATGCACCTTATGAGGATCTCGCAGAAGCACTCGCGCGCTACATGCGCACCTCCGGATTCCACGCTGACGATGCCATCTGGCACCAGCGCCTAGGTCACCCCTCGCGCGTGACTCTTAAGAACTGCATCGACGCCGGCGTATTCGCACCTGGCGCACTCTTGCGCCCTGATGGCACCGAAGTAAGGGGCGCGACACATCCGCGCAACTGCGCCGTCTGCCCCGAAGCCGCGCAGAGCCACCTGCCATTCCCCCTACTAGAGCCCGGAACCAATCGCTACACCAAACTAGAGAAGGTGTACAGCGACTTCCTCAACGTGGGGCATTGCGGCATCAACAATGAACTCTACACGCTCACATTCGTTGACGCCGGAACACGCTACATGTGGGTCGTAAACGTGGAAGCACGCAGCAGAGCATACGAAGCATTCCGCCTGTGGCTGACGCACGCGCAGCGGCATTCTGGGGAGAAGCTGAAGATCTGGCAGTCTGACGGCGCGGCGGAGTTCAGGAGCAAGGAGCTGCAGGATTACCTCGCGCAGAAGGGGATCGAGCACCACATCTCTCTCCCCTACGCGCACCAGCAGCAGGGCGTAGCAGAGCGCACGAATCGTACCCTCATGACGAAGGTGCGGGCGCTAATGAAGCAGTCGAAACTTCCGCCGACCTACTGGACCCACGCAATGCATCATGCCGTACGGGTGCACAACATGCTGTCAACCACCGCGATCACCGGCAACTCCTCACCGCGCGTGTGGGGATGCATGGTCCAGTACCGCCCGCCAACATCAACCATCGGCAAATTCAAGAGCCGCGCGCGCTGGGGGATCCACCTCGGCATCAGCCACGAGTACAAGGCGTGGATCATTCTGGACCTCGTGAGCCAGAAAATCAAGAATGCGCGCGACGTCATCTTTTACGAGCGGCTCTTCCTTCGGCAATTTCGCGAAGACGAACAGGCGAACGCAAACCGCGTCTATGCCAACGAGGGCCACAGCTACGCCTCACTTGAGGACGAAGCCGCAGCAGCAATTCTGGAGTAGGACCTCAGAGGCGAGTTCACGAGAGGCGATCGTCGCGACGACGACAACGAGGACGACGATGATTCAGGAGAAGGGGGAGCAGGCGCAGCAGGAGGCGCAACAGGAGGAAGCGGAAGCGGAAACGGCGGAGGAGCAGTACCATCACGACGACGACGATGTGCAGGAGGTCGTCCCGCAGCATCGCCACGACAGCACCGTCACCGGAATGCAACTCCTCGGGCTCCACGCTGCCACCTCAACGGCGCCGCGCATCATCGAGCCTAAGAACCCACGGCAAGCACTCACGGGACCACACAGCAAGGAGTGGTGCGAAGCAATGGACGCAGAAATCAGGGCACTCAAGTCACGCGACACCTGGGTGCTCGTCGACCGTGCAGCATCCTCTCCGGCAAGTGGGTCTTCCGCGTGAAGACCGGAGCTGACGGGACGATCGAGCGCTTCAAGGCACGCTGGGTAGTGCGCGGCTACGACCAGAGGCACGGCATTGACTTCGATCAGACATTCGCACCGGTCAGCTGTCATACCTCCGTCAGAATTCTCCTCGCCATCGCCGCAGCACGACACTCTCTGCTCCGACAAATCGACGTGAAGAAAGCGTTCCTGTACGCGTTAGTAGATGCAGTGATCTACGTGGAGCAGCCGCACACGTACGGTGAAGGGGATTCGCGGGTCTGCCAGCTGCGGAAATCGCTTTAGGGGATTAAACAGGCGCCGAGACTCTGGCAACAGTACCTGCACAACATACTGCTTGAAATCGGGTTCAAGCAGCTGCCTCACGATCCTGGGATGTATCGCCGCGATTTCCGCGGCGAATACATCCTACTCACGGTTTACGTCGACGACCTCCTCTACACAGGGTCAAGCAACGAGTTGCTTGAACAACTCGAGAAAAACCTCGCAGGGCGCGTCGACATCACCTGCAACCATGACGTGAAGCAGTTTCTCGGGCTCAACATCACCTACTCGCCGGAAGCCATTCATCTCTCAGCAACGAAGTATGCAGAGGAGCTTAGCAAGCGCTTCAACATTGCGCCTGCACCACTCTCCACCCCTTACCGCACTCCAGGACCCAACCACAAGCCTGATAACAAAGCCCTGTCCCCTGCGGGGCTTCACACCTACCAGCAGCAGTTGGGATGCCTGCTCTTTGCATCTGTTACCTGCAGGCCCGACCTTTCCTACATCGCGAGCCAGTTGGCTCAGTACTCTCGCAAACCAACGGCTGATAATCTACTAGATCTCCAGCGGGCGCTCCAGTTCTTCATCTCTACGCCCAGTGCCGGGCTCTGCTACTCCACCATCCCAACTTCATCCTTCAACCTCATCGGCTACGTGGACGCCGATCACGCAGCTGACCCTGACAATCGACGGTCCAGAAAAGGCTTCCTTTTCCGCTCGAGCCCAGCGGCCCCATCTCCTGGAATTCACAGAAATAGGAGCTGGTTGCCCTGTCATCAGCGGAGGGTGAATTCATTGCAGCAACAGCAGCCGTTCGCGAAGGCCTCTACCTTCAGGAGCTGCTGCAGGAGGCAAAAATTCCAGCCTCGACGAACTTTCGCCTGCACTACGACAATCAGAGCGCGATCAGGATCGCGAACAAGCCTGGATTCGTCAACCGCACCAAACACATCGCGCTGCGGTACTTCTTCGTCAAGGACGAAGTTGACAAGGGCAAGGTTGACCTAACCTACTGCCCGACGGGTGACATGGCAGCTGACTTCCTCACGAAGAAGCTGTCACGTCAGCAGTACCAGCACTGCTCCGAACTCAGCGGAGTAGTCAAGCGGGTCAAGACTCGCTACGGCCAGGAGTGAAGGGGGGTGTTACGAATAGAAATGATTGAAACACTACTGTGCACTCCTCACCGCAGCAAACGAAGCACGCACTACCGAGAGTGAAGGCGAAAGGGCGCAAGTGACGCCAAGGGACGCACGGTTACGAAAGGATCTGGACCGCCGGGCAGACAGCATCAGGCAGCAGCAGTGGCGAGGATTTTGCCCAGACAGTTTCGTAACTGTCTGGAGTCGCACGGTTGGATTTCCATGTAATAAGCGAATGTACCCCTTAGAGTACATGGCTAGCTAGGTCGATTCAAATTCCCCTGTACTCTTATTTATATTCCTTGTACTGCATGTTTTTATTATCTCAAGCATTTACATTCACTCTGCTATTGAGGTCAAGGGCCCTCCACTACTAGATTAGGAGTGTGCGAACCTTCCTGAGGTGATCCTGCGGTCGATCAACTTCTGATCGCAACACTATTCGTAACAGCAGTAAGGAATAGCGAGAAAATTCCTTACAGTCTACAAAATCATAGCTCACCAAGTGTTTACAAATTACAAGGTATGTTCACTTGCGAAGAAATGCCATGCCTATATCGAGGAAAATCATCACATTTTTCCCTGGTTACGCTAAAATCGTACATATGAGATCATGTTGAGCATTTTTTCAAACATAATAGAATTTGGAGCCACATGATTTTGATTATGCATTACATAAATATCCTTACACCATTTCAACAGGAAAATGCATAATTTTCAAACGGGAATCGTAATGTGCGGTGCGTGCGAAGATTTTCGTATCAAGATACACAATTATTGCTTGGCCGCACATCCCGCGCAATGATCGCTCAGGTCCTCACACAAAGTTCTTCCACCATTCCTGACCGCTAATTTCCTTACCTGTTAGTTTCGATTCTCCTCTCGCACAACCCAACCACGCCTGCAACCCAACCAGCAGCTCCAAATATCATAATTCCGAGGTGCGTAATAATGACCAGAGCGTAAGCTAAGCCTTGGTCGCCAATTCCCCAGTGATCAGCGCCGCATTCGACGGTAATGTGAGGCCCAGCAATCGCGCTACGAGAGGCATCATGGGTACGAACCGCCTCATCAGATGTCGAGCCGCAATATTCCAGCAAAGTCCGCAATCGGCGCGCACGCTTAGCATATTTATGGCGGAGGGAGTAGGAACCGATTCACCACAACGAATTCAGCACAACCAGTTCTTTCTTATCTCAGCAGCGCTTCATTCCCAGCTCAGCTGATAGCAATAGCGAAATCCATCATGGGCACGTCTCGCCCTCGCAATTTTCTGCTCGCGCTCGTCCTCGTGGCGTCTCTGAACCTCCTCGCTGTTTTCGCGGCGATCCCTCCGGATGGGTACTACGAAGTGAGCGAGTTTTCCGGTCTCGAGGAAGCATACGACGCGCGCGCGCTCCTCGAGGCCGACAACGAGGCTGCAGTTGACTCCGTTGACTGGGTTGAATCCGATAACTCGGAGGATCCGCGAATTCTGGCGGATGTGGCGGCAGACTTGAAGCAGCCGTCCGAGTCGGACGGCGGCAGTGGCAGCGCGAAGAAATCGCCGCTCGACGGTAAGGCGGGGAGGAACGCGCGCGCGCCAGTGGACTCAACGGCGCCCGAGGAGGGCAAGTCCAGCGCCGCGGCGCCCAAGAAGGGGAAGCAGGGGACGAAGAGGAACTGCGTGCGGCGTAGGAGAGGCAGGTGCGTCAAGTGGGCAGCGACGAAGAAGCATCATGCCAGAGTGACCAAGAAGACGGGAACCGGCGGCCTGAAAACTGCTGACAAGGCATCCGAGAAGCCGAAGGGCGCTGATAGTGGCGTGCCGGCAGTTGGGAAGCAGGAGGCGGCACCCGTCAGCACCTTTGAGTCGACTCAAAAGAAGGGGGCGGGAGCTGTCAGCAGCTCGGGCGCCGACAGCAACTCGGGCGCAGCCCCCCAGCCGCGCGCGCTTCTCGGGGTCGATGGCGATGACTCCATTGAATCCGTTGACTCCGTTGACTTCGAGGACCCGCGGGTGCTCCGTGATGTGGCGGCGGACTTGAAGTGGTCGTCGGATGATTTCAGCGGCGCCGTGAAGAACTCGCTCGGGCAGGCGGGGAGGAACGTGCGCAACTCGTTCGACAGAACGTTCCGCACTGGCCATTTCGCGCCTAAGAGGAAGCCGCAGCGCGGGGGGAAACCCGGGAAGAAGCCGAGGAAGGGCAACGCGGGATCTGGACCCAAGGGGCTTGCGCTTGATCTGAAGGCCAGCGTGGGATTGGGCGTTAAGATTTCTGCCCCTGGGAAGAAGTCAGTGAAGGGTAACGCCGCGGGCTCGCCTGTCCCCAAGCCGCCTGTTCCCGCCGCTGGCACGCCGGGTGTTCCAACGAAGCCGGAGGGAGCGAAAGACAACTCCGGCGCCGTGAAGAACTAGCTCAGGCAGGAGGGGAGGAACGTGCGCAAATCGATCCTTAAGATCCCTGGCAAGTTCGTGGGGGTGAGGCCCGTCCTCAAGCCGGTCACCATGCCTGGTGTGCGGCCTTTTAGGAAGCCGGTCACCTCAGGCTGGCCTGGTGTGCTGCCTGGCTCGAAGCCGCTCACCAAGCCTGGTGTGGGGGGGGGGGTTTCCCGAAGCCGGTTACCAAGCAGCCTTCCCGAAGGAGATTTGAAGCTTGCAATGGAACGGGGAGGGTGGCAGCAAGGGGAAGGGAGCAGCGGCAGACAGCAACTAGTTGCTGCTGCTGCTGTTGCTGCTGCTGTGTGTGTGTGTGTGTGTGTGTGTGTGTGTGTGTGTGTGTGTGTCTGTGTGTGTGTGTGTGTGTGGTGTGTGTGTGTGTGTGTGTGCGCGCGCGCGCGTGTGTGTGAGAGGGGAGGGGGGGCGAGGAGGCGGATGCGAGGGGGGCTGCTATATGTTTGTGCTATCGCAGGGGCGTGCGGGAGCATCAGAGGTGGTGTGGAGGGCGGGAGATGAAGGGGCAAGATAGGCTGCAAGGAATAGAGTGTGGGAAGAACAAGATGGATGTTTTCTGCTTCGCTTTTGCCTTTCTTTGCATCTTGGTTGTGCTTTTCTCGTGGGTTCCTACTTTAGTTAGATGCTTTCTTTGCATTTGGTGGGCTGTTGATAATGAAGCTATGTACGGTATGCCTTTGCCGATGCCGCTGTTCTCTCTGGCTCTCCTATCTCCCAGACCAGGCCATCCTGCTCTTTCTGTAATCCATCGCCCACCAGCGTTCTTACACTCAAGCTATCCTGAACACAGTATGCGACAATAAAGCTTGCTATTTCATGCATATATCACTAATCGTCTCAGAACTATTTCATGCATATGTCACTAATTGTCTCAGAACTATTTCATGCATATGTCACTAATTGTCTCAGAACTATTTCATGCATATGTCCCTAATTGTCTCAGAACTATTTCATGCATGTCACTAATTGTCTCAGAACTATTTCATGCGACAACGAGTCTCCATCCTTCCCCCAAAACAGCTATTATGCCTGCTTTTCAGATTCCTTCTTATAGTGCCATTCAGTTACAATAGTAAACAAAGGACCGGAGAACATTCCTTATCCCAGGACACATACGGTATGAATTCCCAAATTTGCCAATCACAGGTTACACACCACGCCAGCGATTTGTGATTTGTGACTACTAATGGTACATAGAATCAACCATCCTCACTAACTGCGCTAGTTGCCACCCAACGCCGCCCATTCCAGATCTGCCATGGTAGGCCCCACACCTCCTCCTCCCCTCCCTCCCTCTACCTGACTCCCTGCACTTGCCTTCCCCTTCCCTTGCTCCTTGCTCCCAACTCCCCTCTCACCCCCCTGAACCACTGCTGCTACCCCTCCTCCTGCTCCTGCTACTGCTCCTGCTCCTCCTGCCAATCCCATTCCAGCCGCTGCTGCTCCCTCTTTCCTCCCACCCTCAGCAACCCTAGCCTTGGCAGCAAATTCCCTCTCAAACTGACCGAAATCCACAGGCACAGCAATGGTCGCCGGCCCACGCTTCGGCTCACCCGCCCCTTCAAGCACCGAAAGGTCAAGCGGAGCAGACATGCCCTCTACACCACTAGAGCCAGCCCTAGGAGGCGGGGGACGCGAGAACAAAGCATCGTCTGGTGTGGCAGAATCAGGTGCGGTCCAGTTCCCTCCTGCAGCAGCAGTAGCAAGAGACCAGGCTGGAGCTGCTGCTGCTGCTGCAGCAGAAGACTGGAACCCTCCTGCAAACCCTCCTGCTGCTCCCGCTGCTCCGAACCCCAAACTGCCGTCCTCTGAGGTTTGAGCAACAGAGAATTCCCGAGGGGGGACGATTTGGATGGGGGGGTCTTTGGTGGTGGGAGCGAGGGTCTGGAAGGGGTCTTCAGAAGCCTGCGTGTTGGCGAAGAGGGTGTTGAAATGCGCTGTGTGCAGCATGTTGTGCCGCTTCAGCTGCACCTCCTCCTTCTGCAGCCACCGGTTCCATTGCTTAAGGAGAGCGGCGAGTGTGGGGCGCCCGTGGGACTGGAGTGAGGGAGAAAGAGAGATAGAGAGGAAGGGGAGAATAGGAGAGATTGTGTGAGGGAGAGAGGTGCACACCCCTCCTTCTGCAACCATCGGTTCCATTGCTTGAGGAGGGCTGCCAGGGTGGGGCGCCCGTGGGACTGTGGAGAAATGGCAGGAGAGGGAGTGAGAGGGGAAGAGTGCGAGAAAACAAGCTGCACCTCCTCCTTCTGCAACCATAGGTTCCATTGCTTGAGGAGGGCTGCCAGGGTAGGCCGGCCGTGGGACTGGCGGGGGGGAGAAGGGGAGAGATGGAGAGGCGTTGAGAGAGAGATAGGTGGTGCCTCAAGTGCACTCTCCTCAGTTTGCAACTACCGGTTCCAATGCTTCAGCAGAGCTCCGAGCGTGGGTCCGCCGTGGGATGATAATACGAGTGTGTGATTCCATTGACGTAACTCTATCCAGGGGACTCTATGTCGTGACTCTATCCATGCCACTCACCAGGGCGTGCAGAGCAGCTTCAGGCACCATGCCCGTGTCAGCCCATGCCTTCTCCAACATATTCGCATCCCCCAGCAGCGCTGCTGCACACGCCGCCTCCCGACCACACCCTCCCCGCACAAGTGATTGAATTTGCATCTGCAAGTGCGCGAGGGTGGGTGAAGAGGAGAGAGTGATGTGAGATGAGAATAGAGCATGGGGCAAGGCAGATCTGACATATCAGAGGCACTCAGAGGGCTCTCCAGCAGACTCACCCCCGCCAGCTGCCCTACCGCCCTCTAAGATGCATACAAACCTGCAGCACGCTTGGGACTTTAAAGGCACCTCAAAAGTAGACTTGCCCCTCCCGGCTGCCCTAGCGCCCTCTACGATGCTTGGTCCCCATACAAGCCTGCTGCAACACAAGCCTGCTGCAACACAAGCCTGCTGCAACACAAGCCTGCTGCAACACAAGCCTGCTGCAACACAAGCCTGCTGCAACACAAACCTGCTGCAACACAAACCTGCTGCAACACAAGCCTGCTGCAACACAAGCCTGCTGCAACACAAACCTGCTGCAACACAAACCTGCTGCAACACAAACCTGCTGCAACACAAGCCTGCTGCAACACAAACCTGCTGCAACACAAACCTGCTGCAACACAAGCCTGCTGCAACACAAGCCTGCTGCAACACAAACCTGCTGCAACACAAACCTGCTGCAACACAAACCTGCTGCAACACAAGCCTGCTGCAACACAAACCTGCTGCAACACAAGCCTGCTGCAACACAAGCCTGCTGCAACACAAGCCTGCTGCAACACAAACCTGCTGCAACACAAACCTGCTGCAACACAAGCCTGCTGCAACACAAACCTGCTGCAACACAAACCTGCTGCAACACAAACCTGCTGCAACACAAACCTGCTGCAACACAAACCTGCTGCAACACAAGCCTGCTGCAACACAAACCTGCTGCAACACAAACCTGCTGCAACACAAACCTGCTGCAACACAAGCCTGCTGCAACACAAACCTGCTGCAACACAAACCTGCTGCAACACAAACCTGCTGCAACACAAGCCTGCTGCAACACAAACCTGCTGCAACACAAACCTGCTGCAACACAAGCCTGCTGCAACACAAACCTGCTGCAACACAAACCTGCTGCAACACAAACCTGCTGCAACACAAACCTGCTGCAACACAAGCCTGCTGCAACACAAACCTGCTGCAACACAAACCTGCTGCAACACAAACCTGCTGCAACACAAGCCTGCTGCAACACAAACCTGCTGCAACACAAACCCCGCCATACAACTGCAGCATGCTTGTGTGGCTCACCTGCAGCCTGGTTCCCTCCCCGTGCAGGGCCAGGCGCAACGAAACCCTCCTCTGCACGGCTGGCAGCAAGGCGCCTTCCAGCAGACTCGCCCCCGCCAGCTGGCGCAGCGCTCGCACCGCCACGTCAGCCTGCCCGGTGGCGTCGGCTGCGTCAACCAAGTCAAGAAACTCTGAGGCATAGCGCGCCACGCCCACCGCTGCTTCCATCATGCTGGGGAGGTTGGATTGGAAAGATGAAGTATTCGGGAGTTCGGATAGGTGTATCGATAAGAGGAGGTGTCAGCCTGCCCCGTGGCGTCGGCTGCGTCAACCAGGTCGAGGAACTCGGAGGCATAGCGCGCCACGCCCACCGCTGCCTCCATCATGCTGCTCATGTGCGGGGGATTGTGGGAGAGGTTAGAAGGGAAGAGGGGTGGTAAGGGGGAATATTTATTTGAAAGAGGTTGAGTGGCATTGAGATTCAGATCTTGAGTGGCACTGGAAAATGTCCCAAGACCAGGCATTGAGATTCATGGTTGAAAGTTTCAGAAGGGTCGCAACTGGTAGGTTGGTGGAGAGCGCAGTGTGTGGGGTGGAGGGAGGCGGAAGGCGAGGGGGAAAGTGCGGGGCAAACACCTTCCCAACAGCAGTCATCTCAGCACTCACTTGGCTTGACTTGCCGCCATGGCGAGGATGCCCGTGGAGTCCATCTGGCTGTCCATGGCTGCATCGGCATCAGCCATGGCCGCCCCCGAGGCGGACATGGGGCGGGAGAGCGCCATGAGGCAGTGCAACGCGCGGTCTAACTCGCCGCACGAGAGCGCCAACTCGTACTCAAACCTGCCACAGAAGGGCGGGAGAAGCAGCAGTAGCAGAAGTAGCAGCAGCATAAGCATGGGGCACGGCTGCCCCCGAGGCGGACATGGCCGGGCGGGAGAGCGCCATGAGGCAGTGCAGCGCGCGGTCCAACTCGCCACATGACAGAGCCAACTCGTACTCAGACCTGACGGGGAGGGGGATTGGGAACAGGGGAGGATCATGAGCATCTGCGTCGGCAACGGCTGCCCCACGAGGCGGACAGGACATGAGGCAGTGAAGAGCGCGGTCCAACTCGCCACATGATAATGCTAGCTCGTACTCAAACCTGATGGGGAGGGGGATTGGGGAGGGGGAGAGCATTATGCAGGTGCAGCGTCTCTCTCCCACACCCGTGCCCACCATGAAGTGTGTGTGAGTCAGTCAGCATCCTGTACCTGTATACATGCATGCATGTACTATGCTGTCGATTTTTTAGACGTCTCAAAAGTCGCCTCTCTCCCACACCCGTGCCCACCATGCAGTGTGTGAGTCAGTCAGGATCCTGTATACTGGTATGCATGTACTATGCTGTCGATGCAACACCCCATACACATGTATGTACGATACTACTGTCGATACGATACCCATTGATTCAAACTCAAACACCCACCTCTCGGACAGCCCAGGAAGGTGCAGCGCCTCTCTCGCATACCCCACATGCCCACCATGCACTGCGCAAGAAGCACCCTACCTACCTACCGTCACTCCACAATCTGCCGTCACTCCAATCCACTTGTCGCCACCCACCTCTTGGACAGCCCGGGCAGGTGCAGCGCCTCTCTCGCATACCCCATGCCCACCATGCACTGCGTGAGTCAGCCTGTATACATACATGCATGTACTATACTGCAGTAGTCGTTACCATACCTCTTGGACAGCCCTGGCAGGTGCAGCGCCTCTCTCGCATACCCCATGCCCACCATGCACTGCGTGAGTCAGCCTGTATACATACATGCATGTACTATACTGCAGTAGTCGTTACCATACCTCTTGGACAGCCCTGGCAGGTGCAGCGCCTCTCTCGCATACCCCATGCCCACCATGCACTGCGTGAGTCAGCCTGTATACATACATGCATGTACTATACTGCAGTAGTCGTTACCATACCTCTTGGACAGCCCTGGCAGGTGCAGCGCCTCTCTCGCATACCCCATGCCCACCATGCACTGCGTGAGTCAGCCTGTATACATACATGCATGTACTATACTGCAGTAGTCACTACCATACCTCTTGGACAGCCCTGGCAGGTGCAGCGCCTCTCTCGCATACCCCATGCCCACCATGAACTGCGCCAAGTCGTCATGGTGCTCTCTCCCCAGGCGGGACGCCCTGGTGGGGAGTGGTGAGGGGTGGTGAGGATTGGTGAGGAGTGGTGAGGGATTGTGAAGTATTTAGACAGAGCAGGTAGAAACATGCACCCGCTCGTGCCTATCACTAGGGCAAGTCAGTAGTGATTTGCCCCAGGCGAGATGCAGTGGTGGGGAGTGGTAAGGAGGGAGGGAGCGGAAGAAAATGGACGAGGGTAGAGAGCGATAAAGGAAGAGGGAAGTGACGAGACACGAAATACTACAGCGAGATAGAGAGAAATGCCAAGAGATACGGAGAGAGAGGTGGAGAGGGATAAAGACTGGTGGAGAGGGATATAGAAGGGGCACACACCACTTGACGGCACCAACAGGGTCGCCATGAGCAGCAAGGCACCGGCAGCGCACTCCAGGGTGGGAGAGGGAGATGGCATGCGCTGTCAAATACCTGGTGAGGGGGAGTGAGGGGGGTGAGGGGGGTGAGAGCAATGACACAGTGTAGGGTAAGGGTGGTGTGGGCAGTGAGGGTTGAAGGGGTCAGGATGGAAGGCGAGTTAGGATCAACGAGGGAAGAGGGGTAAGGGGAGACACTAAAGAGAGGGCTATGGGCCTTTCTACTCAGAGACCACCACAGCAACTTTACTCACCGGTCCACGAGCCATAGAACTCCATCTCGCACCCCCACCACATACACCTGCCCCACCGGCCGCCTCTGCTCCATCGGCAGCCGCCCGGCTGCCACCGGCACGCCCCCGCCGCCCACCACCACTTCGGGCGGCTTCACCTCAGGGCCGTCCAGCAGCCCCGGACCAGACGAGGCGCCGGGCGGCGCTGACGTGGCGTCGGCTGATAGGCTGCGGGCCCGAGCCATGGCTGAGATGGGGGGGACTGCCGGCGGTGAGGAGAAGGAGGCGAGGCGGACCACCTGGGTGGAGGGGGAAGAAGGGAGGGAGAAGGAGAGAAAGAGATACAGGGAGCGAGTGAGCTTAGTCCATTCACTCACCTACACACCCAGCTCGCCCTTCACAGGCTCACAAGATAAGCGGCATCCTGCTGTAACACGCTACACTGCACTGCACCACACTCACCTGCAGCATGGGCGGTCACAGCTGCATTCTCTCAGGTGCCTCCTCCGTCGTGGGTGGTTCCATGGCCAGCAGAGCCAGCTCGCCCTTTCCTGGCTCACAGGTGAACAAAGACACCCTACTGTAACACGCTGCACTGCACTGCACCGACTCACCTGCAGCATGGGAGGCCGCAGCTGAACCCTCTCCGGTGCGTCATCTGTTTTGGGAGGCGCCATGGCCAGCAGAGCCAGCTCGCCCTTCTTTAGCTCACAGCGGACACAGCAACCTGCTGCAATATCCTACACCACACTGCACCGCACTGCATGCACCTTGGCACACGCTACCCCACGCGCACCTGCAGCATGGGAGGCCGCAACTGCACTCTCTCCGGTGCCTCCTCTGTCTTGGGAGGCGCCATGGCCAGCAGAGCCAGCTCACCCTTCTCTGCCACCACCTTCGCCTCCTCCTCCCGCCTCTTCCTCTCCTCCTTGCGCCTCCTCGTTTCCAGGTCGATGGCACTCACCCCTGCATCAACAAACACACACCTGGATGGAGGGAGTGGGGAAAACACAAGTGCGGGGAGGGAGGAGCAGGGAGGTTAGGCACCTGTAAACACCCTTCTCTGCCACTCCCCCTCCTCTGCTCCTTGCACCTCCTTGCTTCCAGGTCTATAGCGCCCCCCTTCATCCACAAACACACACCTAGCAAGCAGTGAGGGTGGGGCAATGAGGGATATGGGGGGAGGGGCGGTGGTTCAGATACCTACAAGAGCCTTTTTTTCGTGGCCGAGGCAGCGGAACTGCGGGCGCAGTGTGGCGATGATCTTTTGTAGCATAATCTCTTGTAGCGTATGTTTTTTGAGAATTCTCAAGAAACATACACGGCAGCGGAACTGCGGGCGCAGTGTGGCGATAATCTCTTGTAGCATAATCTCTTGTAGCGTATGTTTTTTGAGAATTCTCAAGAAACATACACGGCAGCGGAACTGCGGGCGCAGTGTGGCGATAATCTCTTGTAGCATAATCTCTTGTAGCGTATGTTTTTTGAGAATTCTCAAGAAACATACACGGCAGCGGAACTGCGGGCGCAGTGTGGCGATAATCTCTTGTAGCATAATCTCTTGTAGCGTATGTTTTTTGAGAATTCTCAAGAAACATACACGGCAGCGGAATTGCGGGCGCAGTGTGGCGTAGGCAAAGGCGGAGGGCAGAGGGCACAGCAGACTCCACACCTGTGCACTCCGAACCAACCCCTGAAACCCCTTTCTAACCCCTCAAAACCCCTCTGAAACCCATAATACCTGAACTAAAGCCAAAAGGAACAAAAAAAACTCACTCAACAGAGGTAGGCGTAGCGAGGAAGAGTTGGCGGCGGTGCCAGGTGCCCCCAGTGGCCCCTCTGACTGCCACGTGGCCCAGGCAGCGGAACTGCGGGCGCAGCGTTGCCACCACGATGTGCGTGGCGTAGGCAAAGGCGCAGTACTCTACGATGGGGTCCCACGCGGTCCAGTGCGGTTCTGGTAGCATGCCGCTGACCGGCTTGAATGACTCCCAGCTGAGTATGGGAAGTTGGATTGGAAGGGGGAGGAAGGGAGGATGGGTGAGGGAGAGAAGGAAGCTGCATGTTTGTACCTCGCCTGAATCAACACCAAGGACCGTTTGAGAGGGAGGCAAGGGCGCAATATTCCACCGCAGGGTTCATGCGGTTCAGTGCGGTTTTGGAAGCATGCCGCTGATTGGCTTGAACATCTCCCAGCTGAGAATGGGAAGGGAATGGTTGGGAACGGTTGGGAATGGTTGAAGGAAAGAAGAGGTGTAACAGGAACGGGGTGTGGGGAGTGGGAAGGGTGAGGGCAGCTGGAGCAGACAGGTGGAAGAAGGATGGGGAGGAAAGGAAGTGAAGGTGAAAAACGAGATCGTGAGACACTGATAGAGAGAAGGTTTGAAAGGCTGATGGGCTGACTGATTGTTAGGGAAAGGGAGCACCTTATAAGGTGGAAGTTTGGCGGATGCTCACAGTAGTCCGCCATTGATTCTGATTGGGGGAGACGACAATGAGGCAGTTATAAGGAGAGAGGGGAGAAATGGGGCATGAAAAAGCTTTTAGAAGGACAAAACCCGAACTAAAGGGCTGATAATGCTGAAACTGCCATGACGTGTATGCTTTCGCAAGGCAGGAATATTTTTTACTTTCTCAGGCGTTTTACCGCTTTAGCGGCCCAACTCACCGGCTCGGGAGGAGAGGGCAGCAGAGGGCAGGCTGACTCCCGGCAGAGAGGCCTTCTTGGGCATGCGGTAGGCCACTCCCAGCAGTGCGCCTGGGAAGAGACCCGTGACCTGCAGAGACAGCACAGGACGGCAGAAGAACGCCTTGTGAAAACTGTGATAAGACCCAGAGTCAAGCCTTGCTTGGTAGGGAGGGATCGGACCGGAGGGCATACAGGTTCCAGATCGCACCGTCCAGATTCAATGGATCCAGTTCCCAGTCATCCCAGGTCTCAGTTCACTTCCCACACACCTGCTCGCGGCGTCCAGATTCAATGGATGTGCACATGATCTGCACTTTCCCGTCCTTCCTGATCCGCCGGACCTCCACAGTCGCCCCTGCCAGCGCTGCCGCCGCAGCAGCCATGGCAGCCGCTGCTGCCGCCTCTGCTTCTTTAGCGTCCTTCTTGCTTCTTCCCCGGAACCCGTGCCTGCCTGAGCTGGCAGAGCTGCTTTGCACCTGGGGAAAAGTGATAGCAGGCAGGAGGCGCAAAAGGGAGAGACAGAAGAGAGAGTTGACCTCTGCTGGCATCAGTTGCTGCTGCCTCTGCCTCCTTGGCGTCCTTCTTGCTGCGCCCTCTGAACCCGTGCCTGCCTGAACTGGTGGAACTGCTCTGCACCTGGGTTGAAGAGAACAGGGGTGTGGCCGGGAAGGGCAGGCAGATAGTGAAAAGAGTTCAGAGTGCGGAAGCTGCTGCTGCCTCTGCTTCCTCTTCTTGCTGCGCCCTCTGAACCCGTGCCTGCTGACCTGAGCTGGCAGCGCTGCTTCGCACCTGGGGGAAAATGGTGGGAAGCCCACAGGGGAGAGACACAGGAGGGAGTTAGACTCTGCTAGCAGCGGCCTCTTCCCGAATGGCGAAGTGACTTGCGAGGTGTCCCCTGCAAAGTGGCGGGCAGTGAATTGTAAATAATATATTGTGAATTAGGATGCACGGCAAATCAGAGGCAGCTAGGGCACAGGGATACACACATGCGCGGCTCTCGTACCTTGGGCACCATAGCCCCCCCCAGGATGGCGAAGCGAATCATGGAAGGTGTCCTGACGAAGTGAAGTGAAGGGCGGTGGGCGTGCGATGCATGGAAAGGAAGAACACACTGACAGTGGTTGTAGATACTCCTTACCTTCGGCACCACAGCCCCTCCCAGAATGGCAAAGCGGTCCTGACAGGTGTCCCAGGCGAAGTGGCGGGCCGTGGGTGTGAATCATGATGCATGGAGAGGGAGAGGAGAGAGAGGAAACACAACCGCAGCACAGGCAGAGGCGGCACAGGCAGGTAGCACTCGTACCTTGGGCACCACAGCCCCTCCCAGGATGGCAAAGCGGTCCTGACAGGTGTCCCAGGCGAAGTGGCGGGCCGTGCCCGAGTCCACGACGCCCCAGTCTGCTGTGCTGTACACGCTGTAGAACGGCACCTCGGGCCACAACACTGCCAGGTATCTGGTGAGTGATTAACAGTCAAGGGAAACGGTTGAGGGACAAGAGAACAGGGTGAGGGGTGAGGGACAGCTGGAGTATTTACAGCGCCCCAGTCCGCTGTGCTGTAGACGCTGTAGAATGGCACCTCGGGCCACAGCACTGCTAGGTACCTGATGGTGAGGAGAGAAGGGAAGTGAGGGCCCAAGTAAGGGGCGAGGGAAAAGGGTGAGGCCGTGCCTGAGTCTACCACGCCCGCTGTGCTGTACACGCTGTAGAACGGCACCTCGGGCCACAACACTGCCAGGTACCTCATGGGGTTGTGGGATTTATGGGCCAATGGGAAGGTGTCATTCTGCTACCACTGCGTCTGGAAAGGTGTCATTCTGTTGCAACCTTAGCCCCCCCAGCTTAGCACATGCACTGAGCAGTTTGAGTCATTCCTGCTCCTCCAACCATAAGCAGCACACCAAGGTGAGCCGCTCAAGCCACCTGGTGCAGCTCTTGTAGCAAGCAATCAAGCGGATTGGGGGCCAAGAGTAAGGCGTGAAGGGCTGCAGCACTGCCATGTACTTGATGATGGGAGCTGATTTGGAATCACAAGATTAGGGCTTGCGTACTTGTAAGAATCTGATCTTAAGCCTGATAGTCACTGTAGCAAGCCTTGATTGGTGGGACGTCCATCGTGGTAGGACTTACTTGCCGGACCTACTTACTTGCCGGACCTACTTACTTGCCGGACCTACTTACTTGCCGGACTTGCTGACAGAGAGGTGAGAGTAGCTCTCATGCGCAACAGGCGTTGCCCTCCGCCTCTCCTGCTTCACCTGCACGTAGGGTGGGCAGGTGGGGTGAGCGGGCGGAGTGGGGTGTGGAGGCACGCAGGAAGTCAAAACTTAAACACCATACAAGAGCTTTGACATGTGAAATTTGACGCCTGCCCACTGTACTTACACTCTATGAAGGACTACCAGGTCAGCTGCGCCAGCTATTGACCCCTCCAAGCCCTTTAGAAACTGACAACGAGGTGATTCGGAAACTGTTGTCCAAGCCAAGTGCACTCCATACCCTATACGAACTGACTCACCTCAGGCACAGCAACTTGAAGCGCATCTACCCTTGTGACTCCAGCAAGCTGCCCCCACCCCCCTCCCCAGCCCCCATTCACCCAAGTCACACCCGACCCAGTCACACATGCCCTAGTCACACCTGCCCCAGTCACACCCGCCCCAGTCATACCCGTTACAGACTCAACTCACCTCAGGCACAGCAGCTTCAAGAGCATCCACGCGTGTGACTCCAGCAGGGGTGACTGGCCTCTGGCTGCCACTGCCCCCGCCCCCTTCCCAGCCGGCCACCCTCAAGACAGCGCTCACCTCAGGCACAGCGGCTTCAAGAGCATCCACGCGTGTGACTCCAGCCGGGGTGACTGGCCTCTGGCTGCCACTGCCGCCGCCCCCCGCCACAGTCACACCCGCCCCAGGCCCGACCTGCCCTGCTGTTAGAAGCTGGAAGGCGAGCGCGTTCAGCCCCCTGTCCAGGCAGAACGCCACCTGAGGGGTTGAGGGGAGGGGACGGGTGGTAGTAGGTTGGGAATATACGCCTCACAAACACTACCAGATCGAACCATTTTCTGAGTCTCGTCAAGTCAGCAGCTGGAAGGCGAGCGCGTTCAGCCCCCTGCCCAGGCAGAACGCCACCTGAAAGGGTGTGAGAGAAGGGGTAAGAGGGAAAGAGAAGAGATGGAGGAGGGCAGGCGAGGGTGAGTCAATGAGCAGCTGGAAGGCCAGCGCATTCAGCCCCCTGCCTAGGCAGGCAGCAGAACGCCACCTGGAGGAGAAGAGGAGGGGTGGGGGATTGGTGGTAGTAGGCTGGAGTATGGGGCTGCACTGAGAGCCTCTGATCCACCTCACTCACTCTTAACCCATGAGAACACTCAGTGTTGGCTGTGGCCACACCAGCAATTTGGTCCGAGGCGTTCTTGGCTCATCCAAGTTCCAGCTCTAGGGGTTAGTGAGTTCGGTCGGAGGCTACTGGAATTACCCACTCAATCCCTTGTGCACAGCATATCTGGTGTGCCGGCCGTATTCACCATGTGCATACCATACAACACAAGGTGTGCCGGCCGTATTCACCATGTGCCCACCTGGTGCTGCCTGGAGCCCTGTGGTGTGGGCAGAGCTGCTGCGGGAGGCACAGCAGTGCGGTCGAAGCAGATGAGCATCACCCCCACGTTGGTGCCGCACTCACTCACTCACTCACTCACTCACTCAGGCACTCACATGTGCACCCTGATATCCCTCACTTGCATCCCATTTTCACACCTGATGCTGCCGGGAGCCCTGTGGCGTGGGCAGAGCTGCTGCGGGGGGCACAGCAGTGCGGTCGAAGCAGATGAGCATCACCCCCACGTTGGTGCCGCACTCTCACTCACTCACTCATGCCACTCACTCCCAGGCACACCAGGTGCTGCCCAACCCACCTCGTGCTGCACGTCATACCTGGTGCTGCCGAGAGCCTTGTGGCGTGGGCAGAGCTGCAGCAGGGGGCACAGCAGTGCGGTCGAAGCAGATGAGCATCACCCCCACGTTGGTGCCGCACACCACCAGGTGAGGCTGTAGGCTGTGTGGCATCATGCAGTAGATCTGATGGGCAGGGGGGGGGGGAGATAGACGGGGAGAGGCGGCGGGGAGAGGGGGGGAGAGCGGGGAAAAGAGGAGGGAGAAGGGAGGAATATGGGGTGGAAGAAGATGAGAATCACTCCCACGTTGGTGCTGCACACACACCACCAGGTGAGGCTGCAGGCGGTACGGCATCATGCAGTAAATTTGATGGGTAGGGAGGGGCGGATGGAAGGAGAGGGGGAAGGCAGGGGAAAGCGGGGTAGAGTGGGGAAGAAACAATCTCACAGTATTTCACTCTAGCTTCTTTTGATTAATTGCTTAGAATCCTTAAAACTACTCACCTTGAGCTTCTTGCCTGCTGCCAGCTGGGGGGTGGGGGGTGCGTGGGTGGAGAGGTCGCAGATAGGCCTGCTGCCCCCTGATGCCTCCAACGCCCTGAGGCGAAGATGGGGAAGAGATGGGCCATGGGCAGGTGAAGGAGGAGGGAGGGGAAGAGGAGAGGGAGATGGGGGGTGCGTGTGAGCGGCGTGGCAAGGTCACAGATGGGTCTGCTGCCTCCTGCTGCCTCCATTGCTCTGAAAGAAGAAGCATGCCATCTAGCCAGCAACCCACGCACACACCGTTAGTCCACACATGCATCAAACGCAACATCCCTTCGCTCCGCCAGTCCCTGCTGCCCACCACAAGCGCCAAAGCATGCCACCCACACAAGAGACAAAGCACGCCACCCACCACATGTGCGAGTCCTTGGCGCAGGCGAGCACCTCGACAGCTGGCACGCGCGGGTGGCGCCAGCTGGCAATGGTGTGGCAGACGGTTTTGGGAATGGCATGCTTCATCCGCCGCACCTCCTGCAGGGAACAGAGGGGGTAAGGCAAGACATTACATAAGTGGGAAGTAAGAGAAAAGGGCAGATGGTAAGTGGTGAGGTGAGCAGACCCAATTCAAAGTGTGGCAGGCAAGCGGCCTTGGGAATGGCATGCTTCATCTGGCAAACCTCCTGCATCAGATAGTAAACAAGACACGACGAGGCAAGGCAAGAGATGGACCGGGAAGGGAGGGGAAAAGGCAGATGGTAAGTGGTGAGTGCAGCCAAGTCAAGTGTTGCAGTCGGCCTTGGGAATGGCGTGCAGGAGGGAGGGGAATGGCGTGCAGGAGGGAGGGGAATGGCGTGCTTCATCCGCCGCACCTCCTGCAAAGATTAGACACAAGGAAAGGCAAGGCGAGGCACAGTGAGGCAAGAGATGAAGGGGGAAAGGGCAGAAAATAAGCAGTGAATGAATCGCAACTCCAATACGGGGGTATATCAGCCTTGGGAATGGCGAAGCAAGGGAGAGAATTGCATCTCTGTGTGCTCCCCGGACAGCCTACTCAGTAAGAAGCACAAGAAAGGAGCACACCTCGATACATCCTGAACCCCTGACATCCTAACACCAACCAACGCACCCGGAACAGGGTGGTGTCACGGCCTTGTCAGCACTGCACATCACAAGGTGCACTGCACTTCACCGTACCGCACTTCACCGTACCGCACCCTGACTCTGATAACGCACCCGGAACATGGTGGTATCCCAGAACGCCACGGCCTTGTCACCGCCGCACGTCACCAGGTGGGGGGCAGCGCCATGGATGCGGGCCAGGCTGATGCCCACCACTCCCCCGTCGTGCGCCTTGGGGAGAGTGATCTTGGGCGCCACTTCCTTTGCTGCGCTTGCTTGGGAGTCCGCCCCCCACATCACCAGCGTCCCGTCCGCTCCTCCTGATGCCAGCATCATCTGGGGGGAGAGTGTGGGAGCGCAGGGGAGGCAGAGAGAGGGAGCAAGAGAGAGAGAGAGCAAGGAAGGGGTTTGGGGAGGAAAGGGAGAGCCAGGCTGATGCCCACCACGCCCCCGTCATGCGCCTTGGGGAGAGTGAGCTTGGGCGCCACTTCCCTTGATGCGCTCGCCTGAGAGTCCGCCCCCCACATGGCCAGGGCCCCGCCCGCTCCTCCTGATACGAGCAGCATCTGAGGAGAGAGAAGGATGAAAGAACAGGGAGGGCAGAGCGGGGAGTGAAGGGAGAGCCAGGCTGATGCCCACGACGCCCCCGTCATGTGCCTTGGGAAGAGTGATGTGGGCGCCACCTCCCTGGCTGCACTCGCCAGGGAGTCCCCCCCCCACATGACCAGCACAGCACCATCCGCTCCTCCTGATGCGAGCAGCATCTGGAAGGGTGAGTAAAGGAAGGGATGGGGCAAGGAACGGTGAGCATGAAAGGAAGTATTGGAGAGAGTGAGCTTGGGTGCCTCTTCTCTTGCTGTGTTCTTCTGCGAGTCCGCCCCCCACATCACCAATACGCCATCCGCTCCTCCTGATGCCAGCAGCATCTGGGGAGGGTGACGGATGGGGGAGCAGGGAGGGCAGAGAGGGAGAGAGCAAAGGAAGCGGTTAGGGTAGTAAAGGGAGAGCCAGGCTGATGCCCACCACGCCCCCGTCATGCGCCTTGGGGAGAGTGAGCTTGGGCGCCACCTCCCTTGATGCGCTGGCTTGGGAGTCCGCCCCCCACATGTCCAGCACTCCATCCGCCCCCCACATGTCCAGCACTCCATCCGCCCCTCCTGATGGTAGCAGCATCTGGAAGGGCGTAGAAAAGAGGGGGATGGGGCAAGGGAGGGAGATTATGGAAGGTGGATACAAGAAGTACTGTGAAGAGAGAGCGGCACCTCTCGTGCTGCACTCGCCTGGGAGTCCAGCCAGCCCTCACGTTGAGGAGGGGGAGCAGGCGAGGACGAAACAGGAATTGAAAACCATGGTACTTCTACCACACACCTTCCCCTTGCCAACCATAAAAGGCACTGCGCCCTTGAGGCCTATGTGTGTGCCTCGCATGCCAGCCCATCTGCTGCCCCCTTCCCTTCCCTTAGCCTCTCACCTCCCCATTGCCGGCCATGAAGGGCAGCAGGCAGTGCACCGCTCCCTTGTGCCCCCCGGTGAACTTGCGAGATATCTGGCAGACACATGTAAGCAGAGAGGGAGACAGAGAGGCAGAGAGAGGGGCAGTCAGAGGGGCAGTCAGAGGGGCAGTCAGAGGGGCAGCCAGAGGGGCAGTCAGAGGGGAGGAAAGAGGGGCAGTCAGAGGGGAAGAAAGAGGTGGGTGCAGAGAGGTAGACAGAGGGCAGGCAGAGGGAGATGCATGCAGAGAGGCAGGCAGAGGAGCAGACACACGATCAAGCAGTAAGAAAGGTACGTCTCTGTCTGCTTGACAAGGCTGTTCCTACCTGCTGCACGCTCACCTGCCTGCTGCACGCTCACCTGCCTGCTGCACGCTCACCTGCCTGAACGATCACTCACCTGCGGCCAGCCTGCCTGCACGCTCACTTACCTGCCAGGTCGCAAGAGAGAGCACGCGAATTGCCCCGTCAGGTCCTCCGAAGCACGCAAAGGGACCGTCACCCAGTGCACTGGAGCGAGGTAGAAACTCCACACTGGGGCGGAGGAGAAGAGGGGGGGAGGGGGGTTGGGGGGGGGATGGGGGAGGAAGGGAATGGCCGCATAAGCTATTGTCAAGCTGATGGCTCTCACACGATGCACTCAACAGAACTACGGCTTCCCAGATGGCTCCATCAGACCCTCCAAAGCACACAAAGGGACCATCACTCAGTGCACTGGAGCGAGGTAGGAACTCCACACTGGGGAGGGAGGGACAGAGAGAGAGGAGGAGGAGGGAGGGGGGAGAAAAGAAAGCGTGACATTGGTTTGCAGGCGGTTTTAAAAAGTTGACGCAGTCAGTCACATAGCGCCCTTTCAGAGTTCACAGGAGAATGCGTACAATGCGGTGAATTTTGAGTCGACTCAAAAGTCACCTAGTTCACAGGAGAATGCATACAATGCCAGCTACCCACCAAAAGCTGAGAGCGAAAAGCAGCAATCTGGGAATGTCCTTTGAGAGCTGTCAAGAGAACGCGCACACTACTCCTCCCAACTCACCAAAGAGGAGAGAAATCGTCCAGCAGCAGCTTGAGAATGTCCTTTGTTCTCATTGTCACAAGGTCTATAAAGGCGCCTCAAAAGTAAACTCACCCAAGGGGAGAGCGGTTGTCCAGCAGCAATTTCGGAATGTCCTTCGTCCTCATTGTCACAAGGTCATTTGAGGCGCCGCAAACTCATCACCTCCCAACTCACCAAAGCGGAGAGAAATCGTCCAGCAGCAGCTTGAGAATGTCCTTTGTTCTCATTGTCACAAGGTCTATAAAGGCGCCTCAAAAGTAAACTCACCCAAGGGGAGAGCGGTTGTCCAGCAGCAATTTCGGAATGTCCTTCGTCCTCATTGTCACAAGGTCATTTGAGGCGCCGCAAACTCATCACCTCCCAACTCACCAAAGCGGAGAGAAATCGTCCAGCAGCAGCTTGAGAATGTCCTTTGTTCTCATTGTCACAAGGTCTATAAAGGCGCCTCAAAAGTAAACTCACCCAAGGGGAGAGCGGTTGTCCAGCAGCAATTTCGGAATGTCCTTCGTCCTCATTGTCACAAGGTCATTTGAGGCGCCGCAAACTCATCACCTCCCAACTCACCAAAGCGGAGAGCGGTTGTCCAGCAGAAGCTTTGGAATGTCCTTCGTCCTCATCGTCACAAGGTCGGCAACGATCGCCTTGTTGTCGCAGCATACAAACAAGAACCGCCGCCCGCGCACCGCGGACGGGGCGGCGCCGATGGGCGGCACGAGCAGGCCGGCAGATGTGACGGTGGGGGATTCGGCAACCGCCGCCCGGGCAATGGCTCCTGTCCAAAAGCGAACATCATCGTCATAAAACTTGACGTCCTTCACTCTGGGGAAGTGGGGGAGTGGGTGATAGAGGGGTTAGAGGGGGAGGGGGGAGAGAGGGGAGGGGGATACAGAATAGGGGTAAGATAAAGCAACTGGGGGATTCGGCCACTGCTGCTGGAACCACTGCAGCCCGCGCAATGGCTCCTGTCCAGAAGTGAACATCGTTGTCATAGAACTTAACGTCCTTCACTCTGTGGGTGGGTGGGTGGGCGGGCGGGTGGGTAGGGGATGTTATAGAGGCAGACAGGGGAACGGTGCATGCAGAATGAGGGATTCTGCTATTGCCGCTCGCACCACTGCCGTCCGAGCAGTGGCTCCCCTAAAAAGCGAACGTCATTGCCAAAGAACTTGTGGCCGTTGACGCTAAGGGGGTGGCAGATGGGGATTGGGGAATATGGGGTGGGATATGGGAAGCATGGGAAACAGAGAGCAAGGGATAGGGGATGTAGTGCGTAGGGTGGTGCAGCAGGGGATATGAGGAACCGGGGGGAACGACGCGTATTAAGAGGTAGGGGGAGCAGGGAATAGTGAAGGGACATATGGGATAGGCGACACATGACGATGCCTGGTTGAAGGGGAAAGGTAATAATGTGTGGAGCACAATGGAAGGGAGCAAGGGAAAGTTGGGTTTTGAGACGTCTCAAAACCCAACTTTTATCACGTGGCGCACAATGGAAGGGAGCAAGGGAAGCAGCGGAACAGAGCAGAATGAGCTGCAGCAGAGGAATGCACACAGCCAGCCATTAAGGGAGTACGCCAAACAGAGCCTAGGGAGGTCAAGGATCAGAATCTAAGGCTAAAGACCTCAGAGTGTACGAGAATCATTCTGATCCCTGAAGCCTTCCCTAGGCTCAGAGCATCAGAGTGATTTTCCTTCTCGAATCCTAGTTTCGAGGAGCCTCAAAGAGTGACCTTTCTTCTCGAAGCTTAAGAGAAGAGAGACGAAGAGTAGACTCACTCACCCTCCTCCTCGAATGGCCTCTGCTCCCACTGCTGACGACCGTGTCTTGGCATCTGCAGGGAAGGAGAAAGCACAGCGCACTAACCGGATGAAAGGAAAGGAGTGTATGGCACTCGCTCGCTTGCCTGCATATCTGAGTTGAAACGCGTGCGTAGTGCTAGCTAACTTCCCTCAACACTTGCTTGCTATAATGGTCACACAGAGAAAAAAGGGATCAAGGCTGCAAAGGCACCGATCTCGCTCCTCCCCATCAGCCCGCTCACACCACTCCCCAGTCAACAGGCAACAACACTCTGATCTCAGGGTTCCCTAAGAAGAAATCCACTCACGCTCCTCCCACCATCGGTGATGCGCTGCAGCTGGGCACCAGACACCGCTCGTCCACCCCGCACGCATTCACCTCTGAGAGCACGAGGGCACTTGAACGACTAGCCCACTCACGCTCCTCCCCAGCTCTCACGCGCCTGCCATCATCAACAATCTGAGGGCAGGGCACTCTAGGAATGAAGGCACTCACGCTCCTCCCCGTCGGCGATGCGCTGTAATTGGGCGTCCACCAGGCGCCGCTCGTCCACCCCGCCCGCATTCACCTCGTACAGCACCTGCCACAGCCACCAGTGCCATTGAGTTGAAATTGGATGGCTATAATAAATTCACCTCAGCAGCGGCGGCGGCGGGTGCACGTCACGTGGTACGCCACGAACTTACTCTCAATCTAGGGGGTAAAGAACGCACCTGACGGTGTTCCCAATCCCACACGACGACGTTGTCATGGCCGTCCGATGAGACGATCCACGGCAGCGTGGGGTGCACGTCCACGTGATACACCTTCTCGGCGGTTGGCCGGAAGGCTTGTAGCGAAATCGCGGACATGGCGATACCGCGGATATGCGAAACGAGGGAGATTCGACGCGAACGCCTAAAGAGCCGTCGGGGAATACTAGAACACGCACGCAGTCACGAACGGAGGCAAGAAGCGTGAATAACGGCGGAATCAGCGCGAAAGCACTCCGCGCTTCGAGGTGCTCTTGCTATCCCTGACAAGTACCCCCCTAAGATACCACTTATACTGCGAGACACACTACTAGACCCTCATCAAGTCAGCTCCCTCGAGAGCCTTATGCTGTGATGTATAATGGGGTAGGGTAAGCTCGCCGCGTGCCGCTATCTTCGTAAGCTTCCTGATTCGCCTTCGGGACGTCTTTAGAACATGCAGTTCGCAGGACCACCACTAACCTCATTGCACAGATCACAGCATGAATCAATCAAACACAATGCCTTGCATCAAAATTAGAAGCATGGGTTGGCTTCTAGGTTTGACCCCAGGGTGTATTTCTATGCTTCTCCTAGTCCGACAAATTCCCCTGGTTCGTGTCCGGCGAACATGTGAATTTATATTCTATGCGCAACAAGGACAGCTCGCGGCATTCTCGAGGCTGTAGTACGATTTACTGAGCACCTTGAAATCAGCTTCAGCTGCGTTTCGTTTCGTTCTCGTTTGCCTTAAATGACCCTCATTTTGAACACGTTCGTTTTTGTTCGGATCATTCCGGCGACAAGCGCGTGCGAAGGACACGTATTCTCTTCGTTGAAGTTACCCACCTGACCTTGGGACTAGCCCGAACATCACCAAACGTCCTGGCCTTCGTCCTGTTTGTAGCAGCAAGGAATGCCTGACAAGCACGTGAAATAAAGCTTATGAAGCGTACAATACTGCGTATCTTATCGAGTGTGCAACGCAGATGACCCTGTCAATCTCTTCAGGTGTAACGTTCAAAAGTAAATGCTCCACTTGGCGCTTACGGTTTAGGAAGCGCCATAATCGGCAGATTTGACGGCTCGATGCGCAGATTCTAACCAGCCACAATACTATACTCGGCCAATCTGGGTGTCTTTGTTATCCGGTCCCTTCTATTGTAGTCTTAGCACTGCTGCTACTAATAGCGAATGCCACGATGCGTGTGTACATTGAAGGGTCCATGTTCAGAGTACGCTACTTCGAGCTCGAGTGTTAGGGATGTAGGCAACGAGACGCCTTTCCGTACTAGTGGTACCTATACAATTCACGCGGGCATTGCAATCGTAGACGGGCGTCGTCACACGAAACGGTAAGAACTGAGTCGGTAGGCAACATGATGTATATCCTCGCAACCTCCTCGTGCCTCCCCTCGCAACCTCCTCGTGCCTCCCCTCGCAACCTCCTCGTGCCTCCCCTCGCAACCTCCTCGTGCCTCCCCTCGCAACCTCCTCGTGCCTCCCCTCGCAACCTCCTCGTGCCTCCCCTCGCAACCTCCTCGTGCCTCCCCTCGCAACCTCCTCGTGCCTCCCCTCGCAACCTCCTCGTGCCTCCCCTCGCAACCTCCTCGTGCCTCCCCTCGCAACCTCCTCGTGCCTCCCCTCGCAACCTCCTCGTGCCTCCCCTCGCAACCTCCTCGTGCCTCCCCTCGCAACCTCCTCGTGCCTCCCCTCGCAACCTCCTCGTGCCTCCCCTCGCAACCTCCTCGTGCCTCCCCTCGCAACCTCCTCGTGCCTCCCCTCGCAACCTCCTCGTGCCTCCCCTCGCAACCTCCTCGTGCCTCCCCTCGCAACCTCCTCGTGCCTCCCCTCGCAACCTCCTCGTGCCTCCCCTCGCAACCTCCTCGTGCCTCCCCTCGCAACCTCCTCGTGCCTCCCCTCGCAACCTCCTCGTGCCTCCCCTCGCAACCTCCTCGTGCCTCCCCTCGCAACCTCCTCGTGCCTCCCCTCGCAACCTCCTCGTGCCTCCCCTCGCAACCTCCTCGTGCCTCCCCTCGCAACCTCCTCGTGCCTCCCCTCGCAACCTCCTCGTGCCTCCCCTCGCAACCTCCTCGTGCCTCCCCTCGCAACCTCCTCGTGCCTCCCCTCGCAACCTCCTCGTGCCTCCCCTCGCAACCTCCTCGTGCCTCCCCTCGCAACCTCCTCGTGCCTCCCCTCGCAACCTCCTCGTGCCTCCCCTCGCAACCTCCTCGTGCCTCCCCTCGCAACCTCCTCGTGCCTCCCCTCGCAACCTCCTCGTGCCTCCCCTCGCAACCTCCTCGTGCCTCCCCTCGCAACCTCCTCGTGCCTCCCCTCGCAACCTCCTCGTGCCTCCCCTCGCAACCTCCTCGTGCCTCCCCTCGCAACCTCCTCGTGCCTCCCCTCGCAACCTCCTCGTGCCTCCCCTCGCAACCTCCTCGTGCCTCCCCTCGCAACCTCCTCGTGCCTCCCCTCGCAACCTCCTCGTGCCTCCCCTCGCAACCTCCTCGTGCCTCCCTCGCAACCTCCTCGTGCCTCCCCTCGCAACCTCCTCGTGCCTCCCCTCGCAACCTCCTCGTGCCTCCCCTCGCAACCTCCTCGTGCCTCCCCTCGCAACCTCCTCGTGCCTCCCCTCGCAACCTCCTCGTGCCTCCCCTCGCAACCTCCTCGTGCCTCCCCTCGCAACCTCCTCGTGCCTCCCCTCGCAACCTCCTCGTGCCTCCCCTCGCAACCTCCTCGTGCCTCCCCTCGCAACCTCCTCGTGCCTCCCCTCGCAACCTCCTCGTGCCTCCCCTCGCAACCTCCTCGTGCCTCCCCTCGCAACCTCCTCGTGCCTCCCCTCGCAACCTCCTCGTGCCTCCCCTCGCAACCTCCTCGTGCCTCCCCTCGCAACCTCCTCGTGCCTCCCCTCGCAACCTCCTCGTGCCTCCCCTCGCAACCTCCTCGTGCCTCCCCTCGCAACCTCCTCGTGCCTCCCCTCGCAACCTCCTCGTGCCTCCCCTCGCAACCTCCTCGTGCCTCCCCTCGCAACCTCCTCGTGCCTCCCCTCGCAACCTCCTCGTGCCTCCCCTCGCAACCTCCTCGTGCCTCCCCTCGCAACCTCCTCGTGCCTCCCCTCGCAACCTCCTCGTGCCTCCCCTCGCAACCTCCTCGTGCCTCCCCTCGCAACCTCCTCGTGCCTCCCCTCGCAACCTCCTCGTGCCTCCCCTCGCAACCTCCTCGTGCCTCCCCTCGCAACCTCCTCGTGCCTCCCCTCGCAACCTCCTCGTGCCTCCCCTCGCAACCTCCTCGTGCCTCCCCTCGCAACCTCCTCGTGCCTCCCCTCGCAACCTCCTCGTGCCTCCCCTCGCAACCTCCTCGTGCCTCCCCTCGCAACCTCCTCGTGCCCCTCCACTCCTCGTGCCTCCCCTCGCAACCTCCTCGTGCCTCCCCTCGTGCCTCCCTCGCAACCTCCTCGTGCCTCCCCTCGCAACCTCCTCGTGCCTCCCCTCGCAACCTCCTCGTGCCTCCCCTCGCAACCTCCTCGTGCCTCCCCTCGCAACCTCCTCGTGCCTCCCCTCGCAACCTCCTCGTGCCTCCCCTCGCAACCTCCTCGTGCCTCCCCTCGCAACCTCCTCGTGCCTCCCCTCGCAACCTCCTCGTGCCTCCCCTCGCAACCTCCTCGTGCCTCCCCTCGCAACCTCCTCGTGCCTCCCCTCGCAACCTCCTCGTGCCTCCCCTCGCAACCTCCTCGTGCCTCCCCTCGCAACCTCCTCGTGCCTCCCCTCGCAACCTCCTCGTGCCTCCCCTCGCAACCTCCTCGTGCCTCCCCTCGCAACCTCCTCGTGCCTCCCCTCGCAACCTCCTCGTGCCTCCCCTCGCAACCTCCTCGTGCCTCCCCTCGCAACCTCCTCGTGCCTCCCCTCGCAACCTCCTCGTGCCTCCCTCGCAACCTCCTCGTGCCTCCCCTCGCAACCTCCTCGTGCCTCCCCTCGCAACCTCCTCGTGCCTCCCCTCGCAACCTCCTCGTGCCTCCCCTCGCAACCTCCTCGTGCCTCCCCTCGCAACCTCCTCGTGCCTCCCCTCGCAACCTCCTCGTGCCTCCCCTCGCAACCTCCTCGTGCCTCCCCTCGCAACCTCCTCGTGCCTCCCCTCGCAACCTCCTCGTGCCTCCCCTCGCAACCTCCTCGTGCCTCCCCTCGCAACCTCCTCGTGCCTCCCCTCGCAACCTCCTCGTGCCTCCCCTCGCAACCTCCTCGTGCCTCCCCTCGCAACCTCCTCGTGCCTCCCCTCGCAACCTCCTCGTGCCTCCCCTCGCAACCTCCTCGTGCCTCCCCTCGCAACCTCCTCGTGCCTCCCCTCGCAACCTCCTCGTGCCTCCCCTCGCAACCTCCCTCGTGCCTCCCTCGCAACCTCCTCGTGCCTCCCCTCGCAACCTCCTCGTGCCTCCCCTCGCAACCTCCTCGTGCCTCCCCTCGCAACCTCCTCGTGCCTCCCCTCGCAACCTCCTCGTGCCTCCCCTCGCAACCTCCTCGTGCCTCCCCTCGCAACCTCCTCGTGCCTCCCCTCGCAACCTCCTCGTGCCTCCCCTCGCAACCTCCTCGTGCCTCCCCTCGCAACCTCCTCGTGCCTCCCCTCGCAACCTCCTCGTGCCTCCCCTCGCAACCTCCTCGTGCCTCCCCTCGCAACCTCCTCGTGCCTCCCCTCGCAACCTCCTCGTGCCTCCCCTCGCAACCTCCTCGTGCCTCCCCTCGCAACCTCCTCGTGCCTCCCCTCGCAACCTCCTCGTGCCTCCCCTCGCAACCTCCTCGTGCCTCCCCTCGCAACCTCCTCGTGCCTCCCCTCGCAACCTCCTCGTGCCTCCCCTCGCAACCTCCTCGTGCCTCCCCTCGCAACCTCCTCGTGCCTCCCCTCGCAACCTCCTCGTGCCTCCCCTCGCAACCTCCTCGTGCCTCCCCTCGCAACCTCCTCGTGCCTCCCCTCGCAACCTCCTCGTGCCTCCCCTCGCAACCTCCTCGTGCCTCCCCTCGCAACCTCCTCGTGCCTCCCCTCGCAACCTCCTCGTGCCTCCCCTCGCAACCTCCTCGTGCCTCCCCTCGTCTCCCTCGCAACCTCCTCGTGCCTCCCCTCGCAACCTCCTCGTGCCTCCCCTCGCAACCTCCTCGTGCCTCCCCTCGCAACCTCCTCGTGCCTCCCCTCGCAACCTCCTCGTGCCTCCCCTCGCAACCTCCTCGTGCCTCCCCTCGCAACCTCCTCGTGCCTCCCCTCGCAACCTCCTCGTGCCTCCCCTCGCAACCTCCTCGTGCCTCCCCTCGCAACCTCCTCGTGCCTCCCTCGCAACCTCCTCGTGCCTCCCCTCGCAACCTCCTCGTGCCTCCCCTCGCAACCTCCTCGTGCCTCCCCTCGCAACCTCCTCGTGCCTCCCCTCGCAACCTCCTCGTGCCTCCCCTCGCAACCTCCTCGTGCCTCCCCTCGCAACCTCCTCGTGCCTCCCCTCGCAACCTCCTCGTGCCTCCCCTCGCAACCTCCTCGTGCCTCCCCTCCGCAACCTCCTCGTGCCTCCCCTCGCAACCTCCTCGTGCCTCCCCTCGCAACCTCCTCGTGCCTCCCCTCGCAACCTCCTCGTGCCTCCCCTCGCAACCTCCTCGTGCCTCCCCTCGCAAACCTCCTCGTGCCTCCCCTCGCAACCTCCTCGTGCCTCCCCTCGCAACCTCCTCCTGCCTCCCCTCGCAACCTCCTCGTGCCTCCCCTCGCAACCTCCTCGTGCCTCCCCTCGCAACCTCCTCGTGCCTCCCCTCGCAACCTCCTCGTGCCTCCCCTCGCAACCTCCTCGGCCTCCCCTCGCAACCTCCTCGTGCCTCCCCCTCGCAACCTCCTCGTGCCTCCCCTCGCAACCTCCTCGTGCCTCCCCTCGCAACCTCCTCGTGCCTCCCCTCGCAACCTCCTCGTGCCTCCCCTCGCAACCTCCTCGTGCCTCCCCTCGCAACCTCCTCGTGCCTCCCCTCGCAACCTCCTCGTGCTCCCCTCGCAACTCCTCGTGCCTCCCCTCGCAACCTTCCTCGTGCCTCCCCTCGCAACCTCCTCGTGCCTCCCCTCGCAACCTCCTCGTGCCTCCCCTCGCAACCTCCTCGTGCCTCCCCTCGCAACCTCCTCGTGCCTCCCCTCGCAACCTCCTCGTGCCTCCCCTCGCAACCTCCTCGTGCCTCCCCTCGCAACCTCCTCGTGCCTCCCCTCGCAACCTCCTCGTGCCTCCCCTCGCAACCTCCTCGTGCCTCCCCTCGCAACCTCCTCGTGCCTCCCCTCGCAACCTCCTCGTGCCTCCCCTCGCAACCTCCTCGTGCCTCCCCTCGCAACCTCCTCGTGCCTCCCCTCGCAACCTCCTCGTGCCTCCCCTCGCAACCTCCTCGTGCCTCCCCTCGCAACCTCCTCGTGCCTCCCCTCGCAACCTCCTCGTGCCTCCCCTCGCAACCTCCTCGTGCCTCCCCTCGCAACCTCCTCGTGCCTCCCCTCGCAACCTCCTCGTGCCTCCCCTCGCAACCTCCTCGTGCCTCCCCTCGCAACCTCCTCGTGCCTCCCCTCGCAACCTCCTCGTGCCTCCCCTCGCAACCTCCTCGTGCCTCCCCTCGCAACCTCCTCGTGCCTCCCCTCGCAACCTCCTCGTGCCTCCCCTCGCAACCTCCTCGTGCCTCCCCTCGCAACCTCCTCGTGCCTCCCCTCGCAACCTCCTCGTGCCTCCCCTCGCAACCTCCTCGTGCCTCCCCTCGCAACCTCCTCGTGCCTCCCCTCGCAACCTCCTCGTGCCTCCCCTCGCAACCTCCTCGTGCCTCCCCTCGCAACCTCCTCGTGCCTCCCCTCGCAACCTCCTCGTGCCTCCCCTCGCAACCTCCTCGTGCCTCCCCTCGCAACCTCCTCGTGCCTCCCCTCGCAACCTCCTCGTGCCTCCCCTCGCAACCTCCTCGTGCCTCCCCTCGCAACCTCCTCGTGCCTCCCCTCGCAACCTCCTCGTGCCTCCCCTCGCAACCTCCTCGTGCCTCCCCTCGCAACCTCCTCGTGCCTCCCCTCGCAACCTCCTCGTGCCTCCCCTCGCAACCTCCTCGTGCCTCCCCTCGCAACCTCCTCGTGCCTCCCCTCGCAACCTCCTCGTGCTCCCTCGCAACCTCCTGCCTCCCCTCGCAACCTCCTCGTGCCTCCCCTCGCAACCTCCTCGTGCCTCCCCTCGCAACCTCCTCGTGCCTCCCCTCGCAACCTCCTCGTGCCTCCCCTCGCAACCTCCTCGTGCCTCCCCTCGCAACCTCCTCGTGCCTCCCCTCGCAACCTCCTCGTGCCTCCCCTCGCAACCTCCTCGTGCCTCCCCTCGCAACCTCCTCGTGCCTCCCCTCGCAACCTCCTCGTGCCTCCCCTCGCAACCTCCTCGTGCCTCCCCTCGCAAACCTCCTCGTGCCTCCCCTCGCAACCTCCTCGTGCCTCCCCTCGCAACTCCTCGTGCCTCCCTCGCAACCTCCTCGTGCCTCCCCTCGCAACCTCCTCGTGCCTCCCTCGCAACCTCCTCGTGCCTCCCCTCGCAACCTCCTCGTGCCTCCCCTCGCAACCTCCTCGTGCCTCCCCTCGCAACCTCCTCGTGCCTCCCCTCGCACCTCCTCGTGCCTCCCCTCGCAACCTCCTCGTGCCTCCCCTCGCAACCTCCTCGTGCCTCCCTCGCAACCTCCTCGTGCCTCCCCTCGCAACCTCCTCGGCCTCCCCTCGCAACCTCCTCGTGCCTCCCCTCGCAACCTCCTCGTGCCTCCCCTCGCAACCTCCTCGTGCCTCCCCTCGCAACCTCCTCGTGCCTCCCCCTCGCAACCTCCCGTGCCTCCCCTCGCAACCTCCTCGTGCCTCCCCTCGCAACCTCCTCGTGCCTCCCTCGCAACCTCCTCGTGCCTCCCCTCGCAACCTCCTCGTGCCTCCCCTCGCAACCTCCTCGTGCCTCCTCGAACCTCCTCGTGCCTCCCTCGCACCTCCTCGTGCCTCCCCTCGCAACCTCCTCGTGCCTCCCCTCGCAACCTCCTCGTGCCTCCCCTCGCAACCTCCTCGTGCCTCCCCTCGCAACCTCCTCGTGCCTCCCCTCGCAACCTCCTCGTGCCTCCCCTCGCAACCTCCTCGTGCCTCCCCTCGCAACCTCCTCGTGCCTCCCCTCGCAACTCCTCGTGCCTCCCCTGCAACCTCCTCGTGCCTCCCCTCGCAACCTCCTCGTGCCTCCCCTCGCAACCTCCTCGTGCCTCCCCTCGCAACCTCCTCGTGCCTCCCCTCGCAACCTCCTCGTGCCTCCCTCGCAACCTCCTCGTGCCTCCCCTCGCAACCTCCTCGTGCCTCCCCTCGCAACCTCCTCGTGCCTCCCCTCGCAACCTCCTCGTGCCTCCCCTCGCAACCTCCTCGTGCCTCCCCTCGCAACCTCCTCGTGCCTCCCCTCGCAACCTCCTCGTGCCTCCCCTCGCAACCTCCTCGTGCCCTCCCTCGCAACCTCCTCGTGAGCCTCCCCTCGCCAACCTCCTCGTGCCTCCCCTCGCAACCTCCTCGTGCCTCCCCTCGCAACCTCCTCGTGCCTCCCCGTCGCAACCTCCATCCTCGTGCCTCCCTCGCAACCTCCTCGTGCCTCCCCTCGCAACCTCCTCGTGCCTCCCCTCGCAACTCCTCGTGCCTCCCCTCGCACACCTCCTCGTGCTCCCCTCGCAACCTCCTCGTGCCTCCCCTCGCAACCTCCTCGTGCCTCCCCTCGCAACCTCCTCGTGCCTCCCCTCGCAACCTCCTCGTGCCTCCCCCTCGCAACCTCCTCGTGCCTCCCCTCGCAACCTCCTCGTCCTCCCCTCGCAACCTCCTCGTAGCCTCCCCTCGCAACCTCCTCGTGCCTCCCCTCGCAACCTCCTCGTGCCTCCCCTCGCAACCTCCTCGTGCCTCCCCTCGCACCTCCTCGTGCCTCCCCTCGCAACCTCCCCTCGTGCCCTCCCCTCGCAACCTCCCCTCGCAACCTCCTCGTGCCTCCCCTCGCAACCTCCTCGTGCCTCCCCTCGCAACCTCTCGTGCCTCCCCTCGCAACCTCCTCGTGCCTCCCCTCGCAACCTCCTCGTGCCTCCCCTCGCAACCTCCTCGTGCCTCCCCTCGCAACCTCCTCGTGCCTCCCCTCGCAACCTCCTCGTGCCTCCCCTCGCAACCTCCTCGTGCCTCCCCTCGCAACCTCCTCGTGCCTCCCCTCGCAACCTCCTCGTGCCTCCCCCTCGCAACCTCCTCGTGCCTCCCCTCGCAACCTCCTCGTGCCTCCCCTCGCAACCTCCTCGTGCCTCCCCTCGCAACCTCCTCGTGCCTCCCCTCGCAACCTCCTCGTGCCTCCCCTCGCAACCTCCTCGTGCCTCCCTCGCAACCTCCTCGTGCCTCCCCTCGCAACCTCCTCGTGCCTCCCCTCGCAACCTCCTCGTGCCTCCCCTCGCAACCTCCTCGTGCCTCCCCTCGCAAACCTCCTCGTGCCTCCCTCCAACCTCACTTGATCGCAACCTCCTCGTGCCTCCCCTCGCAACCTCCTCGTGCCTCCCCTCGCAACCTCCTCGTGCCTCCCCTCGCAACCTCCTCGTGCCTCCCCTCAGCAACCTCCTCGTGCCTCCCCTCGCAACCTCCTCGTGCCTCCCCTCGCAACCTCCTCGTGCCTCCCCTCGCAACCTCCTCGTGCCTCCCCTCGCAACCTCCTCGTGCCTCCCCTCGCAACCTCCTCGTGCCTCCCCTCGCAACCTCCTCGTGCCTCCCCTCGCAACCTCCTCGTGCCTCCCCTCGCAACCTCCTCGTGCCTCCCCTCGCAACCTCCTCGTGCCTCCCCTCGCAACCTCCTCGTGCCTCCCCTCGCAACCTCCTCGTGCCTCCCCTCGCAACCTCCTCGTGCCTCCCCTCGCAACCTCCTCGTGCCTCCCCTCGCAACCTCCTCGTGCCTCCCCTCGCAACCTCCTCGTGCCTCCCCTCGCAACCTCCTCGCTCGTGCCTCCCCTCGCAAACCTCCTCGTGCCTCCCCTCGCAACCTCCTCGTGCCTCCCCTCGCAAACCTCCTCGTGCCTCCCCTCGCAACCTCCTCGTGCCTCCCCTCGCAACCTCCTCGTGCCTCCCCTCGCAACCTCCTCGTGCCTCCCCTCGCAACCTCTCGTGCCTCCCCTCGCAACCCTCCTCGTGCCTCCCCTCGCAACCTCCTCGTGCCTCCCCTCGCAACCTCCTCGTGCCTCCCCTCGCAACCTCCTCGTGCCTCCCCTCGCAACCTCCTCGTGCCTCCCCTCGCAACCTCCTCGTGCCTTCCCCTCGCAACCTCCTCGTGCCTCCCCTCGCAACCTCTCGTGCCTCCCCTGCGCAACCTCCTCGTGCCTCCCCTCGCAACCTCCTCGTGCCTCCCCTCGCAACCGCCTCGTGCCTCCCCTCGCAACCTCCTCGTGCCTCCCCTCGCAACCTCCTCGTGCCTCCCCTCGCAACCTCCTCGTGGCCTCCCCTCGCACCTCCTCGTGCCTCCCCTCGCAACCTCCTCGTGCCTCCCCTCGCAACCTCCTCGTGCCTCCCCTCGCAACTCCTCGTGCCTCCCCTCGCAACCTCCTCGTGCCTCCCCTCGCAACCTCCTCGTGCCCTCCCCTCGCAACCTCCTCGTGCCTCCCCTCGCAACCTCCTCGTGCCTCCCCTCGCAACCTCCTCGTGCCTCCCCTCGCAACCTCCTCGTGCCTCCCCTCGCAACCTCCTCGTGCCTCCCCTCGCAACCTCCTCGCTCCCCTCGCACCTCCTCGTGCCTCCCCTCGCAACCTCCTCGTGCCTCCCCTCGCAACCTCCTCGTGCCTCCCCTCGCAACCTCCTCGTGCCTCCCCTCGCAACCTCCTCGTGCCTCCCCTCGCAACCTCCTCGTGCCTCCCCTCGCAACCTCTCGTGCCTCCTAGCACCTCCGTGCCTCCCCTCGCAACCTCCTCGTGCCTCCCCTCGCAACCTCCTCGTGCCTCCCCTCGCAACCTCCTCGTGCCTCCCCTCGCAACCTCCTCGTGCCTCCCCTCGCAACCTCCTCGTGGCCTCCCCTCGCAACCTCCTCGTGCCTCCCCTCGCAACCTCCTCGTGCCTCCCCTCGCAACCTCCTCGTGCCTCCCCTCGCAACCTCCTCGTGCCTCCCCTCGCAACCTCCTCGTGCCTCCCCTCGCAACCTCCTCGTGCCTCCCCTCGCAACCTCCTCGTGCCTCCCCTCGCAACCTCCTCGTGCCTCCCCTCGCAACCTCCTCGTGCCTCCCCTCGCAACCCCTCTGTGCCTCCCCTCGCAACCTCCTCGTGCCTCCCCTCGCAACCTCCTCGTGCCTCCCCTCGCAACCTCCTCGTGCCTCCCCTCGCAACCTCCTCGTGCCTCCCCTCGCAACCTCCTCGTGCCTCCCCTCGCAACCTCCTCGTGCCTCCCCTCGCAACCTCCTCGTGCCTCCCCTCGCAACCTCCTCGTGCCTCCCCTCGCAACCTCCTCGTGCCTCCCCTCGCAACCTCCTCGTGCCTCCCCTCGCAACCTCCTCGTGCCTCCCTCGCAACCTCCTCGTGCCTCCCCTCGCAAACCTCCTCGTGCCTCCCCTCGCAACCTCCTCGTGCCTCCCCTCGCAACCTCCCTCGTGCCTCCCCTCGCAACCTCCTCGTGCCTCCCCTCGCAACCTCCTCGTGCCTCCCCTCGCAACCTCCTCGTGCCTCCCCTCGCAACCTCCTCGTGCCTCCCCTCGCAACCTCCTCGTGCCTCCCCTCGCAACCTCCTCGTGCCTCCCCTCGCAACCTCCTCGTGCCTCCCCTCGCAACCTCCTC
This sequence comes from Closterium sp. Naga37s-1, assembly GCA_947471745.1. Classification (NCBI taxonomy): domain Eukaryota; kingdom Viridiplantae; phylum Streptophyta; class Zygnematophyceae; order Desmidiales; family Closteriaceae; genus Closterium; species Closterium sp. Naga37s-1. Next base: position 3,046,445 of record CANJKZ010000184.1, on the reverse strand, counting down.
GTGCCTCCCCTCGCAACCTCCTCGTGCCTCCCCTCGCAACACTCCTCGTGCCTCCCCTCGCAACCTCCTCGTGCCTCCCCTCGCAACCTCCTCGTGCCTCCCCTCGCAACCCTCCTCGTGCCTCCCCTGCACCTCCTCGTGCCTCCCCTCGCAACCTCCTCGTGCCTCCCCTCGCAACCTCCTCGTGCCTCCCCTCGCAACCTCCTCGTGCCTCCCCTCGCAACCTCCTCGTGCCTCCCCTCGCAACCTCCTCGTGCCTCCCCTCGCAACCTCCTCGTGCCTCCCCTCGCAAACCTCCTCGTGCCTCCCCTCGCAACCTCCTCGTGCCTCCCCTCGCAACCTCCTCGTGCCTCCCCTCGCAACCTCCTCGTGCCTCCCCTCGCAACCTCCTCGTGCCTCCCCTCGCAACCTCCTCGTGCCTCCCCTCGCAACCTCCTCGTGCCTCCCCTCGCAACCTCCTCGTGCCTCCCCTCGCAACCTCCTCGTGCCTCCCCTCGCAACCTCCTCGTGCCTCCCCTCGCAACCTCCTCGTGCCTCCCCTCGCAACCTCCTCGTGCCTCCCCTCGCAACCTCCTCGTGCCTCCCCTCGCAACCTCCTCGTGCCTCCCCTCGCAACCTCCTCGTGCCTCCCCTCGCAACCTCCTCGTGCCTCCCCTCGCAACCTCCTCGTGCCTCCCCTCGCAACCTCCTCGTGCCTCCCCTCGCAACCTCCTCGTGCCTCCCCTCGCAACCTCCTCGTGCCTCCCCTCGCAACCTCCTCGTGCCTCCCCTCGCAACCTCCTCGTGCCTCCCCTCGCAACCTCCTCGTGCCTCCCCTCGCAACCTCCTCGTGCCTCCCCTCGCAACCTCCTCGTGACTCCCTCGCAACCTCCTCGTGCCTCCCCTCGCAACCTCCTCGTGCCTCCCCTCGCAACCTCCTCGTGCCTCCCTCGCAACCTCCTCGTGCCTCCCCTCGCACCTCCTCGTGCCTCCCCTCGCAACCTCCTCGTGCCTCCATGCAACTCCTAGGCTCTCCGCAACCTCCTCGTGCTCCCCTCGCAACCTCCTCGTGCCTCCCCTCGCAACCTCCTCGTGCCTCCCCTCGCAACCTCCTCGTGCCTCCCCTCGCAACCTCCTCGTGCCTCCCCTCGCAACCTCCTCCGTGCCTCCCCTCGCAACCTCCTCGTGCCTCCCCTCGCACCTCCTCGTGCCTCCCCTCGCAACCTCCTCGTGCCTCCCCTCGCAACCTCCTCGTGCCTCCCCTCGCAAACCTCCTCGTGCCTCCCCTCGCAACCTCCTCGTGCCTCCCTCGCAACCTCCTCGTGCCTCCCCTCGCAACCTCCTCGTGCCTCCCCTCGCAACCTCCTCGTGCCTCCCCTCGCAACCTCCTCGTGCCTCCCCTCGCAACCTCCTCGTGCCTCCCCTCGCAACCTCCTCGTGCCTCCCCTCGCAACCTCCTCGTGCTCCCCTCGCAACCTCCTCGTGCCTCCCCTCGCAACCTCCTCGTGCCTCCCCTCGCAACCTCCTCGTGCCTCCCCTCGCAACCTCCTCGTGCCTCCCCTCGCAACCTCCTCGTGCCTCCCCTCGCAACCTCCTCGTGCCTCCCCTCGCAACCTCCTCGTGCCTCCCCTCGCAACCTCCTCGTGCCTCCCCTCGCAACCTCCTCGTGCCTCCCCTCGCAACCTCCTCGTGCCTCCCCTCGCAACCTCCTCGTGCCTCCCCTCGCAACCTCCTCGTGCCTCCCCTCGCAACCTCCTCGTGCCTCCCCTCGCAACCTCCTCGTGCCTCCCCTCGCAACCTCCTCGTGCCTCCCCTCGCAACCTCCTCGTGCCTCCCCTCGCAACCTCCTCGTGCCTCCCCTCGCAACCTCCTCGTGCCTCCCCTCGCAACCTCCTCGTGCCTCCCCTCGCAACCTCCTCGTGCCTCCCCTCGCAACCTCCTCGTGCCTCCCCTCGCAACCTCCTCGTGCCTCCCCTCGCAACCTCCTCGTGCCTCCCCTCGCAACCTCCTCGTGCCTCCCCTCGCAACCTCCTCGTGCCTCCCCTCGCAACCTCCTCGTGCCTCCCCTCGCAACCTCCTCGTGCCTCCCCTCGCAACCTCCTCGTGCCTCCCCTCGCAACCTCCTCGTGCCTCCCCTCGCAACCTCCTCGTGCCTCCCCTCGCAACCTCCTCGTGCCTCCCCTCGCAACCTCCTCGTGCCTCCCCTCGCAACCTCCTCGTGCCTCCCCTCGCAACCTCCTCGTGCCTCCCCTCGCAACCTCCTCGTGCCTCCCCTCGCAACCTCCTCGTGCCTCCCCTCGCAACCTCCTCGTGCCTCCCCTCGCAACCTCCTCGTGCCTCCCCTCGCAACCTCCTCGTGCCTCCCCTCGCAACCTCCTCGTGCCTCCCCTCGCAACCTCCTCGTGCCTCCCCTCGCAACCTCCTCGTGCCTCCCCTCGCAACCTCCTCGTGCCTCCCCTCGCAACCTCCTCGTGCCTCCTCGTGCCTCCCCTCGCAACCTCCTCGTGCCTCCCCTCGCAACCTCCTCGTGCCTCCCCTCGCAACCTCCTCGTGCCTCCCCTCGCAACCTCCTCGTGCCTCCCTCGCAACCTCCTCGTGCCTCCCCTCGCAACCCTCCTCGTGCCTCCCCTCGCAACCTCCTCGTGCCTCCCCTCGCAACCTCCTCGTGCCTCCCCTCGCAACCTCCTCGTGCCTCCCCTCGCAACCTCCTGGTCTCGTGCCTCCCCTCGCAACCTCCTCGTGCCTCCCCTCGCAACCTCCTCGTGCCTCCCTCGCAACCTCCTCGTGCCCCTCGCAACCTCCTCGTGCCTCCCCTCGCAACCTCCTCGTGCCTCCCCTCGCAACCTCCTCGTGCCTCCCCTCGCAACCTCCTCGTGCCTCCCCTCGCAACCTCCTCGTGCCTCCCCTCGCAACCTCCTCGTGGCCTCCCCTCGCAACCTCCTCGTGCCTCCCCTCGCAACCTCCTCGTGCCTCCCCTCGCAACCTCCTCGTGCCTCCCCTCGCAACCTCCTCGTGCCTCCCCTCGCAACCTCCTCGTGCCTCCCCTCGCAACCTCCTCGTGCCTCCCCTCGCAACCTCCTCGTGCCTCCCCCTCGCAACCTCCTCGTGCCTCCCCTCGCAACCTCCTCGTGCCTCCCTCGCAACCTCCTCGTGCCTCCCTCGCAACCTCCTCGTGCCTCCCCTCGCAACCTCCTCGTGCCTCCCCTCGCAACCTCCTCGTGCCTCCCCTCGCAACCTCCTCGTGCCTCCCCTCGCAACCTCCTCGTGCCTCCCCTCGCAACCTCCGCGTGCCTCCCCTCGCAACCTCCTCGTGCCTCCCCTCGCAACCTCCTCGTGCCTCCCCTCGCAACCTCCTCGTGCCTCCCCTCGCAACCTCCTCGTGCCTCCCCTCGCAACCTCCTCGTGCCTCCCCCGCAACCTCCTCGTGCCTCCCCTCGCAACCTCCTCGTGCCTCCCCTCGCAACCTCCTCGTGCCTCCCCTCGCAACCTCCTCGTGCCTCCCCTCGCAACCTCCTCGTGCCTCCCCTCGCAACCTCCTCGTGCCTCCACTCGCACCCTCCTCGTGCCTCCCCTCGCAACCTCCTCGTGCCTCCCCTCGCAACCCTCCTCGTGCCTCCCTCGCAACCATCCTCGTGCCTCCCCTCGAAACCTCCTCGTGCCTCCCCTCGCAACCTCCTCGTGCCTCCCCTCGCAACCTCCTCGTGCCTCCCCTCGCAACCTCCTCGTGCCTCCCCTCGCAACCTCCTCGTGCCTCCCTCGCAACCTCCTCGTGCCTCCCCTCGCAACCTCCTCGTGCCTCCCCTCGCAACCTCCTCGGGTGCCTCCCTCGCAACCTCCTCGTGCCTCCCTCGCAACCTCCTCGTGCCTCCCTCGCAACCTCCTCGTGCCTCCCCCTCGCAACCTCCTCGTGCCTCCCCTCGCAACCTCCTCGTGCCTCCCCTCGCAACCTCCTCGTGCCTCCCCTCGCAACCTCTCTCGTGCCTCCCCTCGCAACCTCCTCGTGCCTCCCCTCGCAACCTCCTCGTGCCTCCCCTCGCAACCGTCCATCGTGCCTCCCTCGCAACATCCTCGTGCCTCCCCTCGCAACTCCTCGTGCCTCCCCTCGCAACCTCCTCGTGCCTCCCCTCGCAACCTCCTCGTGCCTCCCCTCGCAACCTCCTCGTGCCTCCCCTCGCAACCTCCTCGTGGCCTCCCCTCGCAACCTCCTCGTGCCTCCCCTCGCAACCTCCTCGTGCCTCCCCTCGCAACCTCCTCGTGCCTCCCCTCGCAACCTCCTCGTGCCTCCCCTCGCAACCTCTCGTGCCTCCCCTCGCAACCTCCTCGTGCCTCCCCTCGCAACCTCCTCGTGCCTCCCCTCGCAACCTCCTCGTGCCTCCCCTCGCAACCTCCTCGTGCCTCCCCTCGCAACCTCCTCGTGCCTCCCCTCGCAACCTCCTCGTGCCTCCCCTCGCAACCTCCTCGTGCCTCCCCTCGCAACCTCCTCGTGCCTCCCCTCGCAACCTCCTCGTGCCTCCCCTCGCAACCTCCTCGTGCCTCCCCTCGCAACCTCCTCGTGCCTCCCCTCGCAACCTCCTCGTGCCTCCCCTCGCAACCTCCTCGTGCCTCCCTCGCAACCTCCTCGTGCCTCCCCTCGCAACCCTCCTCGTGCCTCCCCTCGCAACCTCCTCGTGCCTCCCCTCGCAACCTCCTCGTGCCTCCCCTCGCAACCTCCTCGTGCCTCCCCTCGCAACCTCCTCGTGCCTCCCCTCGCAACCTCCTCGTGCCTCCCCTCGCAACCTCCTCGTGCCTCCCCTCGCAACCTCCTCGTGCCTCCCTCGCAACCTCCTCGTGCCTCCCCTCGCAACCTCCTCGTGCCTCCCCTCGCAACCTCCTCGTTGCCTCCCTCGCAACCTCCTCGTGCCTCCCCTCGCAACTCCTCGTGCCTCCCCTCGCAACCTCCTCGTGCCTCCCCTCGCAACCTCCTCGTGCCTCCCCCTCGCAACCTCCTCGTTGCCTCCCCTCGCAACCTCCTCGTGCCTCCCCTCGCAACCTCCTCGTGCCTCCCCTCGCAACCTCCTCGTGCCTCCCCTCGCAACCTCCTCGTGCCCTCCCCTCGCAACCTCCTCGTGCCTCCCCTCGCAACCTCCTCGTGCCTCCCCTCGCAACCTCCTCGTGCCTCCCCCTCGCAACCTCCTCGTGCCTCCCCTCGCAACCTCCTCGTGCCTCCCCTCGCAACCTCCTCGTGCCTCCCCTCGCAACCTCCTCGTGCCTCCCCTCGCAACCTCCTCGTGCCTCCCCTCGCAACCTCCTCGTGCCTCCCCTCGCAAACCTCCCTCTGTGCCTCCCCTCGCAAACCTCCTCGTGCCTCCCTCGCAACCTCCTCGTGCCTCCCCTCGCAACCTCCTCGTGCCTCCCCTCGCAACCTCCTCGTGCCTCCCCTCGCAACCTCCTCGGTAGCTCTCCCCTCGCAACCTCCTCGTGCCTCCCCTCGCAACCTCCTCGTGCCTCCCCTCGCAACCTCCTCGTGCCTCCCCCTCGCAACCTCCTCGTGCCTCCCCTCGCAACCTCCTCGTGCCTCCCCTCGCAACCTCCTCGTGCCTCCCCTCGCAACCTCCTCGTGCCTCCCCTCGCAACCTCCTCGTGCCTCCCCTCGCAACCTCCTCGTGCCTCCCCTCGCAACCTCCTCGTGCCTCCCCTCGCAACCTCCTCGTGCCTCCCCTCGCAACCTCCTCGTGCCTCCCCTCGCAACCTCCTCGTGCCTCCCCTCGCAACCTCCTCGTGCCTCCCCTCGCAACCTCCTCGTGCCTCCCCTCGCAACCTCCTCGTGCCTCCCCTCGCAACCTCCTCGTGCCTCCCCTCGCAACCTCCTCGTGCCTCCCCTCGCAACCTCCTCGTGCCTCCCCTCGCAACCTCCTCGTGCCTCCCCTCGCAACCTCCTCGTGCCTCCCCTCGCAACCTCCTCGTGCCTCCCCTCGCAACCTCCTCGTGCCTCCCCTCGCAACCTCCTCGTGCCTCCCCTCGCAACCTCCTCGTGCCTCCCCTCGCAACCTCCTCGTGCCTCCCCTCGCAACCTCCTCGTGCCTCCCCTCGCAACCTCCTCGTGCCTCCCCTCGCAACCTCCTCGTGCCTCCCCTCGCAACCTCCTCGTGCCTCCCCTCGCAACCTCCTCGTGCCTCCCCTCGCAACCTCCTCGTGCCTCCCCTCGCAACCTCCTCGTGCCTCCCCTCGCAACCTCCTCGTGCCTCCCCTCGCAACCTCCTCGTGCCTCCCCTCGCAACCTCCTCGTGCCTCCCCTCGCAACCTCCTCGTGCCTCCCCTCGCAACCTCCTCGTGCCTCCCCTCGCAACCTCCTCGTGCCTCCCCTCGCAACCTCCTCGTGCCTCCCCTCGCAACCTCCTCGTGCCTCCCCTCGCAACCTCCTCGTGCCTCCCCTCGCAACCTCCTCGTGCCTCCCCTCGCAACCTCCTCGTGCCTCCCCTCGCAACCTCCTCGTGCCTCCCCTCGCAACCTCCTCGTGCCTCCCCTCGCAACCTCCTCGTGCCTCCCCTCGCAACCTCCTCGTGCCTCCCCTCGCAACCTCCTCGTGCCTCCCCTCGCAACCTCCTCGTGCCTCCCCTCGCAACCTCCTCGTGCCTCCCCTCGCAACCTCCTCGTGCCTCCCCTCGCAACCTCCTCGTGCCTCCCCTCGCAACCTCCTCGTGCCTCCCCTCGCAACCTCCTCGTGCCTCCCCTCGCAACCTCCTCGTGCCTCCCCTCGCAACCTCCTCGTGCCTCCCCTCGCAACCTCCCCGTGCCTCCCCTCGCAACCTCCCGTGCCTCCCCTCGCAACCTCCCCGTGCCTCCCCTCGCAACCTCCCCGTGCCTCCCCTCGCAACCTCCCCGTGCCTCCCCTCGCAACCTCCCCGTGCCTCCCCTCGCAACCTCCCGTGCCTCCCCTCGCAACCTCCCCGTGCCTCCCCTCGCAACCTCCCCGTGCCTCCCCTCGCAACCTCCCCGTGCCTCCCCTCGCAACCTCCCCGTGCCTCCCCTCGCAACCTCCCCGTGCCTCCCCTCGCAACCTCCCCGTGCCTCCCCTCGCAACCTCCCCGTGCCTCCCTCGCAACCTCCCCGTGCCTCCCCTCGCAACCTCCCCGTGCCTCCCCTCGCAACCTCCCCGTGCCTCCCCTCGCAACCTCCCCGTGCCTCCCCTCGCAACCTCCCCGTGCCTCCCCTCGCAACCTCCCCGTGCCTCCCCTCGCAACCTCCCCGTGCCTCCCCTCGCAACCTCCCGTGCCTCCCCTCGCAACCTCCCCGTGCCTCCCCTCGCAACCTCCCCGTGCCTCCCCTCGCAACCTCCCCGTGCCTCCCCTCGCAACCTCCCCGTGCCTCCCCTCGCAACCTCCCCGTGCCTCCCCTCGCAACCTCCCCGTGCCTCCCCTCGCAACCTCCCCGTGCCTCCCCTCGCAACCTCCCCGTGCCTCCCCTCGCAACCTCCCCGTGCCTCCCCTCGCAACCTCCCCGTGCCTCCCCTCGCAACCTCCCCGTGCCTCCCCTCGCAACCTCCCCGTGCCTCCCCTCGCAACCTCCCCGTGCCTCCCCTCGCAACCTCCCCGTGCCTCCCCTCGCAACCTCCCCGTGCCTCCCCTCGCAACCTCCCCGTGCCTCCCCTCGCAACCTCCCCGTGCCTCCCCTCGCAACCTCCCCGTGCCTCCCCTCGCAACCTCCCCGTGCCTCCCCTCGCAACCTCCCCGTGCCTCCCCTCGCAACCTCCCCGTGCCTCCCCTCGCAACCTCCCCGTGCCTCCCCTCGCAACCTCCCCGTGCCTCCCCTCGCAACCTCCCCGTGCCTCCCCTCGCAACCTCCCCGTGCCTCCCCTCGCAACCTCCCCGTGCCTCCCCTCGCAACCTCCCCGTGCCTCCCCTCGCAACCTCCCCGTGCCTCCCCTCGCAACCTCCCCGTGCCTCCCCTCGCAACCTCCCCGTGCCTCCCCTCGCAACCTCCCCGTGCCTCCCCTCGCAACCTCCCCGTGCCTCCCCTCGCAACCTCCCCGTGCCTCCCCTCGCAACCTCCCCGTGCCTCCCCTCGCAACCTCCCCGTGCCTCCCCTCGCAACCTCCCCGTGCCTCCCCTCGCAACCTCCCCGTGCCTCCCCTCGCAACCTCCCCGTGCCTCCCCTCGCAACCTCCCCGTGCCTCCCCTCGCAACCTCCCCGTGCCTCCCCTCGCAACCTCCCCGTGCCTCCCCTCGCAACCTCCCCGTGCCTCCCTCGCAACCTCCCCGTGCCTCCCCTCGCAACCTCCCCGTGCCTCCCCTCGCAACCTCCCCGTGCCTCCCCTCGCAACCTCCCCGTGCCTCCCCTCGCAACCTCCCCGTGCCTCCCCTCGCAACCTCCCCGTGCCTCCCCTCGCAACCTCCCCGTGCCTCCCCTCGCAACCTCCCCGTGCCTCCCCTCGCAACCTCCCCGTGCCTCCCCTCGCAACCTCCCCGTGCCTCCCCTCGCAACCTCCCCGTGCCTCCCCTCGCAACCTCCCCGTGCCTCCCCTCGCAACCTCCCCGTGCCTCCCCTCGCAACCTCCCGTGCCTCCCCTCGCAACCTCCCCGTGCCTCCCCTCGCAACCTCCCCGTGCCTCCCCTCGCAACCTCCCCGTGCCTCCCCTCGCAACCTCCCCGTGCCTCCCCTCGCAACCTCCCCGTGCCTCCCCTCGCAACCTCCCCGTGCCTCCCCTCGCAACCTCCCCGTGCCTCCCCTCGCAACCTCCCCGTGCCTCCCCTCGCAACCTCCCCGTGCCTCCCCTCGCAACCTCCCCGTGCCTCCCCTCGCAACCTCCCCGTGCCTCCCCTCGCAACCTCCCCGTGCCTCCCCTCGCAACCTCCCCGTGCCTCCCCTCGCAACCTCCCCGTGCCTCCCCTCGCAACCTCCCCGTGCCTCCCCTCGCAACCTCCCCGTGCCTCCCCTCGCAACCTCCCCGTGCCTCCCCTCGCAACCTCCCCGTGCCTCCCCTCGCAACTCCCCGTGCCTCCCCTCGCAACCTCCCCGTGCCTCCCCTCGCAACCTCCCCGTGCCTCCCCTCGCAACCTCCCCGTGCCTCCCCTCGCAACCTCCCCGTGCCTCCCCTCGCAACCTCCCCGTGCTCCCCTCGCAACCTCCCCGTGCCTCCCCTCGCAACCTCCCCGTGCCTCCCCTCGCAACCTCCCCGTGCCTCCCCTCGCAACCTCCCCGTGCCTCCCCTCGCAACCTCCCCGTGCCTCCCTCGCAACCTCCCCGTGCCTCCCCTCGCAACCTCCCCGTGCCTCCCCTCGCAACCTCCCCGTGCCTCCCCTCGCAACCTCCCAGTGCCTCCCCTCGCAACCTCCCCGTGCCTCCCCTCGCAACCTCCCCGTGCCTCCCCTCGCAACCTCCCCGTGCCTCTCCCCTCGCAACCTCCCCGTGCCTCCCCTCGCAACCTCCCCGTGCCTCCCCTCGCAACCTCCCCGTGCCTCCCCTCGCAACCTCCCCGTGCCTCCCCTCGCAACCTCCCGTGCCTCCCCTCGCAACCTCCCCGTGCCTCCCCTCGCAACCTCCCCGTGCCTCCCCTCGCAACCTCCCGTGCCTCCCCCTCGCAACCTCCCCGTGCCTCCCCTCGCAAACCTCCCCGTGCCTCCCCTCGCAACCTCCCCGTGCCTCCCCTCGCAACCTCCCCCGTGCCTCCCCTCGCAACCTCCCGTGCCTCCCCTCGCAACCTCCCCGTGCCTCCCCTCGCAACCTCCCCGTGCCTCCCCTCGCAACCTCCCCGTTGCCTCCCCTCGCAACCTCCCCGTGCCTCCCCTCGCAACCTCCCCGTGGCCTCCCCTCGCAACCTCCCCGTGCCTCCCCTCGCAACCTCCCCGTGCCTCCCCTCGCAACCTCCCCGTGCCTCCCCTCGCAACCTCCCCGTGCCTCCCCTCGCAACCTCCCCGTGCCTCCCCTCGCAACCTCCCCGTGCCTCCCCTCGCAACCTCCCCGTGCCTCCCCTCGCAACCTCCCCGTGCCTCCCCTCGCAACCTCCCCGTGCCTCCCCTCGCAACCTCCCCGTGCCTCCCCTCGCAACCTCCCCGTGCCTCCCCTCGCAACCTCCCCGTGCCTCCCCTCGCAACCTCCCCGTGCCTCCCCTCGCAACCTCCCCGTGCCTCCCCTCGCAACCTCCCCGTGCCTCCCCTCGCAACCTCCCCGTGCCTCCCCTCGCAACCTCCCCGTGCCTCCCCTCGCAACCTCCCCGTGCCTCCCCTCGCAACCTCCCCGTGCCTCCCCTCGCAACCTCCCCGTGCCTCCCCTCGCAACCTCCCCGTGCCTCCCCTCGCAACCTCCCCGTGCCTCCCCTCGCAACCTCCCCGTGCCTCCCCTCGCAACCTCCCCGTGCCTCCCCTCGCAACCTCCCCGTGCCTCCCCTCGCAACCTCCCCGTGCAACCTCCCCTCGCAACCTCCCCGTGCCTCCCTCGCCAACCTCCCGTGCCTCCCCTTCGCAACCTCCCCTTGCTCCCTCGCAACCTCCCCTGTGCCTCCCCTCGCAAACCTCCCCGTGCCTCCCCTCGCAACCTCCCCCTTGTCTCCCTCGCAACCTCCCCGTGCCTCCCCTCGCAAACCTTCCCCGTGCCTCCCCTCGCAACCTTCCCGTGCCTCCCCTCGCAACCTCCCGTGCCTCCCCTCGCAACATCCCCGTAGCCTCCCCTCGCAACCTCCCCGTGCCTCCCCTCGCAACCTCCCCGTGCCTACCCTCGCAACACCTCCCGTTGCCTCCCCTCGCAACCTCCCCGTGCCTCCCTCGCAACCTCCCCGTGCCTCCCCTCGCAACCTCCCCGTGCCTCCCTCGGCAACCTCCACGTGCCTCCCCTCGCAACCTCCCCGTGCCTCCCCTCGCACACCTCCCCGTGCCTCCCCTCGCAACCTCCCCGTGCCTTCCCCTCGCAACCTCCCCGTGCCTCCTCCCTCGCAACCTCCCCGTTGCCTCCCCTCGCAACCTCCCCGTGCCTCCCCTCCGCCAACCTCCCCGTGCCTCCCCTCGCAACCTCCCCGTGGCCTCCCCTCGCAACCTCCCCGTGCCTCCCCTCGCACCCTCCCCGTGCCTCCCCCTCGCAACCTCCCCGTGCCTCCCCTCGCAACCTCCCCGTGCAACCTCCCCTCGCAACCTCCCGTGCCTCCCCTCGCAACCTCCCCCGTGCCTCCCCTCGCAACCTCCCCGTGCCTCCCCTCGCAACCTCCCCGTGCCTCCCCTCGCAACCTCCCCGTGCCTCCCCTCGCAACCTCCCCGTGCCTCCCCTCGCAACCTCCCCGTGCCTCCCCTCGCAACCTCCCCGTGCCTCCCCTCGCAACCTCCCCCGTGCCTCCCCTCGCAACCTCCCCGTGCCTCCCCTCGCAACCTCCCCGTGCCTCCCCTCGCAACCTCCCCGTGCCTCCCCTCGCAACCTCCCCGTGCCTCCCCTCGCAACCTCCCCGTGCCTCCCCTCGCAACCTCCCCGTGCCTCCCCTCGCAACCTCCCCGTGCCTCCCCTCGCAACCTCCCCGTGCCTCCCCTCGCAACCTCCCCGTGCCTCCCCTCGCAACCTCCCCGTGCCTCCCCTCGCAACCTCCTCCCGTGCCTCCCCTCGCAACCTCCCCGTGCCTCCCCTCGCAACCTCCCGTGCCTCCCCTCGCAACCTCCCCGTGCCTCCCCTCGCACCTCCCCGTGCCTCCCCTCGCAACCTCCCCGTGCCTCCCCCGTCGCAACCTCCCCGTGCCCTCCCCTCGCAACCTCCCCGTGCCTCCCCTCGCAACCTCCCCGTGCCTCCCCTCGCAACCTCCCCGTGCCTCCCTCGCAACCTCCCCGTGCCTCCCCCTCGCAACCTCCCCGTGCCTCCCCTCGCAACCTCCCGTGCCTCCCCATCGCAACCTCCCCGTGCCTCCCTCGCAACCTCCCCGTGCCTCCCTCGCAACCTCCCCGTGCCTCCCCTCGCAACCTCCCCGTGCCTCCCCTCGCAACCCTCCCCGTGCCTCCCCTCGCAACCTCCCCGTGCCTCCCCTCGCACCTCCCCGTGCCTCCCCTCGCAACCTCCCCGTGCCTCCCCTCGCAACCTCCCCGTGCCTCCCCTCGCAACCTCCCCGTGCCTCCCCTCGCAACCTCCCCGTGCCTTCCCCCTCGCAACCTCCCCGTGCCTCCCCTCGCAACCTCCCCGTGCCTCCCCTCGCAACCTCCCCGATGCCTCCCCTCGCAACCTCCCCGTGCCTCCCCTCGCAACCTCCCCGTGCCTCCCCTCGCAACCGCCCCGTGTGCCTCCCCTCGCACCTCCCCGTGCCTCCCCTCGCAACCTCCCGTGCCTCCCCTCGCAACCTCCCGTCGCAGCCTCCCCTCGCAACCTCCCCGTGCCTCCCCTCGCAACCTCCCCGTGCCTCCCCTCGCAACCTCCCCGTGCCTCCCCTCGCAACCTCCCCGTGCCTCCCCTCGCAACCTCCCCGTGCCTCCCCTCGCAACCTCCCCGTGCCTCCCCTCGCAACCTCCCCGTGCCTCCCCTCGCAACCTCCCCGTGCCTCCCCTCGCAACCTCCCCGTGCCTCCCCTCGCAACCTCCCCGTGCCTCCCTCGCAACCTCCCCGTGCCTCCCCTCGCAACCTCCCCCGTGCCTCCCCTCGCAACCTCCCCGTGCCTCCCCTCGCAACCTCCCCGTGCCTCCCCTCGCAACCTCCCCGTGCCTCCCCTCGCAACCTCCCCGTGCCTCCCCTCGCAACCTCCCCGTGCCTCCCCTCGCAACCTCCCCGTGCCTCCCCTCGCAACCTCCCCGTGCCTCCCCTCGCAACCTCCCCGTGCCTCCCCTCGCAACCTCCCCGTGCCTCCCCTCGCAACCTCCCCGTGCCTCCCCTCGCAACCTCCCCGTGCCTCCCCTCGCAACCTCCCCGTGCCTCCCCTCGCAACCTCCCCGTGCCTCCCCTCGCAACCTCCCCGTGCCTCCCCTCGCAACCTCCCCGTGCCTCCCCTCGCAACCTCCCCGTGCCTCCCCTCGCAACCTCCCCGTGCCTCCCCTCGCAACCTCCCCGTGCCTCCCCTCGCAACCTCCCCGTGCCTCCCCTCGCAACCTCCCCGTGCCTCCCCTCGCAACCTCCCCGTGCCTCCCCTCGCAACCTCCCCGTGCCTCCCCTCGCAACCTCCCCGTGCCTCCCCTCGCAAACCTCCCCGTGCCTCCCCTCGCAACCTCCCCGTGCCTCCCCTCGCAACCTCCCCGTGCCTCCCCTCGCAACCTCCCCGTGCCTCCCCTCGCAACCTCCCGTGCCTCCCCTCGCAACCTCCCCGTGCCTCCCCTCGCAACCTCCCCGTGCCTCCCCTCGCAACCTCCCCGTGCCTCCCTCGCAACCTCCCCGTGCCTCCCCTCGCAACCTCCCCGTGCCTCCCCTCGCAACCTCCCCGTGCCTCCCCTCGCAACCTCCCCGTGCCTCCCCTCGCAACCTCCCCGTGCCTCCCCTCGCAACCTCCCCGTGCCTCCCCTCGCAACCTCCCCGTGCCTCCCCTCGCAACCTCCCCGTGCCTCCCCTCGCAACCTCCCCGTGCCTCCCCTCGCAACCTCCCCGTGCCTCCCCTCGCAACCTCCCCGTGCCTCCCCTCGCAACCTCCCCGTGCCTCCCCTCGCAACCTCCCCGTGCCTCCCCTCGCAACCTCCCCGTGCCTCCCCTCGCAACCTCCCCGTGCCTCCCCTCGCAACCTCCCCGTGCCTCCCCTCGCAACCTCCCCGTGCCTCCCCTCGCAACCTCCCCCGTGCCTCCCCTCGCAACCTCCCCGTGCCTCCCCTCGCAACCTCCCGTGCCTCCCCTCGCAACCTCCCCGTGCCTCCCCTCGCAACCTCCCCGTGCCTCCCCTCAGCAACCTCCCCCGTGCCTCCCCTCGCAACCTCCCCGTGCCTCCCCTCGCAACCTCCCGTGCCTCCCTCGCAACTCCCCCGTGCCTCCCCTCAGCAACCTCCCCTTCGCACCTTCCCCCCCCTCGCACTCCCCGTGCCTCCCCTCGCAACCTCCCGTGCCTCCCCCTCGCAACCCTCCCCGTGCCTCCCCTCGCAAACCTCCCCGTGCCTCCCCTCGCAACCCTCCCCGTGCCTCCCCTCGCAACCTCCCCGTGCCTCCCCTCGCAACCTCCCCGTGCCTCCCCTCCTGCAACCTCCCGTGCCTCCCCCTCGCAACCTCCCCGTGCCTCCCCTCGCAACCTCCCCGTGCCTCCCCTCGCAACCTCCCCGTGCCCCCCTCGCAACCTCCCCGTGCCTCCCCTCGCAACCTCCCCGTGCCTCCCCTCGCAACCTCCCCGTGCCTCCCCTCGCAACCTCCCCGTGCCTCCCCTCGCAACCTCCCCGTGCCTCCCCTCGCAACCTCCCCGTGCCTCCCCTCGCAACCTCCCCGTGCCTCCCCTCGCAACCTCCCCGTGCCTCCCCTCGCAACCTCCCCGTGCCTCCCCTCGCAACCTCCCCGTGCCTCCCCTCGCAACCTCCCCGTGCCTCCCCTCGCAACCTCCCCGTGCCTCCCCTCGCAACCTCCCCGTGCCTCCCCTCGCAACCTCCCCGTGCCTCCCCTCGCAACCTCCCCGTGCCTCCCCTCGCAACCTCCCCGTGCCTCCCCTCGCAACCTCCCCGTGCCTCCCCTCGCAACCTCCCCGTGCCTCCCCTCGCAACCTCCCCCGTGCCTCCCCTCGCAACCTCCCCGTGCCTCCCCTCGCAACCTCCCCGTGCCTCCCCTCGCAACCTCCCCGTGCCTCCCCTCGCAACCTCCCCGTGCCTCCCCTCGCAACCTCCCCGTGCCTCCCCTCGCAACCTCCCCGTGCCTCCCCTCGCAACCTCCCCGTGCCTCCCCTCGCAACCTCCCCGTGCCTCCCCTCGCAACCTCCCCGTGCCTCCCCTCGCAACCTCCCCGTGCCTCCCTCGCAACCTCCCCGTGCCTCCCCTCGCAACCTCCCCGTGCCTCCCCTCGCAACCTCCCCGTGCCTCCCCTCGCAACCTCCCCGTGCCTCCCCTCGCAACCTCCCCGTGCCTCCCCTCGCAACCTCCCCGTGCCTCCCCTCGCAACCTCCCCGTGCCTCCCCTCGCAACCTCCCCGTGCCTCCCCTCGCAACCTCCCCGTGCCTCCCCTCGCAACCTCCCCGTGCCTCCCCTCGCAACCTCCCCGTGCCTCCCTCGCAACCTCCCCGTGCTCCCCTCGCAACCTCCCCCGTGCCTCCCCTCGCAACCTCCCCGTGCCTCCCCTCGCAACCTCCCCGTGCCTCCCCTCGCAACCTCCCCGTGCCTCCCCTCGCAACCTCCCCGTGCCTCCCCTCGCAACCTCCCCGTGCCTCCCCTCGCAACCTCCCCGTGCCTCCCCTCGCAACCTCCCCGTGCCTCCCCTCGCAACCTCCCCGTGCCTCCCCTCAGCAACCTCCCCGTGCCTCCCCTCGCAACCTCCCCGTGCCTCCCCTCGCAACCTCCCCGGCTCCCTCGCAACCTCCCCGTGCCTCCCCTCGCAACCTCCCCGTGCCTCCCTCGCAACCTCCCCGTGCCTCCCCTCGCAACCTCCCCGTGCCTCCCCTCGCAACCTCCCCGTGCCTCCCCTCGCAACCTCCCCGTGCCTCCCCTCGCAACCTCCCCGTGCCTCCCCTCGCAACCTCCCCGTGCCTCCCCTCGCAACCTCCCCGTGCCTCCCCTCGCAACCTCCCCGTGCCTCCCCTCGCAACCTCCCCGTGCCTCCCCTCGCAACCTCCCCGTGCCTCCCCTCGCAACCTCCCCGTGCCTCCCATCGCAACCTCCCCGTGCCTCCCCTCGCAAACCTCCCCGTGCCTCCCCTCGCAACCTCCCCGTGCCTTCCCCTCGCAACCTCCCCGTGCCTCCCCTCGCAACCTCCCCGTGCCTCCCCTCGCAACCTCACCCGTGCCTCCCCTCGCAACCTCCCCGTGCCTCCCCTCGCAACCTCCCCCGTGCCTCCCCTCGCAACCACCCCAGTGCCTCCGTGCCTCCCCTCGCAACCTCCCCGTGCCTCCCCTCGCAACCTCCCCGTGCCTCCCCTCGCAACCTCCCCGTGCCTCCCCTCGCAACCTCCCCGTGCCTCCCCTCGCAACCTCCCCGTGCCTCCCCTCGCAACCTCCCCGTGCCTCCCCTCGCAACCTCCCCGTGCCTCCCCTCGCAACCTCCCCGTGCCTCCCCTCGCAACCTCCCCGTGCCTCCCCTCGCAACCTCCCCGTGCCTCCCCCTCGCAACCTCCCCGTGCCTCCCCTCGCAACCTCCCCGTGCCTCCCCTCGCAACCTCCCCGTGCCTCCCCTCGCAACCTCCCCGTGCCTCCCCTCGCAACCTCCCCGTGCCTCCCCTCGCAACCTCCCCGTGCCTCCCCTCGCAACCTCCCCGTGCCTCCCCTCGCAACCTCCCCGTGCCTCCCCTCGCAACCTCCCCGTGCCTCCCCTCGCAACCTCCCCGTGCCTCCCCTCGCAACCTCCCCGTGCCTCCCCTCGCAACCTCCCGTGCCTCCCTCGCAACCTCCCCGTGCCTCCCCTCGCAACCTCCCCGTGCTCCCCTCGCAACCTCCCCGTGCTCCCTCGCAACCTCCCCGTGCCTCCCCTCGCAACCTCCCCGTGCCTCCCTCGCAACCTCCCCGTGCATCCCCTCGCAACCTCCCCGTGCCTCCCCTCGCAACCTCCCCGTGCCTCCCCTCGCAACCCTCCCCGTGCCTCCCCTCGCAACCTCCCCGTGCCTCCCCTCCGCAACCTCCCCGTGCCTCCCCTCGCAACCTCCCGTGCCTCCCCTCGCAACCTCCCCGTGCCTCCCCTCGCAACCTCCCCGTGCCTCCCCTCGCAACCTCCCCGTGCCCCTCCAACCTCCCCGTGCCTCCCTCGCAACTCCCCGTGCCTCCCCTCGCAACCTCCCCGTGCCTCCCCTCGCAACCTCCCCGTGCCTCCCCTCGCAACCTCCCCGTGCCTCCCTCGCAACCCTCCCCGCGCCTCCCCTCGGCAACCTCCCCGTGCTCCCCCTCGCAACCTCCCCGTGCCTCCCTCGCAACCTCCCCGTGCCTCCCCTCGCAACCTCCCCGTGCCTCCCCTCGCAACCTCCCCGTGCCTTCCCCTCGCAACCTCCCCGTGCCTCCCCTCGCAACCTCCCCGTGCCTCCCCTCGCAACCTCCCCGTGCCTCCCCTCGCAACCTCCCCGTGCCTCCCCTCGCAACCTCCCCGTGCCTCCCCTCGCAACCTCCCCGTGCCTCCCCTCGCAACCTCCCCGTGCCTCCCCTCGCAACCTCCCCGTGCCTCCCCTCGCAACTCCCCGTGCCTCCCCTCGCAACCTCCCCGTGCCTCCCCTCGCAACCTCCCCGTGCCTCCCCTCGCAACCTCCCCGTGCCTCCCCTCGCAACCTCCCCGTGCCTCCCCTCGCAACCTCCCCGTGCCTCCCCTCGCAACCTCCCCGTGCCTCCCCTCGCAACCTCCCCGTGCCTCCCCTCGCAACCTCCCCGTGCCTCCCCTCGCAACCTCCCCGTGCCTCCCCTCGCAACCTCCCCGTGCCTCCCCTCGCAACCTCCCCGTGCCTCCCCTCGCAACCTCCCCGTGCCTCCCCTCGCAACCTCCCCGTGCCTCCCCTCGCAACCTCCCCGTGCCTCCCCTCGCAACCTCCCCGTGCCTCCCCTCGCAACCTCCCCGTGCCTCCCCTCGCAACCTCCCCGTGCCTCCCCTCGCAACCTCCCCGTGCCTCCCCTCGCAACCTCCCCGTGCCTCCCCTCGCAACCTCCCCGTGCCTCCCCTCGCAACCTCCCCGTGCCTCCCCTCGCAACCTCCCCGTGCCTCCCCTCGCAACCTCCCCGTGCCTCCCCTCGCAACCTCCCCGTGCCTCCCCTCGCAACCTCCCCGTGCCTCCCCTCGCAACCTCCCCGTGCCTCCCCTCGCAACCTCCCCGTGCCTCCCCTCGCAACCTCCCCGTGCCTCCCCTCGCAACCTCCCCCGTGCCTCCCCTCGCAACCTCCCCGTGCCTCCCCTCGCAACCTCCCCGTGCCTCCCCTCGCAACCTCCCCGTGCCTCCCCTCGCAACCTCCCCGTGCCTCCCCTCGCAACCTCCCCGTGCCTCCCCTCGCAACCTCCCCGTGCCTCCCCTCGCAACCTCCCCGTGCCTCCCCTCGCAACCTCCCCGTGCCTCCCCTCGCAACCTCCCCGTGCCTCCCCTCGCAACCTCCCCGTGCCTCCCCTCGCAACCCTCCCCGTGCCTCCCCTCGCAACCTCCCCGTGCCTCCCCTCGCAACCTCCCCGTGCCTCCCCTCGCAACCTCCCCGTGCCTCCCCTCGCAACCTCCCCGTGCCTCCCCTCGCAACCTCCCCGTGCCTCCCCTCGCAACCTCCCCGTGCCTCCCCTCGCAACCTCCCCGTGCCTCCCCTCGCAACCTCCCCGTGCCTCCCCTCGCAACCTCCCCGTGCCTCCCCTCGCAACCTCCCCGTGCCTCCCCTCGCAACCTCCCCGTGCCTCCCCTCGCAACCTCCCCGTGCCTCCCCTCGCAACCTCCCCG
Organism: Closterium sp. Naga37s-1; assembly: GCA_947471745.1. Taxonomy (NCBI): domain Eukaryota; kingdom Viridiplantae; phylum Streptophyta; class Zygnematophyceae; order Desmidiales; family Closteriaceae; genus Closterium; species Closterium sp. Naga37s-1. The sequence continues at coordinate 3,028,049 of CANJKZ010000184.1, read as the reverse complement.
TGCCTCCCCTCGCAACCTCCCCGTGCCTCCCCTCGCAACCTCCCCGTGCCTCCCCTCGCAACCTCCCCGTGCCTCCCCTCGCAACCTCCCCGTGCCTCCCCTCGCAACCTCCCCGTGCCTCCCCTCGCAACCTCCCCGTGCCTCCCCTCGCAACCTCCCCGTGCCTCCCCTCGCAACCTCCCCGTGCCTCCCCTCGCAAACCTCCCCGTGCCTCCCCTCGCAACCTCCCCGTTGCCTCCCCTCGCAACCTCCCCGTGCCTCCCCTCGCAACCTCCCCGTGCCTCCCCTCGCAACCTCCCCGTGCCTCCCCTCGCAACCTCCCCGTGCCTCCCCTCGCAACCTCCCCGTGCCTCCCCTCGCAACCTCCCCGTGCCTCCCCTCGCAACCTCCCCGTGCCTCCCCTCGCAACCTCCCCGTGCCTCCCCTCGCAACCTCCCGTGCCTCCCCTCGCAACCTCCCCGTGCCTCCCCTCGCAACCTCCCCGTGCCTCCCCTCGCAACCTCCCCGTGCCTCCCCTCGCAACCTCCCCGTGCCTCCCCTCGCAACCTCCCCGTGCCTCCCCTCGCAACCTCCCCGTGCCTCCCCTCGCAACCTCCAGTGCCTCCCCTCGCAACCCTCCCCGTGCCTCCCCTCGCAACCTCCCCGTGCCTCCCCTCGCAACCTCCCCGTGCCTCCCCCTCGCAACCTCCCGTGCCTCCCCTCGCAACCTCCCCGTGCCTCCCCTCGCAACCTCCCCGTGCCTCCCCTCGCAACCTCCCCGTGCCTCCCCTCGCAACCTCCCCGTGCCTCCCCTCGCAACCTCCCCGTGCCTCCCCTCGCAACCTCCCCGTGCCTCCCCTCGCAACCTCCCCGTGCCTCCCCTCGCAACCTCCCCGTGCCTCCCCTCGCAACCTCCCCGTGCCTCCCCTCGCAACCTCCCCGTGCCTCCCCTCGCAACCTCCCCGTGCCTCCCCTCGCAACCTCCCCGTGCCTCCCCTCGCAACCTCCCCCTGCTATTCCAGGCGAACTGCCACGTAACAGTTTAGAGCTGTAATGTGGTCATGCTATTTCAGGTCTTCGCTTATGGTCAGACGGGGTCAGGGAAGACGTACACGATGATGGGAGACGGGACATCCGCAGGGAAAGGAATGGTACTTTTTGCATTTGACTTCGCTATGTCATTTAGGTTACGTAATGACCACCATTGTCATTTGCAGGTTCCAAGGATTGCGTCGGCACTTTTGCAAAGAATGTCATACCTGTATCATGGCGACCCAGAATGTCACGTTCAAGTAGGTGGGAACTCATTTCTGCATGATTGCAAATGTACAACCAGCACTTATTCTTTTGTTCCAGGTGAGCTTTCTAGAGATATATCAAGAGAAGATAAGGGACCTTCTGACCAGCAAGCACCCTGCACATTCTGCGACCAGTGCAAGTGAAGCATTTGCTGCCTCTTTTACTCACAATGAACAGCAGCTGCCAGCAGAGGAACATGCTAGTAAGGAGGGTTCTATGTCATACTCTCACCTACAAGCTCAGAATCTCAAGGATCAGAACGCCTCTCCGATTCATTCGCCAAAAAAGGCCAAGCATTCAACAGAGCATGCTCCAGCATCACCAGCGTCTCCTAGGACCCCAGCATCCCCTCGCTCGCCAAGGTCGCCTCGGTCTCCATCCATGTCACCCCTCTCCTCACCAAATGGTGCACAAGAGAAGCTCAAGATCCGAGAACATCCCAAATTAGGTCCATATGTGGTTGGCTTGACACGACGCTTTGTGACGTCATGGGAGGAGATGAAGGATGCTCTGGCAGAAGGACATTCGAACAGGACCTTCGGAGCTACCGACATGAATCAGAAGTCCAGTCGAAGCCACACTGTTTTCACCATGACAATCACCCAGGTTTGTTTGAGTAGGCTGCAACTTTGAAACTTCTTGTCACGGAATGTTTCTGATGTTGTTCCATCTCAGAAGGTGAAGGCGCAGGACGGCCTGGACAGCCAAAGGACGAGCCAGCTTAACATGGTTGATCTTGCTGGTAAGACCATCTTGGCATAACTTGCAGTGCATGACTGCAAGTTCACCTCTGACAATAATATCCCAGGAAGCGAGCGACAAGCTCGGACACATGCGAGCGGGCAGAGGCTTAAGGAGTCGGGCTACATCAACAGATCCCTGTCTCTCTTGAACAATGTAAGTATTAAAATTTGAAGGTTTGTGTTTAAGCCTGAATGACAATATCCTTTTCTGTCTGCAGGTTATAACACAACTCTCTCAAGGAAGTGATTTTGTGCCATATCGGAATTCCGTTCTGACCTGGCTGCTTAAGGAAAGTCTTGGAGGAAACAGCAAGACAGTGATGATAGCCAACATCTCACCTGCCTTCGAGGTATGTGTTTGGCGGCAATGATTTGCCAGCATTGCTTTGTCGATCAAACAGCTTGCGACTGAAAGCTGGATTGCAGGATTTGAGGGAGACGTTAAGCACTTTGCGCTACGCGAATCGTGCCAAGCGGATCCAGAACAAGCCAACTATCAATGAAGATCCAAAGGACTTGACTATCCATTGCCTGATGTCCGAAGTGAAAACTCTCCGCAAAATGGTGGAGTATTTGGCATTGCGGGCCTCTTTTCATCCTTCTGTTCGGCTCCGTAGCGTGGGAGTTCAGGTAAAACGAAATTGGCATTGATCACTTCAGATAGTCTCATTTTGTTTCCTACTAAGCCCTCTGAGATATTTCACAGGTGCCAGAGTTTCCACACCAGACAGATTCATGTTTGGCCATCAAGCTTCCTCAGAAGCGTGACAGCTTTGCTTTCCGAGAGCCATCCTCGACATCACTTGCCCTCCCATTCACACCGCTCTTTCCTAATCCTTTCCCAAAGCCGAATGTGTTAACGATCCCTGACAGCCAGTCTGAAACTGCCCTAAAGAGAAGGTCTAGTGCACTTGAGAGGGTGCTGTCGCTTGGCATGACCTCTCAGGTGGTGCAAAAGAGTGCCGCAAGTGAAGCCTCTTCAAGCCCAATGCTCGTCCATGGAGGTAAGCCTTCCGCTCAACTTCAGCAAGTCAACACCAGAGGCGAAATGGAGAACGTGAAGCCTTTCATTTTTGGAGAGTGCCCTGCTGGCAGCGTAACTGTTGCTACTAATGCACCAAAAGCCTTGACCCCTCTGGAGACTCAGACAGACACGCTGATTTAGAAGCTGACAGATGTTCTTAAGAAGCCAGGCATGATATCCAACTCCACCAAGCCAGCCTATCCTGAGTCCACTAAGACGGCGTATCCATTCTTCGTCCCCCTGTTGCTATCAGATGAAGATACCGACTCGGAGATTATCACAGGTAAGCCAGAACTAGTACGTTTCTCTGTGGTTATCCTGGGCCTTGTGATCTCACATTTCCTTCTCAACGTGACAGGTGTTAAGCATGTGCTTCAGCCAGGAGTAACTAAGATTGGATCTGGCAAAGGAGCTGACATCCATGTTCCCAGTCTTTTGGAAGATCACTGTGAGGTCCTGCACATACCTGGTCGACAGAATGCCAGTGGTCACAAGACAACCACTCGAGTCAGCATTTTGGTATATGGAAATGCTATGGCAAGTGTTGATGGTAGGCTATTACAGCGTTATGCAGTCCTGGAACATGGCTGTAAGCTGAAGCTGGGTGGTGGCAAAGGTGCCATCATCTTTCACTTCTTTGATCCAAGCAAAGTAGCACCATGAAGGTGGCAACGGACGAGGCCATGGGTTCAAATGGAGGAGATTTGGTTGTAGAAGGGAGTTGGTATGGAGTGAAGCAAGAAGAATGATGATAGTTGCAGAAGGGAGCTGGTATGGAGTGAACAAAAAAGAATGACATGGCAATAAGCACTATCTACGGTACGGTATGTGCAGGATTCCAAGCTGGGTTTTGTTATCAACAATAAGCTCTATCTATGGTATGTGCAGGATTCCAAGCTGGGTTTTGTTATCAACAATAAGCACATTGTGCACAACTCATTCATATACCAGACCTTGTAACGTCCGAACCGAAGGGAGCATTATCTTGCCTTTTGAACTAAGCATACACAAACCATTGCTCCTGAATGCTTGTACGGTATCAAGGCTATGAACAACAAATGTGGCGGCATTCCGCTGCTACTCCTCACTGCTGTAAACAGAAGGCCATCGATAATGCTCCAAGCAGATTTACTAGGCCGAGCTGCACACAAGAATTCCGAGAAACAGATACACCATATCAGCACCACATGTATGCTGTCTGAAGGCAGCCATGAACGGAACTTTCACATTTGTCACAGCGAGACTGCTTTCTGTCACAAAGAGAACATGGAACTTACAAGCAAAACCATGGCTGGAACTGCGCCAGATGCCACGAGAGCACAGAAACTGAAGAAAAGAAACTGCATGAGTCACCACAAGAAATCTTAGTACAACAATGCACCTGCTGGAAAACTTGAAGGAAATGCGAGAAACTACTTGAGGGACATAAGAAACGCAAGCACATAGTGCTACTCACAATTCGGCCGACAACAGTTGCCTCATAGAAGCCTCGGACCCCTGAACCATTTCTCTCACCCCTGGCAGCGCCAATGTAGTAGATGCCAAACACCTGACCACATCAAAACGGGTATACTCAATAACAGGACCCACTGTAAGCAACCGAGAGAGACAACAGATAAACAAACAGAAACGCATATAAAACAGAACCCACCATGCCAAGGGTCCCTAGAACACGAATCCATCCAGGTGTCAATACATCACGGCCAAACAATAAACCTGGAACCCATAAAGAGAGCAGGAACAAGATCAGAATGCATTGTAAGAATTAAGCAAACAAACAAAGGTAGCAATGGGCCCATAACAGGCACGAGTCAGGTCAGGCCACATGACACTCACAAAATCAAGCACGGAGCATACGAAAAAGCGATATAAATGGGAAAAGAAAGTAGGAAACAAAAACACGAAAAACCGCCATCACCGGAAACTTCGGCAAAACAAACGTGAAGGTGGGAAACGCGAGTGCCATGGCACCAGCCACACAGGTGTACGTCCCCGTCACCAGCGAGGCCACAGATTTCCGAGAGAAAACAGGAGAAAAAAACAAGAAAAACCACCACATCGGGCTTACCAAACGTGAAGGTGGGAAACGCGAGAGCCATGGCGCCAGCCACACAGATGTACGCCCCCGTCACCAGCGAGGCCACAGCTGTCCGAGAGAGCTTCTTCCCCGCTGCAGCAGCGGCGGCTGGTGGAGGCTCGACATTCCAAGAGACGTCCATCAAGTGCGTGCTGGCCAGGTGTGCCATCACTGGATCCGCCCTGCCGTTGCCGTTCACGTGCACCTGCCTGTTGGGGCCGGCAGGTTCGATGCTGAGGGAATGGGGAGGAGCAATTGGAAGGGGAGGAGGGAGCAGATGGGAAGGAGGGACGGGATATGAGTGCTGGCCAGGTGTGCCATCACTGGATCCGCCCTGCCCTTGCCGTTCACCTGCACCTGCCTGTTGGGGCCAACAGGCTCGATGCTGCGGGGAGACAGAGGGACGAAAGGGGTGAAAAAAGCATAGAATGGAAGAACGGAGGGGAAAATGAGTGCTGGCCAGGTGTACCATCCCCGGATCCGCCCTGCACCTGCCTGCTGGGGCCGGCAGGCTCTATGCTGAGAAGGAGCGGAGAGAAGAAGGGGTGAGAGGAGCATAGAATGGAAGAAAGGAAGGGGCACTGAGTGGCGGCCAGGTGTGCCATCACCGGATCCGCCCTCCCCTTCCCGTTCACGTGCACCTGCCTGCTGGGGCTGGCAGGCTCTATGCTGAGGAAATGAGGAGGAGCAAGTGGAAGGGAAGAAGGAAAGGGTAGGGGAGGAGGGCAGGGATATGGTTGTAGGCAGATGTGCCATCACCAGATCCACCCTCCCCTTCCCGTTCACCTGCCGCTGGTGAAGAGTGAGGCCTGCTGGCGCTATGCTGAGGGATGCAGCGGGACAAGAGGGACGGGCGCCGTATAGAAGGAATAGGGAACCTCAAAATGAGGAATGAATAGAATGAGTGGAAGTAAGGGAAAGGTTGGAAGGAAAGGGTGCAAGCAGGAGAGAGGGAACGAAGGAGGGAGGGATGGAAGGTTGACACCTGCCCTGAGCGTTCTGCTGCTGCTGACGCTGGCTGGGGCCTGCTGCTCTATGGACACAAGGAGGAAGGAGGGAGTGGAAGGGAGGGGGCGAGGGAGGGAGAGGAAGGGGAGGAGGGCGGGAGTGGAAGCGGAGGAGGGACGACTGCCCACCACTGCCCACCACTGCCCACCACTGCCCACCACTGCCCACCACTGCCCACCACTGCCCACCACTGCCCACCGCTGCCCACCACTGCCCACCGGACCGGGAACCATGCACAGGGCCAGCACCACACCGCGCCTGCCATTTGCCCTGTTGCTCTCCCGCATGCACCTTCGTTGCTCCATGCACCCCACACCCGCCTACCACACAGCATGGCCTACCATATATGCCCGGATGAGTAAAAAAACGCCACTTTCAGGGTGTCTAGTCTTGAGGCGCCTCAAAACAGCATAGTTTTGAGGCGCCTCCCACACAACATGGCCTACCATATATGCCCGGATGGAACAGTAAACGCCACTTCAGGGTGCCCTGCTGCCTTCCTACGTGAAAGAAGGGTGGTTTTGAGACGTCTCTCAAAACCACCCTTCTTTCACAGCATGGCCTACCATATGTGCCCGGTTAAGTCTATAGAAGCCACCTCAGGGTGGCCTGCGGCCTTCCCCTGTGCGCCCTGCACCACCTCAGTGGCAATGGCCACCACACTGGGCTCCATGCACAGCGCCACCACCACACTGCGCCTACCTTTACCCTGCTGCTGCCACCGCTTCCAACCGCTCCCCACCGCACCAACGTACCATATATGCCCGGATGAATCTATAGAAGCGACTTCGGGATGCCCTGCGGCCTTCCCCTGTGCGCCCTGCACCACCTCAGTGGCAATGGCCACCACACTGGGCTCCATGCACAGCGCCACCACCACACTGCGCCGGTTTCCACCGCTCCCCGCATGCACCTTGCCTGCCAGCCGCCCGAGAACTATGACGTCCCCTGCTGCTCTCACCACTGCCCCTGGACTCACATCCCCATACACCTGCGAGTGTGGGTTATGGGGAGAATGGTGGGAGCGGGGAGGAATCATTGCTGCCCGCATGCACCTCGCCCAAGCATCAGGTTGTTCCTAAGAAATCGCAAGGAGTACTTAATAATTCTCAAAAAAACACCCCGCCTGCACCTTGCCTGCAGAAATCGCACCACAGCCCCTGGACTCACGTCCCCATACACCTGGGAGAGGGATGGGGAGAGGGGGGGTGGGGATGAAGGGAGGGGACGGAGAACCATAGCTCACTGCACGCTCCACTTCTGGTAAAACAGCGCGATCGTGTTCCCTGCTGCTTGCACCACAACCCCTGGACTTACGTCCCCATACACCTGGGAGTTACAGAGAGGATGCAAAGGGAGGGGAAGGGGATATAGTATTTGAACGGGGGGCAGAGAGAGGATCTTTGCTCCCTGCTGCTCGCACCACAGCCCTTGGCCTCACATCCCCGTACACTTGGGAGAAGGTTGGGGAAAGGGAGGGGGGTGGGGAAAAGGAGAGGGATGGGGAAACGGAGGGGAATGGGGAAAGGGGGAGGGGGGAAAGGGAAAGTGGGAGGGGAGGCCAAGGATCATCACTCCCTGCAGCCCCTTACTCACACTCGCGCCCTTTACAAGCACACATCACCCCCCTACACGCACAGTGACACCCGCACCACCCCTTTACATGCACAATGACGGTGCCATCGTAGCTGATCTCCTCAAACTGCCGGATACTCCGCTTAACGTACAGACACGTCACCCCTCTGCACGCACAATGACACCCTCACCCCGCTACACGCACAATGACACCCTCACCCCGCTACACGCACAATAATGGTGCCCTCGTAGCTGATCTCCTCGAACTGCCGGATACTCCACTTGACATAAAGGCACGTCACCCCTTTGCACGCACACTCACGCCCTCACACGCACAATGACACCCGCACCCCCCTACACGCACAATGACGGTGCCCTCGTAGCTTATCTCCTCAAACTGCCTGATTCCCCGCTTGATGTACAGACACGTCACGCCCCCTGCACACCCGCGCCCCTTACTCACATTCACGCAGCGCCCCCTACAAGCGCACATCACCCCTTTACACGCACAATAATGGTGCCATCATAGCTGATCTCCTCGAACTGCCGGATGCTCCGCTTGATGTACAGACACGTCACGCCTCGCGCCTCCATCTGCCCCCGGCTCTTCCCCGTCTCCTCCATCCAATTGCTCCTCCCTCTCACCGCACTCTCCCCCTCCTCCTCCTCCACACCCCTCCCTGCCATGTCAATCCCTCCCTGCCCTCCCATACTTCTCCCTCTCTCCTCTGACCAATTCCTTATTTCCCTTCCTTGCTGCTCTTGCTGCCACTCGCTCTGTTGTTGTGCGGCCTGCTCTTGCTGCTGCTGCCAGCTTTGATGCTGCTCCTGCTGCTGAATCAATCGCTGCTGCTCCTGCTGCTGTTGTAACGGCTGTTGCTGCTGTTGTTGCCTTCGCTGTTGTAGCAGCTGTTGTTGCTGCAGCAGCAGCTGCTGCCGTTCCTGCCACCGCTGCTGCTCCCGTCGCCCTCCCGGAAACCACTGGTTCCCCGCTGCAGCCACCGAGACGTCTCTCCGCAATCTCCGGGATCCAAAATCTCCTTTGATTCCGTCATCGCCACTATTCTGCCAAACATTAATGACCAGTCTGGCCGGTCTGGTCGGTCTGTCCTGTCCGACGGGTCGCTGCTGTTTACTTAGCCAACACTTCACCGCAGAGTCACAAACGGTTCTGTGTTGAAGTTGGTGATTGGTCCCAGAGGAGGTATGCAGGACGAGCGGATTACTACTATTTAATCTCAGCGTCGTCACGGGTCTAAGAATTACCCCCATCGAGCTTACATATGTGCGCCTGATTGCGATGATGGATTGCGACTGGAGGACTGCTTGCGACTGTTCACAACAGTTCGCGACTACGTGAGCTATCTATCATGAACGGACATGGCTTCGAGGCCTGTTACGGAAAGTAAAGCATATTAACCCTTCAATTGGCAAACTGCTGTTCTTGAGAGAAATGCAACTCCGAGATGCCTTCCATCAGAATATGCATCAGCTTTCAATTGAGCTTTCCCTCTCTCGATGAGCAGAATGAGTTCTGACAGGGATATCTCGGTGGAAACTAATGGTTTGTGAAGATCAGCGCTTCTATAACGTGTACGAAAGAAACAGATCCTCCTTGCTGTCACAATGAGATGAACTACAATACGTTCTTCGAGCCCCAAGTGAACAAACTATCAAACGCGCGATGGTAGACGAACAAACGGATTTGGCGGGAAAAATGGCACCTTCTGATGGCCTCTGAATGTCCTTGTAATAACTGATCCGTTTGAGAGCGGTAGCGTTTTGTGCTGAAAATGAAAGCTGGTGGTTTCCAAAAGGATAATTGTAAAGCGAATGAATTGAACTTTTTGCAACAAAGCCAAACATAACATAGGAATTAAATCAGCATAATGTATTATATCGATATATTTTGTTTTAACTAGGGGCTAATACTAGTGAAGGATGAAATATGACATCGAAGCTAATGTTACTCACACATCTCCTTCATACCATTAATGAATTCGTGAATCATGTTTATACCGGTTAACGGGTCTTCCGTAGTGCTTCAACTAAGTATCTAACCGCTTGCAGTTGCAGGTGTTTATCAGCTGAGTTTAGACCAGACCAAACTCGCAACCGCCGGGCATTGCGCGAGGGCGAACACTAATTTCGGACACTAGTTTCAAAGCGCGCGTAGGACAACACTAATTTCGGACCCACATAGTGCACATTCCCCACGTGTCTCGCTCCAGTGCGTCCCGAAGCACTGATTACACGGAACCGTAGTGTCAGAGCCTAGTCCGGCACTGCTCCCCGTGCGATCTCGTCCACATATTAGTCCGCCCTGCGTCTTCGTGAACCTTTTTCTCCCCCGTACGATTTCTTCGGCCTCATAGCCTGAGAGGCCGATCTCCCCTGGTTATCCTCCTCGCGGGAAATGGCACGAGAAGGCGCCACAGCGCGCCGAGCCTCGAACGCGCTCAAGGTGTCGTTTCAGCCGTTCGATGTGGACTTCCATCCGACGGCTCACCTGCTCAGCGTCTCCTTCATCTCGGGTGTCGTGCAGCTGTAAGCGGTAAAATGAAGGGGGAATGCGAGATCGGATATGAGACATGCAGGATTGGCGCCGGGAATGCAGGTCTTGTGACGTCACGGTTCAGAGCAGAGGCGTCCATTCTAGATTTATGGTCGTGGGGTGCTTTCGTCGGTCATGGATTCCTGTGGGTGCGATCAGATTCTGGGTTTAGATTGTTAAGTTCAGGGCATTTAAGGCCAACTAATTTGGGTCAAGGTTTCGGGTTTGAGGTTTGCAGCAGAGGCGAGAACTTGGCCTTGACGATTTAGGGTTGTAATGGTTGTTATGCGTGCACACGCGCAGTGTAAACGTCTACAAGCGCGTGCAAGGGTGGGGTTCAAGGTTTCGGGTTTTGGGTATGCAACAGATGCATGCACTGTAAACGAGTGGTGTAGGGTTTCGGTTTTAGGGTGTGGACATGGGGCACGTGTGGCAAGGCACTCCCCGTCCACTCCTCCACCAATCCATGCTTGCCATTGCCTCACTGCCTCCCCTCCCCTTCCCCCCTGCCACCCCACTCTCTGTCCCAGACTCAATGTCGATCCTACCACACTGCAATTCGAAAGGTGCGCCCACTCCCCATTGCCAATATCACGCACCCCATTGCCACCGCCACACCTACTGTGTTCAGCCATAGCAGTTAGAGTTAAAGAGTAGCCTGGCAGGCAGGCTTATGCAAAAGAAGAATTGGCAAGGTATGGTACCCAGTCTCACCCTTCGCTCCTCACCCTTTGCACCTCACCCCTTTGCACCTCACCCCTTTGCACCTCACCCCTTTGCACCTCACCCCTTTGCACCTCACCCCTTTGCACCTCACCCCTTTGCACCTCACCCCTTTGCATCTCACCCCTTTGCACCCCACCCCTTTGCACCCCACCCCTTTGCACCCCACCCCTTTGCATCTCACCCCTTTGCACCCACGAGCAGCAAGTGGAAGAAGAGGGGCCACACGGATTCCTGCCGAGCTGCACGATTCGCTGCCAATGGCCGATGTGAGTGATGCTGCTGGGGTGTGCATGGTGCTGCTGTGGGTGTGTGGTGCTGGGGCTGGTGCTGCTGGGGGTTTGTGGTACTGGGGGGGTGTAAAGTGGAAGAAGAGGGGCCACACCGACTCCTGCCAAGCTGCACGATTTGCTGCCAATGGCCGATGTGAGTGCTGGTTGCTGGGGGTGTGTGGTGCTGCTGGGGGTGTGTGGTGCTGAGGTTGGTGCTGCTGAGGTGTGTGTAGCTTTCTGGTTGCTGCTTCTGTATATCAGTATGGATGCTTAGAGGGGCATAAAGCTTATGCTGTCTGCTACTTACTCCTGATGCTTGTGGAATGGAGGGGATAGGATACTTTTAAGGCCTAGAAAACCCTCGTGACATCTGCTCTCTTTTTGTAACCCCCCATCCACCCTCCCGCCCAAGTTCCCTTTCCCATCCTTATTATCTTCACTTCACACACCGTCCCTTGTCATCGTCACACACCCTCCTCACCCCCCCAGTTGTGGTGTCAGCAGCAGCAGACAAGTCCATTGTCGTTCGGGTTATGCGGAAGTGATAGCTTCTCTTCTTCTCCCCTCCCCTCCCGAATTGTTGCCAATCCCCATGCACCGCTCCACACCCCCCCAGTTGTGGTGTCAGCAGCAGCGGACAAGTCCATTGTGGTTCGAGATGTGGAGACGGGGGAGCGAGTGAGCAAGGTCATGGGCGCTCACAGGTGGGTACAGGGGGGCACGGGCGGGCGCAAATCTGTGGTTACAGGGATCGCCTTATTCATGCACTGATCTGTTTCAACTTCAAGTAGGAGGCATGCTGATTTCCCCTGCTCTCTGTGATCTGTTTGTTTCCCACTCCGCTCTCTCTCCGTGTGCAGTGAGGGAATCAACCGGTTGGCATGTTGGGGTGACTCCTGTGTGGCTTCCGGTGATGATTCCGGCACAGTCAAGGTGAGTCAAGGCGGTCAAGGTGAGTCAACAACAGTCAAGGTGGTCCAGGTGAGTCAACAGTGGTCAACGTGAGTCAACAGCGATCAACATGAGTCAACAGCGGTCAACGTGAGTCAACAGCGGTCCAGGTGAGTCAACAGCGGCCATGCGTGCATGCCTTACGTTTCATGTCTGCACTTGTGGGATGTCACTACCTTTTTCTGGCATCTCATCCCTCCCCTCCTTTGTCTACCTCTGCGCTTGCTTGTATGCTCCTTCTCCAGCTGTGGGACTTGAGGCAGGACGGCAGTGCAGCAGGCAGCACAGCGACCGTGCACGTGGCATCGGACTATCTCACTAGCATCCAGCCCCTCTTGTCCTCTGTGCGGTTGTGTGCGGTTGTGTGCGGTTGTGTGCTCTGTGCTTGACTATTCGCACCTTCTCCAGCTGTGGGACTTGAGGCAGGACGGCAGTGCAGCGGGCAGCACAGCCACGGTGCAAGTAGCATCGGACTATCTCACTGACATTCGGCCCTTCCCCTCCTGTGTGACTCTGTGTATGTCTGTGTGTGCTTGTTCATGATGTGCTCTTTTCCTCCAGTTATGGGATCTCAGGCAGGATGGCAGTGCAGTGGGCAGCACAGCCACGGTACAAGTAGCATCAGACTATCTCACTGACATCCGCCCCCTACCCGCCTGCAATCGCCTGCTTGCCGCCAGTGGCGATGGCTCCATGGCTGTTGTCGACCTCGCAACCAACCGAGTGAGCTATTTCTGCACGTGTCGATTGTTGAAGGTCGCCCCTCCCCTCCTGCAATGCAACCGCCTGTTTGTTGGTAATGGCGATGGCTCCATGGCTGTTGTCGACCTTGCAACCAACAGAGTAAGTCATCTCTGCTGCACATGTGTTGAATCGGTGTTTGAGTACGCGCTTGGAAATTTCCTCTTCCCTCCTTCTCTCCCTCCCTTTATCTCTCTCCCTCCCTCCCTCCCTCCCTCCCTCCCTCCCTCCCTCCCTCCCTCCCTCCCTCCCTCCCTCCCTCCCTCCCTCCCTCCCACCCTCCCTCCCACCCTCCCTCCCTCCCTCTCTCTCCTACTCGTGTTTGCCTTAGGTGCTACACTCTCGCCTTTCTTATTCTGGCAACCAATCCCCTCTCACCAAGTGTTTCTGTGTGCATGTGTGTGTGTGTGTGTGTGTGTGTGTGTGTGTGTGTGTGTGTGTGTGTGTGCATGTGTGTGTGTGTGCATGTGTGAACATGTGTGTGCACGTGTGTATGTCCGTGTGCATGTGCGCGTGTGTGTGTGTGTGTGCATGTGATTTTTTTTGTGTTTCTCCGCGTGTCTGCTCCCATTCGCACCTGCCAATGCACCGCGCAGCTCACAGCACACACGGACAGCACAGATGATGACCTGCTCTCGATTGTGGCAGTCAAGGTATGAGCATGCATGCATGCAAGCGTGTGTGCGTGTGTGTGTGCATGTGTGCACATGTGTGAATGCGTGTGCAGCTCACAGCACACACGGACAGCACAGATGATGATCTGCTCTCGATTGTTGCAGTCAAGGTATGAGCATGCATGCATGCAAGCGTGTGTGTGTGTGTGTGTGCATGTGTGCACATGTGTGAATGCGTGTGCAGCTCACAGCACACACGGACAGCACAGATGATGACCTGCTCTCGATTGTGGCAGTCAAGGTATGAGCATGCATGCATGCAAGCGTGTGTGCGTGTGTGTGTGCATGTGTGCACATGTGTGAATGCGTGTGCAGCTCACAGCACACACGGACAGCACAGATGATGACCTGCTCTCGATTGTGGCAGTCAAGGTATGAGCATGCATGCATGCGCGTGTGTGCGTGTGTGTGTGCATGTGTGCACATGTGTGAATGCTTGTGCAGCTCACAGCACAGGACAGCACAGATGATGATCTGCTCTCGATTGTGGCAGTCAAGGTTAGAACACCCAAGCATGCATGTGTGTATCCAAGCATGCATGTGTGTATCCAAGCATGCATGTGTCTATCCAAGCATGCATGTGTGTATCCAAGCATGCATGTGTGTATCCAAGCATGCATGTGTGTATCCAAGCATGCATGTGTGTATCCAAGCATGCATGTGTCTATCCAAGCATGCATGTGTGTATCCAAGCATGCATGTGTGTAGCCAAGCATGCATGTGTGTATCCAAGCATGCATGTGTGTATCCAAGCATGCATGTGTGTATCCAAGCATGCATGTGTGTATCCAAGCATGCATGTGTGTATCCAAGCATGCATGTGTGTATCCAAGCATGCATGTGTGTATCCAAGCATGCATGTGTGTATCCAAGCATGCATGTGTGTATCCAAGCATGCATGTGTGTATCCAAGCATGCATGTGTGTATCCAAGCATGCATGTGTGTATCCAAGCATGCATGTGTGTATCCAAGCATGCATGTGTGTATCCAAGCATGCATGTGTGTATCCAAGCATGCATGTGTGTATCCAAGCATGCATGTGTGTATCCAAGCATGCATGTGTGTATCCAAGCATGCATGTGTGTATCCAACCATGCATGTGTGTATCCAAGCATGCATGTGTGTATCCAAGCATGCATGTGTGTAGCCAAGCATGCATGTGTGTATCCAAGCATGCATGTGTGTATCCAAGCATGCATGTGTGTATCCAAGCATGCATGTGTGTATCCAAGAATGCATGTGTGTATCCAAGCATGCATGTGTGTATCCAAGCATGCATGTGTGTATCCAAGCATGCATGTGTGTATCCAAGCATGCATGTGTGTATCCAAGCATGCATGTGTGTATCCAAGCATGCATGTGTGTATCCAAGCATGCATGTGTGTATCCAAGCATGCATGTGTGTATCCAAGCATGCATGTGTGTATCCAAGCATGCATGTGTGTATCCAAGCATGCATGTGTGTATCCAAGCATGCATGTGTGTATCCAAGCATGCATGTGTGTATCCAAGCATGCATGTGTGTATCCAAGCATGCATGTGTGTATCCAAGCATGCATGTGTGTATCGAACCATGCATGTGTGTATCCAACCATGCATGTGTTATTCATTTGCGTCTGCTGTATGGCTTCTGCTCTTTGACCCGGACTAGTCGCCTTCCTTTACCTTTTTTCCCTCCCACTCTACGGCATCCCATATCCCCCTCACTTTTTTCTTGCTTCCCCATTATCTCCCACCCACCCCACCCTCCACCCCTTCAGAGCGACTCCAAGGTGGTGTGTGGCTCTCAGAGCGGGCTGCTCTACTTCTTCAACATGAATGGAGCGGAGCGAGACAAGTGAGTGTGATTGTATCAGCAAGACGAGTATTGAAGTGTGACAGTGTTGAATTGTGGCAGCATATGAGGTTGCGGTTATCAGAGTGGGCTGCTCTACTTCTTCAACATGAATGGGGCGGAGCGAGACAAGTGAGTGTGATGTTATACTTGTTGTGACGGTATTGCTATGGCAGTAAGAAATCGTGGCACAGTATGAGCATACATCCATCAGAGTGGGCTGCTCTACTTCTTCAACATGAATGGGGCGGAGCAGGACAAGTGAGTGTGATGCGATGAGTATTGTGACAGGATTGACTTGCAGCACATGGGCATACATCTATTAGATCGGGTTGCTCTACTTTTTCAACAAGAATGGGGCGGAACGGGACAAGTGAGTGTGATTCTAACAGCAGGAGATGCTGTGACAGTACTGAAGTGTGACAGTACTGGATTGTGGCACCATATGAGCTTCCATTTATCAGAGGGCCGTTCTACCTCTTCCAAATGAGTGGGTCGGAGCGTGTCAAGTGAGCGTGATCTAAACTTGTGCTGTTGTGGAGCACTGTAAGTGTGACAGCATCAAAATTCCGGCGGTATCGAATCGAAGTGCGATAGAGTCGGAACAAGAATGGAGTGGACAGTGCATCTGCGACTTTTGAGACGGTGATCATCTCGAGTCGAGCTTTACAAGCATCTGCGTCAGAACGCAACTGATTCCCGTGCCTTCTGTCCGTCTTTCCCTATCCCTCTTTCCCTCTTTTCCCACTTTCCCTCTTATCCCTATTTCCCTCTTATCCCTCTTTCCCTCTAATCCCCCTCTTTCCCTCTTATCCCTATTTCCCTCTTCTCCCTCGTTTCTCTCTCCTCCACCGTCCACAGTGATCGGTTTCGAGGTCACGGAGGTTCAGTGGATGCCATTGTGCCTGTGAGTGTCTCACTTCCCCTCCTCTCTCTGCTACTTCCTCATCATCCTCCTCCCCTCCCCGCCCATCGTCTCCTGTTCCCCCCCCCCTCCAATCCCTCTCCATCCATCCAAACCCCTCCCCTTCGCGTGCTTCGACTAGTGCGCGAATCGCTGCTCCCACAGCCTCCCTCCCATACATGCCCTCTGCTCCCACTTCCTGCCTCACATCTCCCCATGCTCTCATTCTCCCATGCCCGCATGCCCTCGCCCCGCATGCCCTCGCCCCATCTGCTGGACAACAACACGCCTGCTCATCCATGTGCTCTCTCTTTTCACCCAACTGCTTGCTCCTGCCTGCCGCCTTCCCCATGCCCGCTTCATGCCCTCCCCATGCCCTCTTACTCCCATGCCTCACATGCCCTCGTGTTCTGATGCCCCATCAGCTCCACGACCACACACTGCTCACAGCCTGCTCCCATGGGCTCATTCGAGTCGTCTCTGCCTTCCCCAGCCACTTGCTCCTGCCGCCTTGCCCTCCTGCCCCATGCCCTCCCCTCCCCATGCCCTCCCCTCCCCATGCCCTCCCCTCCCCATGCTCTCCCACCTCGGCGACCACACACTGCTCACAGCCTTCTCCGATAACCCCATCCGAGTTGTCACTGCCTTCCTGTTCTTGCCCTATACGCCCCCTTTCCTGCCCCTATGCTCCCATGTCCCCTTGCCCTCGGCCCACGTGCCCCGTCAGTTGGACCACGACACGCTATTGACTGCCTGCGCTGACGGGCTCTCATCCGAATGCGCACCTTCCCATTCTTTCTTTTTTGAAAATTCTCAAAAGTGATTTCTACGTACTCTACCCCTCATGCGCACATCCCCCATCAGCTGGACGACGACACGCTGCTCACAGCCTGCTCCGACGGGCTCATCCGTGTCGTCTCAATCTCTTAGCCTCTCCCCCCCTCCTCCCCTCATCCCCCCCGTACCCTTCTCCCCACCAGTTGGACGACGACACGCTACTCACAGCCTGCTCCGATGGGCTCATCCGAGTGGTGTCTGTCTTCCCCAACCGTTTTCTGGATGTCGTCGGATCGCACACCGACGCTGCTGTGGAGGCACTGGGTGGGTGGGCGGGCGGGTGGGTGGGTGTGTAGTCGGGTGGCTGGTGGGAAGAGGTGTCATAGTAATCCCTCCCCTGGGATAAGCTGATGAGATTGTGTAGGGTTTTTTTCGGTCTTCCCCAACCGATTCTGCTGTGGAGGCATTTGGTGGGTGGGTGGGATGGCGTTGGTATGATGTGGAGTGGCAATGAGTGGTGACACAGCTGGCCCTTTCATACCATAATGCTCCTCTCTGCACTTTCTTTCGAGGCGAAGAGACAGTGGCTGGGCTGGGGTGTCATGGCATCTTGGTAATCTCGCCCCTACTCATGGCTCCTGGGTTGAATCAATAACCAGGGAGGTTGTCTCCCGGATGCTGTGAGATTGCATGTGGTTTTTGCTGTGGAGGGCACTGGGTGGGGTACTGTAGCTTGGATAAGATATGATCATGGGAATCTCGCTCCCAGTCCTGGCAGTCATGACACGCCCTAGCATCATGGTACTCACAACATGAGGCACGCACTTATGGTCTTGTTACTGCCTGCTGTGCCCTGCTCACTCTCCCCCCCTTCCCGCATCCCTCTCTCCTCCACGCCAACCTCCCTCGGCCCAACCCTTTGTGTGTGTACCCCACAGCACTCTCTCACGATCACAACGTGCTTGTGAGCGCAGGGCACGACCAGAAGCTCAAGGTGAGGGTGGCTGGTAGGGTGGCAGACTAGTGGGCTGGTGGGCTGGTGGGCTGGTGGGATGGTGGGATGGTGGGATGGTGGCCTGGTGGGTATTTGCGCTCTCTCTAACAGCCACAACGTGCTTGTGAGCGCGGGGCACGACCAGAAGCTCAAGGTGAGGGGCTGACAGCCTGCTATTGCTGCTGTGGTGCTGCTGCTGGTGCTGCTGCTGGTGCTACAAACTGGGAGGGTGGCAGAGTGTGCACGAGGTTAGGGTTAATGGATATGCTTTTTGTGAACGCAGGATATACACTGCCAGACGCTAGAGGTATGGTGACAGCTTGGGGGCAATAATTGTCGCTCGTTTTTTTGGGGGGGTAAAATCTCGCATTCTGCTCCTCCTAAGTGCCTGACAGACGTGTTTTTTTCTTGTTACATGTCACTGCTCTGCATGTCTTCCCTCTCCTCCATCTCACTGTGTTCTTTTGGGGTGCTCTTCCTCCCTTTCCCACACACTCCTTCCACCTTGGACCTTCTCTCCTTCTCCTTCCTCTCGTCTGGCTCTCCCTCACTCCCTAAGGCATGGGACATCGCAGGAGTTTTGGATGAGGAAGAAGGAGGGGATGGCTAGGAAATTATTTCTTAGGCGCTCCTAAAATAGACTCCTTGCACATTCTCCCGTTCTCCTTCCTCTCGTCTGTCTCTCCCTCACTCCCTAAGGCATGGGACATTGCAGGAGTTTTGGATGAGGAAGAAGGAGGGGATGGCTAGGAAATTATTTCTGAGGCGCTTCTAAAATAGACTCCTTGCACATTCTCCCGTTCTCCTTCCTCTCATCGCTCTCTCCCTCCCTCATCTAGGCGTGGGACATTGCAGGAATTTTGGATGAGGAGGAAGACGGAGAGGACGGGGAGGAGGAGGAGGAGGAAGAGGAGGAGAAGCAAGATGAAAAGAATGAAGCAGGAGATACTGCAGTGGCAAATGGAAAAGATTCAAATGAGCTGGCATCTGCTGCTGCTGGTGCTGATGAAACGGGAGTGGGAAATGGAGGGGCAAAACTAGCAGCGGACGGTGCAGGGGTGGGGAAGGAGCAGAGTGATGCTGATATAAGAAGAGGTGGTGATTGTAAGGGGAGTGACAGTGACAGTGAGCAAGGAGGAGGTGGGAGAGATAGTGACCCCAACAGCAGCGACGACGACGGGGGCAAGGGAGGTGAGCTCATTACATGTTTTATTATACCTATTGATAAATTGTATTCGCTCAACGCATCGTCCCGAATTTGAAGTATAGTGATGCCCAAGGGGAACATTACAAAGGGACCTGTGCGCACAACCCATCCATCCCATGTTTTTTTCGCCTGTACGTGCTATTGCAGGGAGAAAAAGACGGCGCTCTCCCAACCGACGTGGAAATTTCAAGGCGCGTGGGTCGGCAATGGCTGACTTCTTTAGGGACATCGAATGACATGGCTGCACAATTTGTGCAGTACTGATGAGTAGTATTATTTTGTGGACTACGCATCTACACATTTGCATGAGCTAATATCCTCCTAAAAATGTATCCTAATATTTTGTCCATAACCCACTATACATTATCGGGACGGTCAGTCAAGCTGGACGTGTAACGGGTGCGGAATCTCCCTATGAAGTGTCTCGGCAAGTGGTGCGTCACATGACATGGCATGAACCAGCGGCCATGGCGTCTTTGGGCGGCATGAGGCATGATGATGGCGACTCCTTTTTTATAGGATCTACATCCCAGGAACGGCGTAGTGCGTTATTCAGATAATCACTAGGTCTCTAATCCCTACAGCACGCTTACGGCAGCCATGGCCGAGCCTAGGACCGTCGGTCGCACTCCCTCTCTCCCCTCCTTAGCGGCTTCTCCCGTCACCGCCCCTGGCGCCGCAAAATCCGCTGCGAGGGCATCCTCGAGACGCGCAGGCCCGATATACATCTTAGTGCTCCCGATCGTGTTCTTTCTAGGGATCATGACAGGAGGGTGGACGTGCCAACGTGGCTATTGGCAGAGAGTGATGTCATTGGATAAGGATGGCGATAGAGAGGGAAATCGAGATCGAGATATCAGAGATCGTGGAGGAATCTCGGTCAATTTAACGATTGGTTCAGATTTGGCTGTAGATTCTAGGGTAGATTCTGTTCCCCAGGCGACCAATCAGATCACAGGTTCCACTGCCAGCACTGACGCACAGGCTAAATCTGTCGTGGAATCCTCGCCGTCCATTAAGGCTAATGTTTCTGATCAGCTAGATGCTGATTTCTTGCTACGATATAAGGCAGGGAGAGTAGGCCTTACCGAGGCGTCCATACAAACCCCGAAACTCGCCTTTCTTTTCATGACACGTGGCCGTTTGCCATTGGCTCCCTTTTGGGAACGGTTCTTCAAAGGCCATGAGGGCTTCTTCTCAATCTACATCCACACGGCTCGCGAGTTTCGATATAAGCCAGGGGAGCTTCCATCCGCGTTTAAAGGCGCACACATACCGAGTCAAGTGAGTTAGTCTAGGCAAGCAGGTGCATGTGATGTTATGCCAATCTCTTTTCCGTATCTCCTCTTTTTTTCCTATGTTTTACACGTCTCAAAACGCTCTCCCCTCCCTTGCCACGTCACTCTCTCTTCCTTTCTCCCCAACACCATCATTCCAACACCACTTCCCACTCCCATCCCCTCTCTCCCCCATCCCAGGCCCTGCACTGAGGCGAGAGCAGCACATAGAACACTGAGAGGAGATTCCCTCCCAGCCAACATTGGTAGTTCACATCACATACCCATTCCATCGTCCATCGCTCCCCCATTCCCCATCTTCCCCACTCCCCATCTTTCCCATCCCCCTCCCACCTTCTCTCTCTCACCCCCCAGGACGTGCACTGGGGCGAGATCAGCATGGTGGACACATCCAGCGCGGAGAGGCGCCTGCTAGCCAACGATGGCTGTTCACACACATTCCATCCTCCATCGCCCCTCATTCCCCATCTCCCGAACGCCCATCTCCCATTTTCCCACTCCCATCCCCTCTCTTTCTCACCGCCAGGACGTGCACTGGGGCGAGTTTAAGTTAGCATGGTGGATGCGGAAAAACGCCTGATTGCCAACGCTAGTAGTCTACATTGATTCCGTCCTTCATCGCTCCCTCATTCTTCATCACCTCATCGCCCCCATCTCCCCGTACCTCCTCTCTCTCACCCCAGGACGTGCACTGGGGTCAGATTAGCATGTTGGAAGCGGAGCGCCGCCTGCTAGTCTACGCTGGCAGTGTACATTCATCCCATCCCCCATCGCTCCCTCATTCCCCATCTTGCCATCTCCCCATCTCTCGCACCGCATCCCCTCCGTCTCACCCCTCAGGGCGTGCACTGGGGTGAGATTAGATTAGCATGGTGGATGCAGAACGTCGCCTGCTAGTGAACACTCACACTCATCTTGCTAACCAACCTGCCGCCTTTCTTATCCTTCCCCTCCTCTCCCGCACCTCCCCTCTCTCTCACCCCTCAGGACGTGCACTGGGGTGAGATCACCATGGTGGACGCAGAACGCCGCCTGCTAGTCAACACTGGTGGTGTACATTCATCCCATCCCCCATCGCCCCCTCATTCCCCATCTCGCCATCTCGCCATCTCCCCCATCCCCTCTCTCACCCCTCAGGACGTGCACTGGGGTGAGACCAGCATGGTGGATGCGGAATGCCGACTGCTAGCCAACGCCCTCCTGGACCCGGGAAACGCACGCTTCATCCTCGTTTCAGAGTCCTGCGCCCTCATTCCCACTCTTCCCCACTCCCCATCGCCCCCAACCCCCTTTCTCCCACCCCAGGATGTGCACTGGGGCGAGATCAGCATGGTGGATGCAGAAAGACGCCTGCTAGCCAACGCTCTCCTGGACCCAGGCAATGCACGGTTCATCCTCGTTTCAGAGTCCTGCGCTCCCCTCTTTAACTTCACATTCGTTTACGAGTACCTCATGGCCTCGCCCGAAGCATACGTTCGTTTGAAGAACGAGCCGGGGACAAACGGGCGGGGGAGGTGGCGGAGGGAGTTTCTGCCTCTGGTTCGTTTGGAAGACTGGAGGAAGGGAGGACAGTGGTTTGCCATGGATAGGGAAGCGGCTAGGGTTATTGTCGCGGACGATATTTTCTATCCCCTTTTTAAGCGGTTCTGCAGGCCGCCGTGTTACGCGGACGAGCACTACATGCCGACTATGCTGAAAGTGCTTATGCCGGGAAATGTGGCGAATAGGACGGTTACTTGGACGGATTGGTCTAAGCCTGGTGCTGCGCATCCTGCGCAGTTTGGTTCGGGTCAGGTGTCGGAGAAGCTTATAGAGAGGATGAGAGGGCCGCTGAGCTGTAGAGTAGCTGATGAGAGTGTTCCTTGCTTTCTGTTTGCCCGGAAATTGATGCCGGGAGCTTTGACAGATTTGCTTCGACTGGCTGATTACATAGGGATGTGATGTGGTGTGATCTTCATCTATTGTTACCAGCCCAAGTC
Source organism: Closterium sp. Naga37s-1 (assembly GCA_947471745.1). NCBI lineage: Eukaryota > Viridiplantae > Streptophyta > Zygnematophyceae > Desmidiales > Closteriaceae > Closterium > Closterium sp. Naga37s-1. Next base: position 3,005,435 of record CANJKZ010000184.1, on the reverse strand, counting down.
CATGACCCCTTGTCTGGTTCTTTCATCTGTGCAACTCCATGTTTCCCTAAACCCAGGGAGCTGGCTAGACAACACTAGTTTTTCCCTCTTCCCCCGCCCTACCCATTTTCCCCACTTCCCTTTCCCCTGTTTCGGTCTCTCTTTTTCCAAACTACTTTTCCAGCTTTAGTTTGCACTGTTCTTTGGAAGACCCAGGTGAAGGTGCACCGTACGGTATGTCATAGATGTAGTGGAATGGATACATATTGACTACAGCTAATAGAGTACCCTTCTTTCTTCACAGAAGCTTTAAAGCGACCGAGGCTCCAGTATCGGAATTTCTTCTGTTTGACTTCCTTCCAGCCGTGCGAAACGAAACAATGTCATTGGGCAAGCCGCACCGCACGGCACCGCTACCCCCTAAACATGCAAGGGATGGGTCGTGGATGGAACTGGCGGTCACAATTACAGCCCGAACCGAAGTCTTCCCTGACCTCGATATTGTCCGTGTAGGGGCCTACCTGTGATGGACGGCTGGATTTGGCGATGGATTAACATCGGCCAATCGTCGAACCCAAAACAAACAGACCGGTTCAGATCCGATAACACATTTCCACGTGGAGAATGCTGCTCTCAAAACCGTACAACGTGGACCACGTGCCCATCGTTTCTGTTTCCACACGGTTTGGCTGGTGTGGTGCAGAACTCTTGTAAAGCGTAGTTGGATTATTGCATAATTAAGTGCCACCTCTGGGAAACCAAACTGGTGTCAGGTATCCGTGTGTGAAAGTTCAAAAACACAATGCTTAAACAGCCAGTTTGATAGACCGAGAACACGGTAAGAATAAGGTCCGTCTATTCGGGTTCTGATCATTCGATATGTGAACACGCCCCCGATGAGACCCCCGCCTTCGTTGCTGAGCTCAACCTAGGGAATGCCTAGGAGTAACCAAGGGAGGTAGTGACTGACAACTACTAAGAGGTTCAGCTCAGACGCCATAGCGGGGTTCAATTTTCCCGAGGCAGTAGAAATGGGCGTTCCAATATCTAGTTGACTCAAAAGCGGTTTGGTAAACATCTCGTCGCCTTGCAGTCAGGAAGCATCTCCGGCGAAACTAGAGCTCTCAGCGGTAGTAACTGCTTGAAACGACAACTCACCGGAGCGCGTGGTCCCGCATCGCAACCTTACGTTGAAAGCGTCTTAAGTCCGACCCCGCCGCCTCTCTGAGTCTTTTTTATTTATTTTTTCAGGCGCCTCGATTAAGACGACTTGAAATAGAAGTCTTAAAGAAAAACGAATGCATCGACAATGGACGATTAGAATGTTTCTCGCCCTTATAATATAGACGTCGCTTTTCAAAGAAAATATTTAAAAATAGGCTCCTAAGAAATAGACGCCTTTATAGCGCCTCAACGTCGCCACGTCCGAGCTTCTGACACTTCTCGCAACGCCATCATCCTCACACGGTCCCCACTCGCCGCATGATTGTGTTACCACTGAGCAACATTTATCTGCTTCCACGGTTCGTCATGACCATGGCTCCCTTACTTATCAATAACTCCACCACTACTACTACAGGTAGAAATAAAACTCTATCGAGCACCACAGGTTACAAAACCAGTCGCCTTATGGTTTCCAGGTTAATCTCCGTGGTGCTCCCGCTCCTCCTCGCGTCGCTTTTCCTTTCTGGGTTACCCCCTCTCGCCGTCTCCGCCGCTGCAAACCCTCCAGCTGCAGCCGCCATAGACTCTACCGAGGCACTCTATAACGCGCTGATTCGTGCCTCCGCCAGACTCGCCGGCTCTGGCGGCGCCGGTGGCGGAGGCGCCGCGAACGCGTCAGCGGCGTCGCTAGCGTGGACCGCGAGCCTGCTGCGCGACACGGGCGTGGACCAGGAGGTGATTAACGCGCGGAACTCGGGGCTCGGCGCGCTGCTGGTGGCGCCGACTAACTACGCGTGGCAGCAGTTCTTCGACGTGCTAGAGCGAGCCAACGCGAAGCAACCCGCGGGGACGTGGCCAGGTAACGAACCCCCAGCACCATACAGCAGCGACATGGGGAGATGGGAGTAGATGCGCGCAGAGTAACTTCGCGTGGCAGCAATTCTTTGACGTGCTAGAGCGAGGTATGAATAGAGCTAACGCGAAGCAACCGGTTGCGACTTGGATAGGTGGGAATAGATAGCCTTGCCTTGCTGCTAAGACGAAATCCCCGCCTCCTCTCCCCCGCCCCACCTCCTCTTCTGTTCCTTTCCTTCCCTACAGACGTCTTTGTGGGCTATCCAAGCGTCACCGCAACCGCCCTCGTAGCTGCAGCCAGCAGCATCACCACCCCTTCCTCCTCCAGCCCTCCCAACATCACCCGCACCTTCAGCAACCTCTCCGCGCCTCTGAACCTGGACGCCCTGTCGCCCGAGGGGACGGCTGCCCTGAGAGGCGTGCTGCTGCTGCACGTCACGGGAGCATACCACCTGGAGAGACAGCTGGAAGAAATGGCAATTCCCAATGCAAGCAATCCGGTGAGTTGAATGGAGGGAACTTGAAAGCTCATCTCAGGTGGTTGTCCTGTGCGGTACACAGATGTACTCGCTGCTGCTGCTGCTGCTGCTGATGCTGCTGCTGCACCTCATGGGAGCATACTATCTCCTGATGCAAGCAACCCGGTGAGCTGTATGCGCAGGTGAGATTCAGAGAGGGCTAAGAAGTTGCACTGCCTGAACCTTCTGCTGCTGCGCCCTCTGTTGCTGTACCTCACTGGCGCATACTACCCAGAGAGGCAGCTTCCCGGAATTGTCAGCGCCAGTACACTCCCTTCCTTTCCCCCCTCCCTCCCCCCCTCCCTCCCTCCCTTCCCACCTCCTTTCCCTCCCTCCCTTCCCCCCTCCTTTCCCTCCCTCCTTTCCCCCGCTCTCCTCCCATAGGCCCCCCAGCACGGGCACATATAGGCGGTGGGAACAAACCAGATCCACATAGAATCAGACAAGTCCCTTCCCCCTTCCGCCCTTCCCCATTCTCTCTCCCACTCCCACAGGCACCCCAGCACGGGCACATATACGCAGTGGGGACCAACCAAACCATTCAGATCCGCATAGACTCTGACAGGTCGCTTCCCTCCCCACTCCCCGCCCCCCCTCTCCCACAGGCACCCCAGCACGGGCACATATACGCGGTGGGGACCAACCAGACGATTCAGATCCACATAGAGTCGGACAAGTCGCTGGTGTTCCGCGTGCCGGCCAACGCCAACACGCCTGTGAGGGACAGCCCCTACACCGCCTACTCTGTCACGGCAGCCGCCACTGTGCTGCCCGCCCTCAAGGATGCCGTTGCTGATGGCAGGCTGGCCGTGCAGGGCGCTGACCACGTGCTGGTTCCCCCCACCGGGCCTGCCAACGCGGGAGGAAAAGGTAGGCTAGTAGATCTAGTGAAGGGTTTTGTGTAGCACTGGTGCCAGTGCCAGTGCCAGTGGCAGTGGCAGTGGCAGTGGCAGTGGCAGTGGCAGTGGCAGTGGCAGTGGCACCGCCAGCACGCCTGAGAGGGACAGCCCATACACGGCCTACTCTGTCACGGCAGCCGCCACTGTCCTGCCCGCCCTCACGGATGCCATTGCTGATGGCAGGCTCGCCGTGCAGGGCGCTGACCACGTGCTGGTTCTCCCTACGGGGGAGGAGAGGTAGGCACATCGACAGTGGGTAGTCCTGTTGAAGGGGGGTGGTGAAGAGGATGTGGGAGAGGGATGGTAGGCTGGCATGGAAGGGGCTGACCATGTTCTGTTCCTTGTGCCAATCCTGGCGGAGAGGTATTCTGGTAGGGATGGGAGCAGGGGAAAGGGGGAGGGAGAGGGACAGAGAGGGAGGAGGGATGGTCAGTTTGCACGGGGTTGAACATATGGTCGAGGGTGAGAGGCGCGCACATTGAAATATTGAATGAGAGTATTCTACTGATTGCAAAATTTTCTTGCATGACTTGTCTGCGTGTGAATCAATGGTTCTCGATTGTTTCATGTCTACTACAAATGACGTAATAAATTATGCTTACCCCTCTTTTTCCCCCCTCACTTTTCATCTCCACCATCCCTCCATTTCCAGTATTCAATGCGAATGGGCAAGCGCTACTTTGCATTGTGGTGTTTACAATGGCCTTCCTTTTGATTTAGAATTTCTAAATATATATTAACGCACTACGAATTGTACATGCTTTGTCCTACGTATGTTCTTATATGGGTTTCCCCTTATCGAGTTTGCGAGAAACTTTGCGCAGTGCGTGTTTCAAACCACAGAATTGCCACGTGTGTGCGGATCCTCGCAGACCTTTGCCCAAGCGGATTGTGGAGATTCCGCTGGCTGCGGTGAATGCACTCGCTTCTCTCAAGTATTTCGACGCGTTCAATATGCTCAAAACATAGTCAGATAGCTTTGCTGCTGAATTTTTGTGAGTACCAGATGCGAGATTGACTAAAAGGCCAGGTTCTGGTGTCATCCCGTCGCACAATTTCAGTCAGCATTGGAGATAAATGTCGAATATGATTGAACACGAGCTCTGCCCATCTTGACATTTCAATCGTACCAGAAAATGCGGTGAACAACTCACAATGATCCGAATACGCCTGGCCCTGACTCTCTTCCCATATTCTATCCTACGGTCCGATCTGATCACATATGCACCAGAATTCCTTCCTACACATTCTCAAAGCTGACTGTGATTGTCCCTCGAGCCATTTCTTCGTGCAGTTTCTTCACTATCAGAGTTATCAACCAGACACTGGAGCTGCACGCGCGACCACGTCAAGTGTGAATACCGTAGTAGTTTCTGTACATACCCTTGCAGATTAAAGCTTGTCCCTTGTCTCGCTCTTGACCATGACCCAGTCACTTCTCGCGTCCTCGCTTCTCGGCGAATCGCTGCTAGCGTCTCCTTCGTCCACATTCTCATCCTCCTCCTCGTCGTCGTCTCGACGTCCGTTCGCCTCGCCTATCGTCGCTTCCGCTAGACCGCTCACGCCTTCCGTCAACCAATCAGCGTCGTCCTTCGCACGATCGACCGTCAGCAGCAGAATTCTGCGATGCTCGCACGTCGTACAAGGCATCCGCGCTGTTGAGAGCTTCGATACAAGCTTTGAGTTGGACCCTCAGGTGAGCCCGATTACATCGCACCAAGTTATCGCACCGAGTCATAACCTGGCCAATCCGTAACCAGAATCTCACATGTTGACCAATCCGCGCCTGAATCCTTACCATCACACTTCGAGGTGTTCTTTCGACATGTGGGTTCTCCGACCTTTGACCTGATTCAAAAAACACATCGCCTTTATCGTGCACTTTCGAATCAACCCGACAAACGCCGTTCATTCCCTCTTGCATTCCGTCTTTCAATGCCGCTGCAATCCAATCCCGTTCTGATCACTACGAACGGAATTTTCATGTCGCTACGTACGGATCCCCGTGTTACCGCCTATCTATGTCCACGGTGGTACCCCGTGCTGTTGAGCGTGTCTATCCCTGTAACACGCCATGTTCCCATTCGTGTGCTCCCAACCATATCATTCCTCCATCCCTGTGCGCCCATACCCGTGGGCCCATCCTCCGTGCGCCCATCCCCCGTGCGCCCATCCTCCGTGCGCCCATCCCCCGTGCGCCCATCCCCGTGCGCCCATCCCCCGTGCATGCGCGTTACGTTCCGCCGGCAGGCCAAGGAGGTGCTCGTCTATCTGCTCTCGTCCGACGTTTTCCTGCAGCAGGTGCGTTTCGCCACCCTGTGTGTGTGGGCAGTGCGGGCTGTAGCAGGATGGCAGGGGTCGTGCAGGCTGTAGCATGACAGCAGGGGCCAAGGAGGTGCTCGTCTATCTGCTCTCGTCCAACGTCTTCCTGCAGCAGGTGCGTCCCGCCGACTAGGCTGTAGCAGGTCGGTGGAGGTCGTGGGAGTTGCACTGCACCGCCCACTCTATTGCACTATTGATGCAAGGAGGGCACTCTGTCGGCTGGTCGCTACTGCTGAGCCGGCACCACGAGCAAAGAAACACTGAGAGAGAGCACCGGGAGGACGAAGGGATTTTCAAGGGAATATGCCTTGTCAAGCCTATCAGTCCTCTCCTCTCATCTGTGAAAAAACTTGCGTTCTCAAAACTCCCGCGAATGGCCGAAACAGATGATTGTAACAATCCTTTCAAAAGTGAAGTGATTTCAATCATTTCGGTCTCAATCATGCGATTAGGTACTTACTTTTCCTGGGATTCCCGGACGTGCCTCCTCCCGCCAATCCCGTTCGTCCAGGTGGCGACCCAGCCTGGCGTGCCAGCTGGCATCACGGGGACCGAGTTCACTGGCGAGCTCTTCACACCCGTGCCATGGAGCCCCACGACGCGCTTCGGCATGCCTCAGGTGAGTGCCTGAGAACATTGGTCAACGCAGTTCAACGCAGGTCAAAAAAGTTCAACACTAGTGAGCTCTTCACGCCCGTGCGGTGGAACCCCACGACGCGCTTCGGCATGCCTCAGGTTAGTATGTGAGCACGGTCAACGCAGGTCAACGTTCTCATATCAGCAGAGGTCAACGCAGGTCAATGGACTTCAGCTGAGCTGTTCCGCCCGTGCTATGGAGCCCCACGACGAGCTTCGGCATGCCACAGGTGGAGCCCTAAACACCGGTCAACGTAGGTCAACAGTGGTCAACATAGGTCAGCCAGGGTCAACACAGGTCAAACACAGGCCAAACACAGGCCAATGCAGGTCTACACAGGACAACAGACGTGAGGTGAGCTCTTCCAGGCCCTGCTGTGGAGCCCCACCACACGCTTCAGCAAGTCGCAGGTGAGAAACCTAATGGCACAGGCGAGAGCACAGGTCAACAGAGGTCAGCAGAGGTCAACAAAGGTCAGCAGAGGTAAGCGGTCATGCACTTTGGCATGGTGCATGTGATGTGAGGCCATCTAGCATACATACTTTGAAAGGAACAGGCCCAGGGCTGCATGAGTGCATGGGTGCATGGGTGCATGGGTGCATGGGAGCATGAGTGCATGAGTGCATGAGTGCATGGGTGCATGAGTGCATGATGGGTGCATGAGTGCATGATGGGTGCATGAGTGCATGGGTGCATGAGTGCATGGGTGCATGAGTGCATGGGTGCTTGGGAGCATGGCTGCATGGGCGCATGGCTGCATGGGAGCATGGCTGCATGGCTGCATGGCTGCATGGGAGAATGGCTGCAGGCTGCATGGCTGCATGGCTTCGTGGCTGCATACTTGATTGTGACCTTTCCTTGGGCTCCTCCTCACCAAAACCACAGGAGTACAATGAGGACAAGGAGAACTACATCATCATCAGCGTGCCATGCCAGCAAGCCTGACAATTCTCGTGCCAACACTCCCTCCCTGCCTTAAAGCCCGAGTCCCAAATTGCGAGGCGCGTGGGTCATGCTTTTAAAACTTGACGAAGTGCAGTGTGCAAGGTTTGAAAAGTAGTGCACCTGCAATTTGGGACTTTCGGGTGCTGACACAACCCCCAGGGCGAAATACGTGGGCTGGCTGGGTTTGGCGAAAAGAACGAAATGCCCGAAATCGGAATCACTCGCCAAAACCCAAACCAGGAAAAACCCCTCGCGTCATCCTTTTAAAACTTGTGCAATTTGGGCTTCCGGCTTTAACCCTGTACCAACGTCCTCTTCGCTCCAGGAGTTGGAGAAGTACAATGAGGACAAGGAGAACTACATCATCATCAACGTGCCGCCCAACTTCATGTTCAAAGCACAGGTGCGTCAGGGACTCACAGGGGGTGAGTGCTCGTTGTCAACGCCATAGGGAGGGCTTGCTTGTGGGAATGGAGTTGGAGAAGTATAATGTGGAAGAGGAGAGCTGCGTCATCATGAAGTGCTGCCCTGCTTCCTACCCAAAGCCCAGGTGTGTCAGAGGTTTGGGTTACTGGAGGGTTGGGTCAATTAGGGAAGTCAGTATCTCAGTCAGCCAGGGGAGGTGGGTTCAGCTGCATCATCATGAATGTGTTGCCCAGCTTCGTGTTCAAAGCACAGGTGCGTCAGGGGGCGGGTTTCTGGAGGGTTGGGTCAATCAGGGGATCAGCGTGGGAGTCTGTCCGGGGACTTCTGAATGCTCAGCTACCCATGCCACTCTGTACCCATGTCACTCTGTACACATGTCACTCTGTACACATGTCACTCTGTACACATGTCACTCTGTACCCATGCCACTCTGTACCCATGTCACTCTGTACACATGTCACTCTGTACACATGTCACTCTGTACCCATGCCACTCTGTACCCATGCCACTCTGTACCATGTCACTCTGTAATGTCTTCAGGTTTCTAAGGGTCTCTGATGTTGAGTAATTTCTAAACTGCAGGTCCAAACCAGACGCCTTTGCCCTGCACATGACCTTGCATGTCTTTCTGGTGTGTGTGTGCTTATGCTCTTTTCTTTTATTTTCTGTTCTTTTTATTGTCTTTTCCTTTCTTTTCTTTCCAGATTTTTAAGCCTTCGCGGCTGTGTGCCATCTTCAAGGTGTTGAGAGACCAATGAACAGGGCAAGAGGATGCATCATAAACATTCTTGTAACTAGTGCACTCTTTTGTCGAATGGTCGCTTCACTGGCTGGAACAAAATAACAGTATCTTGTGTTAGTGCGCTACAGGTATATGGGAGTTTATCGTTGATGAGGAGCGCCATGCATTCGTTTTCAGACTATAAACTACAGCTGTGAAGCAGCACACATTGCTAACAAAACAGCCAATTTAAAGGAATGAAACAAAAGGGCAGGCGAGGGTAGAAGCAAGAAGTTCAAAGGTGGGCAGATGAACAAGTGAATTGGTAGTAAGCAAGAGTACCTTGCATAACAGATGTTGCAAGTCAAGACTTGATCATTAAAACATGAGAGGTTACTTTTTTGTTATGTTTTATATAGCTTTGTTAAAATAGTATTTCCCTGATTCCCTAAGAAATATATATTGATATACGCCTTCATTCTACTCAGCTTTATCACGACTGACGTGTGAATACCATAATTTGCAAAAACGAGTCACATTGTGCGGTGCGTGTGATGTGAAAGTTTCTGCATCAGATTGCGCAATTACTCCTCGCCCGACGCCCGCACATGCTGCGGAAATCGTGATACCACAGCGAATCACTCTCAAGATTGGTTAGCAACGGAATGTTGGGAATAGAAACGAAAGGGGTACAAATAAGCAACCCTAGAAACTGTACCCCCTAGAGTGCAACTCACTACAGCCTATCATATCAATGTTCAACATTTGACACACCCCCATAGGCTAAGTGAGGGGCATCAAAGCAAGCAAGGTGAACAAACAGTCAGAAGACCAGTCAAAGCAAGAACCAAGACAAGCTCAGGGTGGATCTCAAGGACACCACACAAATTCCGAGCGCAAGCAAGCGGCCACAAGGCCAGTTCAAGGGTTCACTAGGATATAAATACAAGGCACAACAAGCAGAGAGAGCAACAGGACTACAGCAACCGAGGGCCTACCTCAACTAGCCCCAACTGCACACAGAACCTGTGGTGGTCACCAAGCGCCAAGGCCTTGGTGAAGACGTCTGCAGTGTTGGCCTCTGAGGCCACAAAGTCCAGGCGTGCCTGGCCGCGTCGCTGCAGCTCTCGCAGGAGGAAGTACCTCACGTCAATATGCTTCACTCTGCTCTCCAGTCGAGGCTCTCGACACAGGAGGATCATGGCCTTGTTGTCAGCGTACAAGGTCGGTGCAGAGCGAGGCCGCTCACCAAGGTCGGCAAGCAAGAAGGTCAACCAGCGAAGCTCCTGTGCCGCCATGGCACCAGCGTAGATCTCTGCCTCTGCACTGGAAGTAGCCACAGACGACGACCGTGTAGACCTCCACGACACAGCACCAGCTCCCAAACTGAAGCAGTAACCCTGAGTCGAACGCTGAGTCTCCACGTCGTCAGCGTAGGAAGAGTCGCAGTGACCAGACAACGCCACTGGCTGAGTCCCTCCAAGCACAAGCCCCATGCCTGATGTAGTCGCCAGGTACTTCGCCACCCTCACAGCAGCTGTCCAGTGGACAGGACGGTGTCTCCCAGTCGCGACAAAGCGAGAGAGGACGCTGAGGGGAAAGGCGAGGTCCGGCCGAGTACAAGTCATCAGGTATATGAGGCAGCCCACCAGCTCTGCGTAGGGACCACTGGACTCAAAAGGCTCGTCGGGAAAGGGGCCAGTGAGTCTGTGGTCAACAGCAAGAGGAGTGGGCTGTGTGGTGGAGAACTGGAAGTCGAACCGCCGAAGGACCTGTTGCACCATGTGTGACTGCGTCAGTGTGATGGTGCGAGCGGCTCTGTCCCGGGTGATCTGCAAGCCAAGGTAACGCTGCAGCTCACCCAGGTCAGTGCACTTGTGTCTCTTCTGCAGTTCGGACTTCACCTGAGCCAGGGCTGCCCTGTCTGCTGTAGCAAACACCAAGTCGTCGACGTAGACAAGGATAAAGAAGGGAGTAGAACCCGCTCGAACAAACAGCGACGGGTCGGCGGAGGACGGGCTGAACCCAAGGTCACGAAGCGTGGAGCGAAGAGTGTCGTGCCACTCACGGGGCGACTGGCGGAGACCGTAGACTGGTCGCCTCAGGCTCCACTGGGTCCCAGGGGGGAAGGTGTCAGTGAAGCCAGGAGGACGGCGCAGCCAGATCTCCTCGTGCCGTCGGCCCTGGAGGAACGCAGTGGAGAAGTCGAGGGAGTGCAGCTCGTAGTCTCGCTGCGCTGCTATGTGGAGTAACACCCGAAGAGTAGTCATCTTCGGGGTCGGGGCAAAGGTCTGGAAGAAGTCAACTCCCTCACGCTGACTGAAGCCCCTAGCCACGTAGCGCGCCTTGAACACTGGCGGTGCTCCAGGCGGCCGCTTCACCTTGAAGAGCCACATGCCATCGACTACGTTCGCCCTGGGAGGGGGAACTGCGTCGACGTAGGTGCCTGTGGATCTCCAAGACGCCAACTCTGAGTCCATAGCCGCTTTCCACTGAGAGGCCCACGCCCCTGACACTGCCTCGCGGTAAGTGCGAGGAGTCGGTATGTCAAGGGCGTCGGGGTCTCCCTCAGGGGAGAGCAGCATGGCACACACAGAGGGAGAAGCGGCTGCCCAGTACTCCAGCTCAGACTCTCTGTCCTCTAGGACGTCACAGCCAAGGGAAAACCCACCCCCGACGGACAGAGGACGGTAGGGAGGAGCTGGCACCACACGGGTGGCGTAGTCAAGGCGGGTGGCGGCAGCAAACTCAGCGACAGCGGCAGTAAGAGCAGAGACCGACGACGAAGGGAAACGAGAGTCGGTGACAAGAGTGGCGAGGACACGTGCGGCAACAGGACGAACAGTGCGGTAGTAGTCAGTGATAGGAGTGGGGAGGGCTGGGAGAGAGGACGGAGGAGGAGACGGGAGAACGGACACATGAGAAGGAGAACGACGACGAGACGTACAAAGGAGGGCAGTGTGGAGGTCAGTAACAGGGGACGAGTGACGAGCACGCGGAGGACAACGAGTGACCAAGTCGCGACGGACCGAAGGAGGAGGAGACTGGGGAGGAGGAGAAGACCAGACCGCCGGACGGTCGTCAGGAGGAGGCAACGGAGGAACAAACACAGGAGGAGACTGGGAGCGGACAGGAGGAGAGGAGGAAAAACCAAGGGCCCGCAGGCCACTCACAGGTGGGAACAACCGCCGCTCCAGAGGAAGCTGCGGTGACGGCTGCGGCTGCGGCTGCTGCTGCTGCGGCTGCTGCTGCTGCGGCTGCTGCTGCGGCTGCTGCTGCTGCTGCTGCTGCTGCTGCTGCTGCTGCTGCTACTACTGCCGCTGCTGCTCCAGAAGGTCCAGCACCCGCAGCTCCTGCCGCTCCCTCTCCAACCGCTCCTGCTCCTCACGCTCATGCCGGCGGGCAGCCTGGAGTCGTGTGTCGTGGCGGTGGGGAGGCGGAGTGGGCTCCGCAGAACCAGGGTCAGACTCCTCAGACTCAGCACCCCCAGAACCAGCACCTCCAGTGCCCGGACCTCCAACTCCAGCACCCCCAGAACTAGCACCGCCAGTGCCAGCACCTCCAGCTCCTGCACCCCCAGAACTAGCACCACCAGTGCCAGCACCTCCAGCTCCAGCACCCCCAGAGCTAGCGCCACCTGCGCCAGCACCTCCAGCTCCAGCACCCCCAGAGCTAGCGCCACCTGCGCCAGCACCTCCAGCTCCAGCACCCCGCGACCGAGTACCCCCAGACCGAGCACCGCCAGTGGCTGCACCTCCAGCTCCAACACCAACCGAGTCCACAGTAACCTGTCGCGGAAGTGCCGAAGGCTGCTGAGGGGACTGTGAGGAGGACTGCGGGGAGGGAGACGCTACCTGACGCGCGACCGAGGGTAGAGGGGTAACGTGGGACACACCAGACGGGGCAGGACCAGGGGGGGGCGGGGGTACCGGAGGAGCGGGAGCAGGAGGAGGAGAGGGTGCGAGGAAAAGAGGGGGAGGGGGTACCGGGAGACCTCGACAGGGGTACCGGGTGTAGTAGGACACGGACTCGTCAAACCGGACGTCACGGGAGTCGAGGAACTGGTGGAGGGGAGGGTGGTAAAAGGACCAGTCGGCAGAGTCCACTGGAAAACCAAGGAAGACACAGGGGACGGCGCGTGCCGAGAGCTTGTCCGCGGAGGTGTCGCGAACAAGGGCAAGGCAGCCCCAGACTCGAAAGGCCGACCCGACACCAGGGGAACCAGTCCAAAGACTGGTCGGTGAAACCTCGGGCCGCGAGACACGCGGCTGGAGGTTCAGCTGGTGTGCGGCGTAGCGAACCGCGTGGGGCCACAGAAAATGGGGCGCACGGGCATGGATCATGGACGTGCGGGCGATGTCCATGACCAAGCCTATGCGGCGCTCAGCAACCCCATTCTGCTGTGGGGACTCTGGCAGCGTCCAGGACTGGGTGATGCCCTGTTCGCCGCAGAATCCGCCGAGAATGCCGGAGCGAAACTCGCCCCCACGGTCGGAGTGGAGACAACTGACTCGACGACCACGAGTGCCCTCAGTGGCTAGAAGCCACCTGATCAGCGTAGCAGTCACCTCGGACTTCTTCGCAAGAGGGAACACTGTGGTGTACCTGGAGAAGTCGTCGACGACCACCAGAAAGTAACGCTCCCTCCCAGACCCCTGCGTCGGGGCAGGGCCCCAGACGTCCAAGTGGAGAGTCTCGAAGGGAGCGGTGGCCGGACGAAGGGAGGAGGAGTGGGGAGTGGCGCGTAAGCGACCGGCGACGCACGGAGAGCAAGGAGGGGCAGGCGAGAGAGGGAGCGACGGGAAGGTGCGTGGGAGACCTGAGACAAGTCCCTGACTGAGCATGCCACGTAGGCGAGGGAGCGACGGGTGGCCAAGGCGGTGATGCCACAGGACGGTGCGGTGGGTGAGAGAGCGACAGGAGCAAGACGCAGCGACTGGACTGGACACAGCGACCGGACCGGACACTACTACCTGGCTAGACACAGCAACTGGACTGGGGACCTGGGCCGGAGGGGACGCAACGACCTGAGGGGAGGACGCGACCGGGGAGCGCTCGGTGTGGAGGACGTAGAGACCGGAGCGGGGCTCCCTGGTGAACGTGGCCAGAACAGCACCTGTGGTAGCGTCTGTACAGACTGCAGTCCGCCCACCCCCCACGAAGGTAACCGTGATCCCCTTGTCCTGGAGGTATCCAACACCCACCAAGTTCCAAGTGAACGAGGGGATGTGGAGGCCGCGCAGGACACCAGAGGGGACCACAGGGCACGGGAGGGTGGTGGAGCTACGCGCAACGGCTGGTCCAGAGGTAGGATCAGCCAGAGCCACCGACACAGGTGTGAGGAGTGGCGTAAGGGTCGTGTGGTCGCGGAAGAAGCACTGAGACGCGCCCGAGTCCAGCGTGAACGACAGAGAGGCCTCAGCCGGAGGGTCACCAGACCCAGTCGCTACACAAGCACCTAGAGCAGCAACACAAGCACCTAAGCTAGACAGGCACAAGGCTACACTAGCAGGAGGCAAGCAGGCTAACCTACGAACACGCGAGCACGCAGATCCATCAGCACTAAAGTCAGCATCAACATACAAAGCATGCTGACGCGCATCGTCCATGGACAGATCAAAGACATCAATCTTACGGGCTAACAGACGAGACCAGCGAGGCGTGACCGCCAGAGGGCCCCAACGAGCCCGGTAGAGGTCGTCGAGGCGGCGGAAGCACCGCGCGGCAGAGTGGTCGTCGCGACCACAGAGACAGGGGCTGCCCGGCCCGGTGACGCACTAGTGGGTGCAGGGGCCAGCGTCACGGCGAGGGGGGCGAGGGGCCCAGCTGGAAGAGCTGCTGCTGCGGCCGGTGCTCCCAGGGCCTCCCGGACCCCACTGCGGCGGGGGACCCCAGTGCTGCTGCGGACCCCACTGCAGCGGGGGGCCCCACTGCTGGAACTGCTGCGGTGCGTGCTGCTGCTGCTGTCCCTGCTGTGGCTGGTGCTGCTGTGGCTGCTGCTGCTGGGGGGCAACGCCCCCACCGGTCGGGCCACCACCTGTGGGTGGGCCTGTCTGTCCTGCACCTCCTCCAAGGCCCCCTCCCCCTGGTGCACCACCGCCGCCGCCGCCGCCGCCTCCGCCACCACCGCCGCTCCCACCTCCACCGCCACCTCCACCGCCGCCTCCACCGCCCCCACCTCCCCCCTTCCCGCCCTTCTTGCCACTCTTGCCCCGTTTCTGCCAGTCTGCGGCAGAAATGGCAGCAGTGTCCTCAGAGACCGACACAGCAGCAGAAGCGCGGGTAGCGGTGAAAGTGGGAAGCTGAGGGGCGGCACACCCCGCAAAGAGACGGGGGGCCACCGCATCAGTGGCGGAGGCAACGGTGAGGAGACTGCTCTCGATGGTCCCTAGAGCAGTCGCTAGGAGGTCGATAGTGAGCTCAGTGGGGTGCTTCTGAAGAAGCGCGTCGCGGGCAGTGGCAAGGCGGTCAGGGAGGCGGGTGACTAACCAGTGAACAGTGAGCCACATGGGGGGGGGGAGCAACTAGAAGCTGTGCGTCGGTACAGGCAGCGCGGAAACCGGCGTCAAGCGAGCGGAGGTGAGTCACTAGGTCGGAAACAGTCGCAAACGAGCCTAGGTCGGGAAACACAAACGGCATGAGGAGGCGACTGAGGGAGGCAGAGGAGGGGGTGGAGTAGCGAGCAACAATAGCCTCCCAAACCCCCTGTGCAGTCTCCACCTGGTCAAAGTGGGCGGCCTCAGTCGGGGGGAGAAGCTCCGACAGAGTGAGAGCGGCGGCTGCGTCACGCGAGAGCCACACGTCCCTGGCCAGGACCCGACGGTCGTAGTCCGCCTGGGCCGTAGGGGTCGGCTCCGGGGCGGTCGGCAGGGCGGCGGGGGACGGGGGGGCCTGTAGGGCACCAGACGCGTGAGCCCACAGAGTGGCGCCGTCCTGCCGCTGGCTGGTGAGGAAGCGCGTGGTCTGGCGCTGCCAGGTGCTAAACTCTATCGGGCGTCCCTCCGCGTCGAAACGGAGGCGACGAGACTCCATGACTGATGCCATGCTAGAGGCGGCTGGAGCTCGGCAGAGGCTGAGCTAAGAACGAGGAGGAAACCTACGGAGCGCCAGGAGGGAGAACGGCGGAGTGAGAGGCTAGGAGCACTGAGTGACCTAGGCTAGGCGTGAAACGGAGGATCTCCAGCTACAACGGCTAGGGGCGCGATACTAGCGGCTAAACAGCTCGAACCTAGGCGGGCGGCGAGAGAGAGCGGCTGCCAGCCGCTAGGTGATAGACCAGTGTCAGTAGAGCTGGGGAGGGTCCCGCGCACAAGGCGGTGGCGGGGCTAGGGCGCGTGCCAAGGGTGGGTAACTGGAAGAGAGGGGCGGGGCGGGGGGGGGGGTTTGACGGTGGGAATGGGCGGGTAGGGCGGTTTTGACGGTGGGAATGGGCGGGAGGGCGGTTTTGACGGTGGGAATGGGCGGGAGGGCGGTTTCGACCTTCCCCATGGAGAACCTCTCTACCACTCCTCATCGCTTATCACCTTCTCCAACCCGTTGTTTCAACCCTCTCTCACAGAACCCAACCGAACCAGCAACCCAACCAGCAGACTCGCATGTTTCATAATTTCGAGGTGCATCACCAAAGTGTCCAATGCTACTACGAGAGGTCCACCAATCAATCTAGGTGCTACGAGTGGCATCATGGGACCTAAGGGTGTGTGTAAGGAAAATTCCTTTTCCTTACTTCGCGTCCCTGCTTACCGCGCACATGCCCGTTCCCGCCATCGGCACCCATCCGTGAACGTTACCCGCTCGCGACATTAGCCTCGACCACGACCCCTGCCACTGTTCGCGATGCGACCCAACCTAACGGTTTGGTTGGTAACCCGCGCTCCGGACCTCCGCCTCGACAACTTCCCGAACCTCGGCGCTAGGCCCGTAGCGCACCCCAATTTCCCACATTACCGTTACCACGCTACAGGGTCTATTTTATCAGTGTAATTCACACTGCTATACTGATTATAAGGGTGATATTTAGGGCCTGCACTGATGTGTTTGGGTAATTTTTTGGCGGATTAGTGTTACACTGATGTGTCAGTGTAACGATTTAGGCCACACTGATGCTCTGGGGTAATATTTCCCTTAGCGAAGATTACCCTGAAGAGCGTATAGGGAACTCCCCCTCCCCCCCCCCCCCCCCCCTTCCTGAAACTCGACCTATCGAGACGAAGTTTCCTGGAATTTTCGTCCCGATACAACAAATTTCGTAATGATGCACAACAACACCAGCACGTGAGTACTGACAACCAGGGTCGCGTCAGTTTTTTTTACCAAGGCCTGTCTGACCAATCAAAGCACAAACTCTCGTTTCTTGTTACAACAAGTGGGACTGACAAGTAGATTCATTCTTGACCTGCCACGCCAAATTCCTCCAGCAAGACCAATTCGACTTGTCAGTGCATGTTCAACCTATCACAGAAGAGATCATGCAGATTCGACCTATCACAGTAGAGAAATATGCAAATTCGATTTTTCACGGCAGAGATTCGTCTGTCACAGCAGATTCTATCGCAAATCACCCTGGACTAGCATGTTTCGGTTTCAGATGGAACACACAACTTGTCAAATGTTGTTATTGGTTGTAGGCTGCAGTGAGTAGCACTCTAAGGAGTACAACACTCTTAGGGTTTCTATTTGTATGCCTTGCTCTCCTAAGTCAAACATTCCGTTGCATTCACTTTATGAGATGGTATCACGAGTAGGTTTAGAATCCTTGCCTAGCCTAGCCTACCTCGCGCCCTCCACGCCCTAGAGCGTCTCCGCGCCTTACGCGCCCTCCGTCACGTGCCCTCGCACCCTCCGCGCCCTTGTGCCCTCCGCGCTCTAGAGCGCCTCCGCGCCTTACGCGCCCTCCTCCACGCGCCCTAGCGCCCTCCGCGCCCTAGCCTCGAGTAACGCGGCCTCCGCGCCCTCCGCGCCCTAGCCTCGAGTAACGCGGCCTCCGCGCCCTCTGCGCCATCCGCGCCCTCCGTAACGCGCCCTCCGCGCCCTCCGTAACGCGCCATCCGCGCCTCCGCGCCTAGCCCTCCCCTACGCGCCCTCCACGCCCTCCGTATCGCGCCTCCGCCCCAGCCCGTCGCGTAACCCGTGGCCCCTGCCCCAGCCCGTCGCGTCGCCCGTGCGCCCTGCCCTAACCCGTCGCGTAGCCCGTGCGCCCTGCCCTAGCCCGTCGCGTAGCCCGTGTGCCCTGCCCCAGCCTGTCACGTCGCCCATGCGCCCTGCCCCAGCCCGTAACGTCGCCTGTGCGCACTGCCCCTAGCCCGTGCGCGCCCGAGCGCCCTGCCCCTAGCCCGCCGCGTCGCCCCGCCCCGCAGGTAGCGCGCCCCCCCCCGCAGGTAGCGCGCCCCCCGCAGACATCGTGCCCCGCAGGGAGCGCGCCCCGCGGGTAGCGCGCCCCGCAGGCAGCGCGCCGCGCGGGTAGCGCGCCCCGCGGGTAGCGCGCTCCGCAGGCAGCGCGCCCTGCGGGTAGCGCGCCCTGCAGGCAGCACACCCTGCAGGCAGCGCGCCCCGCAGCGCTTTAGCGCCAGAAAATAAAATTAATTAATTAAACCCTAAAAAAAAAAAAAAAAAAAAGGGGTTCAAGGTGGGGTGCTGCAACTGTCGCCCGCGTTCCTGCTTGCCGGACGACCTGCACAGTTCCCTACCTCCCGCAGCCGTCAGTACTGCAGCCCCTTTGTCGCACGTACTTTCCACTGCCACTGGCTCCACTAGCGGCAGCCGACAGCCGCACTTACAGTCTCTAGCTCCAGCCGTTCTCACTCTAGCCGTTCTAGCTCCAGCCACTCCTAGCTCCAGCCGTGCCTAGCTCCAGCCGTTCTCGCTCCAGCCGTTCTCGCTCCAGCCGTTCTAGCTCCAGCCGTTTCAGCTCCAGCCGTTCCAGCACCGGTCGTTCCTCGCCTAGTTTCACCTGGCGCTCCTAGCTCAGTGTGCTCCGTGCTCCAGCCGTTCCTCGCCTAGTTTCACCTCGCGCTCCTAGTTGTTCTCGTGGCCGTCCCTAGCTCCTGCCGCTCCTAGCCTTTATCATGGCGTCCTCTAGGGTTCTCCAGCAGCAGGGACAGCAGCAGCGGCAGTTTCAGCAGTGGCACCCGCAGCAGCAGTGGCGCCCTCAGCAGCAGCTCTGCCCTCAGCAGTTGTGGCGCCCTCAGCAGCCGTGGCGGCCTGGCGGTTCGGGTAGCGTTGGCTGCAGCAGCGGCCCAGCCTGCTTGGGGGCTCGTCGCGGTGGCCGCGACGTCGGCCCCTGCCAGTACCGGATCCTGACCGGCCCTGGTGCTGGCACTACCTGCTGGCGTCCTGACCACTCTGCACCGCGCTGCTACAGTCGCCTCGACGACCTATACCGTGAGCGTTTTGGGCCTGAGTCGGCTCCCCCGATCTGGCCCGGTTTGTTTCGTAGTGGTTACCCTGTGTTTGATATGTCTATGGATGCTGTTTATTCTGTCACGTACGGATCTCTTGGCTTGCGTGTACCTAGCTTAGGAGCTTTGCCTGTTGCTAGTGTAGGTACTTGTGCTTTTAGTGTAGGTGCTTGTGTAGTCACTAGCCCAGCCGTGACGACTGCTGTTGCGTCGCTCTCCTTCACGCTGGACTCCGGCGCGTCCCAGTGCTTCTTTCGCGACCACACCACTGTCACACCTCTTTCGGCTCCAGTCCCAGTTGCCCTGGCTGATCCTACTTCAGGACCAGCAGTTGCTCGCAGCTCGACCACTCTCCCGTGCCCAGCTGTCCCCTCTGGTTTCCTCACTGGTCTCTACATCCCCTCGTTCTCTCGGAACTTGGTGGGTGTTGGATACCTTCAGGACCGGGGGATCACAGTCACTTTTCCAGCGCACGGGAGGACTGCGATCTGTACGGACTCTTCCACCGGGGCAGTTCTTGCCACGTTCACCAGAGAGCCCCACTCAGGTCTCTTCGTCCTGCACACTCCGCCCCCGCAGGTAGCTGCGTCTGGTCAGGTTGCTTCGTCCCCCCCGGTAGCAGAGTCCGGTCAGGTTATTGCGTCCCCACCGGTTGCTGTGTCCGGTCAGGTTGCTGTGTCCGGTCAGGTTGCTGTGTCCGGTCTAGTTGCTGCGTCTTGCTCGTGCCGGTCTTTCACCCACCGGACCGTCTTGTGGCACCACCGTCTTGGCCACGCGTCGATCCCCCGCCTCCGCACTATGGCTAGTCACCGTCTTGTCTCAGGTCTCCCTCGCGTCTTCCCGTCGCTCCCTCCCTCGCCTGCGCCGCCGTGCACTCCTTGCGTCGCCGGCCATCTTCGTGCCACTCCGCACTCCTCCTCCCTTCGTCCGGCCACTGCTCCCTTCCAGACACTCCACTTGGATGTCTGGGGCCCTGCACCTACGCAGGGACCTGAGAGGGAGCGCTACTTTTTGGTGGTCGTCGACGACTTCTCCAGGTACACCACGGTGTTTCCTCTCGCGAAGAAGTCCGAGGTGACTTCTACGCTGATCCGGTGGCTTCTAGCCACTGAGGGCACTCGTGCCCGTCGTGTCTCCTGTCTCCACTCTGACCGTGGGGGTGAGTTTCGCTCAGGCATTCTTGTCGGATTCTGCGGCGAGCTGGGCATTGTACAGTCCTGGACGCTGCCGGAGTCTCCACAACAGAATGGGGTTGCTGAGCGCCGCATTGGCTTGGTCATGGACATCGCCCGCACGTCCATGATTCATGCCCGTGCGCCCCATTTTCTGTGGCCCTACGCGGTTCGCTACGCCGCTCACCAGCTGAACCTCCAGCAGCGCGTCTCGCGGCCAGAGGCTTCACCGACCAGTCTTTTGACCGGGTCCCCTGGTGTTGGGTCAGCTTTTCGAGTCTGGGGCTGCCTTGCGCTTGTCCGCGACACCTCTGCGGACAAGCTCTCGGCTCGCGCCGTCCCCTGTGTCTTCCTTGGTTTCCCGGTGGGCTCGACCGACTGGTCCTTTTACCACCCGCCCCTCCACCAGTTCCTAGACTCCCGTGACGTCCGGTTCGACGAGTCAGTGTCCTACTACACCAGGTACCCCTGTCGAGGTCTCCCGGTTCCCCTTCCCCCCCTTTTCCTCGCACCCTCTCTCCCCCCTGCTCCCGCTCCTCCGGTACCCCCACCCCCCCATGGTCCTGCCCCGTCAGGTGTGTCTCACGCTACCCCTCTACCCTCGGTCGCGCGTCAGGTAGCGGCTCCCTCCCCGCAGTCCTCCTCACAGTCCCCTCAGCAGCCTTCGGTACTTCCGCGACAGGCTACTGTGGACTCGGTTGGTTTTGGAGCGGGAGGTGCAGCCACTGGCAGTACTCGGTCCGGGGGTGCTCGTTTGAGGGGTGCTGGAGTTGGAGGTGCTGGCGCAGGTGGCGCTAGCCCTGGGGGTGCTGGAGCTGGAGGTCCTGGCACTGGAGGTGCTAGTCCTGGGGGTGCTGGAGCTAGAGGTGCTGGCGCAGGTGGCGCTAGCTCTGGGGGTGCTGGAGCTGGAGGTGCTGGCACTGGAGGTGCTAGTTCTGGGGGTGCTGGAGTTGGAGGTCCTGGCACTGGCGGTACTAGTTCTGGGGGTGCTGGAGCTGGAGGTGCTGGCATAGGAGGTGCTGGTTCTGGGGGTGCTGGTGCTGGAGGCGCTGGCACTGGAGGTGCTGGTTCTGAGGAGACTGGAGCAGGAGACACTGGTTCTGCGGAGTCTACTCCGCCTCCCCACCGCCACGACACACGTCTCCAGGCGGCCCGTCGGCGTGAGCGTGAGGAGCAGGTGCTGTTGGAGAGGGAGCGGCAGGAGTTGCGGCAGTTGGACCTGCTGGAGCAGTAGCAGCAGCAGCAGCAGCAGCAGCAGCAGCAGCAGCAGCAGCAGCGGCGGCGGCAGCAGCAGCAGCCGCAGCAGCAGCAGACACCGCCGCCGCAGCTGCGACCACAGCAGCTCCCTCTGGAGCAGCAGTTGTTCCCACCCGTGAGTGGCCTTCGGGCCCTTGGTCTTCCCTCCTCTCCTCCTGTTCACACTCCGTCCCCTCCAGCGTTTGGTCCCACGTTTCCTCCTCCTGACGCCTGTCCGGCGGTCTGGTCTTCTCCTCCACCGCAGTCTCCTCCACCTGGTGTCCCGCACTCTCGTGTCCGTCCCTGTCCTCCGCGTGCTCGTCCCTCGTCTCCCGTTACCGACCTCCGCACTGCCCTCCTTTGTTCGTCTCTTCGTCGTCCTCCTCCTGAGTCCGTTCTCCCGTGTCCACCTCCGTCCTCTCTCCCTTTCCCCCCTACTCCTGTCACTGACTACTACCGCACTGTTCGTCCTGTTGTCTCTCGTGTCCTTGCCACTCTTGTCACCGACTCTCGTTTCCCTCCGTCGTCTGTCTCGGCTCTCACTGCCGCTGTCGCTGAGTTTGCTGCCGCCAGTCGCCTTGACTACACCACCCGTGTGGTGCCAGCTCCTCCCTCCCGTCCTCTGTCCGTCGGGGGTGGGTTTGCCCTTGGCTGTGACATCCTAGAGGACAGAGAGTCTGAGCTGGAGTACTGGGCAGCCGCTTCTCCCTCTGTCTGTGCCATGCTGCTATCCCCTGAGGGAGACCTCGACGCCCTTGACATACCGACTCCTCGCACTTACCGCGAGGCAGTGTCAGGGGCGTGGGCCTCACAGTGGAAAGCGGCTATGGCCTCGGAGTTAGCGTCTTGGAGATCCACAGGCACCTACGTCGACGCAGTTCCCCCTCCCAGGGCGAACGTAGTCGATGGCATGTGGCTCTTCAAGGTGAAGCGGCCGCCTGGTTCACCGCCTGTGTTCAAGGCGCGCTACGTGGCTAGGGGTTTCAGTCAGTGTGAGGGAGTTGACTTCTTCCAGACCTTCGCCCCGACCCCGAAGATGACTACTCTTCGGGTGTTACTCCACGTAGCAGCACAGCGAGACTACGAGCTGCACTCCCTTGACTTCTCTACTGTGTTTCTCCAGGGCCGACTACACGAGGAGATCTGGCTGCGCCGCCCTCCTGGCTTCACTGACACCTTCCCACCTGGGACCCAGTGGAGCCTGAGACGGCCAGTCTACGGTCTCCGCCAGTCGCCCCGTGAGTGGCACGACACTCTTCGCTCCACGCTTCGTGACCTTGGGTTTTGTCCTTCCTCTGCCGACCCGTCGCTGTTTGTTCGCACTGGTTCCACTCCTTTCTTTATACTAGTGTACGTCGACGACTTGGTCTTTGCCACAGCAGACAGGGCAGCTCTGGCTCAGGTGAAGTCCGAACTGCAGAAGAGACACACGTGCACTGACCTAGGTGAACTGCAGCGCTACCTTGGCCTGCAGATCACCAGGGACAGAGCCGCTCGCACCATCACACTGACGCAGTCACACATGGTGCAGCAGGTCCTTCGGCGGTTCGACTTCCAGTTCTCCACCACACAGCCCACACCTCTTGCTGTTGACCACAGACTCACTGGCCCCTTTCCCGACGAGCCTTTTGAGCCCAGTGGTCCCTACGCAGAGCTGGTGGGCTGCCTCATGTACCTGATGACTTGTACTCGGCCGGACCTCGCCTTTCCCCTCAGCGTCCTCTCTCGCTTTGCTGCGACTGGGAGACACCGTCCTGTCCACTGGACAGCTGCTGTGAGGGTGGCGAAGTACCTGGCGACTACATCAGGCATGGGGCTTGGGCTTGGAGGGACTCAGCCAGTGGCGTTGACTGGTCACTGCGACTCTTCCTACGCTGACGACGTGGAGACTCAGCGCTCGACTCAGGGTTACTGCTTCAGTCTGGGAGCTGGTGCTGTGTCGTGGAGGTCTACACGGTCATCGTCTGTGGCTACTTCCAGTGCAGAGGCAGAGATCTACGCTGGTGCCATGGCGGCACAGGAGCTTCGCTGGTTGACCTTCTTGCTCGCCGACCTTGGTGAGCGGCCTCGCTCTGCACCGACCTTGTACGCTGACAACAAGGCCATGATCCTCCTGTGTCGAGAGCCTCGACTGGAGAGCAGAGTGAAGCATATTGACGTGAGGTACTTCCTCCTGCGAGAGCTGCAGCGACGCGGCCAGGCACGCCTGGACTTTGTGGCCTCAGAGGCCAACACTGCAGACGTCTTCACCAAGGCCTTGGCGCTTGGTGATCACCACAGGTTTTGTGTGCAGTTGGGGCTTGTTGAGGTAGGCCCTCGGTTGCTGTAGTCTTGTTGCTTGCTCTGCTTGTTGTGTTTTCATATATATATCCTAGTGAATTCTTGAACTGGCCTTGTGGCTGCTTGCTTGCGCTCGGAATTTGTGTGGTGTCCTTGAGATCCACCCTGAGCTTGCCTTGTTTCTTGCTTTGACTGGTCTTGTGACTGTTTGTTCACCATGCTTGCTTTGATGCCCCTCACTTAGCCTACGGGGGTGTGTCAAATGTTGTTATTGGTTGTAGGCTGCAGTGAGTAGCACTCTAAGGAGTACAACACTCTTAGGGTTTCTATTTGTATGCCTTGCTCTCCTAAGTCAAACATTCCGTTGCATTCACTTTATGAGACAACTGCCTATATTACAATCAGGGTAAAAAAAATACTTACACTGATGCCTCTGGGAAAATTTTTCAAAACTTCAAGTTACACTGATCCATAAGTGTAACCAAAAAGGGCACACTGCTCAGAAGGGTTTTGAAAATGGCTACACTGCTAATCATGAGTAGCCAAAATCCAAAGATAGGCCCTGCCACGCTAGCTTCGCTATATAACTTCGCTCATGCTTTTCGCTCAACTGTATTGTTTTGCTTCGATAGTGCAATTCTCGCTCGCTCGCTCCATTGCACTCGTAACACTTGGTATTCAGAGCCTACGATCTCCTCTCGGACCGCACCCACACCTTCGCTTCCCCACTATCTCATTTTTTTGGGGGGGGGGTTGACGTCTCTCAGCGAACAAGCACCGCCACTCGAAGTGCTCTCTCGTAAGCACACACGGCCACGACAGAGGCTCTCGCTGAGCTTGCCCGACACCCCCGCCATGGCCGAAATTAATCTTGCGACACTGACGCAGGAGCAACTCGACCGTCGCGTGCGCCAACTCGAAGACTCGGCGCTCGAAATTGCGACACTCACGGCGGAACGTGACTCTGCCCGCCAGCAATCAACAGTGAATGCGCCAGCACCATCACAAGCACCCGCAAATGCACCTGCGCAATCAGAAGAACCAATCGTCATCTCATCAGGTACACCGACGCAACACGACAGCGTGGGACAGCGCTCAGGCGCAGCCAGTGATGGCGCCGCTCAATCGATGCCTGGCATGGAGAGAAATAGGGCCGCACCAAGCCCGCGTGGGCCTCGCAAAGCTCGTCGGCACGTGGAGTTTGCAGCAACAAGTGGCATCCACGACATCATGGCACCAATGCCACTCAAGCCGCAGCGCCCGCCCTGTTTCGATCCGAGCCAACGTGGAGGTCCGACGGTTCAATCGTGGGTCTTCACGATGAACGTTTTCTTCGACGCGAATTACGTCGAGTCGGACGCAGCAAAGATTCGCTACGCTGTTTCGCTGCTGAGGGGCCCCGCCATGGACTGGTGGCGAGTCCTCGTGACGTTGCCACGCACCTACGAGCCACCGTCGCAAGAGGAAGAGCCCACGGGCCCAGCCGTCACCTGGAGTTCCTTTTGCGAAACCGCCCAGTACAGCACGTGGGATGCGTGGTGCGCAGGGCTTTGGGCGCGCTTCGAGCCGATCGCGGCTTCTATTTCGGCGCGTCAGAGACTGCGTACTTGGCGGCAGCTCGGATCAGTTCAAGACTACACGCGCGGTTTTCTCGCATTATGCGAGCAAGTAGGCTACATGCACGAAGCGGAGCGGGTGGACCGTTACGTCGGAGGGCTGAAGCCGGACATCTCGCACGAAATCATGCTGCGCGGGCTCTCAATTTTTAACAAGATCCTCGCGCTCGCCGAGAAAATCGACATCTTACGCCGTCCGAGACCGGGGTCCTATTACGGACATCGCCCTCGGGGACCGATCGAGCACGCCACCCTACACGGCGTTGCGACGAATGCAGCTGCCGCGCCGTTTAAGGGGCGCTGCTTTGCTTGCAACAGGCCGGGCCATCGCAAAAACGAGTGCCCAGAGGAGCTAAGGCGCCGCGGAGCAGAGCAGGGGAGGGAGTCTCAGAGGCAGGGAAACGCCAGCAGTCAGTAGAAATTGGGCCAACTACTGACGAGACTGCCTGCTCGCCCAACCTCACCGACCCTCATGTCAGAATCCCAAGTATAGACCATTGGGATAAAAGGGCTTGTTAAGTAGCGGGTCAATGCGCCCATAACCCCCCAGGCCAACATGCCTGTAACCCTTCCCTAGGAT
This sequence comes from Closterium sp. Naga37s-1, assembly GCA_947471745.1. Taxonomy (NCBI): domain Eukaryota; kingdom Viridiplantae; phylum Streptophyta; class Zygnematophyceae; order Desmidiales; family Closteriaceae; genus Closterium; species Closterium sp. Naga37s-1. The sequence goes on along the minus strand of CANJKZ010000184.1, from coordinate 2,979,688 downwards.
CAATCGGGGATCTCCAGTGGACCTCTGACACCCCCCCGCACTGGGATGCCCGAAGTGCACACACTGGGATTCGAACCCGAGACCTTCGCTCTGATAACATGTCAGAATCCCAACCACTAGACCATTGGGATAAAAGGGCTTGTTTCAGTAGCGGGTCAGTGCGCCCATAACCCCCCAGGCCAACATGCCTGTAACCCTTCCCTAGGATCAATTGGGGATCTCCAGTGGACCTCTGACACCTCACCGAGTCATAGTACCGATTCACGCCATCGATCGGGCTCGGATGAATAAGGAGGGTACAGCGACGGATTGCCCAGTACTGATCCACGGGAAAATACAGGGAGCAGCAGTGAAGATTTTTATAGACGGAGGGGCAAGTCACAGCTTAGTTAATACCGCGACCGCATGGAAGCTGCAACCGGCACTTAGTCGGTGCTTACTAGAGATAGACGCACGCTTAGTTGACAGAACGCCGCTGGCCATACGGGAGAAGGTGGAGAGAGTAAAAGTCCGCGGCGGGGGGAACTTCGGGTTTACACAGGAAATGCTCGCAACGACATTAAATGGGCACGACATTTTACTGGGACGTGATTGGCTGCGACGGTATAACCCGCGAATCGACTGGACGACGGGTAGCTGCACTGTGCGAAGTAGCGGTAGCTGGGTCGAACTACCTCGCTGGCAGTCGCCCGAGTCTTCAACGGTCCACGTCAACGCCATCACGATGAAACGGGTTATCGCCGCTGGAGCTGACGTGTACGCAGTGGATATCGCAGTGGTAGAAGAAGCAGAGCAGCCGAGCGATTTTCAGAAACTGCTGGCAGCGGTACCGCCCGAACTACAGGAACTGTTGAAACGTTACCCAAGGATTTTTCCCGATGACTTACCGGAAGGACTGCCACCTCAGCGGGCACACGATCACCAAATAGAGTTAGAACTTGGGGCACAGCCAACCGTACAGCGACAGTTCAGACTGACACAGCCCGAGCTCGACGAACTGAGGAAGCAACTAGATTATCTGTTAGAAAAGAAGTTCATCCGACTGAGCTCGTCACCGTTCGCCGCACCGATACTGTTCACACCGAAAAAGGACGGAGGTTTTCGCATGTGCATCGATTACAGGGCACTAAACAGGGTTACAGTCAAGTCGCGATACCCCATTCCCCGCGCCGACGAACTGATAGATCAACTACGAACAGCACGGGTCTTTTCGAAAATCGACTTACGGGGAGGTTACCACCAGATTAGGGTTGAACCATCAGACTGCGCCAAGACATCATTTAGAACTAGGTACGGGTCCTTCGAGTACACTGTGATGCCTTTCGGGCTGACCAACGCACCGGCGACGTTTCAGATGACCATGAACGAGGCATTTAGGCCACTCTTAGATAAATGTGTGATAGTTTACCTCGACGACATCCTCGTCTACACTCGCGACAAGCAGCAGCACTTAGCAGACCTGGAAGCAGTTTTTACAATTTTAGACAAACACAGGCTACTGACCAAGGGTTCCAAGTGCGAGTTTTTTCAGGACAGGCTAGAGTTTCTGGGGCACGTTATTTCGGAGGCTGGGGTTGAGATCGACCCAAAGAAGCTGGACACGGTAAAAGCATGGCACCCCCCGACAAATATCACGGAGATGCAGAGTTTTCTCGGGTTCGTTAATTACGTGCGTCGGTTCGTCCCCGACATGGCGAGGTTAACAGCCCCACTGACGGATCTGCTACGGAAGAGGGTCACTTTTACGTGGGGGGAGAAAGAGCACGCTGCCTTCTCTGCCTTAAAAAATGCTCTCTGTTCACTGCCCGTACTGCGCATCGCCAACCCACACCGCCCATTCGAAGTGGTTACAGACGCAAGCGACATCGCCATTGGAGCCGTACTGCTACAGGATTTCGGCAACGGGTTACAGCCCATCTCATATGAGTCACGCAAACTGCATCCGCCCGAGAGGAACTACCTGATACACGACCGCGAAATGCTCGCGATCGTGCACGCGTTCAAAGTGTGGCGCTGTTACTTGACCGGCGCAGACGTGACAGTACGGACATACCACAAATCACTACAGTACCTCCGCGCACAGCCCCACCTCAACCCACGACAGATCCGCTGGCTCGACTTTCTCGAGTCAAACTTCCACTACACGGTCACCTACAAAAAAGGGGCATCGAACATCGCCGACGCACTGACCCACCCCACTGCCCAAATCCACGCCATACTACTTGCCCAGACCAGCCCACTGCTAACAGGACTATTTACCCACGGCTATCAAACCGACCCATTTTTCACAGGTGGAAATTCGCAGCAGTTCGCAGCAGCAAAGGGGGTTTATTACGTAAAAGCCGGCACCGACCGCATCTAGGTACCAGGCTACACTTTACTAAGGGAGCTGTTACTACAGGAGGCACACGACGGGGTAACCTCAGGACATTTCGGAGTAGAGAAAACACGGCAGCAGCTGCAACGGTATTACTACTGGCCCGAAATGCTGACCGACGTACAACGACACGTGGCATCGTGTCCCACCTGCCAAATCATGAAGTCATCACGGAAACGACCGACGGGGCAGTTGCAGCCGATACCACCCCCAGAGCGTGCTTGGCAGCAGGTGACGATGGACTTCGTCACGGGGTTACCGGCTGGAGCAAGTGGGAACGACGCGATCCTGGTCGTCGTCGATCGGCTGACGAAAATGACACACTTCGCAGCCTGCAAGAAATCAATCACAGCCGAAGAAACAGCCCGCCTCTTCATCTCCACCGTCGTTCGACTGCACGGGATACCAACATCAATTATCAGCGACCGCGAGACGATATTCACCAGCAACTTCTGGCGAAACCTGTGGCAGCAGTTCGGTACGCGACTTCAGTTCAGTTCATCATACCACCCCGAAACTGACGGACAGACAGAACGGACAAATCAGACCATGGAACAGCTCATCCGAGCCACGTGCGACGACCCGACCACATGGGAACAGCAACTGCCACTCATCGAGTTCGCGTACAACAACTCGCCATCTGCCACAACCCAACAGTCACCGTTTTACTTGAACTACGGACAAGACCCCACAGTACCCATGACCCCGAATCCCGACAACCCAGTCCCACGCGCGCAACAGTTCGCAGAAATACTGCAAGCAGCACAAACCCGAGCAGCAGAAGTAATAAAAATAATCAAACGTCATCGCTAAGCGCAACGCCGACCGACACCGCCGCCCCGTCACTTACCAACCAGACGACCTGGTATTACTCGACACTCAAAACCTCCGCCTGCCCATCACCCCAAAACTCCGCCCCCGATATTGCGGGCCATTTCGCATCAGCCACATGATCACACCCGTCACCGCCCACCTCCTCTTCCCTGCTGACTGGTATGTCAGCCCGTCATTCCACGTCAGCCTGCTTCGCCTATACGTACCATCCACCAGCCAACTGCCTCGCAACCGCTCCGCCAGCATGACACGACCACCGACAGAGCCAATCATCACGCCCGAAAAAATACTGAGCCACCGAGTACGTGACCCACGGGGAGCCCGCAGGATCGAATTTCGGATCCGCTAGAAAGACCGCACGCCCACCGAAGACAACTGGGTCCCCCTGGATAGAATTGAGAATCACCCTGTCCTGACTGAGTATTTGCGTAGCCGAAACTTTCGAGATGTACACGCGCTCTCGTAAGAGGGGCCTCCTTGGGGAGCGGGGAAGGAAAATTCCTTTTCCTTACTTCGCGTCCCTGCTTACCGCGTACATGCCCGTTCCCGCCATCGGCACCCATCCGTGAACGTTACCCGCTCGCGACATTAGCCTCGACCACGACCCCCGCCACTGTTCGCGATGCGACCCAACCTAACGGTTCGGTTGGTAACCCGAGCTCCGGACCTCCGCCTCGACAACTTCCCGAACCTCGGCGCTAGGCCCGTAGCGCACCCCAATTTTCCACATTTCCGTTACCATGCTAGCTTTGCTATATAACTTCGCTCATGCTTTTCGCTCAACTGTATTGTTTTGCTTCGATAGTGCAATTCTCGCTCGCTCGCTCCATTGCACTCGTAACAGTGTGTCACATCGTCAGACGAACAATTTTCGGAAAATCCGTCGGGCCGTTGTTAGCGAAGGTAACCACATAACGACATTCGCCAAAATCCTGGCGAGCGTCGTTATTTTCGACACAAATATGCGAATTTGATGGCCCTTGAACGGGCCGAAACTAAACCGTACACCGTGTCGACTCCAATCCGGCCAACTAGTCGACACGGTGAGCGACAGACACCTGCGATGTCGCACGTCATCGCACAACCTATGGAAACAATCGCCGTCAAATTTGCGACCTCGTCGCACATCTCCAGCTACTGTAGCACGTGCAAATGTGACAACTTTGATACAACATGCTGCAAATCGGCCATCAAAGTTGTCACATCTGCAAAACTGCAAATCCTGGTCGTTTATCAGTCGACATTTTGTCGACCAAACCGTCGAATTTCGCGAAAGAAATGACAACCATATGGTCGACAGATATTCAGCCAAAAGCCATTTTCGCAAATGGTTGGCGATGTGACACGCCCTAACTGCCTCATCCGATGTCGAGCCGCAACATGCCAGAAAAGACGGCAATCAGCACCAACGCTTAGCATATTTAAAGCGGTGGGAGTTGGAAACAACGCATTCACATCCAGTACTAGAACAGCTGTACAACCAAACTTAGTATACAACGTCCCAAGTGCTGAGCGCTTCTCCCAGCTCTGCGAGTAATAGCAGTTGTAACGAGCTCCATCATGGGCGCGCTTCGCCCTCGCTTTCTGCTTGCCCTCGTCCTCGTGGCGTCTCTGAACCTCACCGCGACGGTTTTCGCGGCGCTCCTTTCGAATGAGTATTTAGACGGGAGCGAGGCCGCACTCGAGCAAGCATACGACCCGCGCGTGCTCCTTGGCGAGGCGGACAGCGATGTCGCGCTGGAAGCCGTTGGCTCGGATGATTCCGTTGACTTCGAGTGTCAGAATCCCAACCACTAGACCACTGGGATAAAAGGGCTTGATAAGTAGCGGGTCAGTGCGCCCATAACCCCCCAGGCCAACATGCCTGTAACCCTTCCCTAGGATCAATCGGGGATCACCAGTGGACCTCTGACACCCCCCCGCACTGGTATGCCCGAAGTGCACACACTGGGATTCGAACCCGAGACTTTCGCTCTGATAGCATGTCAGAATCCCAACCACTAGACCATTGGGATAAAAGGGCTTGTTAAGTAGCGGGTCAGTGCGCCCATAACCCCCCAGGCCAACATGCCTGTAACCCTTCCCTAGGATCAATCGGGGATCACCAGTGGACCTCTGACATCGAGGACCCGCGCGTTCTCCGCACGGCGGATGTAGCGGCGGACTTGAAGCAGTCGTCGGACGACGCCAGCGGAAGCGTAAAGGACTCGCTCGGGCAGGCGGGGAGGAACGTGGGCAAACCGGTCTATCTCACGAGTTCCACCAAGTGCATGGTTCATGAGAACGGCAAGTGCTTGCAGTGGTCATCGACGATGGGCAGCGGTTCGAAACCGAAACCGGTCTATCTCACGAGTTCCGCCAAGTGCGTGGTTCATGAGAACGGCAAGTGCTTGCAGTGGTCATCGACGATGGGCAGCGGTTCGAAACCGAAACCGGTCTATCTCACGAGTTCCGCCAAGTGCGTGGTTCATGAGAACGGCAAGTGCTTGAAGTGGTCATCGACGATGGGCAGCGGTTCGAAACCGAAACCGGTCTATCTCACGAGTTCCGCCAAGTGCGTGGTTCATGAGAACGGCAAGTGCTTGAAGTGGTCATCGACGATGGGCAGCGGTTCGAAACCGAAACCGGTCTATCTCACGAGTTCCGCCAAGTGCGTGGTTCATGAGAACGGCAAGTGCTTGAAGTGGTCATCGACGATGGGCAGCGGTTCCAAACCGAAACCGGTCTATCTCACGAGTTCCGCCAAGTGCGTGGTTCATGAGAACGGCAAGTGCTTGAAGTGGTCATCGACGATGGGCAGCGGTTCCAAACCGAAACCGGTCTATCTCACGAGTTCCGCCAAGTGCGTGGTTCATGAGAACGGCAAGTGCTTGAAGTGGTCATCGACGATGGGCAGCGGTTCCAAACCGAAACCGGTCTATCTCACGAGTTCCGCCAAGTGCGTGGTTCATGAGAACGGCAAGTGCTTGCAGTGGTCATCGACGATGGGCAGCGGTTCGAAACCGAAACCGGTCTATCTCACGAGTTCCGCCAAGTGCGTGGTTCATGAGAACGGCAAGTGCTTGCAGTGGTCATCGACGATGGGCAGCGGTTCGAAACCGAAACCGGTCTATCTCACGAGTTCCGCCAAGTGCGTGGTTCATGAGAACGGCAAGTGCTTGAAGTGGTCATCGACGATGGGCAGCGGTTCCAAACCGAAACCGGTCTATCTCACGAGTTCCGCCAAGTGCGTGGTTCATGAGAACGGCAAGTGCTTGCAGTGGTCATCGACGATGGGCAGCGGTTCGAAACCGAAACCGGTCTATCTCACGAGTTCCGCCAAGTGCGTGGTTCATGAGAACGGCAAGTGCTTGCAGTGGTCATCGACGATGGGCAGCGGTTCGAAACCGAAACCGGTCTATCTCACGAGTTCCGCCAAGTGCGTGGTTCATGAGAACGGCAAGTGCTTGAAGTGGTCATCGACGATGGGCAGCGGTCCGAAACCGAAACCGACTCACAAAGCACATGAGGATTCAAAGCGCGCTGAGAATGATGGTGTGACAGAGGGTGGGGGGAAAACCAAGGAGGCGCTGAGGGCGGACGAGCCGCGGGTGCTCCTGGAGGCGGACAGCGATGCCTCCCATGACTCCGTTCACTCGCTTGACTCGGTTGACTTCGAGGACCCGCGGGTGCTCCGTACGGTGGCGGATGCAGCGGTGGATTTGAAGCAGTCGTTGCGGAGAATAGGCGATTGTGGGAGAGCCAAGGCGCAGAGTTGCACAATCGAAGAGAGAGGTGCGAGTTTTCCGTGTACGGACTTGTTGGAGACCGAGTACTGGTATTCAGGAACTATAACTTGGTATGCAGTAACTGAAGGACGAAATTGATTAATTTATAGATTACAACAGATAACATGAACCTTATAGGAAACATAGTGACGTGTGCGAGAATGTTGCACGAGAACGTTGTTCATGAAGAACGTTGTTCAAGGAGAACGTGCAAGCACCTACTCTAGTATGCGGTTCCAGGTTGGCACCGCCAGGTGAAAACGCCATCAGGTGAAAATCTTAGAAAGTTAGGCATGAATGGCTTGCACTATCGAGAGGTTTGGTACAAGGAAGAAACCTAAGGGGTTGTACCCCACAGTATCTACCCCACTACAGCCTACCCAAAACTATAACACATATATATGTTTGACAGAAAACGCCATCAGGTGAAAGTACCGTCAGGTGTATTTTCTACCTGTCCAGGAGTAGTTGCGCAGGTGTTCGCAACAGACAGTTGCACATACTCATTTGTGCAATGTCGTCACTTCCCTCCAATTCGGTCCAGTGTTGAACAGTGCATACAGAAGTGCACTATTGGAGTGTACTCGGCGAATACCGAAGTTCCGATATGCGGTATGCGAAACTTCGCATAGAGCTGCGACACGGGAAACCAGGCGCGTGCAGGGCTTCACCTCAACACTCCCCTGCCCTGCTCGTGCCTGGGCAACTGAGGAGTTAGCACACCACACAAAGTGAAAGGAAATCATAGAGTACAACAGGGTGACGATTCTGAAACTCGTCCGCGTGTTTCCGCACACGCATACTCACCGCACCAGCCATGTTGAAGGACATGGCACCTATTCCTGCCCGTTGTCACGCTCGTCGTCAGGAAGATCGACTTGCCCAACGGCGACGGAGCAGCGCTTGAATGTCGGGGAATGCAACGCCTTCGTGAGATAATCCGCGGGTTGCTCGCTCATCGGAATGTACGTAAGCGCGAGCTTCTTGCGCTTCACCATCTGCTGCAGCCAGATGTAACGCCTCTTCATGTGCTTGAGACTCCCCTTGAGCCCCAACCCTTCTACAACATCAATCGTAGATGAGTTGTCCACGTGGATGACGGTCGGCACCCCGACATCGAGAAGCCGAAATTCGGCGAGTAGAAAGCGCAAACGGCACGCCTCCTTGCCGGCCTCCATTGTAGCAATGTACTCATATTCCGTTGAGGATAGTGTCATCCACTTGATCCTCTGACTTGCCCACGAAACTGCAGCTCCGCCAAGCACGAAAACGTATCCGCTGGTACTGCTGTGTGTCTACTGGTCACCCGCGTCATCGGAATCCGCATACCCCACCAGGCGCAGAGTATCCAGTCCACCACCGAAATCGAGGGCGAAATCGCTGGTGTTCACCACGTAGTCAATGCAGCGGTCCAGCTCCCTCCAGTGCTGGTCACTGCGAATCGTCAACCCCGAGCCCAACTTGCTGCATGCGTACGCAATGTCGGGACGGGTCGTGGTCGCGGCAAATTGGAGCGAACCCACTTTCTGGCGGTACTCCTCCTCTTCACGCGCTTGGTATTCTTCGTCGTCAAATGTCAACTCGGTGTACGCATCGACCGAGATAGGCGTTTTCGGGCGGCAACCTGTCTGCTCTTCGTCAACAAAGCGGCGACGCAGCTTGTCCACGTATGCGCTTTGGTGCAGCCACAACTTTCGCGCAGACTTGTCCCGCACTATCTCTAGCCCCAAATATTTCTGCGCGGGAGTGATTTCCCGCAACTCGAATGCGTTTTGCAGAAGCTCACGGAGGTCCTTCAGCATCTCGAGGCTGCTACTTGCGGCGAGCAAATCGTCAACATAGACGAGTAGCCAGCAACCGACTCCGTCATCACCGAACTTGAAGTAGAGTGCTTCGTCCACCTGACTCTTGCTCCATCCGCCGCCAATGAGTACACTGTCGAGTGCCGAATACCACAGCAGTGGACTCTGTTTGAGTCCGTACAAGCTTTTCAGAAGCTTGCATACGCGAGATGTACTGTCAATGAAGTACGCCAGCTGATCCAACTTGCTCTGCAGGTATGCGTTTTTCATGTCCAGCTGCATGACGTGAAGATCGAGTACCGCGACGATGGAGAGGAAAATGCGTAGCGTAACGTAGCTGCCGACCGGTGAATACGTCTCATCGGAATCCGCACCATAGATCTGCGTAAATCCCTTCACGACGAGACGTGCCTTTTCACGGGCGACCGTGTCGTCGACGTTGTACTTTGTCGTAAGAACCCACCGGTTCTTCATGACATTGACACCGCGCGGTCGAGGCACCAGCTCCCATGTTCCGTTGGCAAGAAGGCTGCGCATCTCCTCCTCCATTTCTGCCTTCACCGCCTTCCCCTTCCAGCTCGCTAGCGCTTCCTTGACGGTCATCGTGGAGATATCCCACCGTCGTTCAGGGTCAGTGTACATATCGGGATCCAGTTCTGGCAGCGTGGTATCCGCGTTTGCGTCATCAAGAAGTGCGTTAGCGAATACCGGACACACATCGGACCACTTCTTTGGAGGCACACCAAAGTTGGAGCGGGTGGAATGCCGAGTCGGCAGCATGACTTCCACCACATCGCTCGAGGAACTGTCTCCAGACGACTCCCCTGCAACTTTGCCGATGACCTCCACAACGTCGCTCGACGTGCTGTCGCTAATCTGCTCCCCTGTCACCTGCTCCCCTACCGGTGTCTGCATACCAGGCGCCGGTTTCTGCATATCAGGCGCACCAACTTCAGGAAATGCGGCAAGTCGACCGTCGACGATGCCGATGCGTGGCGCTGAAGGTAGCGCGTCATGTCTCCCTTCATCGTTGTCGGCCGACTTGGACAGGGTGTCGGGGGTGGGACGAGAGATGCGTTCCGCGGTTGGAAGCGGAGAGGAGATGACAGCAGGCGCGGAGGAGGTTGACGGTTTGGTGACTGGCACCACACGCGGGTACACGGGTGGGAGGGTAGAGCTGGGGATGGTCGTGGGGACGTGCGGAGGTGCAGGTTCTGAAGCCGGGGCGTCAAGCGGGTCTTCAATCTCATCAGCGAGAAGACCCGGTGAAGGAGCGGAGACCGCCGAAGTGGATACCTTGTGTACACTTCCTGGCGCGCGCTCGGCTTTCTAGCCATCTAGGGACTGGGTTTCGTAAAATATCACCTCCACAGTGGTGACGATGCGGTTTGCAGCGAGATCCCAGCACCTCCCAACCTTTGCTCGTGGGAGAAACGCCAAGATGAAGACCCCAGCTGGCTTTCGGCGCAAGCTTCCCACCACGCTGATGTTGCGGGACCATGTATTGCACCATGCAACCCCACACCCGGGCCATGGTGAGGTCCGGCTTCGTTTTGTACATCAGCGTATACGGTGTTGCTCCGGAAGGTAGAGAAGCGCGCTCAATGCTGTTGCGCACCCACATAGCTTGGCGAAGCGCGAGGTGCCACCAATGGTGTGGCACGTTCATATGCAGCAGCATTGTCCGCACCGCCTTGACAAGTGTGCGCATTTCGCGTTTAGCCACGAGTAGTCCACTGCGAGCGAACAGTACTGTCAGCAGTGGCAGCAGGTGCTACAGAGGTGCCGGACGTGTGATCGAAAAGCGAGACTCCGTCCCTAGAGTCGCACTGAAGATAGAGCTGCAGGTCATCTACCCAAACGTCGAAATTGACCGCACGACCCTCAGCATCGAAGGTAAGAACAATAGGGCTAGCCATGGCGGCAGTAGCAGCAGTAGCAGCAGTAGCAGCAGGAGGAGCGCGGGGAGGGCAGCGCAGCGCAGTAGGGCAGGGCGGCGCGGTCCAGCAGAGCGGTGCGGCTCGGCAGGGCGGCACGGCTCGGCTGGGCGGCGCGGCTCGGCTGGGCGGCGCGGCTCGGCTGGGCGGCGCGGCACGGCAGGCAGGCGGGCGCGGCGGCGCGCTTAGCAGGGCGGGCGCTTACCAGGGGCGGGTGCAGGGCAGGGCTGCGACGGTCGGTTAGGTCAAGGCCGCAACGGGGCGGCTGTAGGGCAGGGCCGCGACGAGGCGGCGGCAGAGCAGGGCCGCGACGGGGCGGCAGCAGGGCAGGGCCGCGACAAGGCGGCTGCAGGGCAGGGCCGCGACGGGGCGGCGGTAGAGCAGGGCCGCGACGAGCGGCTGAGGGCAGGGCCGCGACGGGTGGCGGCAGGGCAGGGCCGCGACGGGTGGCGGCAGGGCAGGGCCGCGACGGGCGGCGAGGTCAGGGCCGCAACAAAAGGGGGGGGGCCGGGGGGCGGCAGGGCAGGGCCGCTACGGGCGGCTAGGTCAGGCCGCGACGGGCGGCAACAGGGCAGGGCCGCGACGGGCGGCTAGGTCAGGCCCGCGACGGGCCGTTAGGGCAGGGCCGCTACGGGCGGCAGTAGGCAGGGCGCGCGATGGCGCAGGTGAGGCAGGCGCGAGGCGCGCTTCGGGCAGGGCAGGAAAAAAAAATCGTGGTGGGCCCTAAAAAAAAAAACGTTCCCACTAGGGAACCCGCTCTAAAACCATGTCAGAAATAGGAATGAAGAATGATAGAATGACAGCAGTACAGGGTTAGTATAGCAAAACCTAATTGGGCTGTACCCCATAAGGAGTGCCCCACTACAGCCTAGAGCATATAAATGCATAGTTCTGACACAATTGTGCTGCGCCCCTGTATGGGCTGAATGGCGCCGTTGAATCCACGCACATGGTGAACGTCGCCTTCCGCATTCATCTCCACGAATGCCTCACGCGTCCCCATGAGGTGATGAGAACAGCCAATGTCGAGGAGGACCACGGTCGGATTTGCTTGCACAACTGCAGCGACCGCCTGGAAGTCCTCGCCAGCTTCCGGAGCCAAAGAAATAGCCGGTTCCACAGATGCGTCCGTCACCACGCCGACCATCGAACACGACGCTTGCCCTCTGTGATGCACATCGTCACTTGGGGCGTCCTTCGCACCCTTTCCGTGGGAGGTTCCCTCATCCGACGTCTGCTTGTCCTTGGAATCCGAGTGTTGTTTGTCCTTGTGGTATGCGGTTTCGCGAGTTGACGGTTTTGCGATCGTCCGTGCGGAGCTTCCTGACCATCGCCCACCTCCTTGTTGACGCGGTCGGGGCACTGGTTTGGGAAGTGCTCGGGATCTCCACAAACGAAGCAGTATCGTTGAGAGTTGCGCTTTACGCCACCAGAACGGTCGTCATTCTTGGTCGTCTTCACGCGGTTGACGTGTTTGTCAGTGTCACCTCCTCCGCGCGATTGCCCTCACTTCTGTTGTTGCCGCTGCTGCTTTGACGCAACATAGTTGACTTGAGGGAGAAGCTGCTCCTTGGGCCGCTCTGATTCAAGTGTGAACTCCTCTTCAATGATGTAGCTCGAAAGCGTATCCTCGTCGAGCTCTTCCCGTACACCTGGGAGTTTCACCATGCATCGAAGGAGATTGTAGCTTGCAGGCATACCTTTGATGGCATGCGTGACATACGAAGACATTGAGTAGTCCACGCCAGCCATGCGCAGATCTGCAAGAAACTGTTGTGCGCGATTGCAGTATGCGGTTGCGCTTTCGTGCTCCCCCATCTCCAGATTTGTCAACCGTTGTTCCAGCTGGCCGATGTAAAGGTCATCCCTTGCCTTGTAGGTCTTCATAATGAATTGCCAAGCTTGAAAACCAGCGTCCACCCCAAGTCGGCATGGCTTCAATGCAACTTGGACGACCGGCGAGCAACACTTTGAGATGACCATAAACGTCAACAGCTGTGCGGAATGAAACTGTGCGCGCCGCTCAACGTCATCCTCAGGCGGCACCTCCACCGTGCCGTCAACGAACTTCTTCAGCTGCGCGATCTCCAATTGTGGCTCAATGGACTCGACCCACGTTGTCAAGTCGTGACGCCCTTCAAGCAGTTTCGGCACGACGATATTGTCGGGTGAGAACTTGAAGTATCCGTATTCCGGAGCGATTCCACCATCGCGTACAGTTGACGCATTTGCCGTCCACGAGGGTCCGCCACCAATTTGTCGTGCAGAGTTGCGACGACCGTGCGCGTCACTACGCGCACTCGCTGCGGCGGCTGACCGAAGAACTTGCGCTTGCGTTCCACCGACACTCATGGTGTTCACTCTGACGGCCCCTCGTAGTTCACCGCGCGTAACTCTTGCGCCTACATTGCCATCGAGGTTGACGTTGTTGTCTTCAGCACAGGGAGAAGCGGACTCCATTTCCGCCTCAGCGCGAGGAGGTGGGTGATTGCGAGCGCACTTCAAACGAGCTCCTTCGATCATCAGCTCCAGATCCTCGGCGCTGATTTCGCCAGCGCTATGGCGCTCCCGCAAAGCAGCGACCTGCGCTTCCAGGTCCATGCGTTCCGTAGCGGCGTCCTCGCCCGCCATACGGAATCGATGTGGCTGCCGGCCCAAGGTTGACAACTTCGTCAATCGTATACGAGGCTATCTGAAGTTCGCGTATGCGTTCACGCTCACCGCACCATGCGGAGAATAGGCGATTGTGGGAGAGCCTAGGCGCAGAGTTGCACAATCGAAGAGAGAGGTGCGAGTTTTACGTGTACGGACTTGTTGGAGACCGAATACTGGTATTCAGGAACTATAACTTGGTATGCAGTAACTGAAGGAAGAAATTGATTAATTGATAGATTACAACAGATACAACATGAACCTTATAGGAAACATAGTGACGTGTGCGAGAATGTTGTACGAGAACGTTGTTTATGAAGAACGTTGTTCAAGGAGAACGTGCAAGCACCTACTCTAGTATGCGGTTCCAGGTTGGCACCGCCAGGTGAAAACGCCATCAGGTGAAAACGTCAGGTGAAAGTACCGTCAGGTGTATTTTCTACCTGTCCAGGAGTAGTTGCGCTCGTGTTCGCAACAGACATTTGCACATACTCGTTTGTGCAATGTCGTCACTTCCCTCCAATTCGGTCCAGTGTTGAACAGTGCATACAGAAGTGCACTATTGGAGTGTACTCGGCGAATACCGAAGTTCCGATATGCGGTATGCGAAACCTCGCTACTTCGCATAGAGCTGCTACACGTGAAACCAGGCGCGTGCAGGGCTTCACCTCAACAGTCGTCGGACGACTTGAGCGGCACCGTGAAGAACTCTTTCGGGCAGGCGGGGAGGAACGTGCGCAAGTCGGTTGATAAGATGCTCCACACTGGCAGGTTCGCGCCCAAGGGAGGGAAGAAGAAGCCGCAGCGCGGGAGGAAATACCCCCGGGCGGGAGCTCTTACTAAGATCAACCTCGAGGCAGCCGTCAAGTCTTTCCCCGGGAAGAAGCTGGGGATGGGCAGCCAGGGCTCTACTGGCGTTAAGCCTCTCACTGCTCCCGCTGTTGGCACGCCGGGCGGTGGGAAGAAGCTGGGGAAGGGCAACCTGAGAGTTGGGCCCAAGGTGCATGCCCCCAAGAAGCCGGGGACAGGCAACCCGGGCTCTGGCCCCAAGCTGCTTGCCCCTGAGAAGCAGCCAGTGAAGGTGCCTGCCCCTGAGAAGGAGGTGAAGGTGCCTGCCTCTGAGAAGAAGACTGATGTGCGTGCCACTGAGTAGTGGGCGATTTGAAGCATGATGCAAGGGTTCAGCAGGGCACGATGCAGGGCAAAGGAGAGGGCGGCAGCAGGGCAAGGCCCTCTCACACAGGGAGCAGTGGCACACAGCTACAAGACGGCCCTTTGCTGCAGGGGGAGGGTTGACCCGAGTCAACTCAGGAGTCGTGTGTGTGCAGCCAGTAGGGTTGAGAAGAGCGCTCTGTGGTGACCCTCTGCTGCATGGAAGGGGAGGGTTGACCCGAGTCAACTTAGTAGTCGTGTGTGAAGCCAGTAGGGTTGAGAAGGGCGCTCTGTGGTGACCCTCTGCTGCATGGAAGGGGAGGGTTGACCCGAGTCAACTTAGTAGTCGTGTGTGAAGCCAGTAGGGTTGAGAAGGGCGCTCTGTGGTGACCCTCTGCTGCATGGAAGGGGAGGGTTGATCCGAGTCAACTTAGTAGTCGTGTGTGAAGCCAGTAGGGTTGAGAAGGGCGCTCTGTGGTGACCCTCTGCTGCATGGAAGGGGAGGGTTGAGGAGGGTGCGCCTCTTGTGCCCTTGGATGTGTGTGTGTGTATGAGTGTGCGTGTGTGTGGGTGTGGGTGCGTGTGTGTGTGTGCGCGCGCGCGCGCGCGCGCGCGTGTGTGTGTGTGTGTGTGTGTGTGCCGCACGCACGCCCTATTGCAGGTATGGTATGAAGGAGCATCTTTGTTGTGCTGCTCTTAGCAGGGCCTACATTTGCATCCCTTGTCTCTTGAGTGCCCTACTACGGTACTATCCTACTCTGTTTGATTGCAATTTGTTGGGTTGTTATCAATGAAGATTTCACTTATTTGGGGCTCTCATCATCAATCCGTGATTCTAGCTGCTTGCTATCTAGCCACACAAGAAATGTTTCCGTACATCATAACCACAGATTCAACCTACCGGTGATCATGACATTTCATCTAAGGGACCTCCAAATAGGTTGCTCAACTGGGTGGAAGAGCAAGATCTCACAGCTTCATTTCATCTTACTGCCATCAGCCAATCAAGTGGACAACAGTTCGGCTGAGATCAGTCTGGAGAATATTCACAATATGTAGGCCATTTATATAAGTACAGTATGGCTCCAATATTTGGTGGTGGTAATACATGGCGGCAGTACAGTTTCAGTGAAGAAATCAACTCCTGTTCAGATTACCATCGTTTTTCTCTATGTCATCCGTCCGCCTTTCAAGCAACACCTCGTGCTGACCCAATTGCTCCTTTCCTGGATCATACGCTGCTCCACTCTCCACCATTCCTCTACCCTCACCACCACCACTCAAGCCAGCAACAGCACCACTAGCCGACATCCCCGAAACACGCATCTTCCCATTCTCATCCCCTCTCCTACCCTCACGCACAGCTGCTACTGCTGCTGGAACTCTAACCCTCACATCCCTCTGATTCACATCATCTCGACCTGCACCAGGCTCTATGGAGGTTGACTTTTTGCGGGTCCCAACTTGAGCATCCCGTACTGCAGCAACCTCAGGTGCCACAGCCACTGTAGGCAGAGAATCGGTTCTTCTCGCTCTTCCAGTGCTTGCAACTTTGGTAACATCAGCAGCTCCTCTGGTAACGTCAGCACCTCTGGTAACGTCAGCACCTCTGGTAACGTCAGCACCTCTGGTAACGTCAGCAGCAGCTCCTCTGGTGATATCAGCAGCACCCTTGGTGGCATCGGGAACACCTCTGGTAGCACCAGCAGCACCAATCAGTGGGGGGATTCCCAGAGCCACTGCAGCCTGAGAATCTTCTTTTCTCGCTTCTCTGCTGATTGCACCCCTGGTGGCATCAGCAGCACCCTCAATCAGAGCCGGGGGTGCCACAGCCACAGCCACTGCAGCCTGAGAATCGACTCTTGTTGCTTCCCAGCTCTTCGCACCTCTGATTGTCACTGCAGGCAAAGAAGACTTCTGAGGCGCCTCAGAAGTCGCATTCGCACCAATCACTGCCACAGCAGGCAAAGAAGAGGCGATTCTTGCTTCTCTGCTGTTCGCGCCACTGGTCGCCTCAGCAGCAGCACCCTTGGCAACACCCGCACCCCCAGTGACATTCGCACCCGCGGTAACATTCGCACCCAGGGTAACATTTGCTCCAGCTACCACACTTGCACCAAGTGTAGCATTTGCAGCAGCTGTAGCGTTAGTGGCATTGAGAATATTTGCAAGGAAAAATTCACCCATCATGAGATTCCCTCCCAGCATCATGTCACCCTCACCATCACCATCACCCTCCCCCATGGCCTCATCCCCTGCCAACCCACTTACCTCCATGCTCACCCCACCCTCCAACTTCCCTGCTTCCTCACTCTCCTCTCCTCCCCCCCCTCCCTTCACCCCCCCTCCTCTTCCATCTCCCTCTTCTCCCCCTCCTCTCTTCACTCCCCCAACTTCTCTCCCCTTCAACAGCCGGGGAACGAGAGCCAATAGCTGCCTGACACGTGTCTTCACCTCAGCCACACGTTTCCTGAGCCGCTCCCTCTCCTTGTGAACCGCTTGTGCCGATATGACCGCCCATGCCACCTGCATGCGCTGCCGCAGCCACACTCCCATGGGCTGGAAGGTGGGGGGAGAGAGGGGGGGGACAGGGGGGGTACGATGGCAGAGAATGTAAGTGCATCAGAACACTCCCTTGTGAACCGCCTGTGCTGATATGACCGCCCATGCCACCTGCATGCGCTGCCGCAGCCACACTCCCATGGGCTGCCAAGGGCAGGAGGCGTGGGGGAGAGAGGAGGGGGAGGACGGAAGGTGGGTTGGAGGCAACGAAAAGGGGTAGGGGGAAAGCGTAGACGGGGGGGAGGAAGAAGAGGGGGTGGGGGAGGGTATGTGGAGGGGCAGTGGGGACGTGAGTAAGAAGGCAGGGATTGTAAGAGCATGGGTGCACTCCTTTGTGAACCGCCCATGCCAATTGCATGGGCTGCCGCAACCACAAAAGATCCACGATGTATATTCACAGCACTGTTCTCTTTCATACCAGCCATACTGCTAACAGCTCGTATGTCCCAGCTCATCCCCCCCCCCACGCCAGCTCATCCCTTACCTTTTCCAGCTCACCCCTCACCTTTGCTGACTCATCCTTCACGAGCCCGTCCCCATACTCGTCCATCATCGTAACATCCATCGTGTAAACCGGGGTATTGTCCGAAATCACCCCGGCGCGGTCCCCCCAGTAGTGATTCAGCCTCATCTTTTCCATATCGACCAATGGCGGCGGCCCGTTCTCCATCACAGCCCACTCGTGGGGGTTGATACAGTCGTCCATGAGGTGCGCGGCGAGGGGCAGCCATGCAATGGGTTTGGTGCGGTGGCGCCCAGAGGAGTCGGGCATGCGTAGGGTGTAGCGCTCTAGTAGAGTGTGAGTGTCAGAGCCTAATGGGTCGCCGATGAAAAACATGTTCTGAATCAGGACCTGAAATGGGTGACAACAGGAAGGAGGGAGGAGTTGGGAGGAGTTGGGAGGAGTCGGGCACGTGACGTGACGGGTGTAGTGCTCTAGCAGCGTGTCGGTGTTGCGACCGATGGGGTCCCCAAGAAATATCATGTTCTGAACCAGGACCTGTGAGTGGATGGGAACCAGAATAAAAGGGACACGGGTAAATACAGGAATTTGGAAGAAGTTGAAAGGAGTTTGGAGTTTTGTGGTGGCGCTGGGAGGAGTTGGGCGTGTGCAGAATGTGGCGCTAAGGAGAGGGGGGATCGGGTTTGGAGGCGTTGGGAAGGGGTTGGGAGGAGTTGGGAGGAGTTGGGAGGAGTTGGGAGGAGTTGGGAGGAGTTGGGCGTGTGCAGAATGTAGCGCTGGATGGGAGAAGTTGGGAGTCGCACAGCCTGTCGGTATCGGGACCAATGGGGTCGCGCAGGACAATGAGGTTTTGAATCAGGACCTGTACCGATGGATGGGAACGCAAAAGGGAACGGGCAAGGGTAAGGAGAGGGGGGATTGGAGGAGTTTGGAGGCGTTGGGAGGAGTTGGGCATGCGCAGCGTGTAGCGCTCTAGGAACGTGTCTTTGAGCTGTCTCAAGGTCTCAAGGGCCCTATGGGGTCTCAGAGGAAAACGAGTTGGGTTGGATGAAGATGCGCTGTTGGAGTGGGTATGCGACGGTGCAGTGCTCGAGAGTGTGCTGAAATTGAGACTGATGGGGAGCACGTGTGTGCGCACGTGCATGTGTGTGTGTGTGTGTGTGTGTGTGTGTGTGTGTGCGCGTGCGCGGGCGTGCGCGTGCGTGCAGGTGTGCTTGCGCGTGCATGCACACACGTGTGTGTGCTCACATACTCACCCATGTGGCCAAGTAGATTCTGCATCTGGTAATGCTGCAGCAAAAAAACAAACGAAGCCACCCACCTGTACTGTCGTATTTGGCAGTGTCTGCAGGTAGTGACGAAGAAAGCCGGGCGGCGTGCCGCACGGGGTAAAGAAATACTCGTCGATATCGGTGTGGAAAGCCCAGTGCACCTCCGATGCATAGTGCTGCGAGGAAGAAGGGAATGGCAAGATGGAGAGAAAGGTTCTTCTGATGTGAGACCGGGAGAAGAGAGTGGGAGGGAAGGAGAGAGGCGGTTTCTGATGTGAAAAGCTTAGTGCACCTCTGATGCATATTGCTGGGAGAAAGAACAGGAGAGCGGGAGGGAGAGGAGGGAGAAGGAGCGACAAAACCATTGATAATGTTGGAAAATCACTTATTTCTAGCCAGTGAGAGACAAAGCCTTTGATATTGCCATTGCTAGCCTCGGCGTGAAAAGCTTCTCAAGAAACACCGTGAGATAGGTACAGGGTGATCTCGTTACTTAACCCTCCCCCCTCCCCACCTTCACCCAGTGAATGTATGCAGCCACTTGCTTGCATCGGAACAGTCAAATAGGTGCAAGGTGACTTACAAGGTCACTCAAATGCTCTCCCCTCCCCCCTCCCCACCTGCACCCAGTGGTTGTAAGCAGCCCCCTGCTTGCAACGAAACACCCTCTCCAGGTACGCTGTGAAGTTGCCCTCCACGAATGGCAGCTCGCGCACGCGGTGGTATACCACCAGGCCGGCATCGATGTAGGGAGCGAGCACCACGTCCTGTGGTGGTTGGGGAGGGAGAGATGGAGGGACTTTGAGTCCACTGCAGCTCGCGCACGCGGTGGTATACCACCAGGCCGGCATCGATGTAGGGAGCGAGTACCACGTCCTGTGGTGGTTGGGGAGGGAGAGATGGAGGGACTTTGAGTCCACTGCAGCTCGCGCACGCGGTGGTATACCACCAGGCCGGCGTCGATGTAGGGCACGCCGTCCTGTGGTGGTGGAGAGGGGAGGGGAATGTACAAGCTTCTTCCAGCCCTCTTCTAAGCTCGCGCACGCGGTGGTATACCACCAGGTGGGTGTCAAGTCAATGTAGGGGGCATACAGTAGAAACAAGTAACTTGAATGGTTGCGAGGTGAAAAAAGCAGCAGCAGCAGCAGCCATGCCTTCCCCGCACACTCACCTGGTCCTCTTCAGCGCTCCTGGCGTATCAGGTAAACAGCAGCGCCATGAGTACGCAACACACTTGCACACACACACACACACACACACACACACACACACACACACACACACACACACACACACACACACACGCACGCACGCACGGGCGCGCGCGCACACGCACACGCACACGCACACGCACACGCCCACGCCCACGCCCACGCCACGCACACGCACACGCACACGCACACGCACACACGCACACGCACACGCACACGCACACGCACGCACGCGCACGCACGCGCACCACGCACACACACGCACATGCACACGCACACGCACGCGCACACGCACACACACACACACACACACACACACACACACACACGCACACACACACGCACACACACACACACACACACACACACACACACACACGCACACACACACACCTGGTCCTCCTCATCGCTCCTGGCCTCGTCGTACCAGTAGAACCGAGTCACTCCCGCATATCGATGATACTCCAACCACTGCACGGAGAAAGAAGAAGAAAGACAGGAGTGACTTTTGATTCGAACACAAAAAGAAAATAGGAAAGAAAAACAGACAACTGCCAGGCGAACAACTGCCTGGCACACAGCGGACAACGAAGCTGTACACCGTGCCCGCTATCACCAGCGGCCCCGCCACTGCCCCCCCTCAACCATCCCTCACCCTCACCTGCCACACATGCAGTGCCCAGAATCGAGTGGGATTGCCCATCTAAGGCTCGGTTGTACACCATGCCCGCTATCACCAGTGGCCCGCCACTGCTGCCCGCACAAACCCGCTACACTGCTGCGATGATAGCTGGCTGCTATTCCCTCTCTTCGTACCTACCCAACCCTCCCTCACCCTCACCTGCCACACGTGTAGAGCCCAGAAGCGCGTGTAATCCCCATCGAACACGCGGTTATACACCATGCCCGCTATCACCAGCGGCCCTGCCACTGCCTCGCGCACAAACTGCTTGGGGGGTTTCAGAGCCTTGGGCGCTGCTGCTGCTGCTGCCTGTGATCCTGCTGGCTCAGCTGCTGCTGGTGCTGCTGCTGCTGCTGGTGGTGTTTCGATGGACCCGGGTGGGAGGTGCAGGAATGCTGCAGTCGCGTTGAAGGCGTGAGGGTGGAGGCTGGGAGGTTGGGAGATGGTGGGAGGGGAGGGGGGGATGGTAAGGAAAGAGAGTAGTAAAAAGAGGGTGAGTGTGAGCGTCACAGGCAGTTTCAACGGAGCCGGGTGGGAGGTGCAGGAATGCTGCAGTCTCGTTAAAGGCGTGCGGGAGTAGGCTGGGAGATTGGGAGATGGGGAAAGAGAAAAAGAGTAACATAGGGATGCAAGCAGAGTTTGAGCGTCACTGGGTGGGAGGCTGGGAGCCTGTCAGATGCAGCATGCAGCATGATGCAAAAGCAGGTCCTCACCTCACCAGCCCACACCCCTCACCTGCTTTCAGTGTGCAGCACCGTCTCAATGCTCCCCTCCAACGCTCTCAGAGTCAGTCAGCTTGAGCAGCATTAGTGCCTCCTCAGAAGCAGCATGTAGCTACATGGTCCTAAACTGCAGCATGTAGGCGGATCCTCAACTGGTGGCATCACCACCAGCCCCTCACCTGCTCTTAGAGTCTCAGTGTGCACCACTGTCTCAACATTGCCCTGCACCGCTCTCCGCGTCACCTTCAGCATCTGAAGAGCGTCACATCACCTCATGCCTGAGTGCTCGTATTACCAAGCCTCCAAACAAGCCGCCTTCCAACCAGCCAGCCTTCACCCTGCCACGCTCACCAGCCTTCTTCCCCCCTCACCTGCTTTCAGTGTGCAGCACCGTCTCAACGTTCTCCTCCAACGCCCTTATATTCAGCTTCAGCATCTGAAGCGCTTCCATCACATCATGCTGCATGCCCCTGCCACCACCACCACCAGCCCCTCCTCCTCTTCCTCCTGCTGCTGCTGCTGCTCCTTCCCTTCTTTTCTCCGCCTTCACCAAAGTCACACCCTTCATTATTTCAACTGCAGCACTGCTGTTCGTCTGCCATCCGCCTTTGGTCACATCCGTTACAGTCACCTCAGAGCCCTTTGCGTTACTAGCCCCCCTTAACCCAACCCCTTCCTCTCCTTTTGAGCTCACTCTCACCAACCCCCCCACTTCCTCCCCCTCCTCTTCCCCTTCCTTTTCCCATGCCTTTACTCTCTCCTCTGCCTTTCGCTCCTTCATCTCCTTCACCATTGCATCAATCTCTTTCGCCCTCCTCGCAACATCCCACTCCCTCTTCTCAACTGCCCCTACCCTCTTAATCACCTCCTCCTCCCACGATTGCACCTCTGCTGACTGTCGCTGCAGTGCCTTCTTCTGTTCTTCCAACTTCCCCATCACCCCTTCCCTTTCCCCCTTTCCCTGCTCCAAGGCTGACCCGTTTCTCTTACCCTCTCCTCCTCCTTCCCCATATATCCTTCCATCTCCATGCCCTTGCTGTTTCCCATTATCCTGCCCCTCCTCCCCCTGCCGCCACTGCCCCTCTTCTTTCTCCACCCTCCCATCAATCCCATTGTCCCCTCTCTCTTCCCCATCCTCCATCCCTTTCTCCTCGAAAACCCCTTGCCTTTGCCCCATGCCCCCACCCTCCCCCACACGCACTGCTTCTCTGTCTGCTTGCTCCCCCTCCTCCTCCTTGCGTCCCTCCTTGCTTCCTCCCACCGATTGCTGCCATGAGCTGACACGTGGCAAGATCTGATTGGCGCAATAGAGGCATGAATGATTGAAGACAAGGGAGGGAAGGGAAGGGAAGGGAGAGGAGAAGGACGAAAGGGAAGGGGAGAAGGTGCGTCAGGGAGCGGCAAGAAGAGAACAAAACGGGAAGAGATTCTGGTAAAGGGAAAGCAACAGTGAGAAGAATGGTGGTTAGGGAAAAAAGCAAGGGGGACGGAGATGAAGGCAGGGAGAGGAGAGAGGGAAGGGGGAACACGGGGAAGAGGAAGCGTAAAAGGAGGACGCGGAAAGGAGGGAGAGGCAAAAGAACGGAGGGCGAGGAGGGCGAGGAGGGCGAGGAAGGAGAGGAGGGAGAGGAGGGAGAGGAGGGAGAGGAGGGAGAGGAGGGAGAGGAGGGAGAGGAGGGAGAGGAGGGAGAGGAGGGAGAGGAGGGAGAGGAGGGAGAGGAGGGAGAGGAGGGAGAGGAGGGAGAGGAGGGAGAGGAGGGAGAGGAGGGAGAGGAGGGAGAGGACGAGAGGAGGGAGAGGAGGGAGAGGAGGGAGACCTACAACCTGCTGTAGGTTGCGAGGAGGGGGAGAGGATAGAGCGGGGGAAGAGGGTAATACAACGTTACAACCTGCTGTAGCTTGCAAGGTGACAAGGGATAGAGGTGGAGAACGAGAAAGAGAAAGAGGCTATTACAACCTGCTGTAACTTGCGAGGAGAGGAGCGGGTAGAGCCAGAGGCAGAGGGCGGAGAGAGCAGGCGGTGGGTGGCAGAGTACAGGTACAGCGTCCACGTCAGCAGGCCCAGGGCCACGACAAACACCGCCGCCCAGGATGACGTCACTGCCGCCCAGCCCTTGCGCCTGGAGGAACGGCGGCGGGAGGGCTTCTTGGAAGGTGCTGCTGGTGGAAGGTTGGGGAGGGATCGATCTAGATGTTAAAAAGGGGAAAATAGAGGGTAAAAAACGCTGGTCTGCGGTCATGTTAGCCTTTTACAGCCATTGACCA
Source organism: Closterium sp. Naga37s-1 (assembly GCA_947471745.1). NCBI lineage: Eukaryota > Viridiplantae > Streptophyta > Zygnematophyceae > Desmidiales > Closteriaceae > Closterium > Closterium sp. Naga37s-1. The sequence goes on along the minus strand of CANJKZ010000184.1, from coordinate 2,955,991 downwards.
CAGGGAGTCGGGCAAGCCACGGCGGTTAAACAAGGTGATTAGTGTGTCGAATCTAAAGTCACAAACTTTACAGAGCAATCAGCTGAGGCAACTCGCCTGTCGTTTTTGTAGATTCCGTCATTCTGAACGTGTTTGAAAGTTCCAGCTTGCCTGGAGATCTCCAACTACGTGTCACGCTGCCATTTGTTGCGTAGAGAAGATCGTTGCCATGGGTTTCTTCGTATGACGTAAGATGTTATGTCAGTAATCGTTGACATAGGCTGCTACGATGTGTAATCGCGTCCGTTGACATCCATTGCTTGACCGAATAGCAATTGTAGGAACCGAGGGGAGTAAATTCAGGGCGTATTCTTGGCAGGTCGTAGGGTCTCAAGCGTCGTCCGCGTTTCACGGACGACAGCTGATGGATCTTTTGTCCGCGATTCGCGAACCAAAGCAGCAAAGCAAGATGTCGCATAATTTTGGTTATGATTCCGAGAGCTCGGTTTGGATTTCGTATTGGTTTGAACACGAGTTCCGTGGTGCCGGCCTTAGAAACGAATCCAGCCACTCTGCACCGTTCGTTCTCGGCGCAAACCCCTTTCATAGAATGGGTGTTGGAACCTTGGTGGAATCCCATTCCTCTAAATTAGCATTGAATTCACACACCACGCATTACTACACGCAATTTGCAAGGTTCTGGCTTTGATAATCAGTTTCCACAGTTACTCCACAGAAGCAGTATCACAAACGCGTGAGCTAATATCGCGATCACCTTCCCTTGAAATCTCTGTGGTTTTTCTGGTGGGGCAGGGGGAAAGTCTGCTCAAGGCCTCTGGTTCACTCAGCATAATTCACTCCGCTAGGATTCACCCTGCCAGAATTACCTGCGTGTCTTGCGGACTCGCGTAAGATCACCATCTCGCCGTTCCTTTCCACCCTCATGGGAATACGAGACTCCTCTATCCTTCCGATACCGTCCCAATTGCAGGTCGCATCCCCGTTGCAATTCGTTCACCGTCCCTTGTCAGAGCAAGGTTCAAATATTCGAGCCTTTTTCACTGCAAATCCGGGTTCGAGCGGGTGAAATCTATGCGTCCACCCGATTCTCAAGCTCATGGAATGTCTTCACTCTGGGTGGATTTTCTTTCAAACATAAGAGTTTTTCGAGCTCCTTATGCTATTTAGAATAGCGGTTCCAAGCCTCACCCTGGTGTGATAACTAGCAGCCTAAAATGGTAACAACGGCCATGCCACCGCGTCGCGTCAAGATCAAGGGCCTCCCCGCGTCGCGCCCCTCCGCCATAAGTCCGCTCCCTCGCTCCGCCTCTCTCACCGCCACATCCGCGCCTGTCGTCTCCGCGTTTCTCGGCGCGCTCGGTCGCTACCGTCGCCTGCTGCTCGTACTTCTGCTGCTCGCGCTCTCCAACATCGCAGGTGAGTCTCGATTCAGTCGTTACCTCCCTCAGTCGCTACCGCCCTCAGTCGCTACCTCCCTCAGTCGCTACCTCCCTCAGTCCCTACCTCCCTCAGTCCCTACCTCCCTCAGTCCCTACCTCCCTCAGTCCCTACTTCCCTCGGTCTCTACCACTATCTGATACTCGTACTTCTGCTGCTCGCTCTCCCCAACATCACAGTTGAGCCTCGATTCAGTCGCTACCGCCCCCAGTCCCTACCTAAAAAGTTTTTCAGTCGACTCAAGTCAGAAGTCCCTGACTTTGTATTCATCGTCCTGCTCTCACCCACTCTCCCACTTCCAGGGTACTACTACCCAGTGCTCTGGTCGCCCGCCCGCCGTGCGACGCTGCTGGCCACCCGCGCGACGCTGTCGCACTGGTGGGCGAACGCGTCGCATCCGTCGCAGGCACTGCAGGCGCTGCCGTCGCTGGGCAAGGAAGCGGGCTACGAGCTGAGGAGAATCATTGCCAGCGGCGAGGAGCCTGGGGAAGCGCGGAGGGCAGGGGGAAGGGGAGGGGGAGGGGGAAAAGGAGGGGGAGAGGGTGCGGGAAGGGGACGGGGAACGCGGCTGATACGAGCGGAGGATTCGCAGCATGTTAGAGACGTCCCCGTTACTGTGTATAAGAAGGGGACTCGCATAGGGAAGAAAGATACAGCGGGAGGAGAAGCAGCAAGGAGCCCGATGCAACGGCAAGGGGAGGCAGGGGAAGGGAAAAGGGGAGGGGAAGGGCAGGGGGGAGAGAAACTGGACAGTTTAATGACGAATGGGGGCAGAGGGAGAGGAGGAGAGGGAGAGAGGGGCGGAGAGGGGTTGGGGGAGGGACGGACCACGGAGGTGGGTGGGGGAAGGGCGGATGAGGCTGTACACGTGGAGCAGTGGGATTGGCAGAGAGAGTATCTGGAGGACGTGGCGATCCGGGTGTCCCAAGAGAAGCTGTGCCGCGGGATATTCCCGAGGGGGGCTGCAGCGGGGGAGGATGAGAAGAGGTATGATGGGGGGGTTGCCTGGGGGTATGATGGGGGGGTTGCCTGGGGGTATGATGGGGGGGCAACCTAGGGGGCAGTGTGGGGGATGTCTGGGGGGCAACTTAGGGGGCAGTGTGGGGGATGTCTGGGGGGCAACCTAGGGGGCAGTGTGGGGGATGTCTGGGGGGCAACCTAGGGGGCAGTGTGGGGGATGTCTGGGGGGCAACCTAGGGGGCAGTGTGGGGGGTGTCTGGGGGGCAACCTAGGGGGCAGTGTGGGGGACGTCTGGGGGGCAACCTAGGGGGCGGTGTGGGGGATGTCTGGGGGGCAACCTAGGGGGCAGTGTGGGGGATGTCTTGGGGGCAACCTAGGGGGCAGTGTGGGGGATGTCTTAGGGGCAACCTAGGGGGCAGTGTGGGGGATGTCTGGGGGGCAACCTAGTGGGCAGTGGGGGGGATGTCTTGGTAGGGGGCTGTGCAGTGGGATATTTCCATTCCAAAGGGGGTTGCAGCAGATGGGGGTAAGGAGAAAACCTATGCTGGGGGGCTGTCAGGGGCTGTTTGGGAGCAGCTCGCTCTCTCCTTCTCCTTATGTGTGCTCCCCTCTCCCCACCCACACCCTCTTCCCCACCCGCCCCCACACCCACTTCCCCACTCCCTCCCTCCCCTCTCCTCCTTCTCATCCCTTCCCAACTCCCCTGTCCCCTTTACGGGACAAAAGCAGCCACCCCATCTCCCGCCTTTTCACCTCTCCTCCCACCCCGCCCTCCGCTCGCTCGTCTTCCTCGCCCGCCACGGCCTGGGCAACAGCCTACTCTGCCACGCCTCTCACCTGTTTCTCCCCCTACCGCCCGTCCTCCTCTCCCCCCTCTCCTTACAGCAGCCAGCCCATCTCCCGCCTGGCCCATCTCTCCTGCCCTGCCCTCCGCTCGCTCGTCTTCCTCGCCCCGCCACGGCCTGGGCAACAGCCTACTCTGCCACGCCTCTCACCTGTTTCTCCCCCTACCGCTCGTCCTCCTCTCCCCCCTCTCCTTACAGCAGCCAGCCCATCTCCCGCCTGGCCCACCTCTCCCGCCCTGCCCTCCGCTCGCTCGTCTTCCTCGCCCGCCACGGCCTGGGCAACAGCCTACTCTGCCACGCCTCTCACCTGTTTCTCCCCCTACCGCCCGTCCTCCTCTCCCCCCTCTCCTTACAGCAGCCAGCCCATCTCCCGCCTGGCCCATCTCTCCTGCCCTGCCCTCCGCTCGCTCGTCTTCCTCGCCCCGCCACGGCCTGGGCAACAGCCTACTCTGCCACGCCTCTCACCTGTTTCTCCCCCTACCGCTCGTCCTCCTCTCCCCCCTCTCCTTACAGCAGCCAGCCCATCTCCCGCCTGGCCCACCTCTCCCGCCCTGCCCTCCGCTCGCTCGTCTTCCTCGCCCGCCACGGCCTGGGCAACAGCCTACTCTGCCACGCTTCTGACCTCTTTTGAGACATCTCTAAACCGTGCCACGACTCTCACCTGTTCTTACCCCCCCCTCGCCATCCCTCTCCCCCCCTCTGCCCTCCCGCACACCAGCAGCCAGCCTATTACCCGCCTGGCCCACCTCTCCCGCCCTGCCCTCCGCTCGCTGGTCTTCCTGGCCCGCCACGGCCTCGGCAACTCCCTTCGTGGCTTCGTGTCGGCCTTCGTGTTTGCACGCCTGTCGGGGCGGCGGCTAGTCACCCTGCACGCAGGGGAGCACCACAAGGTGTATGACCTGCTGCTGCTGTCGCCCTGTTCCACGCCTCTCACCTGTTTCTTCGCCTCTCCCCTTCCCCCCCTCCCTCCCCCACTTCCCCCCTCGCCCATCCCCCTTGGGGGAACCACCAGCCCGCCCATCTCCCGCCTGGCCCATCTCTCCCGCCCCTCTCTCCGCTCGCTGGTCTTCCTGGCCCGCCACGGCCTCGGCAACTCCCTTCGTGGCTTCGTGTCGGCCTTCGTGTTTGCACGCCTGTCGGGGCGGCGGCTAGTCACCCTGCACGCAGGGGAGCACCACAAGGTGTATGACCTGCTGCTGCTGTCGCCCTGTTCCACGCCTCTCACCTGTTTCTTCGCCTCTCCCCTTCCCCCCCTCCCTCCCCCACTTCCCCCCTCGCCCATCCCCCTTGGGGGAACCACCAGCCCGCCCATCTCCCGCCTGGCCCATCTCTCCCGCCCCTCTCTCCGCTCGCTGGTCTTCCTGGCCCGCCATGGCCTCGGCAATTCCCTGCGCGGCTTCGTGTCGGCCTTTGTGTTTGCACGCCTGGCGGGGCGACGGCTAGTCACCCTGCACGCAGGGGAGCACCACAAGGTGTATGACCTCCTGTGCCACGCGTTTCACTGCGGGTTTGACGGGGTCAGATGGGGCGGGCCGGGGGAGGGTGGAGGGGCGGGAGAAGCAGGGAGAGAAGACAGAGGAGACCGGGGAGGAGACAGGGGAGGAGGAGGGGTAGGAGTAGGGGGAGGGAGAGGAGGGAATGGAACGGAGGGTGGGGGAGGGGGAGGAGCGGGGGAGGGGGGAATGCTGTTGCCGATGGAGTTGTATCGGCGATTTAATGAAATGCAGCCCAAATATCTTATGGAAAACATCAAGAGCATTCCAGGTGCGCAAAGCTAATATTTCTCCATACGTGCCCATGCCTGATGGGATTGAAGTCGCAGGGTGCTTTTGATATTTCTCAAGAACACCCTAAATCATATATCCCTCCTTACCATGCCTGAAGGATCTGAAGCCAGTGCACGTGTGTCTTTCGAAACAGTTGTGCCTGTACACATGCATGACTGTATGCTTGTAAGCGCCGGTACCTGTCTCTGGTTCGTTCATTGTAGCAACGTGGGACGCCCTCGTCTCATCCCATCCCATCCTCAAGGCTTTTTCCGAGTCTCCTAAATAATCACATGACTGTGTGCAGCAATGAGGAACGCCATTGCCTCCACCCATCCCATCCTCGGGGCTCGCACCGGCTCTCACTTTGACCTCTTCTGGCATCGCAACGACACTCTCAGGAGCTGCGTCTATGCTGCCTTCAGGTGCAGGTGCGCTTCTAATGAATATCCATCAGGTCCTACCTACTCAGTTTGGCGCTTTTCGGTTCGCCCTCTACCTTCCCCTCTCCACCTCACCCTCCCACACCCTCCCTCGCCCTCGCCCTCCCACACCCTCCCTCGCCCTCCCTCGCCCTCTGCCTCCATCACACACCCACTCACTCACTACCTGGGATTCCTGCTCACTCCTTAACAAGTTCACTCACCCTTATGCTCATCTCTTCTATAATGCTCCTTCATGCTGTCACCCTAAACCTCTCACTCGATCTTCTGCTCCTGGTTTGTTTCTCACACTCCCTGCACTCCCTCTCTCCACTTAAACCCACCTCTCTCCTCACTTACTCCGTCCGTTTCTCCTCCTCACTCCTTCACTCACTCGCCCCTGTTCTCCCCACACTCCCTCACTCACTCCCCCCTCTCTCCCACACTCCCTCGTGCACCCCCCTCTCCCACACACTCACTCAACCCCCCGTTTCTGACAGCTCTCTCTGGTGCATGCATTCCCGAGCCATGTGGTTTCTCAGTCGGCTTAAAGATCACTCCCTCACACTCCCTCACACTCCCTCACACTCCCTCACACTCCCTCACTCACTCCCCCCCTTCTCGCCCCCAGCTCCCTCTGGTGCGTTCATTCCCGAGCCATGTTCGCATTCATCGGCCAAATGGGACCTTCCAAGAAGCTTCTCACCACCATCTCCTCAATCCTCCACCGATCCACCCCTCCCGACCAACCCATCTCCTTCAACCCCTCCTCTTCTTCTACTGTTGTTGCTGCTGCCAGTGCTGCTAGTAATGCAGCAACCACCACAGCAACCGCAGGACCCTCAACCCCTCCCTCCTCCGTCCCCGCTCTCCCTCCCTTCCTCCTTCTGCCACCCAACAAGGCAGTAGCTTTCTTTGATATAGCACTGCATGTGCGCACACGCTCTCTAGCAGTAGAGAAAGCGGTGAAGAGCGATACAGAGGGGTACCTCAAAGGGGAGTGCGAGGACTGGGACCGAGCCGCAGTGGTCCGGCCACCGTACCTGCGCACGTGCCTGTGGGCCTGCATTGGACACCTGGTTCGGGAGCTGAAACCAACCCTGCTGCAGCAAAGGAGGCAAGCGGAAAAGCGGCTAAGGAAAGAAGGCTTACAGGATGGGGGAAAGGGGACAGGAGGGGTGGGGGGGCAAGAAGGGAAGCAGGGAGGGGGCGGGGAGGAGGAAGAGGAGGAAGGAGAGGAGGATGAAGAATTAAGCATATTTCTGGCAACAGATGACGTCGAGCATAGAATGGAATTTGTGACTCTATTGAAGCCACTCGGAGCGGTGTATTTCTCAGCAGGAGACATCTACCACACGTCTAAAGCAAGCCCTGGGAGCCTCGATAGAGGCCTCCCCACAATGGCAGAGTTTTTCATGATGTCTAAGTCGCGGGCTATAATAGAGGCTGGTCCCTACATAAGCACGTTTGCATATTTTGCTGCGCTGACTGGTAATGGGACGCTGGCTGGTGTTAGTACCCAGAATGGGGGTTGCCAGTTGAGACCCGAACACCTTGCCTGGTAACTGTGTAACGCAGTTATGCAGTACATGTATGCATGATATCAGCAATGTTTCCATAACTTACATATTGTATTGGTGGTACAGCTTAGCATATAGCCTTCTCTCGTGCAGCACAAAAAGTGTCAAACATATACTACCTTGAAACTCCGTGCTTCCCAACACTCCTTTCCCCCGTTCCCGCCTTTTCCCCCAATTCACTTGACTGTATGCTCCCATCAGGCCCCCTGAAGTCAGAGAAATTTCTCTGATTTGCATAAAAAACTCTGATATTTCAGCTTTTTTTTTTAAGTCACTCGGAAAGTTCAGATTTTATTTTGAAAGTCAACTCTGATATTCCAGCGCGGACTCTGCCTGTACCAACTTTGCTGCACTAGGCAGCCACGAATCACTGCAGACAGCAGTGCACAGCAGGTGCGCCTCGTCGTTGCCGTGCATGTTAGGCAACCACATCCCACCTCAAGGATGGCCCGTGGAGGGGTAAAGTGCCATCCTCTTTGAGCTAGGGTTTCATTCATCCACACCCCGTGCTTCAATCCGTTGGCCCCAGCAGCCAGTAATTCTAGCGTAGCCTCCTCCCTAGTTCCTGCTCGGCAGGCTCTCTCAGAACCCCACCGCCATGGCAGTGCAGGCCGATCCCGCCACGGCCGATGACGAGACTGATGCCCGGCCTGTTCTAACTGGCCTTGATTTTTTGCTAAGCTCCCTCGCACTCGAGAAGGCAGCACGGTCCACGCCCGATAAGGCCACCACCGAGAAGCAACCTGCATCACCGGTTATCTCTGTCTCTACCGAAAAGATAGGAACCGAAGAGACAGCCGCGGAACCTACGGTGGCATCTGCCTCGCACCATCCCAGTCAGACCACGGCGCGCACCATCCGCCTGAAGCAGGCGACTTTGAGCTTCGCCAAGGCTTCCACGTCGACTACCGACGATGACGCGGAACCCAGGCCTTCAGTACGGCTGCGCCCTCGGCTCAACATCAACCTGGAGCAACTCATTGCAGATGTCTACGGGGATGCGGTAGACAAGTTCAAGACGCAATGGGCGTCTCGATTTCCCTGGCTTGTGATTACGAAAACCTCCACGGGGTTGCCTGCGTTCAAATGTACTGTTTGTGCAGCACATGCAGGCGATGCAGACAAGTGCGGGATCTCAAGAGTGGTTAGCAACGGAATGGTTGGAATAGAAACGAATGGGGTACAAATAAGCAACCCTAGAAACTGTACCCCCTAGAGTGCAACTCACTACAGCCTATCATATCAATGTTCAACATTTGACACACCCCCATAGGCTAAGTGAGGGGCATCAAAGCAAGCAAGGTGAACAAACGGTCACAAGACCAGTCAAAGCAAGAACCAAGACAAGCTCAGGGTGGATCTCAAGGACACCACACAAATTCCGAGCGCAAGCAAGCGGCCACAAGGCCAGTTCAAGAGTTCACTAGGATATAAATACAAGGCACAACAAGCAGAGCAAGCAACAGGACTACAGCAACCGAGGGCCTACCTCAACTAGCCCCAACTGCACACAGAACCTGTGGTGGTCACCAAGCGCCAAGGCCTTGGTGAAGACGTCTGCAGTGTTGGCCTCTGAGGCCACAAAGTCCAGGCGTGCCTGGCCGCGTCGCTGCAGCTCTCGCAGGAGGAAGTACCTCACGTCAATATGCTTCACTCTGCTCTCCAGTCGAGGCTCTCGACACAGGAGGATCATGGCCTTGTTGTCAGCGTACAAGGTCGGTGCAGAGCGAGGCCGCTCACCAAGGTCGGCGAGCAAGAAGGTCAACCAGCGAAGCTCCTGTGCCGCCATGGCACCAGCGTAGATCTCTGCCTCTGCACTGGAAGTAGCCACAGACGACGACCGTGTAGACCTCTATGACACAGCACCAGCTCCCAGACTGAAGCAGTAACCCTGAGTCGAGCGCTGAGTCTCCACGTCGTCAGCGTAGGAAGAGTCACAGTGACCAGTCAACGCCACTGGCCGAGTCCCTCCAAGCACAAGCCCCATGCCTGATGTAGTCGCCAGGTACTTCGCCACCCTCACAGCAGCTGTCCAGTGGACAGGGCGGTGTCTCCCAGTCGCAACAAAGCGAGAAAGGATGCTGAGGGGAAAGGCGAGGTCCGGTCGAGTACAAGTCATCAGGTACATGAGGCAGCCCACCAGCTCTGCGTAGGGTCCACTGGACTCAAAGGGCTCGTCAGGAAAGGGGCCCGTGAGTCTGTGGTCAACAGCAAGAGGAGTGGGCTGAGTGGTGGAGAACTGGAAGTCGAACCGCCGAAGGACCTGCTGCACCATGTGTGACTGCGTCAGTGTGATGGTGCGAGCGGCTCTGTCCCGGGTGATCTGCAAGCCAAGGTAATGCTGCAGCTCACCCAGGTCAGTGCACTTGTGTCTCTTCTGCAGTTCGGACTTCACCTGAGCCAGGGCTGCCCTGTCTGCTGTAGCAAACACCAAGTCGTCGACGTAGACAAGGATAAAGAAAGGAATAGAACCCGCTTGAACAAACAGCGACGGGTCGGCGGAGGACGGGCTGAACCCAAGGTCACGAAGCGTGGAGCGAAGAGTGTCGTGCCACTCACGGGGCGACTGGCGGAGACCGTAGACTGGTCGCCTCAGGCTCCACTGGGTCCCAGGTGGGAAGGTGTCAGTGAAGCCAGGAGGACGGCGCAGCCAGATCTCCTCGTGCAGTCGGCCCTGGAGGAACGCAGTGGAGAAGTCGAGGGAGTGCAGCTCGTAGTCTCACTGCGCTGCTATGTGGAGTAACACCCGAAGAGTAGTCATCTTCGGGGTCGGGGCGAAGGTCTGGAAGAAGTCAACTCCCTCACGCTGACTGAAGCCCCTAGCCACGTAGCGCGCCTTGAACACCGGCGGTGCTCCAGGCGGCCGCTTCACCTTGAAGAGCCACATGCCATCGACTACGTTCGCCCTGGGAGGGGGAACTGCGTCGACGTAGGTGCCTGTGGATCTCCAAGACGCCAACTCTGAGTCCATAGCCGCTTTCCACTGAGAGGCCCACGCCCCTGACACTGCCTCGCGGTAAGTGCGAGGAGTCGGTATGTCAAGGGCGTCGGGGTCTCCCTCAGGGGAGAGCAGCATGGCACACACAGAGGGAGAAGCGGCTGCCCAGTACTCCAGCTCAGACTCTCTGTCCTCTAGGACGTCACAGCCAAGGGCAAACCCACCCCCGACAGACAGAGGACGGTAGGGAGGAGCTGGCACCACACGGGTGGCGTAGTCAAGGCGGGTGGCGGCAGCAAACTCAGCGACAGCGGCAGTAAGAGCAGAGACCGACGACGGAGGGAAACGAGAGTCGGTGACAAGAGTGGCGAGGACACGTGCGGCAACAGAACGAACAGTGCGGTAGTAGTCAGTGTTAGGAGTGGGGAGGGCTGGGAGAGAGGACGGAGGAGGAGACGGGAGAACGGACACAGGAGAAGGAGAACGACGACGAGACGTACAAAGGAGGGCAGTGTGGAGGTCAGTAACAGGGGACGAGTGACGAGCACGCGGAGGACAACGAGTGACCAAGTCGCGACGGACCGAAGGAGGAGGAGACTGGGGAGGAGGAGAAGACCAGACCGCCGGACGGTCGTCAGGAGGAGGCAACGGAGGAACAAACACAGGAGGAGACAGGGAGCGGACAGGAGGAGAGGAGGAAAAACCAAGGGCCCGCAGGCCACTCACAGGTGGGAACAACCGCCGCTCCAGAGGAAGCTGCGGTGGCGGCTGCGGCTGCTGCTGCTGCGGCGGGGGCTGCGGCTGCGGCTGCTGCTGCTGCGGATGCTGCTGCGGCTGCTGCTGCTGCTGCTGCTGCTGCTGCCGCTGCTGCTCCAGAAGGTCCAGCACCCGCAGCTCCTGCCGCTCCCTCTCCAACCGCTCCTGCTCCTCACGCTCACGCCGGCGGGCAGCCTGGAGTCGTGTGTCGTGGCGGTGGGGAGGCGGAGTGGACTCCGCAGAACCAGGGTCAGACTCCTCAGACTCAGCACCCCCAGAACCAGCACCTCCAGTGCCCGGACCTCCAACTCCAGCACCCCCAGAACTAGCACCGCCAGTGCCAGCACCTCCAGCTCCTGCACCCCCAGAACTAGCACCACCAGTGCCAGCACCTCCAGCTCCAGCACCCCCAGAGCTAGCGCCACCTGCGCCAGCACCTCCAGCTCCAGCACCCCCAGAGCTAGCGCCACCTGCGCCAGCACCTCCAGCTCCAGCACCCCGCGACCGAGTACCCCCAGACCGAGCACCGCCAGTGGCTGCACCTCCAGCTCCAACACCAACCGAGTCCACAGTAACCTGTCGCGGAAGTGCCGAAGGCTGCTGAGGGGACTGTGAGGAGGACTGCGGGGAGGGAGACGCTACCTGACGCGCGACCGAGGGTAGAGGGGTAACGTGGGACACACCAGACGGGGCAGGACCGGGGGGGGCGGGGGTACCGGAGGAGCGGGAGCAGGAGGAGGAGAGGGTGCGAGGAAAAGAGGGGGAGGGGGTACCGGGAGACCTCGACAGGGGTACCGGGTGTAGTAGGACACTGACTCGTCAAACCGAACGTCATGGGAGTCGAGGAACTGGTGGAGGGGAGGGTGGTAAAAGGACCAGTCGGAAGAGTCCACTGGGAAACCAAGGAAGACACAGGGGACGGCGCGTGCCGAGAGCTTGTCCGCGGAGGTGTCGCGAACAAGTGCAAGACAGCCCCAGACTCGAAAGGCCGACTCGACACCAGGGGAACCAGTCCAAAGACTGGTCGGTGAAACCTCGGGCCGCGAGACACGCGGCTGGAGGTTCAGCTGGTGTGCGGCGTAGCGAACCGCGTGGGGCCACAGAAAATGGGGCGCACGGGCATGGATCATGGACGTGCGGGCGATGTCCATGACCAAGCCTATGCGGCGCTCAGCAACCCCATTCTGCTGTGGGGACTCTGGCAGCGTCCAGGACTGGGTGATGCCCTGTTCGCCGCAGAATCCGCCGAGAATGCCGGAGCGAAACTCGCCCCCACAGTCGGAGTGGAGACAACTGACTCGACGACCACGAGTGCCCTCAGTGGCTAGAAGCCACCTGATCAGCGTAGCAGTCACCTCGGACTTCTTCGCAAGAGGGAACACTGTGGTGTACCTGGAGAAGTCGTCGACGACCACCAGAAAGTAACGCTCCCTCCCAGACCCCTGCGTCGGGGCAGGGCCCCAGACGTCCAAGTGGAGAGTCTCGAAGGGAGCGGTGGCCGGACGAAGGGAGGAGGAGTGGGGAGTGGCGCGTAAGCGACCGGCGACGCACGGAGAGCAAGGAGGGGCAGGCGAGAGAGGGAGCGACGGGAAGGTGCGTGGGAGACCTGAGACAAGTCCCTGACTGAGCATGCCACGTAGGCGAGGGAGCGACGGGTGGCCAAGGCGGTGGTGCCACAGGACGGTGCGGTGGGTGAGAGAGCGACAGGAGCAAGACGCAGCGACTGGACTGGACACAGCGACCGGACCGGACACTACTACCTGGCTAGACACAGCAACTGGACTGGGGACCTGGGCCGGAGGGGACGCAACGACCTGAGGGGAGGACGCAACCGGGGAGCGCTCGGTGTGGAGGACGTAGAGACCGGAGCGGGGCTCCCTGGTGAACGTGGCCAGAACAGCACCTGTGGTAGCGTCTGTACAGACTGCAGTCTGCCCACCCCCCACGAAGGTAACCGTGATCCCCCTGTCCTGGAGGTATCCAACACCCACCAAGTTCCGAGTGAACGAGGGGATGTGGAGGCCGCGCAGGACACCAGAGGGGACCACAGGGCACGGGAGGGTGGTGGAGCTACGCGCAACGGCTGGTCCAGAGGTAGGATCAGCCAGAGCCACCGACACAGGTGTGAGGAGTGGCGTAAGGGTCGTGTGGTCGCGGAAGAAGCACTGAGACGCGCCCGAGTCCATCGTGAACGACAGAGAGGCCTCAGCCGGAGGGTCACCAGACCCAGTCGCTACACAAGCACCTAGAGCAGCAACACAAGCACCTAAGCTAGACAGGCACAAGGCTACACTAGCAGGAGGCAAGCAGGCTAACCTACGAACACGCGAGCACACAGATCCATCAGCACTAAAGTCAGCATCAACATACAAAGCATGCTGACGCGCATCGTCCATGGACAGATCAAAGACATCAATCTTACGGGCTAACAGACGAGACCAGCGAGGCGTGACCGCCAGAGGGCCCCAACGAGCCCGGTAGAGGTCGTCGAGGCGGCGGAAGCACCGCGCGGCAGAGTGGTCGTCGCGACCACAGAGACAGGGGCTGCCCGGCCCGGTGACGCACCAGTGGGTGCAGGGGCCAGCGTCACGGCGAGGGGGGCGAGGGGCCCAGCTGGAAGAGCTGCTGCTGCGGCCGGTGCTCCCAGGGCCTCCCGGACCCCACTGCGGCGGGGGACCCCAGTGCTGCTGCGGACCCCACTGCAGCGGGGGCCCCCACTGCTGGAACTGCTGCGGTGCCTGCTGCTGCTGCTGTCCCAGCTGCTGCTGCTGTCCCTGCTGTGGCTGGTGCTGCTGTGGCTGCTGCTGCTGGGGGGCAACGCCCCCACCGGTCGGGCCACCACCTGTGGGTGGGCCTGTCTGTCCTGCACCTCCTCCAAGGCCCCCTCCCCCTGGTGCACCACCGCCGCCGCCGCCGCCGCCTCCGCCACCACCGCCGCTCCCACCTCCACCGCCACCTCCACCGCTGCCTCCACCGCCCCCACCTCCCCCCTTCCCGCCCTTCTTGCCACTCTTGCCCCGTTTCTGCCAGTCTGCGGCAGAAACGGCAGCAGTGTCCTCAGAGACCGACACAGCAGCAGAAGCGCGGGTAGCAGTGAAAGTGGGAAGCTGAGGGGCGGCACACCCCGCAAAGAGACGGGGGGCCACCGCATCAGTGGCGGAGGCAACGGTGAGGAGACTGCTCTCGATGGTCCCTAGAGCAGTCGCTAGGAGGTCGATAGTGAGCTCAGTGGGGTGCGTCTGAAGAAGCGCGTCGCGGGCAGTGGCAAGGCGGTCAGGGAGGCGGGTGACTAACCAGTGAACAGTGAGCCACATGGGGGGGGGAGCAACTAGAAGCTGTGCGTCGGTACAGGCAGCGCGGAAACCGGCGTCAAGCGAGCGGAGGTGAGTCACTAGGTCGGAAACAGTCGCAAACGAGCCTAGGTCGGGAAACACAAACGGCATGAGGAGGCGACTGAGGGAGGCAGAGGAGGGGGTGGAGTAGCGAGCAACAATAGCCTCCCAAACCCCCTATGCAGTCTCCACCTGGTCAAAGTGGGCGGCCTCAGTCGGGGGGAGAAGCTCCGACAGAGTGAGAGCGGCGGCTGCGTCACGCGAGAGCCACACGTCCCTGGCCAGGACCCGACGGTCGTAGTCCGCCTGGGCCGTAGGGGTCGGCTCCGGGGCGGTCGGCAGGGCGGCGGGGGACGGGGGGGCCTGTAGGGCACCAGACGCGTGAGCCCACAGAGTGGCGCCGTCCTGCCGCTGGCTGGTGAGGAAGCGCGTGGTCTGGCGCTGCCAGGTGCTAAACTCTATCGGGCGTCCATCCGCGTCGAAACGGAGGCGACGAGACTCCATGACTAATGCCATGCTAGAGGCGGCTGGAGCTCGGCAGAGGCTGAGCTAAGAACGAGGAGGAAACCTACGGAGCGCCAGGAGGGAGAACGGCGGAGTGAGAGGCTAGGAGCACTGAGTGACCTAGGCTAGGCGTGAAACGGAGGATCTCCAGCTACAACGGCTAGGGGCGCGATACTAGCGGCTAAACGGCTCGAACCTAGGCGGGCGGCGAGAGAGAGCGGCTGCCAGCCGCTAGGTGATAGACCAGTGTCAGTAGAGCTGGGGAAGGCCCCGCGCACAAGGTGGTGGCGGGGCTAGGGCGCGTGCCAAGGGTGGGTAACAGGAAGAGAGGGGCGGGGGGGGGGTTTGCGACGGTGGAAATGGGCGGGGAGGGCGGTTTTGAAGGTGGGAATGGGCGGGTAGGGCGGTTTTGACGGTGGGAATGGGCGGGAGGGCGGTTTTGACGGTGGGAATGGGCGGGGAGGGCGGTTTGACGGTGGGAATACGGGCTAGGTCGAAGGCTGGGGCGACGGGCTAGGGTGTACGGGCCGCGCGTGGGCAACGGGCAGGGCGCACGGGCGCCGCGACGGGCTGGGGCAGAGCCTACGGGCGTCGCGACGGGCTGGGGCAGAGCCTACGGGCGTCGCGACGGGCTGGGGCAGAGCCTACGGGCGTCGCGACGGGCTGGGGCAGAGCCTACGGGCGTCGCGACGGGCTGGGGCAGAGCCTACGGGCGTCGCGACGGGCTGGGGCAGAGCCTACGGGCGTCGCGCGGGCTAGGGGCAGGGCGCGGGCTAGGCGCGGAGGGTGGAGTGGCGCGGTTTAGGCGCGGAGGCACAATGGGTGCGGAGGTGCGAGCTAAGCGCGGAGGGCGCGGAGGGCGCGGAGGGCGCGAGCTAGGCGCGGAGGGCGCGGAGGGTGAACACTAGGCTAGGAACGGGCTAGGAACGGTCCTGCTCTGATACCATCTCAAGAGTGGTTAGCAACGGAATGGTTGGAATAGAAACGAATGGGGTACAAATAAGCAACCCTAGAAACTGTACCCCCTAGAGTGCAACTCACTACAGCCTATCATATCAATGTTCAACATTTGACACGGGAGGCGCGGGAAAGGCGCCACCGACGTGCAGACACAGTCGCTTCGCAAGCACGCCGACACCCAGAAGCACAAGCTGGCGATGGCGAAATTTACGGCACTGCAGGAGCAAGGGTCGAGGCAGCCGCTGATCGACCAACATTGCGCCACTGTTGACGAGGAGAAGCTGCGCGTCGTCGTCCTTCTCAACTCGCTGCTGTTTGTGAGCAAGTCCGACACGCCCATGGGGATGTGGGTAAAAATTGTGCGGTACCTGGCAGAGAAGGGCGTGAAAGGGTTTCCGAAGAAGGGATACGGAACCTACTACACCAAGTAAGTGCAACAGAATAAATTTATGTCAGGATTGTACACATATACTCGTTTACATTTTACTAATATTTGTTATTCCTCTGCAGATACGGCTTCGGCGAGTTAACACAAGCTACTGCAACGTGGCTACAAACTGCACAGCTGGAGCATGTTCTGGCGTCGCCCTTCCTCGGCATATCGATTGACGAGAGTACGGATCGGTACAGTGGGAAGCATCTGATCCTTTTCATCACCTTCGTCCGAGAAAACAAGGTCGTTAACGAGTTCATGGCGCTGATCACCGTGGAGAAGGCGGACGCTGTCAAACATTATATATGTTATAGTTGTGTAGGCTACCGTGGGTTAGCCTGTAGGGGGTACACTACTCTAGGGCTTGGTACTTGTACTCTCATTCCTTTCTAGTTCATCATTCTCGTTCGTTCTTAGATTCTAACATGGTATTACGAGCCTAGGTCGTAACCTAGGACCGACTGATAGGGCCCATCGTTTCCGTTAGTCGCGCCCGAGCGCGCCTCACCTAGTCGCGCCCTCGAGCGCCCTCCTCTCATCTGCACTGTCGCGCGCCCTAGCGTGCCCCTTGCGAACCGGCCCCGCCCAGCCCGCACGCCCTAGCGTGCCCCACGCGATCGGCCCCGCCCTCCTCGCACGCCCTCGCGTGCGACCCGCGCAGCCCCACGCGCGTCACCTGCCCCGCGCGCGCCCTTGCGTGCCTCGTGCGGCCCCGCGCGCCCTTGCGCGCTTCTCACGATCCGGCCCCGCCCTTCCTCGCGCGCCCTTGCGTGCCCCGTGCGACCGGACCTGCCCCACCCGCGCGCCCTTGCGTGCCCCTCGCATACCGGCCCTGCCCCGCTAGCCCTGCCCTTGCAGCCCCGCTAGCGCCCTGTCCCACCCGAGCCGCGCCGCCCAGCCGAGCCGCGCCGCCCCACCGAGCCGCGCCGCCCTGCCCGAGCCGCGCCGCCCTACCGAGTCGCGCCGCCCTACCGAGCCGCGTTGCTGCTGCTGTCACTGCTACTGACGCTACTGCTATTACTGCTGCTACTGCTGCTACTGCTCCTACTGCAACTATGGCTAGCCCTGCTGTGCTCGCTTTCGATGCTGAGGGCCGCCCGCTGAAGTTTGACACCTGGCTCGATGACCTGCACCTGTTCCTCCAGCTCACTGCCAAGGAGGATATTTCGCTGTACGATCACGCGCTAGGAATCGCTGCTGCCCCTGCTGCTACTGCTGACAGTACTGCCCGCTCACAGTGGCAGACTCGTGACGCCCACACTCGCTTCGCTATTCGCAACTCCCTGCCGATAGATGAGCGCGAGCACTTTGGCCAGCACAAAACTGCGCAGGCACTGTACACTGCTGTAGTTGCACGCTACTCCTCACCTGCCTCTGCTGCGCTAGGCCGTCTCTCGCTCCCCTACCTGTTCCCAGACCTGTCTGCCTTCTCCACAGTCGCTGACCTCATCACGCATCTCCGCACTAGTGAGGCCCGCTTCCGTGCCGCTATGCCCGCTGAGTTTCTTGCCAAGAACCCCCCCCCGCTGTGGCTCACTCTCTACCACCTGGTCACCCGTCTCCCTGACTCCCTCCGTGCGGTCAGGGACCACTTCCTCGCTCGCTGCCCCACTAAGCTCACCGTTGATCTGCTCGAGAAGGGACTGCTTGCAGCTGAGACTAGCATAGTCGCTGTAGGTGCCTCTCGTGGCGACCCCCGCACCCCTTTCTTCGAGGGGTGTTCCCCTTCCCCCCTTCTCCCCTCTGTCGCCTCTGCTGCTGCTGTCGACCTCCTTAGTACTGAGCAGGTCGGGACTGCGTCCACTCCGAGTTGGCGCCGCAGCGGCAAGGGCAAAGGGGGCAAGGGAGGCGGCGGTGACGGCGGGGGAGGCGGTGGTGGGGGCGGTGGCGGCGGTGGGGGTGGTGGCGGGGCTGGAGGGGCTAGTGGCAGCAGTGGGGGTGGTGGCGGCAGCGGCGGAGGAGGTGGCCGGGGTGGGGGCGGTGGTGGTGGCGGCAGTGGACGCGGTGGCGGCAGGGGCGGTGGTGGTCGAGGTGGTGGCGGCGGCGGTGGTGGCCAGCGCCAGCAGCAGATTCCGTCGTCCCAGGAGCTTCGTGAGTGGTACTCTCAGCATGGGGGGGGGGGGTGGCCTTAGCTGCACGTACGTCATCCGCACAGGTGACCGCACTGGTCAGACGTGTGGGAGGGCGCACACCCAGCAGCGCTGCTTCTCCCGCCTCGACGACGCCTGGCGCACTCAGTTTCCTGGTGCCACTGAGCTGCCCCGCTGGGCTGATCTGCTGAGGAAGAAAATTGATGTCTATGCTCTTGACTTTGATGCTATTCTTGGTGCCATGTATGTGTTGTCTGCTAGTGGAGAGAGTGACCAGTACCTGCGTGTTCCGCCCGATCCGGGCATTCAGACCAGTGAGGCTGCCGCTCTAGGTGCTAGTGCGTCTGTTGCCCCAGGTGCTGGTGAGGCTGTCGCTCCAGGTGCTCGCGTGTCTGCTGCCCCAGGTGCTGGTGAGGCTGCTGCTCTAGGTGCTCGTGAGTCTGCGCCCTCTGGTACTGAGTCTACTGAGGCACTGCACACCTTCACACTGGACTCAGGTGCTTCTCGCTGTTTCTTTCGTGACCGCACTGCCCTTGAGCAGCTTGCTCGGCCGGTTGCTGTCTCCCTCGCTGACCCCTCTGGGGGTCCGGTCATTGCGACCTCCTCCACTGTCCTCCCTTGTCCTGCGGTTCCGTCGGGCACACTGTCAGGTCTCTACCTCCCCTCGTTCTCTACGAACCTGGTGGCAGGTAGAGCACTTCAGGACGGGGGTGTCCACCAGTTCACCCCTGCCTACGAGTGCGTGACACACTGCACGTATGCTCGGACGGGTCGCCACCTGGCTACCTTCACTCGGCAGCCTGGGTCGGACCTGTACACACTGACCACTGAGTCCCCTCAGGTAGTTGCGTCTGCGTCTGCGTCAGGTCAGCTGTCGGCCCCCTGCTCGTGTCGCTCCCTGGCGCACGAGACTGTCCTCTGGCACCACCGCCTTGGTCACCCGTCAGTGCAGCGCCTTCGTGGCATGCACTCCCGGTACCTTGTCTCTGGTCTTCCCAGGGTTTTCCCCCCTCTCCCACCCTCGCCTGCTCCTCCTTGTCTTCCCTGTGTCGAGGGGCGGCAGCGCGCCGCTCCTCACTCCTCCTCGTTTCCCCCGACGACTGCTCCCCTGCAGACGCTCCACATGGACGTGTGGGGCCCAGCCCGCGTTCGTGGACAGGGTCACGAGAGGTACTTCTTGATAGTTGTTGACGACTACTCGCGCTACACCACGGTCTTCCCCTTGCGCACCAAGGGTGAAGTCCCTGATGTTTTGATCCCTTGGATCCGCGCTGCCCGTCTCCAGCTCAGCGAGAGGTTCCACTCGGACTTTCCTGTCCTGCGTCTGCACTCTGACAGAGGTGGGGAGTTTTCCTCCGACCTCCTGAGGGCCTTCTGTCAGGGGGAGGGCATTGAGCAGTCGTTCACGCTTCCGGCCTCTCCACAGCAGAATGGGGTTGCTGAGCGCCGCATTGGCTTGGTCATGGAGGTCGCTCGTACCTCCTTGATCCAAGAGGCTGCCCCCCACTTTCTGTGGCCGTTTGCGGTCCGATACGCTGCGCATCAGCTCAACCTCTGGCCCCGTGTCTCCGTTTCGGAGACTTCACCGACACTGCGTTGGACGGGAGAGGTTGGCGATGCGTCGCGTTTCCGGGTCTGGGGATCTCGAGCTTTTGTTCGCGATACGTCCGCGGACAAGCTCTCCTCCCGCGCTGTTCCTTGTGTCTTCCTTGGCTTTGTCCCGGACGCGTCTGGTTGGCAGTTTTACCACGCCACCTCGCGCCGTGTCCTGCCCTCTCAGGACGTCACTATCGACGAGTCGGTCCCCTACTACCGCCTCTTCCCCTACCGCACTGCCCCGCTCCCCCCCCCGCCTCTCTTCCTCGCACCAGGTGCTGCTGTGGTAGACCCCCTCCCCCCTCAGGGTGCCGCTCCCTCATGTGTGTCCCAGGTAGACCCGGTTGAGCCTGTCGAGGTAGTTGTCGACTCTCGTCCTGCTAGGGGTGCTGAGCCTAAGCGTGTGGAGCCTGGGGGTGCGGAGCCTGGGGGTGCTGGGCCTGGGGGTGCGGAGCCTGCGGGTACGGAGTCTGGGGGTGCTGAGTCTGGGGGTGCTGAGCCTGAGAGTGCTACGTCTGAGGGTACTGAGCCAGAGGGTGCTGCGACTGACCGTGCTGCGCCTTGAGGCGCTCCCTCCTCACAGCAGCTGCGGGAGTGGTACTCGCAGTACTGCAGCCTCAGGAGGGGCGCTTCTGGAGCTAGGGGTGCTGCTGGAGCTGGTGCTCGTGGTTCCCCTCCTAGGCGGGAGCCGCCCTCTCCTCAGCGGCTCCGAGAGTGGTACGCTCGGCGCTGCAGTCTTCGGAGTGGCGCTACTGGTGTCGCGGACCCTGGAGCTGGAGCTGGTACTGGTGCTGGTGCTGCTGGCGCAGGAGCTGCTAGTGGTGCTGCTGGAGCTGCTGGAGACGCTGCTGGTGCTGGAGGTGCTGCTGGTGCTGGCGCTGCTGGAGGAGGTACTGGTGCTGGAGCTGCTGGTGGTGCTGCTGGAGCTGCTGGAGACGCTTCTGGTGCTGGAGGTGCTGCTGGTGCTGGAGCTACTGGAGGTGCTGCTGGCGCAGGAGCTGCTGGTGGTACTACTGGAGGTGCTGCTGGTGCTGGAGCTGGAGCTGGTGCTGGTGCTGGTGCTGCTGGCGCAGGAGCTGCTGGTGGTGCTACTGGAGGTGCTGCTGGAGCTGGAGCCGCGGGAGACGCTACTGGTGCTGGAGGCGCTGCTGGTGCTGGAGGTGCTGCTGGTGCTGGAGCTACTGGAGGTACTGTTGGTGCTGGAGCTGCTGGAGCCGCTGGTTCTGGAGGTGCTCGTACTAGAGGTACTGGAGCTGCTGGGGTTGCTGGTGGTGCTGCGGGAGTTGGTTCTGGAGACCCTGGGGCTGAGGGTGCTGGTGCTGTCTCTGCTGGTTCAGGAGGTGCTGAGCGGCCGCGGCCGTACTACGTTCCGCTCCTTCAGCAGGTTCTTGGCCTCCCGCCCTCCACTGGTCCTTCTCCTCCCCTACTGAGTCCACCACCTGTCCAGTCGCAGTCACAGTTACCGCTTGCCTCTCCACTGCCTGGTCCTTCTCCCTATGCAAGGCCGACTAGAGGTCTTATGGAGCGTCGTGAGCCTGAGTCTCGTCCTGCGTCGCCTGAGTCTCGTCCTGAGTCACCTGAGTCTCGTCCAGAGTCACCTGTCCACGCTGGTCGTCGTGCTTCACGTCAGCGTCCTCCTCCTGTACTTGGCACTCACTATATGACTCTGCGTCCTTCCACTGCTCCACAGCGTGTCCGTCTGCTGTCTCCTCCTGCGTCCTCTCTTCCTGACGTCCCTGACCCGCCGTCAGACCTTGCTCGTGCTGCCAGTCCTACTGTCACGCGTCTCCTTGCCACTGTTGTCACTGACCCTTCCTTTGAGTCCTCTGCTGCGTCTGCTCTAGTCGCTGAGCTTGTTGACTTTGCTGCCACCTGTCGTCTAGACTACGCCGCTAGCCTTGTTGCTGAGTCTGAGTCTGTCTGTCCTCCGTCCGTCGGGGGTGAGTGTGCTCTTGGCACGGACGTCCTTGAGGACAGACAGGAGGAGTTTGAGTGCTTTGCTGCTGCTTTACCTCATCTCGTGTCCATGCTGATTGCCCCTGAGGGAGACCCGGATGCACCAGACATCCCGACCCCACGCTCTTACGCAGAGGCGATGGAGGGTCCCTACTCCTCTCAGTGGCAGACAGCCATGGACGCAGAGATGGCTTCCTGGAAGTCCACAGGCACCTACGTCGACGAGGTTCCCCCACCTGGGGCGAACATCGTCAGTGGCATGTGGATTTTCAGGGTGAAGCGGCCGCCGGGTTCTCCGCCGGTCTTCAAGGCGCGTTACGTTGCACGAGGCTTCAGTCAGCGAGAGGGAGTTGACTTCTTCCATACCTTCTCCCCGACCCCGAAGATGACCACTCTTCGGGTTCTGCTGCACGTCGCCGCTCAGCGTGACTACGAGCTCCACTCTCTTGACATCAGCACTGCTTTCCTACAGGGCAGCCTGCACGAGGAGATCTGGCTGCGCCGCCCACCTGGCTTCACTGGGTCGTTCCCTCTTGGTACCCAGTGGAGCCTCCGGCGGCCAGTCTACGGTCTCCGCCAGGCACCCCGTGAGTGACACGACACACTGAGGACTACTCTTGCTGCTCTTGGGTTTGCTCCTTCTATTGCTAACCCGTCGCTGTTTCTACGCACCGACACCACTCTGCCGCCGTTCTACGTTCTCATGTACGTAGACGACTTGGTCTTTGCTATTGCTGACACTGAGGCACTCGCCCACGTAAAGTCGGAGCTGCAGAAGAGACACACGTGCACAGACGTGGGTGAGCTGACAAGCTATCTTGGCTTGCGGATCACCCGGGACAGAGCACAGCGCACCATCACCTTGACTCAGTCACACATGGTGCAGCAGGTCCTTCAGCGCTTCCGCTTCACGTACTCCTCGCCTCAGCCCACTCCTCTGCCTACCGGTCACTCGCTCTCAGCTCTGCCTTCGGATGAGTCCGTAGAGCCGAGTTGCCCGTATCCAGAGCTTATGGGCTGCCTCATGTACCTGATGACCTGCACTCGACCTGACCCTGCATACCCTCTTAGCATCCTAGCACGCTATGTCGCTCCTGGCCGTCACCGGAAGGAGCACATGGATGCCGCTAAGAGGGTGTTGCGCTACTTGTGCAGTACGTCGGGCATGGGGCTTGTGCTTGGAGGACGGAGCGACGTTGTCCTCACTGGACACTCAGACGCTTCTTGGGCTGACGACCAGGCTACGCAGCGGTCGTCTCAGGGTTACACCTTCAGCCTTGGCTCTGGTTCAGTTTCTTGGCGTTCTACACGCTCGTCTTCAGTTCTCAGCTCCAGTTGTGAGGCTGAGATCTACGCCACAGCCATGGCTGCCCAGGAGTTACGCTGGCTCACCTACCTGCTGACCGACCTGGGAGAGCGGCCTCGTTCTCCTCCAGTGCTGTACGTCGACAACAAGGCCGCCATTGCCTTGTGTCAGGAGCACAGACTAGAGCACAGAACAAAGCGCATTGCTCTGCGCTACTTCCTTGCTCGAGAGCTGCAGCAGCGTGGTCAGCTTCGTCTTGCTTACGTGGCCACTCGGGCCAACACTGCTGATGTGTTCACCAAGGCGCTTCAGCCTTGTGATCATCAGCGTTTCTGTACTGTTCTAGGCCTTGTGCCTACTGTCCCTCACTTGCTCACTTCTTGTCTCTGCTTGTACTGTGATCTCTATATATATACCTGCATGCTTACACTTGCTAGGTTGTGATCACTGTACCTCTTGTTATATTATCAAATTGCATGTGAACTGGTCTTGTGACCGCTTGCTTGTGCTTGGAATTTGTGTGGTATCCTTGAGATTCACCCTGAGCTTGCTTTGCTTTGCTTTGCTTTGACTGGTCTTGTGACCCCTTGCTCTCCCCCACTTAGCCTATGGG
Source organism: Closterium sp. Naga37s-1 (assembly GCA_947471745.1). Lineage (NCBI taxonomy): Eukaryota > Viridiplantae > Streptophyta > Zygnematophyceae > Desmidiales > Closteriaceae > Closterium > Closterium sp. Naga37s-1. The sequence goes on along the minus strand of CANJKZ010000184.1, from coordinate 2,932,497 downwards.
GGTGTGTCAAACATTATATATGTTATAGTTGTGTAGGCTACCGTGGGTTAGCCTGTAGGGGGTACACTACTCTAGGGTTTGGTACTTGTACTCTCCTTCCTTTCTAGTTCATCATTCTCGTTCGTTCTTAGATTCTAACAGACGCTACTTCTCTTCTGGTCGTTTTGCTATCGCACCTGCAGGCAGTTGGCGTTGACCTGCAGCGCATCTCATGCATCAACACGGACGGAGCCAGCGTCATGATGGGCAGCAAGTCAGGCCTCACGACCCGCCTCCGCCTGCGCATTCCACATTTGGTGTCGTCCCACTGCATCGCGCACAGGTATGATAAGAGTTGAGCTTCTTACAAATTATATTGCCTTCTGTTTCGTTCATTTATCTTCTGTTTCATTCGTGTTGCCGCACTAACTACAAATGTTGTGTTCTCAATATGCAGGGAGGCACTGGAAGCTAAGAATGCTTCCGAGAAGATCCCTGACTTCGCCGTGATTGACAAGGTCATTCGAGCCGTGTCAGAGCATCTCGGCCGTTCGGGACCGTGGCACCAACGGTTCATGGGCCTCCAGGAACTCTTCACCTCCACCAACCTTGAACTGCAGGGAATTCATGAAGTCCGTTGGCTGTCGCGGGGCGATGCCGTGCTCAGGTTCATCGCCGTACTCCCGGCTATGATTGTGATGCTGAAGGAGTGGGACGCCAAGCTTTTTTCGCTCGTGACGAGCTATCGGTTTCACTTCCTTCTGTTTTTCATTGCTGATGTCCTTGAGCAGTTGAACATCCTCAACAGGGCGTTCCAGCACAAGGAGGTGAGATGTTTTACATCTAATAATTGCTATGATGCTGTTAATAACTACTACTCTAAGTACTTGCATGTCAGTTGTATGTTTCCTTCACTAACTACTTTCACTTGTTCTTCTCCAGCTGGACTACCCTAGCGTGCATGCGCAGATCTTGCGGATAGCATCCCACATTGAAAGCCGCTACGTTGATTGCGGCGACGACTTCGGAGGCGGCCTCAGCGAGCGGCTTTCTCCCTTCCTCACGCGTCACGGGCCCGGAGGAAAGAGGGAGGTGACGGTAGAGGGCGTCGATTCTGACGGCCGCCCATCAAGCTTCAAATTCCTTCTCCATGAGGACGAGCTGGAGGACTTCGATGCGCCCGGGACCCACGATGCCTGCGTGGATGTCTGCACGCAATTTGCCGAGGTTATAGTCCACAACCTCCAGCATCGGCTTGGCCACCTGGAGGGGATGTCAGGGGCGAGGCTCTTCACCCCCGACGAGTGGCCGCTGGAACGGGGAGAGAGGAACATGAGGTGCCTCAAGTGGCTGGAGTCGCTAATCACACTGTTCAAGGCCGACCAGACGGATGAGATCGTGCCAGGTAAGCCTTAATAGCACCCGTTGTATATGTTTGCTAACTAGAAGATGTGATGTTGTTGCATGCGTTTATGTGGTACACCCTTCAGTGTATATGCCATCCTGCTTGTTTCCGCCCCCGCCAGGCATCAACAAGCGCCGTGCGGTGAAGGAGCTGCGCATGTTCACCTCGGTGCTCCAACAAGCACGAGCGCAGCTTCCACGCTGGTCTCACTGCCATGCTCAAAACACCTGACTGGCGGGACAACTACCCCAACCTCGTGCTCTTGTGGGTGGCGGTAGCTGTTCTGCCGCTGAGCAGCGTGGAGTGCGAGCGGGGGTTCAGCAGGCAGAACATCATCAAGTCGTGGCAGAGGGGCTCGTCGAAGGACGCACGGCTTGGGGACCTGATGTGCATGAGCCTGATGGATTATGACCCAAACTGGGAGGAGATTCTCACGATCTGGAAGAGCTACAGGAAGCGCAAGCCCCACAGCAACACTCCCATCCCAGCAGGAAAGCACCAGAGCACCAGGGGCAAGTAGCAAGTAGGTGAAGAGATGGCAGTGCCAGTAGGTGATGTAGGAGATGCTGCTGACTCCTGTGACTCTGATAGTGATGATGGTTTCAGTGACTAGGATAGGTTAGATAGACTAGATTTAGGATAGTTTAGGTGGAGCTAGTCTAGTAGTAGGATGATTGGATGTATGCATGTTCTGCAGCGTAAGAGTTCAACTAGTCAAAAACAGACACCCTACTCACAAAATCACTATCAGACTTTTAGCTGGTTCCAACTCTGAACTATCAGACTTTTTAAAAGTACCACTCTGAATTTTCAGCTTTTTTTTTTTGTACCTACTCTGATTGATCAGACAAGAATAGTGTACTAAGTCTGACTACTTAGACAGCCCAAAAACGAATCTGAGGGCCTGCCTAGGCCTCGTTGTTTGCTCAGTAGTTGTAATAACTTCCGCGATATTGCATTCTGCGCACTCTTCTTTCGTACAACTCATAACACTTGGTATCAGAGCTACTTTCAGGTTACCCTCCACTTTCCGGGGTAGTTTAGTGCAGAGGTGCGATAGACTTGGTGGCCTGCAAAGCGGTCGGCTGAGAGATAGATACGATTATCTTGCTCCGACTAATAGCGTTTGCGCCTTCATCAAAGTCACAAAAATCGCTGTTAACCCGCTGCCCGTTAGGATGAGTCTCCGAAACATGACCCAAGCAGAGTTTGACGCATTCTTGCAGGATTTTCGGGCGATGCAATCCAGCATGCAGACTATGTCTGGCGAGTTGGAGCGCCTGAGAGGGGAAAACGCCGAACTACGCCAGGCGCGAAGTGAAGCGCGCCAGGAGTCGCCCGTCGTGGATGAAGCAAGTAGCAGCTCCTCACTCAACGACGACGTGTTTAACGAGCTGGATGCTTCGCAGGACGCTGAGGAGGAGTGGGCGGCACGACAGCAACAAGCACGGGAAGCGCAAGGACAACAGCAACAGGAGCAGGCAACGCCAAGGCAACAGTCGCAAACACTGCCACAACAGGCACCAGCGACAACCCCGGCGATGGCTTCAGCGGCGCCCCCGGTGCATGCAGCAGCAACAGTCTCAACAACTGTCAAGATAAAACCGACTAACCCACCCCCGTTCAACCCCAGCGACAAAACCACCACTGTGTCTGCGTGGTTGTTCGGCGTGGAAGTCTTCTTTAATGCTGCGCAAATTGCTGACGATGTCACTCGCATTAATTTTGCAGTGTCACTGTTACGCGGACCTGCGTTGGAGTGGTGGAAGCGGACTCTTCAGACAGAGGGACTTCGGCAGGACTGTCACGTGCGAACAACGGGACCTGGACATATGTCACGCAACGAGCAACTACAATCTTCGGAGTGGCTACGATACGCACATGGACGGAGTGGGGCGCCGCGCTGCGAGCCAGATTCGAGCACGTATCCGCCTTGGATTCTGCTCGCATGAAGCTGCGTACCTGGAAGCAGGTGACATCGGTCCAAGACTACACGGCAACGTTCTGCAATTTGGCCGACCAGGTGAAAGACATGAGCGACGCGGAGCGACTCGATCGATATGTCGCAGGCCTCAAATACGAAGTACAGTACGAGGTGCGACGAACGAGGCCACGCGACTTCCTCGATGCCGTCCAGATGGCCGAATCAACGGACGCGCTGATGCAGTGGGCGAGAATGAGTTCCTGGGAGGGCACTCAATTTCGTGGACCACCTCGCCAACCCACAATCAACGGTGTGGATGCGCCAAGATGTGGACCTAACACGTGCTTCAACTGCAACCAACCGGGCCACTGGAAGAAGGACTGCCCGAAGCTAAAACAGGGAAACAGGAACGACGGAGAGGGGTCGGGAAAAGAGACAAGTCAGTAGCAGTCGGGCCGCCTACTGACAAGACCCCGTAGCCCGGCAATCACCATCCACACCGAGTAGGGGTACCGATACGGGCTGTCGACCGCAACCGGACGATTAAAGTGGATGCACACGTAGATCACCCTGTGCTGGTCGTGGGGAGGGTTAACGGCTATAAAATAAAACTTTTCGTTGACGCTGGGGCGAGCCACAGTCTCGTCAACCTGGCAACGGCAAAAAAAAACGGAGTGAAGCTGGACAGGTGTCTGCCCAAGATTGACGCACGACTAGTGGACGGGACACCACTGGCAATAAGGGACGAGGTGCGACAAATTCGGATGAAGTGTGGCGACGATTTCGGGTTTTCAATAAAGATGCTGGCGACTGTCAAACATTATATGTTCATATTGTGTAGGCTATAGTGGGTTTAGCCTTAGGGGGTACAGCTTTGTTAGGGTTTCCTACTTGTATCCCCCTCCTACCTAGTTTCATTCATTCTCGTTCTATTCTGGATTCTAACATGCTATCAGAGCAGGTCGATCCCCTTGGGTCGATCCTGTGGGTGGGCCCACCACCTCACTGCTTCCGCTGCTACTGCTACTCTGTGTGTTGCACGCCCCGTGGCGTGCGACGGATTTTTCATCCCGCCGCGCGCTCGGAGCGTGCGGCGGTTTTCTGCCCGCCGTGCGCCCCGAGGCGCGCGGCGGTTTTCTGCCTGATGTACCTGATGACCTGCACTCGACCTGACCTTGCATACCCTCTTAGCATCCTTGCACGCTATGTCGCTCCTGGCCGTCACCGGAAGGAGCACATGGATGCCGCTAAGAGGGTGTTGCGCTACTTGTGCAGTACGTCGGGCATGGGGCTAGTGCTTGGAGGACGAGACCGAGTTGTACTCACTGGGCACTCAGACGCGTCTTGGGCTGACGACCAGGCTACTCAGCGGTCGTCTCAGGGTTACACCTTCAGCCTTGGCTCTGGTTCAGTTTCTTGGCGTTCTACACGCTCGTCTTCTGTTCTCAGCTCCAGTTGTGAGGCTGAGATCTACGCCACAGCCATGGCTGCACAGGAGTTACGCTGGCTCACCTACCTGCTGACCGACTTGGGAGAGCGGCCTCGTTCTCCTCCAGTGCTGTACGTCGACAACAAGGCTGCCATTGCCTTGTGTGAGGAGCACAGACTGGAGCACAGAACGAAGCATATCGCTCTGCGCTACTTCCTTGCTCGAGAGCTGCAGCAGCGCGGTCAGCTTCGTCTGCGTTACGTGGCCACTCGGGCCAACACTGCTGATGTGTTCACCAAGGCGCTTCAGCCTTGTGACCATCAGCGCTTCTGTACTGTTCTAGGCCTCGTGCCTACTGGGCCTCACTTGCTTACTTCTTGACTCTGCTTGTACTGTGATCTCTATATATATACCTGCTTGTTTACTCTTGCTAGGTTGTGATCACTGTATCTCTTGTTATACTATCAACCTGCATGTGAACTGGTCTTGTGACCACTTGCTTGTGCTCAGAATTTGTGTGGTTTCCTTGAGATCCACCCTGAGCTTGCTTTGCTTTGCTTTGACTGGTCTTGTGACCATCTGGTTGTCTCCCACTTAGCCTATGGGGGTGTGTCAAACATTATATGTTCATATTGTGTAGGCTATAGTGGGTTTAGCCTTAGGGGGTACAGTTTTGTTAGGGTTTCCTACTTGTATCCCCCTCCTACCTAGTTTCATTCATTCTCGTTCTATTCTGGATTCTAACAGCGACGACCTTGGACGGTGGCGATGTGCTGCTGGGACGGGATTGGCTACAGCGATACAATCCGACGATTGACTGGGCGACGGGAGCAATCACGGTGCTGAGCAACAAGGGGCGCGTGACACTTCCGAAACGGGCGGAGCCGGAGCCGATAACAACACGTGTCAACGCGATAACACTGACGAGGGCGATCAAACAGGGAGCGCAAGGCTACGCCGTATAGCTGTACGAGGTAGTTGCATCCGAAAAAATCGCCGACATTGACACGCTCTGCGCTGCTGTACCAGGAGACGTGGCGAGCATAATTCGGAGGTATCCCCAAATTTTTGCTGATGACCTGCCTGACGGGCTGCCACCTCAGCGACCAGAAGACCACATGATCGAGCTGGAGCCAAGCGCGAAACCAACTGTTCGGTCGCAGTGGCGGCTCAGCCAACCGGAGCTCGACGAGTTGCGGAAACAGCTGGATTATCTGGATTACTGTTCACGCCAAAGAAGGACGGAGGCCTGCGCATGTGCATCGACTATCGAGCGCTGAATCGGATCACCATCAAGTCACGTTACCCGATTCCGCGAGCGGACGACCTGCTGGATCAGCTTCGCGGAGCTCGCTTCTTCTCGAAAATCGATTTGCAAGGTGACTACCATCAAATTCGCGTGTTCGCCGACGACTGCCCAAAGACAGAGTTTCGCACCCGCTACGGCAGTTACGAGTACACTGTAATGCCGCTCGGGTTGACAAACGCGCCCTCGACCTTCCAGCTCACCATCAACGGGGTGTTTCGGGACATGCTGGACAAGAAAGTCATCGTCTACCTCGACATCATCCTGGTATACAACAAAACTCGGTAGCGGCATTTACAGGATTTAGAGGAGGTGTTCCGGCGCTTGCAGCAGAACCGTCTGATTACGAAGGGCTCTAAGTGGGAGTTCTTACAGCCGGAGCTGGAGTTCCTAGGGCACGTGGTTTCAGGAGAGGGTATTAAAATTGACCCTCGCAAAGTGACGGCAATTTCGGAGTGGAAGCCGTCCACGAACATCACAGAGTTGTAGAGTTTCCTTGGCTTCGTTAACTACGTCCGCCGTTTTGTACCGAATATGGCGGAGGTAACCAGGCCGTTAACCGATCTTCTGCATAAGGGCGTGCAATTTCTTTGGGGGGGGAGAGAACAGTTGGCCTTCGACGAGCTTTTGAGTTCACCCCCGGTGCTTCGGCTGGCAGACCCATCTCGACCGTTCGAAGTCGTGACGGACGCCAGCAATTTTGCCGTCGGCGCCGTCTTTCTACAGAACTTCGGCAACGGGCTGCAACCAATCGCGTACGAGTCACGGAAAATGCAGCCGCCCGAGCACAACTACCCTGTACACGACAAAGAAATGCTCGTCATCGTGCACGCATTTCGTACCTGGCGCTGTTACCTCACGGGAGCCGACGTCACGATCAAGACAGACCACAAGTCATTGCAGTACATGCGCAGCCAACCAAAGCTCAACCCGCGACAAATCAGGTGGCTCGACTACCTCGAGTCAAATTTCAGCTACACCATCATGTACAAAAAGGGCGCCAACAACATCGCCGACGCCCTCACCCGCCCATCAATGCAGACCGCAGCAGTACAAATCACCCATTCCAACCCTTTGTTGGTAGGGCTATTCAAGCACGGCTACAGGACTGACCGCTTTTTCAGGACAAATCAACACTAACGTATCACTACGGCACATGGGAGTTATTACCTAAAAGTCGGCACTAGCCGAGTTTGGGTACCTTCCTACCGACCCCTACGAGAGTTGCTGACGCAGGAGGTTCACGACTCCAACCTCTCCGGGCACTTCGGCGTCGACAAAACGTTAAAGTTGCTGCAGCGGAATTACTACTGGCCCGACATGGCGTCGGACGTGCAGCACTACGTGTCCGCCTGCCCGACCTGCCAAGCGATGAAACTGTCACGCCAACGACCAGCTGGATTGCTGCAGCCCCTCGAGCCACCCGAACGACCGTGGCAACACGTGACAATGGACTACGTCACCGGGCTGCCAGCTGGCGCAAGTGGCAACGACTCGGTGCTGGTCGTCGTTGACCGATTAACGAAGATGGCGCATTTCGCACCATGCCACACGACGATCACAGCCGAAGCAACAGCGAAGCTCTTCATCTCCACCGTCCTACGCCTATACGGGTTACCTTCGGCGATCATCAGCGATCGGGATCCGAAATTCACGTCAAAGTTCGGGCAGGAAAAGTGGGCACAGTACGGAACCCGCCTGCAGTTTTCGTCGTCTTACCACCCGCAAACTGACGGACAGACAGAGAGGACAAACCGGACAATGGAGCAGTTGATTCGCACGAACTGCCCCGACATCACCAAGTGGGAGGATTCACTCCCCATGCTCGAGTTTGCGTACAACAACTCACCGTCTGCGACGACTAATCACTCGCCGTTCTACCTCAATTACGGGATAGACCCCGTGGTACCCTCTTCAACGACTCCCTACAACCCGGTACCACGGTCGCAACAATTCGTTTCGGAACTCCAAGCAGCTCGCGACAAAGCAGCGGAATTTATTTGGAAGGCTAACACCGTTGCCAGCCGCTAAGCTGACAGACATCGACAGAACTTACCCTTCCGTGACAAGCAGATGGTCCTTCTGGACACGAAAAACCTTCGACTGCCCCAACCTGCTAAACTGCGTCCCCGCTACGTGGGACCTTTCCGCATCATTCGGATGCTGACCCTGGTCACGGCGAAACTTCTGCTACCGGACGACTGGAAAATCCACGATGCTTTCCACATCAGCCTGCTCTGCCATTACGTGGCTCCGCAGCCGTCCGACATCGCCCGCCCCAACACCGCGCCAAGTGTTCGGCCTGTGGTAGACCCGACACTGCCGCCCTGGAAGATTTTGAACCATCGCATCAGTGCGACCCTCGGCTGGACGCCACGTCGATTTCCTCCTACGTTGGGTGGATTGCACAAGCGAAGATGACACGTGGGTCTCGGCTGACTCACTACAAGGCCACTCGGTACTACGGGATTATCTTTCCCAGCGACGCGTGCCTGATATTGACCACCTTTCTTATAGGGGGGGGGTAGTGTAAGGAATTTTCCTAATTCCTTACTGAGGCACTCCGTACGCGTACAATTCCAACTCTCGGAGTTCAGGCTCGGTCCGACGACCTCGCCTTTCGAACGTCCCTCGCGTCGCCTTCGGGTTTCCCAACCCAAACCTACACCCAACCATCTCGCGACTCCGCGACCTCGGCCTAGCTAGCTTTGCTATATTATGTCTAGGCCTCGTTGTTTGCTCAGTAGTTGTAATCACTTCCGCGATATTGCATTCTGCGCAATCTTCTTTAGTACAACTCATAACAACAGGTCACGGCGTGTAACTTGTCCAAGATGGGGAGTTGTGCGAAGGCTGTTTTCAAGGGAAAATATGTCAATGGTAACTTACATGGGGCACTATAACGCATACGGTAACGATTTCGACGCGTTTGGTAACTCGCTTAACACGTTTGGTAACTCGCTTAACGCGTATGGTAACTATACACTAGCAACCCATAACTCGAATGGTTACTAGAAGAAACCCTCGCCCAAAATGACCATGATTCTGGTTTTTCCCGCTCGTGTCAGACTAAATTGACGAATCTTGAAGAAGGAACCTCTGACACACTCTCCGAAATTCTGACACAGTTTTCGAAATTCTGACACACTTTCCGAAATCCTGACACACTTTCCGATTTTTAAGCTAATTGAAAAAACGTAAGTGTTGTGAAACTGTTCAGGCATAACTGAAATTCTGGCGCTCTTTCCGCAAACTGTTTCTACTTCATTCTATCGAGCAGCCGGGGCAAACAAATATATACACCTTTCAGATGGCAAATGAATTTGAGAGCATCAGCCCTAAACTTCTTGTGACAAGGCGTTTATGGTTCTTTTTTTTAAATAATGAAACATATAATTCTAAAGATTTGTATTTTTCCCATATGCAAAAATTCTCCAACGTTGCAGTAATTACAAAAAAAGTAAAAGCCCCGAGGTCCTTTCAGGGAATGTTTTTTATCATTTTGCAAGTTCGCAATCATGCTATCAAAAATATGTTTTTAACCGTTTTTGTACGAGCTACATATATATATAAAACGGCTCTGAAACTTTTCGGTCCGTGGTAATAGAACAAACGGGGTCTTTCAAAGTCGCGGCGGGACTTGTTCAAGAAAGATAAAACTGTGCGTAAAAGCTTTCAAAGTCGATAAATTTCTCTTTGTCAGGATCATTTTGGCGGGAGTTTCATGTAGTTACCATTCGCGTGATCACTCGCCTGTGGTAAGTTACCATACGCGTTAAGCGAGTTACCAAACGTGTTAAAACCCGGGGGTCAAGAAAGGCGAAATTGGTTCATCCTTCCTAAGGATGGTTGGGTGTAACCCTGTTTCCAGCTGAGCCTTGGTTGACACCCACAAACCACGTCGCCTTCAATCACCAAACGAAAATACTGTAGCAACGACAACACCCCAGTTGGGCCTCATCGCACGGTTTTGTCGCCCAACACCAATCCTGCTTAGACATGAGCACACAGGCAAGAGAAACTTGTCCCACAACGCCTCTGATTATTCCCGAGTTTTGAGAACCACTATAGGACACGCTTAGACTGCCTACAAGCCGACATACCGCATCGCACGTACGCGCGATTCGCGAAATACAAACGGCTAATGTAGGTAAGCGCCGGAGATAGCGACATTGCCGGATAATATAGAGGTATGGACTAGGGAAGATAGAAATTTACAAGCGGGACGCTCGTGAAGATAAAGTAAAAAATCGGCGGCCGTATCGTAAGCGTAGGCAATATGCGTGGAAGGTAATCGGAGCGGGACGCCTCGCGCATTGCCTCGCGGGGTGCCTCGGGCTTTTTGCGCCGTCGCATTCGGACGCCATGCAGGTCGCGCGTTCGCAGCGCAGACGATGCCTATGTCAACCTTAGGTCGACGTGAGTCGCGCGGCTCATCGCGTCGCGAATAGGTCGTAATTTTCCCCGCAGCGCTTTGCGACACTCTTAGGTCGCGACTTTAGGGGCGTCATTGCAACCTACGGGCATGCGGAGTTGCATGGGCAGACGGAGATGCATGGGCAGGGGGGGACGCAATCGCAGCTCACCTCCGCCACTCACTCACCTCCGCCACTCACTCACCTCCGCCACTCACTCACCTCCGCCACTCACTCACCTCCGCCTCTCACTCACCTCCGCCATGTCGAAACTATAGGCAAGAATCAGAAACAGGAAAGAAGGGGTTTTCACTAGCAGGCAGTTGAGTACATATAGCAAACCCTAATTTGGGCTGTACTCGCTATAGAGTACCCCACTGCAGGCTAGACAAACATCACATTCTGACACGCCACTCACTCACCTCCGCCACTCACTCACCTCCGCCACTCACTCACCTCCGCCTCTCACTCACCTCCGCCACTCACTCACCTCCCCCTCTCCTTCACCATCCCTTGCGCTCCCCCATTCATTCTCCTTCCCTCGACCTCCCCCTCTCATTCTCCCTCCCCCGCTCTCCCCCTCTCATTCTCCCTCCCTCGTGCTCCCCCATTCATTCACCCTCCCTCAACCTCCCCCTCTCCTTCACCCTCCTTTGCGCTCCCCCATTCATTCTCCCTCCCTCGACCTCCCCCTCTCATTCTCCCTCCCTCGTGCTCCCCCATTCATTCTCCCTCGCTCGTGCTCCCCCATTCATTCGCCCTCCCTCAACCTCCCCCTATCATTCACCCTCCCTTGCACTCCCCCATTCATTCTCCTTCCCTCGACCTCCCCCTCTCATTCTCCCTCCCCCGCTCTCCCCCTCTCATTCTCTCTCCCTCGTGCTCCCCCATTCATTCACCCTCCCTCAACCTCCCCCTATCATTCACCCTCCCTTGCGCTCCCCCATTCATTCTCCTTCCCTCGACCTCCCCCTCTCATTGTCTCTCCCCCGCTCTCCCCCTCTCATTCTCCCTCCCTCGTGCTCCCCCATTCATTCACCCTCCCTCAACCTCCCCCTCTCCTTCACCATCCCTTGCGCTCCACCATTCATTCTCCTTCCCTCGACCTCCCCCTCTCATTCTCCCTCCTCCTCTCATTCTCCCTCCCCCGCTCTCCCCCATTCATTCTCCCTCGCTCGTGCTCCCCCATTCATTCGCCCTCCCTCAACCTCCCCCCCTCCCTTCACCCTCCTGTCTCTATCTCCACTCGTTTTCCCGGTTGGGAAGAGACGGCAGGGAGGCAGACGGAAGGAAATGGGAGGACAAGGGGGGAGAGCAGAGCGGGGGCAGTGTGGAGCGGAAGAAGAAAGCACATCAAGAGTGGCATTGCAGGGATGGGATGAGAGAGCCTAGGGGCCGGGGATATGGGTGCTCCGTTGGCTACTATATGCATGCCCCGTGTGTTTCTTAGTCTCGAGCACTGAATTGGTCCTAGTCAACACCAGGCACAGCTGATCTAACATTGGGGGGCATCGCCCATGAGGTGTCTTGTACGACCGCCACAGTAACTGACTAAAGGGAGCCATTGTGAGCTTGACTTCCGTAGTCTTTCCATGTTACCATTGCCACCATACTTGTCGCATGAATCATTTTCACTGTGTGTTTTATGCCACCGGCTTGCAATATAAAACTTGTACGGCTTTTTTTCCAATCATCATCGTAAGAATCGATGTATCAACGGATGTTCTGTGATCGCCGGTTACACAACCACTCCGAACAAACGCACGTTGCCAATCTCTGGGTCGTGATCAGATGGCTACCGTGGTACCATTACAAAACACTTCCTTCACTACCACCTCCTCTCTCCCCTCTTCCTCCTCTTCCTCCTCTTTCTCATGTTACTACTCTTCCTTCTCTTCAGTCTCCCCCCCTTCTTCCACACGAGAGTGGTGGGGACGCGAATGCATGCCGGGGGACGCAAGGCTAAGGTGTCGCTGAGGGCAAGGCGGGTTGAGCAAAGGACCTAATCCCGGCAGGACGGAGAAGGGGCACGGGTGGAGAGTGATTGGAGGACATAGTGAGCTAGGGGATATTGGAGTTTAGGAACGACAGAGGGATAGAGAGGAGAGCGTGTGCGGCGGACAGATGGAGCTGGGTGTGTGAGAGAGCAATGGACAGATGGAGAGGTGTGTGCGAGTGCAAAGGAAAGAGGGAGCAAGGTGTGTGGGCGAACAAAGACAGAGGTTGGGAGGGTGTACACTTGGAAGGGACGCAGGAAGAGGATAGCAGGGAAGCGGAGTAGGTGCGATAGGAGGAGAGGCGAGTAGGTGATGCTGCTTCCTCGGCTTCTATCGCTGCTGCTGCTGCTGCTGCTGCTGCTGCTGCTGCTACGGCTGTTGTTGCTGCCTCTGCCGCATCTGGCATGCTTCATACTGTAGGGGAGGATGCTCAAGTACCAGGCGAGAAGGCGATGGAGGGAGGAGGGGGAGCGGGAGAGATGGACAAGGCAGGAAAGGGAAGTGAAGCGGAAGGAGTGGTGGAAAGCGAGACGACGGAGAAAGCATTGCTTGAAATTCCATCTCTGGCCTCATCATCATCACCACTTGCACTTCCACTTTCACCTGTCATTGCACCTGAGATTTAACCTGCTGCGCCTGCAGTCGCACCTCCTTCTGCACTATCCGCTGCACCGTCGTCCCCATCGCCCTCGTCGTCACCATCGCGGCCGTTCCTGCGCTCCTCCGTGCATCCGTCGCTGCGGTCTGGTGTGCGCATGAGCACTGTGTCGGCTAAAGTGCGGGCGTTTGAGTCGATGATTGCACTGCAGAAGCACGCTCACCAGCGGCGGCAGCTGCAGATGCTGCAGCGTGGCTGGGATCCGTTTCTGGCTCCAGGGGTAGCAGGGGGGAGGATGACAGGGGTGGCAGGGGGAAGGGAGGACGACAGGGGTGGCAGGGGGAAGGGAGGATGACAGGGGTAGCAGGGGGAAGGGAGGGTGACAGGGGTGGCAGGGGGAAGGGAGGACGACAGGGGTGGCAGGGGGAAGGGAGGATGATAGGGGTAGCAGGGGGGAGGGAGGATGACAGGGGTAGCAGGGGGAAGGGAGGATGACAGGGGTGGCAGGGGGAAGGGAGGATGACAGGGGTAGCAGGGGGAAGGGAGGATGACAGGGGTAGCAGGGGGAAGGGAGGATGACAGGGGTAGCAGGGGGAAGGGAGGATGACATGGGTAGCAGGGGGAAGGGAGGATGACATGGGTAGCAGGGGGAAGGGAGGATGACATGGGTGGCAGGGGGAAGGGAGGATGACAGGGGTAGCAGGGGGAAGGGAGGATGAGAGGGGTAGCAGGGGGAAGGGAGGATGACAGGGGTGGCAGGGGGAAGGGAGGATGACAGGGGTCGCAGGGGGAAGGGAGGACGACAGGGGGGATTGGACTGGGGGAAGTGGGGGAAAGGCCGTGAGGGAGTGCGGAGACGGACGAGGTGGAGTGTGGGAAAGGGAGGGTAGGAGGGGGGGAAAGGGAGGGTAGGAGGGGGGGAAAGGGAGGAGGACAGGGGGGGAAAGGGAGGATGACAGGGGGGGAAAGGGAGCATAGGAGTGGGGGAACGGGAGGGTAGGAGGGGGGGAAAGGGAGGGTTGGAGGGGGGGAAAGGGAGGGTAGGAGGGGGGGAAAGGGAGGGTAGGAGGGGGGGAAAGGGAGGATGACAGGGGGAGAAAGGGACTTAGACACGGGGGGAAAGTTTCTCCCGGGAAATGGGAAATATAGTCCGGGGGGCAATAGGGGTTCCCCTTACGTGGGGGAGTGGGGGAAAGGGCGGGAAGGAACCTGGGTGGTCAACAGGGAAGGGAATGGATGCCTGAGTGGAAGGGAGTGGAAGAGTGGGGGGTAGGAAATGGAGTGTGCGGCCAAGGGAATGGGTCCGTGCGGGGAAGGGACTGGATGTGTGATGCCCTCGGGAAATGTACGGGTCAAGGGAAGGGAATGGATGCGGGAGTGGAAGAGAAGGGAAGAGGAAGCCGCATGGAATGGAAGCGGGAGGGGTAGGGAAGGGGTTGGATGCGTGAGTGGAAGGGGACGGGTATAGGAGCGTGATGGGAAGAGAACAGGAGTGTTTGGGGCTCGGACCAATGTGAGGCAGGTGTGAATGCGGGAAAGGGGAGAAGTAGAGGAAAGCGGGGGAGGGCAGAGAGAGGGAGTAAAGAAGAGAAGATCGGAGAGAGTCCGAGGTATTACCTCGTGTGAGGAGAGAATAAGAGGAAGGGAAGATATAAGGGGGAAGGGGGGGGAAGAAGGGAAGGCAAGGGGAGTGAAAGGATGGGACGGGACGGGAAGGGAAGGGAACTCTAAGCAAGGGAAGGGAACGGTACTGAGATGAAGGGACGGGGAGTCGGACGACGGACAGCCGGCACCGGAGGTGTGAGGGGAGGGCGGTGCAGAGGCGTGAGGGAAGACCTGGGAATTTGCGTGAGCGGAAAGGTCATGCTGCGAGCGCTTATTGGAAATCGCGACGTAAGGTTAGGGTAACCGTGGCGCCTAGGCTGTATAATACATTCGCGGGAAATGTTCAATCGTGGCGTAACGACCTGGCGGCGCGCGCAAGCCCTACTCGGAGAGTAAGAGACTGGAATCGTCTGCTTGCCAGCTTTTGTACTTACTGGGGTTTTCGTTGCGTGCAGTGTGTCAATTCGATTTCGCAGCGAGTGCCAATGTTTCCAGGCGTGGCTTTGGGTTCGCTATTACTGCCGTTCCTCAACCTACTTGACGATAGCACCGTAATACTGTGCTATGAGCTCAACTTTCTAGCTAATTGTAGTCGTAGTAGTTTACTCCGTAACAATGTCGCGCGTGGTGTTGGAAAATGAAATTGTGAGGCGGGTTGATGTGAGTTGTCGCTCTGGGCTTTGTGCGACTGATGAGTGGGGGTGTTCATGTCGCATTTCAACCCTGGTAACTTTGGCGAACCTCCGTTAGCACGCGAACATCGTCCAACAATCTGGACACAACCAAAGTTCGCAGGCCAATCGCGGAAACATTCCCGACCATCCTTCCTAAGGTTGTGTAAGGAAAATCCCTTTTCCTTACTTCGCGTCCCTGCTCAGCGCGTACACCACTGTTCCCGCCAGCAGCACCCAACAGTAATCCGTTACCACTCGCGACACTCGCTTCGACACCATTCCCGCCACAGTTCACGACGCGACCCAGCCTCACGGTTCGGTTGGTAACCCGCGCTCCGGACCTCTGCCTCGACATCTCCCAACCTCGGCACTAGGCCCGTCGCGCACCCCACTTTTCACACATTACCGTTACCACTGTAGTTTCGCTATATATTCTTCGCTCATGCCTTCGCTCATTTTACTCTTGCTTCGATAGTGCAATTCTCGCTCGTTCATTCAATTGCACTCGTAACACTTGGTATTCAGAGCTTACGATCTCTTCTCGGACCGCACCCACACCTTCGCTTCCCCACTATCTCAATTTTTTGGGGGGGTAGACGTCTCTCAGCGAACAAGCACCGCCGCTCGAAGTGCTCTCTCGTAAGCACGCACGGCCACGACAGAGGCTCCCGCTGAGTTTGCCCGACACCCCCGCCATGGCCGACATTAATCTTGCGACATTGACGCAGGAGCAGCTCGACCGTCTCGTGCGTCAACTCGAAGATTCGGCACTCGAAATCGCGACACTCACGGCGGAACGTGACTCCGCCCGCCAGCAATCAACGGTGAATGCACCAGCTCCATCACAAGCACCCGCAAATGCACCTGTGCAATCAGAAGAACCAATCGTCATCTCATTCGGCACACCGACGCAAAACGACAGCGTGGGACAGCGCTCAGGCGCAGCTAGTGATGGCGCCGCTCAATCGATGCCTGGCATGGAGAGAAATCGGGCCGCGCCAAGCCCGCGTGGGCCTCGCGAAGCTCGTCGGCACGTGGAGTTTGCAGCAACAAGTGGCAACCACGACATCATGGCACCAATGCCACTCAAGCCGCAGCGCCCGCCCTGTTTCGATCCGAGCCAACGTGGAGGTCCGACGGTTCAATCGTGGGTTTTCACGATGAATGTCTTCTTCGACGCGAACTACGTCGAGTCGGACGCAGCGAAGATCAGATACGCCGTCTCGCTGCTGAGGGGCCCCGCCATGGACTGGTGGCGAGTCATCGTGACGTCGCCACGCGCCTACGAGCCACCATCGCAAGAGGAAGGGCCCACGGGCCCAGCTGTCACCTGGAGTTCATTCTGCGAAACCGCCCAATACAGCACGTGGGATGCGTGGTGCGCAGGACTTCGGGCGCGCTTCGAGCCGATCGCGGCTTCTATTTCGGCGCGTCAGAAACTGCGTACTTGGCGGCAGCTCGGATCGGTCCAAGACTACACGAGCGGTTTTCTCGCATTATGCGAGCAAGTCGGCTACATGCACGAAGCGGAGCGGGTGGACCGTTACGTCGGAGGGCTGAAACCGGACATCTCGCACGAAATCATGCTACGCGGACTCTCGAATTTCAACGAGATTCTCGCGCTCGTCGAGAAAATCGACATTTTACGCCGCCCGAGACCGGGGTCCTACTACGGACATCGCCCTCGGGGACCAATCGAGCACGCCACTGTACACGCTGTTGCGACGAACGCAGCTGCCGCGCCGTTTAAGGGGCGCTGCTTCGCTTGCAATAGGCCGGGCCATCGTAAGAGTGAGTGCCCAGAGGAGCTGAGGCGCCGCGGAGCAGAGCAGGGGAGGGAGTCTCTAAGGCAGGGAAACGCCAGCAGTCAGTAGGAATCGGGCCAACTACTGACGAGACTGCCTGCTCGCCCAACCACACCGACCCTCACCGAGTCACAGTACCGATTCACGCTATCGATCGGGCTCGGATGAATAAGGAGGGTACAGCGACGGATTGCCCAGTACTGATTCACGGGAAAGTACAGGGAGCAGCAGTGAAAATCTTTATAGATGGAGGAGCAAGCCACAACCGCAACCGCACGGAAGCTGCAACTGACACTTAGTCGGTGTTTACCGGAAATAGATGCACGCTTAGTGGACGGAACGCCGCTGGCCATACGGGAGAAGGTGGAGAAAGTAAAGGTCCGCTGCGGGGGGAATTTTGGGTTTACACAGGAAATGATCGCGACGACATTGGATGGGCACGACATCTTACTAGGACGTGATTGGCTGCGACGGTATAACCCGCGAATCGACTGGACGACGGGTAGCTGCACTGTGCGAAGTAGCGGTAATTGGATCGTGCTACCTCGCTGGCAGTCGCCCGAGTCCTCAACGGTCCACGTCAACGCTATCACGATGAAACGGGCTGTCGCCGCTGGAGCTGACGTGTACGCAGTGGATATAGCATTGGTAGGAGAAGCAGGGCAGCCGAGCGATTTTCAGAAACTGCTGACAGCGGTACCGCCCGAACTGCAGGAGCTATTGAAACGGTACCCGGGGATTTTTACCGACGACTTACCGGAGGGACTGCCACCTCAGCGAGCACACGACCACCGCATAGAGTTAGAACCCGGGGCACAGCCAACCGTACAGCGACAGTTCCGACTAACACAGCCCGAGCTCGATGAGCTGAGGAAGCAGTTAGACTACTTGTTAGAGAAAAAATTCATCCGACCGAGCTCGTCACCGTTCGCCGCACCGATACTGTTCACACCGAAAAAAGACGGGGGATTTCGCATGTGCATCGATTACAGAGCACTGAACCGGGTAACAGTCAAGTCGCGATACCCCATTCCCCGCGCCGACGAACTGATCGACCAGCTGCGAACAGCACGGGTTTTTTCGAAAATAGATTTACGGGGAGGTTACCACCAGATTCGGGTCGAACCATCGGACTGCGTAAAAACAGCATTTAGAACTAGGTATGGATCATTCGAGTACACCGTGATGCCATTCGGGCTGACCAACGCACCGGCGACTTTTCAGATGACCATGAACGAGGCGTTTAGGCCGCTCTTAGATAAATGCGTGATAGTTTACCTCTACGACATCCTAGTTTACAGTCGGGATAAGCAGCAGCACTTAGCAGATCTGGAAGCAGTATTTAAGGTTTTAGACGAGCACAGATTACTGACCAAGGGTTCCAAGTGCGAGTTCTTCCAGGATAGGTTAGAATTTTTGGGGCACGTTATTTCGGAGGCTGGAGTTGAAATCGACCCCAAGAAGCTGGACACGGTAAACGCGTGGCACCCCCCGACGAACATCACGGAGCTACAGAGCTTTTTAGGGTTCGTTAATTATGTGCGTCGGTTCGTCCCCGATATGGCACGATTAACTGCCCCACTGACGGATTTACTGCGGAAGGGGGTCACTTTTACGTGGGGGGAGAAAGAGCATGCTGCCTTCTCTGCCCTGAAACATGTTCTCTGTTCACCGCCCGTACTACGCATCGCTGACCCACACCGCCCATTCGAAGTAGTTACAGACGCAAGCGACATCGCCATTGGAGCCGTACTGCTACAGGATTTTGGCAACGGTTTACAGCCCATCGCATACGAGTCACGAATACTGCATCCGCCCGAGAAGAATTACCCGATACACGACCGCGAAATGCTCGCGATCGTGCATGCATTCAAGGTTTGGCGCTGTTACTTGACCGGCGCAGACGTGACAGTACGGACAGATCATAAATCACTACAGTATCTCCGCGCACAGCCCCACCTCAACCCACGACAGGTTCGCTGGCTCGATTTCCTCGAGTCAAACTTCCATTACACAGTCACCTACAAAAAAGGGGCATCGAACATCGCCGACGCATTGACCCGCCCCACTGCCCAGATCCATGCAATACTACTCGCCCAGACCAGCCCACTACTGACAGGCCTATTTACCCACGGGTACCAAACGGATCCATTCTTCACAGGAGGACATTCGCAACAGTTCGCAGCAGCAAAGGGAGTCTATTACGTAAAAGCCGGGACCGACCGCATCTGGGTACCAGGGTACACACTGCTACGGGAATTACTGTTACAGGAGGCACACGACGGAGTTACCTCGGGACATTTCGGGGTAGAAAAAACACGGCAGCAGCTGCAGCGGTATTATTACTGGCCCGAAATGTTGACCGACGTTCAACGACACGTGGCATCGTGTCCCACTTGCCAGATCATGAAGTCATCACGGAAGCGGCCGGCAGGACAGTTGCAGCCGATACCACCCCCAGAGCGTGCTTGGCAGCAGGTGACGATGGACTTCGTCACGGGGTTACCGGCCGGAGCAAGTGGGAATGACGCGATCCTGGTCGTCGTCGATCGACTGACGAAAATGGCACACTTCGCAGCCTGCAAAAAATCAATCACAGCCGAAGAAACAGCCCGCCTCTTTATCTCTACCGTCGTTCGACTGCACGGGATACCAGCATCGATCACCAGCGACAGAGACACGAAATTCACCAGCAACTTCTAGCGGAACCTGTGGCAGCAGTTCGGCACGCGACTACAGTTTAGTTCATCATACCACCTCGAAACCGACGGACAGACAGAACGGACAAATCAGACCATGGAACGGCTCATCCGGGCCACGTGCGACGACCCGACCACATGGGAACAGCAACTGCCACTCATCGAATTCGCGTACGACAACTCGCCATCCGCCACGACCCAACAGTCACCATTTTACATGAACTACGGACAAGACCCCACAGTACCCATGACCCCGAATCCCGACAACCCAGTCCCACGCGCGCAACAGTTCGCAGAAATACTGCAAGCAGCACGGACCCGAGCAGCAGAAGCAATAAAAAAATCAAACATCATCGCAAAACGCAACGCTGACCGCCACCGCCGACCTGTCACTTACCAGCCAGACGACCTAGTTTTACTCGACACTCAAAATCTCCGCCTGCCCATCACCCCAAAACTCCGCCCCCGATATTGCGGGCCATTTCGCATCAGCCACATGATCACACCCGTCACCGCCCACCTCCTCCTCCCTGCTGACTGGTACGTCAGCCCGTCGTTCCACGTCAGCCTACTTCGCCCATACGTACCATCCACCAGCCAACTGCCTCGCAATCGCCCCGCCAGCATGACACGACCACCTACTGAGCCAATCATCACGCCTGAGAAAATACTGAGCCATCGAGTACGTGACCCACGAGGAGCTCGCAGAATCGAATTTCTGATCCGCTGGAAGGATCGCACGCCCACCGAAGACAACTGGGTCCCCCTGGATAGAATTGAGAATCACCCTGTCCTCACTGAGTATGTGCGAAGCCGAAACTTCCGAGATGTACACGCGCTCTCGTAAGAAGGGCCTCCTTGGGGAGGGAGGTAGTGTAAGGAAAATCCCTTTTCCTTACTTCGCGTCCCTGCTCAGCGCGTACACCACTGTTCCCGCCAGCAGCACCCAACAGTAATCCGTTACCACTCGCGACATTCGCTTCGACACCATTCCCGCCACCGTTCACGACGCGACCCAGCCTCACGGTTCGGTTGGTAACCCGCGCTCCGGACCTCTGCCTCGACATCTCCCAACCTCGGCACTAGGCCCGTCGCGCACCCCACTTTTCACACATTACCGTTACCACTATAGTTTCGCTATATATTCTTCGCTCATGCCTTCGCTCATTGTACTCTTGCTTCGATAGTGCAATTCTCGCTCGTTCATTCAATTGCACTCGTAACAGGTTGAAAGCTGTGACCCCTGGGTTTTAAGCGAGTTACCAAACGCGTTGAAATCGTTACCGTACGCGTTATAGTGCCCCATGTAAGTTACCATTGACATATTTTCCCTGTTTTCAATGTGCGGCGTTCGCATACTTACCAGTTTCGTATACTTTTTGGCATACTTACCAAAAAGTATGTTGTTTACATTGAAAAGTATACGAGCCCTTACCCAATGCGCGGCGTTCGCATACTTACCAGTTTCGTATGCTGTTTTCGCACGCCGGTCATTTCTGACCATTGTTGCGAGGTGCGTGACGGCTGTTTCTATCGTTTGTCAGGATTTGAATGGCAAGAAGATCAGTTGCGTATGAGTGCGATGTCGTACAGCCGTTTGCGAATTGAGGAAGGGAGTTACCCGAAACGGTTCCGGGCTTCGAACCAGTCACTAGTCACGCGCCCTTATATCACCCACACTCCAACTTTTTCTCCTCCTGTGGTCCGAGATTGGCTGCACTCCGCATTCCAGATCTAGAAAGCTTTATCGGCATCACGAACCGCCACATACATTTGGCGGGAAATTTATGAATCCGCCTAAGTCGTCTGGCGCGTGGAGGAATTAGGTGACGAGCACCTTCATAACGAGCATCTCCGTTACGAGCATTCGCGTTACGAGCATCCAGGTCCATCCCCCAGCAGCAGCAGCAGCAAGCGGGAAGGGAGTCATCAGCGGCAATGAACAGTTTACCTGACGAGATCCTATCCAGGATTCTCTTCCTCGCAACAACCCCCCGCAATGACTCTCAAGTCGACGCGGCCGCGAGTGACGCGGAGCCCAGCGTCGAGTCCGATGTCAGCCCGTGCCATGGCTTGGGGATGGTGTCGAAGCGATGGGCCTCGCTGCTCCCCAGCGTTGTGCGCATAAGCGCTGCCCTTGACTCGTCATCTCGTCGGAAGGACCCTGACGGTCAAGACGACTCGCTGCTTCCCGTCCCCACGCTCTCCGCGCCCGCGCTCCTCCGCACGCTGTCCCGCGTGCCGAGCGCGACTTCCCTCACGCTGGGCGACGGTGCCGTCGATTTTTACGACCACGATTTCCTTAGCTCGGTGCTCGCCGCTTGTCCCAAGCTCACGCGCCTCAGCCTCGGCGAGCCTCGTTTCACCGCCGCACCGCCGCCTTCACAATCAGCCTCGCATCGCTCGACTCATTCTTCCGCGCCGCGGCGCCGCAGTTACAGGAGCTCGCTCTGGTGCTTCCTTCCAACGTAACCGAGCTTCCTGATTCCATCTCGTCGCTCTCGTCGCTGCGCGTGCTTCGCCTCCGCGCCAACGAGTTGGCACCTCCCGGACGGACTGTGCCTTCTGCCCGCGCTCCGGGAGTTGCATCTCAACTGTCCGGAACTGTGGGAGCTGCCCGAGAATTTCGGGCAGCTGAAAATCTTGACGCACCTCTCCATTGGCGAGTGCGAGAACTCTCCGGTTTTCCGCCTGCCGAATTCTCTGGGCGACCTCCCGTCGCTCACCTCTCTCCGCATCGACTGCTCATGCCACTTGCATGTCCCGAGTAACATCAGCGCGCTGCAGAAGTTGCGGCGCCTGGAGCTGCGACGCTTCGACGACGAGTTACCAGACGCGTGCGACGCGTGGGCGAAGCTGGAAGAGGTCACGCTGGACGAATGCCGTATGCGCTCTCTCCCGCCCACGTGGCTGGAAACCCTAACTCGCCTCACCCTGCTCTCCTGCAATCACCTCGAGTCGTTCCCCTTCGACCAAGTAGTCTGGGACCCACAGCTGCGCCACTTGACTCTAGAGGGTGTTGAGTCTATTGTGCCGCTCCACCCCCTCAGTCGACTGACCTCCCTCCAACGGCTCAAGGTCTCGGGTTCAATTCACGCCCGCGTCGTTACTGAGAATGCGGACTTTCCCGTGGGTTTGTTCTCCTTGCCGTCGCTGTCTCACATGAGCGTGGACAGAGTTGCATGGATGGAACAAGGCGACGACGCATGCAAAGGGTCATTGCTGGCCTATCTACCCCTAACCCTCGCTTCGGAAACCGCCGCTGCTGCCGCTGCCTCAGCCGCCGCCGCCGCTGCAGCTGCCGCTCCTCCTGCTGCCGCTCCTCTTGCTGCCGCTGCCGCTAGTGCTGGTGCTGCTTTGGCCACTGCTGCTTCTGCTGCCGCTGCCGCCGCCACCGCTGCCGCTGCAGCCGCCGCGCAAGCCGGGGCTTGCTCGCCTCTCGGCCTCTCGTTGCAGCACCTAGAATTGACGTTAGGCGGCAATAGCACGCAAGGCAGCTTCCTGTCCGCCCGCCTCTGGTCCCTCGGCTCGCTCACGCACCTCTCCATCACCCATCTCAAGCCCAACAGCCTTGCGCTTTCTGCCTTCGGCCACCTCACCAACCTCCGCTCTCTCTCCCTCTCCGGCTGCTTCCTCCGCCTCCCAGACTCCCTCTCTCTCCTCGCTCCATCCCTCCAGTCCTTATCGCTGGAGTACGACTCTTCCTCCACCGCCAGTAGCAGCACCACCACCACCAGCACCACGAGCTCGGAGGGCAGTCGCCTCACCCTGCCCTCATTCATCTCCCACTTAACCTCCTTAACCGATCTTCACCTCACAGGTGTTTTCCTTCCCTCTCCTCCTCCTCACCTCGCCCGCCTGCTCTCACTCCACAAGCTATCAATCAAGAAGAGTGCCTATTGCACTCGGATCCATGCCCACCTTGCACGCACCGAGCCTGTCGTCCCAGAGAACATCGGCCAGCTGTCAGCTCTGGAGTGGCTAGAGCTGAAAGGGCGTGTCTCGGAGAACGGCCTTCCAGCATCCCTGGCGAGGCTAGGCGCGTTGCAGTTTCTCTCTGTCGATTGTGACAATCTGGATCGGCTTCCAGGCGCTCTCAGCGGCCTGACCTCCCTGCAAGAAGCATCTCTGAGCTGTCCAGCCCTTGCCAGCCTGCCTCCCTCCTTCTGCCTCCTCTCTCACCTCCGCACACTCACCATCACCGGTAGCAATTGTCTTGTCACCCTACCCACTGATTTCGGCTCCCTAGGCGCCCTCCGACGCCTCTCCATCCACTCCTGCTCGCGCTTGCACAGCCTCCCCGACTCGTTCTCCTCCACCTCACCATCACAAAGTGCCCGCAGCTTTCCACCCTCCCTCATGGCTTCGGTTCCCTGCCCCGACTGGCCCGGCTGACAATCACCCACTGCGACTCCTTCACTCACCTGCCCACCTCCTTCCCCTTCCTGCCGTCCCTCCGTGTGGCCAACTTGAGCTTCTGCAAGCGCTTGCACTCCCTGCCTCCCCACATGGGCCTGCTGCTGCGACTAGAGGTGCTGCATCTGCAGGGATGTGTGGCGCTCATGTCTCTCCCGGACTCGCTTAGAGAGACCAGGGCGCTCAGGCATGTGAATGTGTTTGACAGTGGGGTGGCTGAGGGGAGAAGCCAGGCGGAGTGGTGTAAAAGAGGAGTATTTATTGAATCGGGAAGGAGTGCGAGGCGCAGAGAGGTTATCCGGAATGTACATGAAGGCGAAGATTCTGCCTCTCTTAGTTCCTCGGGTGCTTCGATGGCAAGCGAGAATGCTCTGGATCTCTTATTTTCAGGGTGAGCTTGGCGCATGCCTCAGGGCGTTTGGTGTGGTGTGATTGCTAGTACTGGAAATTAGTATATTACATACTGTAGAAGTAATTGCCAAGACCGGTCTCAAAATGTAGATGCCAACTGGTATTGTTGTGACGCGTTAGGATGTCAGAATAGAGAACTACCTAGGCTTAGGTTAGGAGAAACCCTAGCCTAGGAGCATGACTAGAGAGTTTCGGGAGAAGGAAGGGGTTCACTTCACTGTTGGAATTGTTACAAGATATAGAGTAGGGAAGGTGGGATAATACAAGATTGATTATGTTCAGAATACACTACGCGTCACCACCACCATTCCATCACAGCTTCTCCTGCCTCCTTTCCTCCCCATTCCCTTCTCCAGCACCACCACTGTCATCCGCCCCACCGCCAGACGATACCAATAGACTGCACCATTTGGAGTCACCACAATTCCATTCACAGCCTTGCCTTGCTCCTCTCCTTGCCATCCCCCTTGCCCACCACCACCGCTGTCAGCCGTCCCACTGCCAGTAGTTGCCCTGCCCTGGGAGCACTCAAAGTAGTCCTCCCTCCAGACGCTTCCCCCACATCCTGATGGCTCTGCCTCTGCTCGTCTCGCCTCTGTTTGTCTAGCTTTTGGACGGATAAGCGCACCTCCCACACCTGAGAGGCAATGAAGGGACCGCAACAGATGAGAGGCAGTGGGCGACACGAGGAAGCAGTGAGTACATGCCTGTCTTTTGAGTCGACCCAACCGTCACGAAGCAGTGGGTGCAAACAAGCAGCAGCAATTCCTGAAGACGGCATACCTGCTGGTCCCCTTCAACCCTCCTAATTTGTCCCTACCTGCTGCCCCTCACTATCTGCACAATCAGGAGCAGACGAACAGCAACAGTGGTAACGGGAGTGCCGAGGGAGCACGGCCTAGGCTGTGGCTGGTGGCCACCTATACTCTTGCCACTGCATCCCTTGCTGCTAGGTTGGAGCGACTTTTGAGAATTCTCAAAAGTCGCTCCAATATAGCCGGCCTGTGGCTGGTGGCCACCTATACCCCTGCCACTGCATCCCTTGCTGCTAGGTTCGCTCCACTCCCCCTGCTACTAGTGTGATCATCCCTACTTGCTGCCCTGCATACCTGAACAGTGCGCCCCGCTCGCAGCGGCACAGCGACAGCAACCACGGGAGTGCCGAGGGGGCACGGCCTGAGATGGCTGATGGCCACCTCCACTCCCACCACCAGCCCCCCTGCTGCTAGGCTCGAGCCCGTAGTGCCCAGCGTCTCCGTGACTATGGCTGATACTCCCCCGTGCACGTTGTTCAAGGGCTGGGATGGGGGAGGGGAGGGAGGGGTAGAGGATGACAGGGGAGTGTACGAGGAGGTGTGTGCTCTTGGGCATTCTGCCTCTGCCCCCCTTGCTGCAAGACTTGCTGTCTAGTCGTCCCATCCCTGTGATGCCTGCTACCAGTCCTGCCATCGTCCCTGTAACGCCTGCTAGCAGACTGCCATCGTTCCTGCTGCTGTTAGGCTTGCTCCCACACAGACTCTTCGATTAGGGCTGATAACCCCCTCTCCCCCCTTCAGGTTGTTGAAGGGCTGGGAAAGGAGGGGGGAGGAGAGCAATTGAGAGAAAGAATGAGAGAGAACGAGAGAGAGGCGGGTGTATACCTTGCACGTGTGTATACCGCTCCTATCAATGAAAAGGCGATAGAGACGGGATGAGAGAAAATGAGGGGAACGTGGGGGAGAGGGGTCAAGAGATTGAAAGAGAGGCATGGACATACATACACAGACAGAAGCCAGCAGCAGTACCTGAGTGGTTGCAGGAGATGCCTTTAAGGTCGACTCAGAAGTCACCTTTTGACCAGCCAGCAGCAGTACCTGAGCGGTTGTCAGGGAAGAGACGACTTTTGAGTCGACTCACAAGTCACCTTTTGACCAGCCAGCAGCAGTACCTGAGCGGTTGCTGGAGACGAGACGAACGCCGCAACGACGCGGTGAGGGCAGGCAGAGAGGAAGCGAAGGCCGATGAACTTGTGGATGGGCAGACGGTTGAAGGGAGGCGAGTCGAATCGAGGGGATTCGAGGCAGAGACATGCACGTGCGCCCTCATGCTCATCCTTACTCTCCCCGATCCGCTGCTTCAGCTCCGCCTCTCCACTTCCCTCCTCTCGGTTCCCCAACGCTCCACTTTCCTCTCGCCTCGATGCTTCTCCTCCACTCCCGTTTGCTCCCTTCTCGCCGCCTCCATTCCTTTTCGCCTCCCCTCCATTCCCATTCTCCCCATTCGCCCCTCCTCCACGGCTCTGGGGCCAGGCAACACACGTCAGACGCCCCACTGCCAGCAATCGGCCAGCCGTAAAGCCCTCAGGTGTGCAATCAGGTGTGCAATCAGGTGGCAACGGCTGCTGCTGAGGCTCTAGGCTCGGGCCTGTCTTGCTGTCTGGTGACTGTGAGTGCGATAGGGAGGGCAAGTGACGAGACCATGTTGCTGCTGCCTTTTGAGTCGACTCAAGAGTCAACTCGCTAGCAGGGGCTGGCTCGCCTTGTTGTGCCAGCACACGGTCGCTTGAAGCTGACAGGCGGACCTCCCAAACCTGGATTTGTGAATGGTTTTGAGAACGGTTGAGTGGTGTGTCAATGGTTTTTAAACGGTTTGTGAATGGTTTAATGGTTTGTGGATGGTTTGCGGCTAAATCTGCCTGCAATGCGTCATCACAGGCACGCGCGCGCACACACACACCCAATCACACACACACACACCCACACGCACATACACGCACACACACCCACACACACACCCACTCACACACACACACACCCACTCACACACACACACACCCACTCACACACACACACCCACACACACATACACACACACGCACCCACTCACACACCCACACACCTGAACGGTGCGGCCGACTCTCAAGGGAGTGCCAACAGCAATGAGAGGAGTGCCCATGGGTGCGCCTCTGAGGTGACTGCATGCCACCTCCACCCCCACCACCGGCGCACCAGCAGCGACAGCAGCGCCTAGACTGCCCACTGCCTCCGTGACCAGCGCTGACACCCCCCCATGCAGGTTGCCTAACGGCTGGAAACGGTGGGGAAGAGTGGGAAGGAGACGAGAGGAGTGGGGAGAGGCTGGGAGGAGTTTACAGGAGAGCGAAGGAGGGGAAAAAGTGCATGCCTCCTCATCCCCACCACCGGCGCACGAGCAGCGACGGCGGCGCCTAGACTGCCCACTGCCTCCGCTATTAACGCTGACACCACCCGTGTAGATTGGCAAACGTCTGGAAGGGATGGGGAAGAGTGGGAAGGAGTGGGGAGGGAGGGGTGCGGAGGAGTGGGGAGGAGTGAAGAGGAGACGGATAAGAGCATCCGATGCACACTTTTGTGTGCACGAACTCCTCCACGATGTCGCACCTCCACGCCATCCCAAAGGGCACCGGCGATTGTCACCAACAAGGAGTTGGAAAGGAGGTGATGAACGGGTGGGAAGGGAGAGGGCAAGCAGGGGAGGAAGGGGGTGGTGGTGAGCAGATGGAAAGGGGTAACCATCACCTGAGCGGAGGAGGGCGAGGAGGCGAGGAGGCGAGGAGGCGAGGAGGCGAGGAGGCGAGGAGGCGAGGAGACGAGGAGGCGAGGAGGCGAGGACAAAGGAGAGGAACGCACAGGCAGAGGCGGAGAGGAAGCGCGGGGCGAGGAAGGAGTGCAGGGGGAGAGAAACGCATGGCACCGCCACGCCGCGCCATTCAGAAGCGGACACCAGCAACAACTACCAGCAAGGAGTTAAAACGGAGGCGAGAAGGAGGTGGCAAGGAGGTGGGAAGGAGGCGGGAAGGAGGTGGCAAGGAGGTGGGAAGGAGGTGGGAAGGAGGTGGGAAGGAGGTGGGAAGGAGGTGGGAAGGAGGTGGGAAGGAGGTGGGAAGGAGGTGGGAAGGAGAGGTGAGGAGCGGGTGGCAAGGAGGTGAGGAGCGGGTGGGAAGGAGCGGGCCAAGCGGGGGGGAAAGGGGTGTAAGGAGATGTGAAGGGGCGAGTAGTACCTGAGCGGAGGGAATGCGCGGCGGAGAGGAAGCGAGAG
Source organism: Closterium sp. Naga37s-1 (assembly GCA_947471745.1). Classification (NCBI taxonomy): domain Eukaryota; kingdom Viridiplantae; phylum Streptophyta; class Zygnematophyceae; order Desmidiales; family Closteriaceae; genus Closterium; species Closterium sp. Naga37s-1. Next base: position 2,903,778 of record CANJKZ010000184.1, on the reverse strand, counting down.
GGAATGCGCGGCGGAGAGGAAGCGGAGGGCTGGGGAAGGAGTGAACGGGAGAGCAGCGAATGATTGCACCTCCACGCCCCCCAGAAGGGGCATACCCAGCAATAACCTTTAGCAAAGGAGGTGGGGAAGGAGGTGGGAAGGAGGCAAGGAGCGGGAGAAGAGGGGGAAAAGAAGGGGATAATAAGGAGATGGAGAAGAGTTCGTTTCTACCTGGGCAGAGGAGGGCGAGGAGACGAGAGTAGCTACGACTTGATCGGGGGAGGCGGAGAGGAAGCGCAGGCCGAGGAACGAGTGCACGGGGAGAGCGCTAAACCCCGCCAGCTCCGCCGCCGTCAGCGACCGCCGCGGCGCAGCTGGCTTAGATGGCATTTGCGTCGGTTCAAAAGGCCTTTGACTCGGTTCAGAAGCTCGGCTTGGCTCCGACGGTACCTTCGAGCCCGCGAGCGGCGGCACTGTCAGCGGCGGTGCTGTTAGCGGCGGTGCTGTTAGCGGCGGTGCTGTTAGCGATACTCGGGGGTTCAGATGGCTTAGAACCCGCGACCTCCGCTTCTGTTGATGTTTCTTCGCGGTGAGTCGAGTCGCTGGGATGAGTACGACGCGGGTGACAATCGTCTAACACTATGTACACTATGCGGTTGGACTATACGCGGTATAGAGTCAAACCGATTTATTAATAGCGAGGCTCGGCTGTGGGAACCTGGAGCATTTGCACGGAGTAGATGAAGTTGATTGAGCAGGGAAAGTCTTGCTAGAGATAAATAGACGGCTGTGAAACTGCAGTTTGGCACTTCAAGGCAGTGGATTGCGACTCGAGAGAGATTGTTGCACTGGTGGGATGGTGATGCGACGCGCCAGAATAGCAGTAGCCATAGCTTGACATCTGGGGGGACGGGTTGACAAAACGGCAGCAGACGGTTCAGTACGATGGAGGAGCGAGTCGCAGCGTCAGAGCGAGTCTGTAACACCACCGTGAGAGTGTTATAAAAAAGTTTATGTTTACAGGTTTCCAGATTTCTTGTGATTTATTGTTTGCAATTAAATATATCTAGACCCATTTCTATTCAAGGAAGGAAGCAACACAAATGTCTGATTCATGTTACAACAGTATCACCACCTCTATTCCCCTCTAGCCTCCATAGTGCTAACCGCCCCCAAAGCTGCTTTCAACTCTCCAAACTCAGAAAAATGGTCTCCCTGCAGACAAACAAGAGAAAGGTAAGCTGGGAGCTTGCAGACATGCATACGTGCTTGGAAAATGAATTACACAAATGCCTAGTAACTCTTTCCATCCCTTTCAAGCGAAAGCAATCGGACATGCAATCACAATGCCGGTAGAATGTACCAAGTTGTAACAACACCTTCCCTTTCCACCTTACCTGCTTCCAAATGTTGCTTAGAAGCATGCGAACAGATGCCAACCTCCTCTTGCCAGCACCACTCACTCTCACACCCTCCCCTTCGCTCTCCTCCACTCCTCCCCGCTTCACTTCCTCCACCCCCTCTTCCCCCGCCACCCCTTGCACCACCGCCGCCGTCCACCTCAGCGCCGCCCGCGCCAGCTGGCGGAACGCGTCGGGCTCGCCGTGCTGCCAGCTGGCGGACTGCAGCGAGCGCACGTGGCGCAGGAAGGCCTCTGCTGCCACGTCAGCGTCGCCCACGGCTTCCAGGAAGGTTCCTTGCAGGCGGTAAATCTCCGGCACTCCTGCTCCTGATGCAACCGCCTGTTGGTGTACGTTTGGGTTTGGTTGGGTTGACAAGTGGGGTTCGGGGGGGTTGAGAAGATGTGTTGGTTACGGGATATGTCTGTCAAGCAGTAAAACATCCAGCATGCCAGCTCCTGATGCCACTGCTTGTTTGATGATTGTTTGGATAGGTTGAGAAGTGAGTTGGTTGGGGGTTGAGGGGATGCAGGGGTTGAGGTAATTTGCCTGTCAATCCATACTAACTAGCAAGCGTGCACCTGATGCCACTGCCTGTTGGCGTTTGATTGGACTTGGAGAGGTTGACAATTGAGGTGGCAGGGGCTTGATTTGAGAGATGTGATGGTTCAGGTAATTTCATTGTCATGTCAGACTTATGGCCCGTTACCGGTGCCACAGCCTGTTAACATTTGATTGAGGAAGTTGGATTGGGAAGTGAAGTGGAAGGGGGATGGGGGAATGTGGTGGCTGAGAAACTGTGAGGAGATGGTTGTAAGGAGAAGGGGAGAGGGCGAAAGGGAGGCGGAGGGGGGGGGACGGGGGGGAACAAACTGGGGTGTCTCCCTCAATGGGTCTCATTAACCAATCAGAAGCTATGTGACAGGAGGCAGCAATGGAGGAACTTAGGATGCACGGGCAGCAAGCAGATTCGGCAAGCACAGGAGATGACATCACACCTTCCCCAGAAGCTTCTTCAGCTCAATTTCAAGCCTGGCAGCTTCCCTCTCATTCATGGAACCACCACTCCCTGCCTCCGTCCCACCATCCTCCTTATAAGCACCATTCGTTTCTGGCACACCATTCCCCTCTCCTCCACCCTCCCCTCCCAATGCCTCCTCCCTCCCTGCCATCTTGCCAAGATCCAACGGCTGTAAACTAATCATCAGATCATCCAACTCACCACCATCTCCATCCTTCTCCTCCAACCCCTCCCCACCACCCTCAGTCCCCCCCTCCTCCTCTCCCGTTCTCCCTCCCTCCTCGTCCCCTCCCTCCTCCCCCCCCCCCTCTCTCCCGCCTCCTCTATTCCTCTCCACCACTGCTATCAGCGCCTCTAGCACACCCGTGTCGACCCGCTTGCCCTGAGTCAGCTCCAGCACTCGTGAGGCTGCTCTCACCGCCTTCAATGGTGGGCAAAGATTGCGGAGCAGGGAAGATAAAGGGATGAGGAGAGCAGAAAGAGAGAGGGGAGAGAGCAGGAAGAGAGCAACACCCGTGTCGACTCGCTTGCCCTGAGTCAGATCCAACACTCGTGATGCTGCTCTCACCGCCTATGGGGGAGGGAGAGGGGGGAGAGAGGAGAGTGCGGGTCGTGAAGGTACGTTGGGGCCGGGGCAGGGGCGGTAGATGAGGAGGACAGGGAGGGAGGAATAAAGCACTACCCATGTCGACCCGCTTGCCTTGAGTCAGCTCCAGCACTCGTGATGCTGCTCTCACCGCCTTTGGGGGGTGGACAGGGAGAGGGGGGAAGGGGGAAGAGGGCGGGTGGGAACAGGACGGTTCAGCGCCAGAAATTGTGATGCTTCTCTGATCCTTTTTGGGAGAGGGAGAGAAGCGAAGGACAAGGTTGGAAGCGGGTAGGATGGGGTCAGAGACAGGGATGGTAAAAGGGAAGGGGAGAGCAGGGGTGAGAGGAAGCAGCAGGGAGAGACATGTGTGCAGTGCATTTGCTTGCTTGCCATGGGTCCAATTGGAGAGGGCCAATATTCAGGCGGTGAATCAATCAGCCATGTACACTCCCTTTTGAGGCGCCTCAAAAGTGAACCAGCCATGTACACTCTCTTGACAGTTTTCAGGCCCGACAAGTTAAAAGGCCGATTTGAATGTCATAGGTGCCCATGCGATAACACGTCGCTGAGGACACCCCACCTGCCTACCGCTAACACCACTCCACCTTTTGGCACCCCACCGCACCTGCTCGCACCGCACCTGCTGGCACCACACCCGCTGGCACCAGACCTGTGGGTACCGCATTACACCTGCTGGCACCGCACAGCGCACCTGCTGGTAGCTCTTGACGTCCAGAGCCACTTTTGCAAAGTTCTCCCACAGATGCCAGTCCTCTCCCCTGTGCAGGGGGGGATGAAGGAGGAGGACGAGAGGTGGAAGGAAGTAATAGGGAGGAGAGATGGGGAAGCAAGAGTGATGAGGAGTGATGAATGAATCACAGTGATTCTCCTGCGGGTATCCGCAACTCGTCATTTATCCTGCCTACTTGCTACACGTCACTCCTCATATCCCATCGCACTCCCTCGTACCACATTGCACTCCCTCGTACCACATCACAATCCCTCATATCGCATCCCACTCACTTGTGCTTGAGCGCCTCCTGTAGTGTCTTAAATGCCTCTTGCATGCGGTTGCGCTGTAAGTTGCTGCCATGCCAAGGGGTATGCATAAAGGTGGGAATGGCAAGTTATGTCCATGGCTGAGCATCCTAAAATCGAATACAAAACCTACTCAAGCAATGACTACAAAATCGATAAAAAGGAACGGAACACACGAATAGTGAGCAACGCAAGTCAAGCTGATCCAAGCATGTCAAGCTGATCCATGCATGTCAAGCTGATCCATGCATGTCAAGCTGATCCATGCATGTCAAGCTGATCCATGCATGTCAAGCTGATCCATGCATGTCAAGCTGATCCATGCAAGTCAAGCTGATCCATGCATGTCAAGCTGATCCATGCATGTTATTAACGTAATGCATCTTTGCCTGCTGGATGTGCAGCAACCTCGCATGTCAACATCTTGTTGACAACAAGCGGTGGAGTGGGTGGACAATAAAGCACAACCAGTACTGTGCAAGCATGGTAACTGGGCACTCACAGCACGGACTGGGCGCTCACAGCACGGACTGGGCGCTCATAGCACGGACTGGGCGCTCACAGCACGGACTGGGCGCTCACAGCACGGACTGGGCGCTCACAGCACGGACTGGGCGCTCACAGCACGGACTGGGCGCTCACAGCACGGACTGGGCGCTCACAGCACGGACTGGGCGCTCACAGCACGGAATGGGCGCTCACAGCACGGACTGGGCGCTCACAGCACGGACTGGGCGCTCACAGCACGGACTGGGCGCTCACAGCACGGACTGGGCGCTCACAGCACGGACTGGGCGCTCACAGCACGGACTGGGCGCTCACAGCACGGACTGGGCGCTCACAGCACGGACTGGGCGCTCACAGCACGGACTGGGCGCTCACAGCACGGACTGGGCGCTCACAGCACGGACTGGGCGCTCACAGCACGGACTGGGCGCTCACAGCACGGACTGGGCGCTCACAGCACGGACTGGGCGCTCACAGCACGGACTGGGCGCTCACAGCACGGACTGGGCGCTCACAGCACGGACTGGGCGCTCACAGCACGGACTGGGCGCTCACAGCACGGACTGGGCGCTCACAGCATAGAGCGAGCACTCACGGCACAACCAGGTTGTTCCATGCCTCTCCGTTGTCTGGTCGATCTGCACTGAGCGCGTTAAAGCGTACAGGGCCTTGTCCCCATCACACGCCTGTAGGCGCATGACTAGGGCAGTGCAAGCATGACCTGAGGGCTCACAGCATGAGCTTATCAATCACATCACAGCATGCCCTGGGCACTCACAGCACGGCGAGGTTGTTCCACGCCTCCCCGTTGTCTGGGTCGATCTGCACTGAACGCGTGAGTGCATACAGCGCCTTGTCCCCGTCACACGCCTGCAACAAGCCCACGAACGAGAGGCAGGGCAAACATGGATGCACGCTGATGGGAGAATGTGTGTGAGATCATAGAGCGCCTTGTGCTGTTCAATCAACAGGGGCCTACATGCATGCGCTGCACATGGTGAAAGAACGCCAATGGTCCTGGTTGAGGTGGCTCTTTCTCTCTCTGCACCGCACTACACCCACCTGAATGGCAGAGTAGCCCAGAGAAAACCAGGCAGACGCATGCAGCGGGCTGATGGCCACAGCAGCCTCCCAGTGAGCCATGGCTGCTTTGAAGTCCTTGGCGTTCATTGCCATGCGCGCTAGTGCTCGCTGTATTAAAAAGGGTGAAGAGGGATGGAGATGGGTGGAGAGGAGTGGAGAGTGTTGAAGAGCAGCCTCTACTTTTGAAGCCTCCCAGTGAGCCATGGCTGCTTTAAAGTCCCTGGCGTTCATTGCCATGCGCGCCAGTGCTCTCTGTGATGGGGGGTGGGAGGAGAGTAGAGGGAAAGAGGAATAGATGCAGTGAGAGAGGGCGGCGGACACCGGCTAATCCTGCGCCATGACTGCTTTGAAGTCCCTTGCATTCGTTGCCATGAGGTGACTTTTGAGTCGAGGTGACTTTTGAGTCGACTAGGTGACTTTTGAGTCGACTCAAAAGTCAAAAGTCACCTCGTTTTGAGTCGACTCAAAAGTCATCCTGCGCCATGACTGCTTTGAAGTCCCTTGCATTCGTTGCCATGCGAGCTCGTGCTCTTTGTATTAAGAGGGGTGAAGAGGGATGAAGAGGGGTGAAGAGGGATGAAGTGGGATGAAGAGGAACGGCAGACTGGAGGGCGAGGGGAGGGAGCGTAAGGAAGAAAGCAAGTTCTCAGGATCAGCAGAGTAGTCAACCCTTAAAACACAGTACTGAAATGCACTACACATTGCCGCACACGCCACCGAATGATTGCATGCACTACACGACAAAGCACCGCACCGCACTGCACTGTTCTCCACACCTGACTCGAGCGCGTGCACATCTGGGCCTGGAAAATTTTCAAGCCTTCTAGAAGCGTTTTTTTTCATCTGTCAAATCCCTTCGACCACCATTCCAACCACCACTACATACCTGTGCGCGTGCATATCTGTGCCTGGAAAACTCCCACGCCATTTCATAACACTCCCTCTCCTCTGTAAAATCCCCCAAGCAGCACCACCATAACTCACACACCCTACAACTTAACAAAGTGCTGCCCTGCAACGCACTTTACCACTCTGCACTGCACAACACCATACTGCACCGCTCTCCACACCTGCGCACACATGTATCTGTGTCTGGAAAACTCTCTCTCCTCCGTCAAATCACCCAGGCAGAGAGCCACCACCACACACACTCAAATACATACGCAACGAAGCACCGCACCGTAACGCAACACACTGCTGCACTGCACCAATCTTCATACCTGAGCGCGTGCGTATCTGTGCCTCGAAAACTCCCAAGACTTCTCATAGCACTCTCTCTCCTCCGTCAAATCCCCCAGGCAGCACCACAGGCGCGGATCCTCCTTCTGCTCCTTCAGCCTAGCCGTCACCAGCGCTGCTGCTGCTGCCCGCTTGCCCAACATGCTGAGATGGGATGGGAGGGGGGTTGGAGGGGGGTGGAGGTGCGGAGAGGTAGGAAGTGAAGCCTTTAGAGCCGACGCAATAAAAGGAGCATTCTTCTCCTCCCTGCCACCGGCGCTGCTGCTGCTGCTCGCTTGCCCAGCAGCAGAATGAATGGGGGGAATGGAGTGGAGGGAGAGGGGTGGGGAGGCAGAAAGCGATATGAGAGCTCCGATATCCATTCTACTACGTACCACAATTGCAACCCCCCCCCTTGCTCAAGATGAGCCTTACCGTGTGCATCAACATCGGGATCCTTAACATTCTCTACCTTCCAGTTTGAGCCGCACGTGCCAATCTTCTACTGAGGCACATGCCATTCTCTAACTTCAAGGCCTGCCTGAAGACTCAAGAGGATATCTGAGTCGATAAAAGTATCCCTCCTGTAGAAGTCGGTAAGGTGGTCGCTCGCACGGCTCGTTCCCTCAAACAGGTCATCTTGACTTGATTCAGAACACACCTGTGTGAAGTGCACCCTTGCAGAACACAACTAGAAGTGTGAATTTAGAGTACCCTCGCAGCCCACCTGTAGCAGTCGATGAGATGGTCCCACTCCCACAGCTCATTTGTCTCGAACACACGAATGGCCTCGTGAGCTTCAAGGCATCTCAAGGCTTAAAGCAGCCTGTTGAAAGAGAGGTGTGCACCCTCACATGGTGGCCGTGTGAACCGAAGTGCACCCGTGCTCCCAGCTCACCTGTAGCAGTCGATGAGATGGTCCCACAGCTCATTTGTCTCAAACACACGCATGGCCTCGCCCACACACCCGCTCGCCACCAGCAGCTCTCCATACTCCCTGTGCGTGTGGGTGGGTGGTGGATGGAGATGGAAGGGGGAAGCGGTCGGGAGAGAGCAGTTGTCCAGTCGATGCAACACCCCTGGGCAAAGCAGTTGTTACTGCCTGGCAGGACTAAGTTCTCCCTGCAAGGGGCCTGTAAACGGGGACATGGGAAGGCCAGGATGTGAGTGAGGAGGTTGGGTTGGGGGGGTTGAGGTGTACAAACGTTGGAAGAATTGGGGCGAGCTGAAGAGGCAAATACTGATCGGCACGCCGTGCAATGGATACAATGGAGTTTGAGACCATGGAGAAATGAAGGGCGTGCAAGTGCAAGTGGTCCACTTGCACGACTCCATTGAATGTAAGTGGTCCACTTGCACGACTCCATTGTAGAAATGAAGTGGAGGCAGATTGAATGGAGGGTTGTTTGATCGAGCCTTCAGGATCACTTCTAGCAAAGCTCACTTGAAGAGGGCAGGCGTGGTGGGGAACCAAACAGCGAAGCAGTACTTCATCCTCTCTGCTGCTTCTCTTTTGAGTCGACTCAAACGTATAACATGGCTCGCTTGAAAAGAGCAGGCTGTGACTCACTTGAAGAGAGCAGGCGTGGTGGGAAACCAAACAGCGAAGCAGTATTTCATCCTCTCTGCTGCTTCTCTCGCTTCCTCCTCCGGCAACGTAGCCGCCACAGCTCCTCCTGATGATCCCGAGGCTGCTTGCGATTGCTGCTGGCGGATTCTCTTTTCTTGATGTGAGACTGACTGGATCTGAAGCGGGAGCACCGCACAGTGCAGCACAGCAGAGCACAGCACAGCACAGCACAGCACACAACAGCACAGAACAGCACAGCACTGAATCGTCGCCACTGTCCCCTGCCGCGTGTGCAAGCAGCAGATTTTGCTTCGATGTCCGACACTGAAATGTAATGTGTGTGCGTGTGTGCCACCCCATTCACTCCAATCCCAGCTCACCAGTCGCTCCATCGTCGCCACTGTCCCCTGCCGTGAGTGCGAGCGCTCACCAGATGCCACTGAGGCGTCTCCAGCTGTAGCATCTGTCACTCCAACCAATCCATTGTATTCCTCACCTCACCCATCCGTTCCCACTCACCAGTCTCTCCATCGTCGCATCCGCCCTCTGCCGTGTGTGCGGTCGCTCACCTGATGCCGCTGAGACGTCTCAAGCTGTAACGTCTGTCACTCACCCACACACTCTCCACTCACCAGTCGCTCCATCGTTGCAACCGCCCTCTGCCGCGGGTGAGGTCCGCAGATGCCATGTCTGAAGCTGCAGTATCTGTCCTGTCAGCCCATTGTATCCACTCCCATGCCCCACTCACCAGTCTCTCCATCGTCGCAACCGCCCTCTGCCGCGTGTGCGGTCGCTTGCGTTCCCACCGCACCCTCAGCAGCTCACACCCCGCCTTCACCTGTGGAGGTGCGTAAGGAGGGGAGAAGAAGGAGGGAGGAGGAGGAAAGAGGAAGGACATGAGTGTTAGCCTTGCTCGTGCTCCCACCGCACCCTCAGCAGCTCACACCTGTGGAGGTGGAAAAGGAGGAGAGGCGGGAGGGAGGGGAGGCGGGAGGGAGGGGAGGAGGGAGGGAGGGGAGGAGACATGAGTGTTGGCCTTGCTTGCGCTCCCATCACACTCTCAGAAGCTCACAGCCTGCCTTCACCTGCGGAGGTAGGGTGTTAGGATTAGGGAGGGAACACACAGCGGAGGGTGGAAGCTTCTTGTCTTCTTGTGTTCCCACCTCCTACCTCAGGTCAGCAGGTCAGCACCCCGCCTTCACCTGTGAAGGAGGGGAGGCAGGGAGGAGGAGAGGGTGGATATGATGGAGCAGCGTGGCAAGGCAGCAACAGCATACCACAGGCGGGGTGTGCTGCCAAAAACAGTTGGCTTTAACGACGGACTCTTTGAAGACTGAATCAGCAGTGCGGCAGCATAGCATAGGCGGGGTGTGCTGCCAAACACAGTTGCCTTTAACAACGGATTCTTTGAAGACTGGACCAGCAGTGCGGCAGCATAGCATAGGCGGGGTATGCTGCCAAACACAGTTGCCTTTTAACAACGGACTCTTTGAAGACTGGACCAGCAGTGCGGCAGCATAGCATAGGCGGGGTGTGCTGCCAAACACAGTTGCATTTAACAACGGATTCTTTGAAGACTGGACCAGCAGTGCGGCAGCATAGCATAGGCGGGGTGTGCTGCCAAACACAGTTGCATTTAACAACGGACTCTTTGAAGACTGGACCAGCAGTGCGGCAGCATAGCATAGGCGGGGTGTGCTGCTGGAAGTGTTGTGTTTGAAGAGAGAGATTTTAAAGTGCCTCAGAAACAGACGTGCAGTGCAGTGCAGTGCAGTGCAGTGCAGTGGGACAAGGCAGCATGAGAGACAGCAGCAGCAGCGTACCATGGGCGGGACGTGTTGTTGGAGAGAGTTGTGTTTGAAGAGAGAGACTTTAAAGTGCCTCAGATACAGACGTATAGTGCAGTGGGACAAGACAAGGCAGCATGAGAGACAGCAGCAGCAGCGTACCATGGGCGGGACGTGTTGCTGGAGAGTGATTGCTTCGATATAAGGCGCTGCCTCCCAGCCTGTAACACACAAAAAAAGGAGTAATACATAGAGAATTTGTTGACACACAAAACTGTTGGAAATATATATATCCTAGCATGCTAAGATTGTGACTATACACCACCAAGTGTGGTGTAATGTCGAGTTGGGACTGTACCCTTTTGTGGGCGTACAGTGTACACTTTGTCATTGGGGTGCCAATCCAACCCAATTGTGGTGGAGCCCCCCCCAATTTACAAGCAAGTGGGGTGGTTTGTCCCATCCCAACCCCATGGTCCCTTTCTTGTGGTTGGTTAATCCAACCACAATTGGGGACCAATGGTGGAAGGCAGCATACCAATGGTGGATGGAAGGCATACCAATGGTGGGTGCTTCCTTCTTTCCACCATTGCTCCCAACCAACACCTTCTCTTCCGAGCCTTTCTTGGTTCCTATCCTATGTATGCCTCTCTTTCCATCAATGAACTATCGTTTCCAACTCTTTTCGCAAAAGCGACGAAGGAAAGAAAGAAACAAAGGAGCATGAATAGGCAAGTAACTAGCTGTCAAATAAACTGTTGACACACAGTGTGAAAACGCGAGCTACGGTGATACCATGCTTGCTAGCTAACTAACTACCACTGCTCCTGCCTGCCACCAGACCCCACCGCTCGCCTCTCATCCTCTTGGCAGCACTCCTCTGCACTGCTGCTCGCACTGCTTCCTTCACTCACATCCTCATGCACTCACCTCTCGACTCATCTGCTGCATTCTGCTTCACCACGCGAACAGCCATCGCCAGCCCAGCACTGCCTTTTTAGGCATCACAAAATCTATGTTCATCTCAAAAGGCGTATATTATATTTACAAGCAGATTTCCTTGTAAACGTCTCACTCACCTCTCAGCTCATCTGCTGCATTCTGCTTCACCGTATCAACAGCCATCGCCAGCATCGCTGCCTGCTCAACACCCTTCAACACCCTTCAACACCCCTCAATGCACCCCTTCCCTCTCCTCCCGCCCTGACGTTTCAAAAGTCATCCCACTCACCTCTCATCTCATCAGCAGCGTTTTTCTCTTCACCATGTCAACACAACAGCCATCGCCGTGTAATGAGTCGTGTTTTGAGTCGACTCAAAACACAACAGCCATTGCCAGCACTGCCACCTATTTCTGAGTCGACTCAAAGCCATCCCACTCACTTACCTCTCAGCTCATCAGCAGCGTTTTGCTTCATTGTGTCAACAGCCATGGCCAGCACCGCTGCCTGCTCGACACCCCTCAGAGCTCCGCCCCCACTCGTGCCACCACTACCGGCGGCACTCTGCTTCTCTCCCGTACCAACCCCATTCGCTGCAGTCTCATCCCCCCCACCCCCACTCCCTACCGTGTCAACCCCACCACTTCCCCCTTCCACCAGACGCGGGGCCAGAAGCACGTCACTCTCCGGCTCGAACAAACACTCCAACTCCTCCATACTCTCCCCCTCCTCCTCCGCTTCCCCCCCCTCCCCCTTTTCTCCCTCCTCCCCTTGCTGCCCTTGCCCGTCCCCACATGTCCCATCCTTGGCTGATTCCCTGTCGCTCAGCAACGCCCCATCTCCTTCCTTCAGGGCTTCGTTTCTTGTCACTGCCAGCACAAGCTGTGCTTTGGGATCGACCTGTGTGCATGCATCACAGGGTAGGCGAGGTGGAACGGAAAACAGGGAAATGTTGGTATCGAGGGGATAAACGCCTGTCACTTAGCAGCACCACCCCATCTCCTTCCTTCAGGGATTCGCTAATTTATTGTGACTGCCATGCCATGCCAGCACGAGCTGCGCTTCAGGATAAACCTGTGTCCATCCCGTGGGTGTGTCGAAAGAAGAGACGGAATGAGGGAAGGAGAGGGGAACGGAAGAACAGGGAATGCAGGAGGGAAGGAAGGAAGCAAACCAAAAGGCGGCTCAAAAGGTGAATTACCAAACCATGCCATGCCCAACGTCCGCGTGTGATGAGTCGATTTTTGAGTCGACTCAAAGATCGGCCCATGCCCAACGTCCAGCTGCACCTTCTCACCAAATGCATGCCATTTCATGCAAGCTCATGCCATGCCATGGCATGCCATGTCTTGCCATGCCATGCCATGCCATCCCATGTGTGTGACCCACACCCCACCCTGATCAAGCCCTGTCAATGCATGTGCGCCCATACCCCATGGGAGGGCGATATGTTCGAGAGTGTTTTTTTTTAGAATTCTCAAAAAACACACCCCACCCTGATCAAGCCCTGTCCATGCATGTGCGCCCATACCCCACCTCCAAACCCTTCTTCTGGTGTCACTACCTACTCACCCCCTCTACCCCTGTTTTCTTTAGGCGCCTCAAAAGCTCTTTCTCGAGTGAGAACTCACTCCTACTCACCCCTACTCCTGTTCACCTGATGTATGGTGCGGTAACCCATAGCTCCGGTTACACTCAGCACTCCTGCAGAGCTCTCTCTAACCACTTCCTGCCCGTCAGAGTGGGTGTTTGTGGGTGCAGATGAAGGGGGGACGAGAAGGGGGTAAGATGAAACGCGGGGTGAGAAACAGTAAGATAACATGGGGTGAGGTGAGTGAGGGACAGAATAGCACATCTGGCAGGCAGAGTTCACGTGTCAGTGGCACACCTGGCAGTGCCCACGTGTCAGGCACACACACACCTGGCAGTGTCCACGTGTGCATAAGCCATCTCCATCATCCCAGCCTCCAGATGCACCATCGCTGCCACCCGCACACACACTTCCCACTCTCCCTCCCCCTCCACTCCTCCCTCCCTTCCCCCCTCCTCCCTTCCCTCCCTTCGCTCCATTCCCTCCTCCTCCTTCTTCCTAAAGAAAGCTCGTCTCACGTTGTCTTTAGTCCCCAGAGTCTCTCCCAGGTGAACAGTGCAGGGGAGCAGCAGGGCGCGGAGGGAGGGGGACCGCTCCTGTAGCACCCTCTGGTGAATAACGACAACCCTCGCCGCCCACCAGGACCAGGAGGGCGGCAGCAGAGAGGGGGAGAAGGCTTCAGAAGGTTTTATGGAGGGAGAGGTGGAGGAGGAAGGGGAGGGGAAGAGGAGTGGGAAGAGAGGGGGGAGGAGGAGGGTCCTGGCAAGGAGGAGGTACTGGGGGAGGTGGCATCTGCCTGTGACGTCAGCACCATCTGTCATGAGCTCCACCTGGCACCACTTGCTCAGCGCCACGCGTGCCGCCTCGCTGGCGAGGAATGGAGGATGGCTAGCAGGTGCTGACGTGTCAACCGTGGTTGCTGATGTATCATGTACGGCTGCTGATGTGACGTTGTTGGTGGGTGGTGGGCTAAGTGGGAGTGTTGGGACTGCAGAGGGCTTGGGACTGGTGGTGGTGAGGTGGCAGAGAAAGAGAGAACGGGAGTGGAACGAAGGGCACGGGAGGCAACGGGAAGGGAACGCGGGAGAGGGGGGGGGAGGTGAGGGAAAGGGGGGTATGGGCGGAGCGGGGGGTCGAGACAGGGGGACAAAAGCTGGAACAATCATTGAATTTGTGATGGTATGGGGATTGGAGGCATTGTGATGACATGATGAAGACCCGAAATGTTATGAGCAGCTCTCCATTCATTGAATGGACCTGGTTGTGTAGTTCTTCTGGTGTCACAATGTTGTGTAGAGATCAGGTCAGGATCAGTTCTTTTCATGGTCCCTCCCTGGTTCACGGCTCGGGGTTGAGGGTTTCAAGCTCAAAGTTCAATGCACAGGCTTTAAAGCTCACGGTTTGCCTTTTGGGGTTTAGAGGGTTCAGGTTTTAAGATCAGGTACATTTAAGAGGCTGAAAGTGGGCTTGCAGATTAAAGCAAGGGTGCACTTTGGGGGGGGTTGTCTCAAGACTCAAAGGTTTATCAATTGCCTCCCCTTCTGCCGTCTGTTCCCCCAACCCTACTCGCCGACGAATTTGATTGTGTTTGCCAGCACATTCTCCAACCCTCGCTCCAGTGTTTCATATGGTTGGACTCTTCGCCAACCATCCGTAGCACCCTAAGGGGTGTACCAAGCCAATACTCCCGAAAACCACCCCTAGGAATGTGCACCCTTGCTTTACCATGCCCTGAGGCTTCAGCTTAAACCCCAAACCCTGAATGCCCTCACTGCTCTCACCACCCTGAATACCCTGACTATGGTTCCTCGTTGTAAGCACATCCCCCTCACACCCACATGCCCCTCACAATCACACCCACCCGCTAACGTTGGCCTGCACGAAGAGGCAGAGGCTCGCCGCCCCCATCATCAGCACCAGCAGCGCCTTCTCTCCCCCGCTCCACCCGCCAAACCCTTCCCCCTCCTCCTCCTCCGCCTTCCCGCTTCCCGAAGGGGTTCCCCCCCCCAGATCCGCCAGCAGAGCGGCGATTCCTCCCCGCACTGCGCGGAAAAACGCTTCCGCCGCCACTGCGCCCGCGGCGGCTTCCCCCCGCTGGTTCCGCGCGTCCGCGGGGACGGCTTCCGCCAGCTGCTCCGCGGAGGGGAGGGCCGCGAGGGCGGAGGATGCGCGCTCCAGCGCGGCGGCATACCTGCCCGCGCTGATGAGCGCAACCACGGAGGCTAGCGCGGCTAACGGCCGTTCGCCTGACCTGATGTCTCTTGAGCCGCTAAGCCCGTCACTATCGCAAGCGAGTTTCCGTAGCGCGAACGACGGCGGCGCTCCGAGAGAGACAAGCAAAAGCTCGACTTCGAGCGACCGCTCCTCGATGCTCGCGGTAGAGCTAGCGCGTGCCATGGCGACTAATCTTCTCTTTACTGGCTATGGTTTTTACGTTTGTAGAAGTAATTCGGGTCTTTGGTCGAGGGACTCAGGTCGCGGTACCCGTTTACATTCTTGGAGTACTTTGTGTCAAATATAGATTTGGTGTCCCAAACGTGAGCGAAATCAGTTGGTAGCTGAACGAAGTTCCTAAAACATTCGGATGGAATCGCAACCGAAAGGGAAATGTGAGCAAAGCTCCAACGGAATATCAGCGAAAATGGAGCGAACCAAACCCGCTAAGCCGAACTAGTCAGAGCAAGCACAGCGAACTCCGTAACTGAACACACTCTCAATTCCAATCCAACCCAAGCACTATTGATAACTCCGCCACCCGCCACCCTACATCAAGCCTACTAGCATTGCCTTGTAGTTTCTCTCGCCTAATTTCTTTGTCTTGTCCCACCTTTGCGCCATACGATTCGGCCGTTAAGAAGACGTTATACCAGGAAATTTCAATTTTCTGAATTTTAATCTCTGTCTAGTTTTCCGTCTCTGCCTTAAAGGTTTTCGCCTCAGAGAACGGCTATTTTCTTGGCTGGTCAGCACTATTTTTGAGGCGCTTCAAGAAGGCTCTTCGGCACCGTTCGTCAGCACCTAAAAAATGGATGAGTTGTACAGTGACGACGACGATGACGTCACGCCGATTGACGATGACGACGACGACGACCAACTGCCGGACGAAGATGAGAAGGAGCTGGAACGAGACGAGGAACGCATTCAAAACCCCGCAACCATTCTCAACCACGACGGAACGTACCGCTGTCCCTTCTGCCCGGGTCAGATGAAGCAGGATTACTTGTTCAACGAAGTTATGACACACGCCGAAGCTCAATCTAAAAAAACATCGAGAAAAGGGGCTAAGGAGAGTCGGCGACACAAGATGCTGGTGGAGCGGCTGATGCGGGCGGATATGCAGCCGGAGAAGCCTGTTCGGGCTGTAAACGCGGCACCTCTTCAGACTCCTGCAGTTGTGGAGGTAAGTCATGGCTTTAAGCGTTCAGAAATTTAAGGAGTGTATTCAGTTTTTGTTTGTATACTTAGCGCACCTCTTTCCGTTGCATATCATCTCTTTTTATTCTCTCGCACCCTTTTTTTTCCATCTCGGATTCTGTTTTGCAGGATCGGATTCTGTGGCCGCCCGTGGCCATAGTAAAAAACCTGCAAACGTATTGGACGCTTGATAAGATTCAGAACAGGAAGATTCTGGGCGGCACCACTCGGGAGGAGCTGGAAAGCACTCTGAAGAACTATGGGCCGCGGAAAGTGGATGTGCTATACAGTGAGTGGGGGGGGGGGGGGGGAGGGAGAGGGGGTGACATGACTCGTGCGCATGCTTGCCTCTCTCATAGAGGTACAAACGGGGGAGGGGCGTCCTGGGTGGGGCGACCCGGGAGGAGCTGGAAAGCACTCTCAAGAACTACGGGCCACGGAAAGTGGATGTTCTTTACAGTGCGTGGGGGATGATGGGGGGTGATGATTCAGTGCGTGTTGTTAGTTGAACAGTGCCTGCCGTGGGCCGCGGAAAGTGGATGCGCTATACAGTGAGCGGGGTGTGAGGGACGGAAGGGCCGGAGAGGGGGAGACGAAATACGGGGAGGGAGAAGGAAGGAGTGGTGTTGATAGTGAGCGATCTTGTGTCGACTCGAGATTGTCGCATTCGCGTACCGGCGTACCGCATGCCTGTCTGCCTGCCTGCCTCCCTCATGCCCTCGAGTTTCTTGTTGCTCGTTAAATTCTCCCCTATCATCAGACCACAAGGGCCATACAGGGCTAAGTTGGATCTTACGTTTACGGTTTGTTACGTTTTCGTTTATTTACGACGTTTTTTACGTTTACGAACGGTTGCCTAGATTCGGCCTTACGTTTACGGTCACCTGAAAACTTTTTTAGGTCTGCCCGAGGAAACAAATTACCAGAGTACTAGGGAGACTCATTCTGTAGGCATCATGTCAACTTTGAAGAAACAATAATACCCTAAACATAAAATCCTCCTCCTCCTCCTCCTCCTCCTCCTCCTCCTCCTCCTCCTCCTCCTCCTCCTCCTCCTCCTCCTCCTCCCCTTCCCCCTCCCCTTCCTCCTCCTCCCCCCTCCCCCCCCCCCCCCCCCACCTCCCCCTCCCTAACACAACACGGGCATCTCCCTCCCACCTAATTCCTTAACTCGCTATCTTGTTCGACGTCAACCTACCAGCTCGTTCGAATCCTATCGTATTCCTCTCCTACTAATCAACGCTGAATCTGAAACTTTCACGGACTCGAAAGGCGCTCCATACCTAGTAAATTCGCTATTCTAGTAGTAGGATCTGGTACCCGTACATAATCCAGGGAGACAAAAAAAAAAAAAAAAAAAAAAAAAAAACCCTAAACCCTGAACATTTTTTTTTCGCTGCCCGCCTCAGACTTACGCGAAAGTTAACGTTCGTAAACGAAAACGTAAAATTTCGCGAAATTTACGTTTACGAGACCTAAAAAAACGTAAGTGCCCAACTTAGATACAGGGAGGAACGGATCTTCGTCACTTCGAGGAGAACACGCAAGGGATGGGAGACGACCACATACACATGCCTGCCTCTCAGTTTCTTTCCAATCTTGCGTGCTCCCTTGATTCGATCCTCACCCTTCATCAGACTTCAGAGGCCACACAGGGACGGCTCTGATTCACTTGGAGGAGAACGCGCCAAGGGGTGGGTGGGAGAGCCCACATACATCCACATGCCTGTCTCTCTGTTCCTTTTCTAACTGCCTCACTCTCTTGACTCCCCCACGTTCTCAGATCAGACCGCATGGGCAATACCGGCATGGCTCTGATTCAGTTCGAGGAGAACGCCAAGGGATGGGAGGCCCGCATACACATGCCTCTCTGTTCCTTCCTTGCCAATCTGTCTTGATTCGATCCCCCCCCGTCCTCAGACCGCATGGGCCATACAGGCATGGCTCTGATTCACTTGGAGGAGAACGCCAAGGGGTGGGAGGCTGCGTCCAAGCTGGACAAGACGTATGCCCAGTCGGGGTGGGCGAGGGAGGGGTATGCGAATGGGAGGAGGGGCGAGACAAAAGAGTTGTTTGTGTGGGCGGCAAGGGAGCAGGATTTGAAGGAGGAGAGTGAGAAGGGGCCGCTAGGGAGTGTGCTGCATAAGAAGCACAAGGCAACCAAGAGCCTGAGGGAGGTGAGTTTGGTCTATACATTTGACTCGAAAGGTATGTGGAGTGGAGGTCAACGGAGTGAGAAGGGGCCGCTGGGGAGTGTGCTGTATAATCAGCACTGGACGACTAGGAATCTAAGGGAGGTTATGTTTGTTCATGGATGCGACTTCAAATTGAGGGTAGAGGGTGAGAATGAGCCAGTGGGGAGGCGGTGAAGAGGTAATATGTCCTCTTTTGCCCTCCTCTTTCCTCTCCTTTTCCCTACTTTCTCCTCCTCTCTTGGTGTTGGGCGAGCAGGAGTCAGTGAAGCGGCAGCAGGAGCGGGGGGAGAGGCGGGTGCAGGAGCGGGCGTTCATGCGCCTATCTAACTCACACTGTGCCTCCCTTCCCTTTTCCTCTCCTCCCCTCCCCTCTTCCCCCCTCCTCTCCTCCTCTTCTCAGGTGTTGGACGAGGAGGAGTCAGTGAAGCGGCAGCAGGAGAGGGAGGAGAGGCGCGTGCAGGAGCGGGCGTATATGCGCCTGTCAGAGCGCCTGCAGGACACAGAGGGGCGGCTCAAGGAGATGGAAGATTCTGCTATGCAACTCAGGAAGAAGCACGAGCAAGGTGTGCGGAAGATGTTGCAATACGGGGATGGAGAAGGTGCTATGGCGTTCAGATCGCATGTGGGATGACATGGAACGAGAAGTGATGTGAAAGGGCTGATGCAATTGTTTCTTGATGCTCCTTCCCCCTCTGTCTTGTCCCATGCCTATTGTCACACCTGCCCTGTGTCTCACTGCTGCAGAGCTGGCAGAGGCACACGCGTACACACAGGAGGTGATGGAGAGGCAGATGAGCGATCGCATGCGGGAGGTGCGGCGCATGGAAGGGGAGATGGAGTGGCTGCAGCGACAACTGGAGGCGAGGAGTGCTAACGAGCAGGAGGTGAGGATCAACAGGGGGCGAGAGGAGAAGGGGTTGAGGGGAGGAGTGGGGGCAGTTGAGAGAGGAGAGGGGGGGATTGGGGGAGAGGGAGGGGGGGAGACAAGGAACACGAGGTGAGTGAGGGGAGAGGCAGATGAGTGATTGCACACATGCACTGTCGCACACATACGCTCACACATGCATGCACTACTGTCACCATCCGAGTGCCTTGTTGTGCTGCTGCTACATCTCTTTCGTGGCAGACGAGGCGAAGGTTGGAGGTGCTGACACGGCAACTGAAGCAGCAGGAGCAGCAAGGGGAGCTGCAGCAGCAGCAGGCTCAGAGGCGAGCGGTGAGTGCTTAACTCTGGGTCGGAAGGGAGTAGTGGAGAGGTTGGGGGAAGACCTGGGGAATATATCTGTAATGTGCCAAATCATGCTTCAACAATATCAAACTCGAACCGGTTCAGTTTGAACCATGTTGAGTTGGGCTGGTAGTCGAACCGAATCAAAGTGGTGATTTGGGCCGAATCGGTTAGGGACCTAGGCAGATTCATAGTTCAAGTCAACTTATGTGGTCAAACCACGGGTAGTTCGACTCGAATCATCTGCGGTTTGAATCGAACCAGCTTGGTTCGGTTCGACTGGGCCCTTCATTGTAATCACATCTTTGCAGCAGTTTTTTTTTTTCCCCCTTTTTTTTTTTGCAGCTTTATTGTCATCACATCTTTGTATCCACACCTACACGTGAAGGGCCCGTGAGGGGTATTAATTATGGTACTAACACGGTCAACGGTCACATGCTGGTACATAACGTAGATTATGTCACCCACAAGGAAGACTTTTGAGGAGCAGAGGGGGAGGGTGAGGGGACGAGGGAGGCGGAGGAGAGGGTGAGGCGGCTGGAGGAGTTGGAGGAGGCGAAGGAGATGCTGGACATGCAGCCTGCTTACCCCTCCTTCTTTCCTTCCTTCCCCTTCTTCCCTTCTTCCTCCTCTCCCTCTCCCCTGCCCACCAGCGTGAAATGGAGGAACTGGAAGCGAGGTTCCAGCAGGTGCGGCTGAAGGTGGAGCAGAGGCATCGCATGGAGGTACAACTGGAGGAAGCCAAGGGCAAGCAGGGAGCAGCGGGGGAGGAGGGGTCGAAGGAGGCGGAGGAGAGGGTGAGGCGGCTGGAGGAGGAGTTGGAGGAGGCGAAGGAGATGCTAGACGAGGAACAGGACAGGTTCTTTCGGCTGTCCGTGGATGCAAGGGTGAAGGATGACGATGTGCTGAATGCCCGGAAGACCGTCCTTGAGGTGTTTATGTGCCTTCCAGGCGCTGGTTTCCCTGGTTGGTGTGTGCGTGCTTGCCTGCCTGCTGTGTGAGTGCCTTGCCTGTTGGTAGGTACATGCTCGCTAGGTTGCTGAGGCGGCTAGAGGAGGAGTTGGAGGAGGCCAAGGAGATGCTGGATGAGGAACAGGACCGGTTCTTTCGGCTGTCCGTGGATGCAAGGGTGAAGGATGACGATGTGTTGAATGCCAGGAAGACAGCGCTCGAGGTGCGTGCTTGCTTGCTTGCCTTCAGGTGTGTTCTTGCTTGCCTGCCTACTGTGTGCTTGCCTGGTTGGTGAGTGCTTGCCTGTTTGGTGAGTGCTTGCCTGGTTGGTGAGTGCTTGTCTCAAGGCCTACCGAGCGTGCCGCGCGTGCAATGCGTGCCCCGCGTGTCATGCGCTCAACTCACTCTTCTTCCCCCCTGCGCCCTGTCCTCCCTCTCCTCTCCCTCTCCCTCCTCCTCCAGTTCCTGAAAGACCAGCAGAAACTCCTCAAGGCAGTGACCCTCCCAGGAATACCCGAGCTGGCGATCCGCCCTCCCGTGCGCCCCCACATGGTGGGGCTGCTTAAGAAACCACTCTGGCTCAAGGCTTACAAGGCCTGCCACACATGCAAGGCGTGTCCCGCTTGCCGGGCAAACAAGGCGATCAAGGCGTGCAAGCAGTGCAGGGCGTGTGGGGCGTGCAGCAAGGGGATGGATGATCGGGACCCCAACTGGCAGGCTGATTTCACTGTGAAGTTCTCTGAATGGGAGGAGCTGATTAGGTCGACTGAGCATGACTTCTTTCGAGTGCAAGAAATAGATGGATTTGCCAAGGTATGCATTACATTCTGAGTCGACTCATAACCCGCCTCTGTTTTTCGGGTTCGGGTGAGACGTGCGCGCAGTGCCCTGTGCGTGTGGGGTGTGTAGCGAGGGGATGGACGAGCGGGATCCCAACTGGCAGGCGGATTTCACGATGAAGTTCTCTGAGTGGGAGGAGCTGATTAGGTCGACTGAGCATGACTTCTTTCGAGTGCAAGAGATTGATGGGGTGGCCAAGGTACGCAGTCAACACTCTGTGCTTTGGCACATTTGAGTCGACTCAAAAGTCTCTGCTGTTTTTCGTGTGGGTGGAGACGGCCAGGTCTACTGAGAACGGCTTCTTTTGAGTGCAAGAGATACACGGAGTTGCCTTTTGAGGCGCCTCAAAAGACGGTCAGGTCTACTGAGAACGGCTTCTTTCGAGTGCAAGAGATAGACGGAGTTGCCAAGGTACGCAGTCAACTCAAGAGGCACCTCGGGTTTTGGGGTGGGAGGAGATCAAATCTACTGATTATGACCTTTTCTGAGTCCAGGAAATTGATGGAGTTGGCAAGGTACGCAGTAGTCAAGTCTGTAATCAGAGTATACTCTAGTCACTTCTGGGTTTCGAGTGGGAGAAGGTGCTAAAGGGTAACGATCACACCTTCTTTCGAGTCGATGAAACAGATAGAGTAGCCAAGGTATGCCGTCATTCATCCAACCTAAAAAATAGATTTGCAATTATATGCGACCTAATCAGCCAAGGCACCTTCTTCTTCTGTCTCCTCCATTTCCTTCCTCCATTTCCTTCCATCCCCACCCGCCCTTTGTACCAACGGTGCGTGTTCAACAGTACAGACGAGCTAGTGGCCAAGGCTATGAGAGAGATATGAAGCGTTTCAATATCCGTCTGCTTCCCCCGCTTCCGCTTTTGTCTTCCTCTGTTCCCTTTCATCGCCGCTTGGAACAACAGCGTGTGTTCAACAGTACAGACGAGCTAGTGGCCAAGGCTATGAGAGAGATCGAGGCGGACTTTGCATGGGCGGGCGTGGTGGATTTCAAGCGAGCAGTAGCAGAAATTGAAGAGTACAATGCGAGCGGGCGGTACCCTGTCACTCTGCTGGTCAGCACTGACGGGGATGAGGCCGAGGAGGGGAATGGAGGCGATGCGGCTTCTGGTGGTGAAGGAATGGCAGGAGGAGGAGGAGGAGGAGGAGAGGGGGCGGGAGCAGGAGGAGAGGGGGCGGGAGCAGGAGGAGCAGGAGGAGCAGCAGGAGGAGGAGGAGCGACAGGGGGAGCAGCAGCAGGTGGTGGGAAAGGGGCAGGGGGTGGGGAGGAAGTGAGTGGGGTGAAGCAGGTAGCCAAGATTGGTTCTGTGGTGAGCTATCTTGTGGATTTGCTTAAGGTGTTCATTGCTGCTGCGCCTAAGGGGGAAGCAGTGGAGGGGAGGAAGAAGAGGAGGGCGGAGGACAGTGTGGGAGGGGTAGGTGTGGGGGGGGGGGGGGGGAGAGGGGAGAGGAGGGAGAGGGGGAGGAGGGGGGGGAAGAGGAGGGGCAGAGGGAGGAGCAGGGGGAAGGGGAGGGGCAGGGGCAGGGAGAGGGCTGGGGGGAGGGGTGGGGGATGATGGTGCAACCAGGGGTGGGAGGAATCAGAGCAGCACAGTGGAGTGGAGGGGGGTGGAGAATGGTGATGGGGGAGGGAGAGAGGAGGGGAGCACTGCTGGCAACAGCGGCGGTAGGGGTAGGGGCAGAGCTGGACGGTGGGGGCGGGGATAGTAGAAAGAACGTCCAAGAGCTTGTTGTTTTTATTCTTTCTGCTATTGGGCTTTTGGGTGGAAGGAATTGAACAGGTACTGGTACTGTATCACCCCGGATATAAGCGCAGGCCTATTATAAGCGCATGCGCTTATATTCGGAGCAATGCGCTTATGGCCGATCCTCAATTATAAGCGCACCCCCTTGTAATGTAAACCCCTGATTTATTATAAGCGCATGCATAATTCTATTTTAAAATCCTGATTAAAACGGTAACGAATTTCAGTTTTGCAGCGAGTTTACATCCATTTTCACATTGTTTGACTCTCGAGGGTTTCACTGGCTGCGCGTCCAGTCAGGATGAGTTGACACGCCTGCAAAGTGACGTGCCAAAGCTCTGTGCGCCGGCAGAGAATCGCCCTTGCGCGATTCTGATTTCGGTCTCTCTAACATTTCGTTTCGATTGAGATCGCAAGACAGAGATGTACAATTTGTCTCAAAGTAGGAATGCAACGGAATGTGTGAACTAGGGAAACAAGGGATACAAATAGCAACCCTAAAAGTGTTGTACTCCCTAGAGTGCTACTCACTGTAGCCTAAGAACCTATAATAACATTTGACACACCCCCATAGGCTAAGTGAGGGGCATCAAAGCAAGCAGGGTGAACAAACGGTCACAAGACCAGTCAATGCAAGAAGCAAAGCAAGCTCAGGGTGGATCTCAAGGACACCACACAAATTCCGAGCACAAGCAAGCGGCCACAAGGCCAGTTCAAGAGTTCACTAGGATATATATAGCAAAGCACAACAAGCAGAGCAAACAGCAAGTCTACAGCAACCGAGGGCCTACCTCAACAAGCCCCAACTGCACACAGAACCTGTGGTGGTCACCAAGCGCCAGGGCCTTGGTGAAGACGTCTGCAGTATTGGCCTCTGAGGCCACAAAGTCCAGGCGTGCCTGGCAGGGCCTATGATTCACTTTTAGGCACGTTAAGGCATCAGGGTCCCCCTGTGTAGAATCCCTGATAATCAGTGTCCCTAAAAAAAAAACCCTGAAAGTTCAGTGTTACCTAATAAAAATGTCTGATGCATCAGTGTTCCCTTTTTGTAAACGCTGATTTTACACTTCAAATACTAAAACACTAACTAGCTAGCTAGCAAGCATCGGCAACAACAGAGCAGAGAGAGGGTTCAATAATCAATTACTCATCATCAGTGTCATCACTACAGTTAGCCTCTGGTTCTTCCAGCTCCTCCTCCTCATCTGCCTCCTTTCCCTTGCCGTTGCCACTGCCCTCCCCCTCTCTTGCTGGAGCCGCCGCAATTTCCTCAATAGAAGGCGAGGAGCTGTCTTGATCTAACACAGGCGCTGTAGGGGAGGCACACAACCCCTCATCTATGGGTTCGAAAGGAAAAAAATGGGCGGCGCGACCTGAGGTGCCTTTTCATGGTTGTCGATTTGGACGAAGCTGGAAAAAAGGAGATCCAGGCCGGTAACAGCAGCGGAAACGTCATCTGCCGAACGACGATGCGCATTATCGCCTAGGTCGCCAGTAGTTACCAGCTCGTCCTGGGGGTCCGCCATAGCTTGCAGCGGTACTAACTTGCATCTAACTAGAAAGAGCAGAGCCTGAGAAACCACACGGCTGACTGCCTCTTGGTACACCAGGCAGGAACGGCAAGAAAACCCAAGAGGATGGCTGGAAAGGATGGAGCAGAATGGGATGGGAGCCTCGATGGCAGGTAGCACGGCTGGGCGGCGTGGATGCATAAGTGGTTGCCAGCACGATCTGGACAAAACGGGCCACACGACCACAGGTGCAAGAAACCCTCGCACCGCACGCTGCCAGCATTGCTATGTTGCAACCGTGTGATTGGTCAACCCACGCAATGATGCAAAAGTGGGCAATGATCGTTCCACGCGCGCCAAATTCAGCAGCCCTCCAAGTGTAAAACACGGGGCAAATTTGTCTGGTACTCATCGCCAGGCGGTGCTGACACCGCGGGAATCTGAGATTCCCTGTACTTCTGGGCACCTACACTCGGCACGTGTAGAAATCGCATTCAGGGTCAGGTTCGTTACAACGTAAAGTGATCAGTGTCCCTTGGAAAAAAATCCTGAAAGATCAGAGTCATCTGGCACCTAAAGGCTGAAAAATCAGTCCCTAAAAAAAATAAACACTGAAACATCAGGATTGCTACAAACAAATCCCTGAAAATCAAGAATTTCAGGGAAAAATTCATGATAACGTAGGGCCTGGTGCCTGGCCGCGTCGCTGCAGCTCTCGCAGAAGGAAGTACCTCACGTCAATATGCTTCACTCTGCTCTCCAGTCGAGGCTCTCGACAGAGGAGGATCATGGCCTTGTTGTCAGCGTACAAGGTCGGTGCAGAGCGAGGCCGCTCACCAAGGTCGGTGAGCAAGAAGGTCAACCAGCGAAGCTCCTGTGCCGCCATGGCACCAGCGTAGATCTCTGCCTCTGCACTGGAAGTAGCCACAGACGACGACCGTGTAGACCTCCACGACACAGCACCAGCTCCCAGACTGAAGCAGTAACCCTGAGTCGAGCGCTGAGTCTCCACGTCGTCAGCGTAGGAAGAGTCGCAGTGACCAGTCAACGCCACTGGCTGAGTCCCTCCAAGCACAAGCCCCATGCCTGATGTAGTCGCCAGGTACTTCACCACCCTCACAGCAGCTGTCCAGTGGACAGGACGGTGTCTCCCAGTCGCAACAAAGCGAGAAAGGATGCTGAGAGGAAAGGCGAGGTCCGGCCGAGTACAAGTCATCAGGTACATGAGGCAGCCCACCAGCTCTGCGTAGGGACCACTGGACTCAAAGGGCTCGTCCGGAAAGGGACCAATGAGTCTGTGGTCAATAGCAAGAGGTGTGGGCTGTGTGGTGGAGAACTGGAAGTCGAACCGCCGAAGGACCTGCTGCACCATGTGTGACTGAGTCAGTGTGATGGTGCGAGCGGCTCTGTCCCTGGTGATCTGCAGGCCAAGGTGGTGCTGCAGATCACCTAGGTCAGTGCATTTGTGTCTCTTCTGCAGTTCGGACTTCACCTGAGCCAGAGCTGCCCTGTCTGGTGTGGCAAAGACCAAGTCGTCGACGTACACTAGTATAAAGAAAGGAGTGGAACCAGTGCGAACAAACAACGACGGGTCGGCAGAGGAAGGATGAAACCCAAGGTCACGAAGCGTGGAGCGAAGAGTGTCGTGCCACTCACGGGGCGACTAGCGGAGACCGTAGACTGGCCGTCTCAGGCTCCACTGGGTCCCAGGTGGGAAGGTGTCTGTGAAGCCAGGAGGGTGGCGCAGCCAGATCTCCTCGTGTAGTCGGCCCTGGAGAAACGCAGTAGAGAAGTCAAGGGAGTGCAGCTCGTAGTCTCGCAGTGCTGCTACGTGCAGTAACACCCGAAGAGTAGTCATCTTCGGGGTCGAGGCGAAGGTCTGGAAGAAGTCAACTCCCTCACGCTGACTGAAACCCCTAGCCACGTAGCGCGCCTTGAACACAGGCGGTGAACCAGGCAGCCGCTTCACCTTGAAGAGCCACATGCCATCGACTACGTTCGCCCTGGGAGGGGGAACTGCGTCGACGTAGGTGCCTGTGGATCTCCAAGACGCTAACTCCGAGGCCATAGCCGCTTTCCACTGTGAGGCCCACGCCCCTGACACTGCCTCGCGGTAAGTACGAGGAGTCGGTATGTCAAGGGCGTCGGGGTCTCCCTCAGGGGATAGCAGCATGGCACAGATAGAGGGAGAAGTAGCTGCCCAGTACTCCAGCTCAGACTCTCTGTCCTTTAGGACGTCACAGCCAAGGGCAAACTCACCCCCGACGGACAGAGGATGAGAGGGAGGAGCTGACACCACACGGGTGGTGTATTCAAGGCGACTGGCGGCAGCAAACTCAGCGACAGCGGCAGTGAGAGCCGAGACAGACGACGGAGGGAAACGAGAGTCGGTGACAAGAGTGGTGAGGACACGAGAGACAACAAGACGAACAGCGCGGTAATAGTCAGTGACAGGAGTAGGGGGGAAAGGGAGAGAGGACGGAGGAGGAGACGGGAGAACAGACTCAGGAGGAGGACGACGAAGAGACGAACAAAGGAGGGCAGTGCGGAGGTCAGTAACGGGAGACGAGTGACGAGCACGCGGAGGACAGGGACGGACACGAGAGTGTGGGACACCAGGTGGAGGAGACTGCGGTGGAGGAGAAGACCAGACCGCTGGACTGGCGTCAGGAGGAGGAAACGTGGGACCAAACGCTGGAGGGGACGGAGTGTGAACAGGAGGAGAGGAGGGAAGACCAAGGGCCCGAAGGCCACTCACGGGTGGGAACAACTGCCGCTCCAGAGGGAGCGGCGGCGGTGTCTGCTGCTGCGGCGGCTGCTGCTGCTGCTGCTGCTGCTGCTGCTGCCGCTGCTGTTGCTGCTGCTGCTGCTGCTGCTTCTGCCGCTGCTGCTCCAGCAGGTCCAACTGCCGCAACTCATGCCGCTCCCTCTCCAACAGCACCTGCTCCTCACGCTCACGCCGACGAGCCGCCTGGAGACGTGTGTCGTGGCGGTGGGGAGGCGGAGTGGACTCCGCAGAATCAGTGTCTCCATCTCCAGTCTCCTCAGAACCAGCACCTCCAGTGCCAGTGCCTCCAGCACCAGCACCCCCAGAACCAGCACCTCCAGGACCAGCACCCCCAGAACCAGCACCTCCTGTGCCAGCACCTCCAACTCCAGCACCCCCAGAACTAGCACCTCCAGTGCCAGGACCTCCAACTCCAGCACCCCCAGAACTAGCACCTCCCGCTCCAGCACCCCCAGAGCTAGCGCCACCTGCGCCAGCACCTCCAGCTCCAGCACCCCCAGGACTAGCACCTCCAGTGCCAGGACCTCCAGCTCCAGCACCCCCAGGGCTAGCGCCACCTGCGCCAGCACCTCCAACTCCAGCACCCCTCGAACGAGCACCCCCAGACCGAGTACCGCCAGTGGCTGCACCTCCAGCTCCAACACCAACCGAGTCCACAGTAACCTGTCGCGGAAGTACTGAAGGCTGCTGAGGGGACTGTGAGGAGGACTGCGGGGAGGGAGACACTACCTGACGCGCGACCAAGGGTAGAGGGGTAGCGTAAGACACACCTGACGGGGCAGGACGAGGGGGGGGTGAGGGTACCGGAGGAGCGGGAGCAGGGGGAAGAGAGGGTGCGAGGAAAAGGGGGGGAGGGGGAACCGGGAGACCTCGACAGGGGTACCGGGTGTAGTAGGACACTGACTCGTCGAACCGGACGTCACGGGAGTCTAGGAACTGGTGGAGGGGCGGGTGGTAAAAGGACTAGTCGGCCGAGTCTACCGGGAAACCAAGGAAGACACAGGGGACGGCGCGAGCCGAGAGCTTGTCCGCAGAGATGTCGCGGACAAGCGCAAGGCAACCCCAGACACGAAAAGCTGACCCAACACCAGGGGACCCAGTCCAAAGACTGGTTGGTGAAGCCTCTGGCCGCGAGACGCGCGGCTGGAGGTTCAGCTGGTGAGCGGCGTAGCGAACCGCGTAGGGCCACAGAAAATGGGGCGCACGGGCATGAATCATGGACGTGCGGGCGATGTCCATGACCAAGCCAATGCGGCGCTCAGCAACCCCATTCTGCTGTGGGGACTCCGGCAGCGTCCAGGACTGTACGATGCCTTGCTCGCCGCAGAATCCGGCAAGAATGCCTGAGCGAAACTCACCCCCACGGTCAGAGTGGAGACAGGAGACACGACGGCCACGAGTGCCCTCACTGGCTAGAAGCCACCGGATCAGCGTAGAAGTCACCTCGGACTTCTTCGCGAGAGGAAACACCGTGGTGTACCTGGAGAAGTCGTCGACGACCACCAGAAAGTAGCGCTCCTTCTCAGGTCCCTGCGTAGGTGCAGGGCCCCAGACATCCAAGTGGAGTGTCTAGAAGGGAGCAGTGGCCGGACGAAGGGAGGAGGAGTGCGGAGTGGCACGAAGACGGCCGGCGACGCAAGGAGTGCACGGCGGCGCAGGCGAGGGAGGGAGCGACGGGAAGACGCGAGGGAGACCTGAAACAAGACGGTGACTAGCCATAGTGCAGAGGCGGGGGATCGATGGGTGGCCAAGACGGTGGTGCCACAAGACAGTCCGGTGGGTGAAAGACTGACACGAGCAAGACGCAGCAACTAGACCGGACACAGCAACTAGACCGGACACAGCAACCTGACCGGACACAGCAACCTGACCGGACTCTGTCAGAGGTCCACTGGAGATCCCCGATTGATCCTAGGGAAGGGTTACAGGCATGTTGGCCTGGGGGGTTATGGGCGCACTGACCCGCTACTTAACAAGCCCTTTTATCCCAATGGTCTAGTGGTTGGGATTCTGACATGGTATCAGAGCGAAGGTCTCGAGTTCGAATCCCAGTGTGTGCACTTCGGGCATCCCAGTACGGGGGGGTGTCAGAGGTCCACTGGAGATCCCCGATTGATCCTAGGGAAGGGTTACAGGCATGTTGGCCTGGGGGGTTATGGGCGCACTGACCCGCTACTTAACAAGCCCTTTTATCCCAATGGTCTAGTGGTTGGGATTCTGACAGACTCTGCTACCGGGGGGGACAAAGCAACCTGACCAGACGCAGCTACCTGCAGGGGCGGAGTGTGCAGGACGAAGAGACTTGAGTAGGACTCTCTGGTGAACGTGGCAAGAACTGCCCCGGTGGAAGAGTCCGTTCAGATCGCAGTCCTCCCGTGCGCAGGAAAAGTGACTGTGATCCCCCGGTCCTGAAGGTATCCAACACCCACCAAGTTCCGAGAGAACGAGGGGATGTAGAGACCAGTGAGGAAACCAGAGGGGACAGCTGGGCACGGGAGAGTGGTCGAGCTGTGAGCAACTGCTGGTCCTGAAGTAGGATCAGCCAGGGCAACTGGGACTGGAGCCGAAAGAGGTGTGACAGTGGTGTGGTCGCGGAAGAAGCACTGAGACGCGCCGGAGTCCAGCGTGAAGGAGAGCGACGCAACAACAGTCGTCACGGCTGGGCTAGTGACTACACAAGCACTTACACTAAAAGCACAAGTACCGACACTAGCAACAGGCAAAGGTCCTAAGCTAGGTACACGCAAGCCAAGAGATCCGTACGTGACAGAATAAACAGCATCCATAGACATATCAAACACAGGGTAACCACTACGAAACAGACCGGGCCAGATCGGGGGAGCCGACTCAGGCCCAAAACGCTCACGGTAAAGGTCGTCGAGGCGGCTGTAGCAGCGCTGTGCAGAGTGGTCAGGACGCCAGCAGGTAGTGCCAGCACCAGGGCCGGTCAGGATCCGGTACTGGTAGGGGCCGACGTCGCGGTCACCGCGACGAGCCCCCCAGCTGGCTGAGCCGCCGCTGCAGCCAACGCTACCCGAACCACCAGGCCCCCACGGCTGCTGAGGGCGCCACAGCTGCTGAGGGCGGAGCTGCTGCTGAGGGCACCCCTGCTGCTGCGGAAGCCACTACTGAAACGGCCGCCGCTGCTGTCCCTGCTGCTGGAGAACCCTAGTGGACTCCATGATAAAAGCTAGCAGGGTGCAGGAGCGGCAGGCTAGGAGCGACAGGAGCTAGGGACGGCTGCAGTGAAAAACGAGAACAACTAGGAGCGCCAGGTGAAACTAGGCAAGTAACTGCTGGAGCACGGAGCGAACTAAGCTAGGAGCGCCAGGTTAAACTAGGCGAGGAACGGCTGGAGCACGGAGAAAACTGAGCTAGAAGCGCCAGGTGAAACTAGGCGAGGAACGGCCGGAGCAAGAACTGGCTGGAGCTAGAAACGGCGAGCTAGGGCTGGCTGGAGGTAGGAACGGCCGGAGCTAGAGACCGTAAGTGCGGCTGTCGGCTGCCGCTAGTAGAGCCACTAGCAGTGGAAAGTACGTGCGACAGTAGGGGCTGCAGTACTGACGGCTGCAGGATGGAGGCAACTGTGCAGGTCGTCCGGCAAGAAGGAACACGGGCGACAGTTGCACGCCCCCACCCTAGACCGCCCCCCCCTTTTTTTTTTTTGGGTTGCGAAGCAACCCTTTACGATCGATTTTGACAATTTTTCTTTTCATGGTTTTATATTAAACATGAAAATAAAATTCGTATGCTACAGTACCACCCTACCCATTGTGCATATATTAAACTCATTTTTTTATTGTATTAGTTTTTTGCTTATATGCTATACTGTTTGCATTATATATTTTACTGTTTGATGTTGTTGTGATGCATGTAATAAATTTTACGAATATTAGTAATGAAGTACACACCACGCATGCTTAAATGAATGTAATGCGGCAAGATATATAGATGCATAATACTGATGCATGGAATGCTTTTGCATGAAGGGAAATGCTGAAATGCAACATACGGTATATCATACAAATGCGTGATAGTTAACGACCCAAAAACTAGGCTACCGCATCCCCTGCCTAGCATGGGGGGGAAGTCAATAGCAAAGTCTTTGAAAAATCAACTAACACATGAAAAAATGCAATCTGTTAACTCCAAAAAAGAGGTTCACACTATCAAATCCAGTTCGAAGTGGCAAACACACGAGTCACTGAGTGCGCCAATGAACCAATGAGAAATGATAGAAATGAACCCCCTTTTTAAAATCGACAGACATGCATTGATATTGCAATGATAGATGAGATGAATGCACTCACACAAACAAGCATATTCACACAATAAAAAACACGAGCTCTGGCAAAACCCAGCCAAAAAACACGCGATACTAAATAACAAGCAAATCAACGTTAAAAGGACAATACGGTAAATCCTAGTGACCAATACACATTTTCCAGATTGAAATCGCCTTCCTGACTAGCAAGGCTCCTGAGAAACGGGTTTAGGAAGTGGAAAGGAGGAACGGAAAGAAATGTCAGAATATTATGCTCTAGCCTGTAGTGGGGTGCTCTATAGCGAGTACAACCCTTCTAGGGTTTGCTATTTGTATCCTCATTCTTGCTAGTGCAACTCCTCCTTCTTTGCCTAAACTGTTTCTTGCCTAGCTAGGGCTTTCCTAGCTATGGCGCCTTCTTCTACTGCTCATCTTCACATGGTATTAGAGCGATATGCTCCTGGCCTGTGGGCCCCACCTCACTGCTTCCGCTGCTACTGCTACTCCCTGTCCGCCGCGCGCCCCGTGGTGCGCGGCGTCGAAATTAGGGTTTTTCAGCCCGCCGTGCGCCCCGAGGCGCGCGGCGGTTTTCTGCCCGCCGTGCGCCCCGAGGCGCGCGACGGGTTTCTGCCCCGTCACTCGGCGCGTCGCCCCCAGGAGGCGCTACGACGGGCGACGGGGACCCGCGCGTCGCCCCCCGTCGCGCGTCGTGGCCTGCGCGCGGCCCGTACAGCCGGCGCGCGGCGCAGCCCGTACGGGCTGCGCCAGGCCCGCGCGCGGCCCGTACGGGCTGCGCCAGGCCCGCGCGCGGCCCGTACGGGCTGCGCCAGGCCCGCGCGCGGCTCGGGCCGCCTGCGCGTGGTTCGGGAGGCTGTGCCAGGCCCGTGGGCGGCCCGTTCTTCGCTGCCCCTGTCCTCCCCGCTGTCCCCCGTGCTTCTGAAGGCGCCCCACCCCTCCTTCTGCCCGTTCTCCTGGATTAGGGTTTGGGGGTGGGGGGTATGGGGGTGCAGCTTCTGTGTGCCGTTCCCTGCTCCTCCTCCTCCTCCGTCTCCCTGTGCTGCAGCTGCCGCTGAAGGGGGGTGGACCTGTTGGAGCCGTCGGAGTGGTACTAAGGGGGGGTGAAGGGGGAGTGGAGCTAGGGGTGAGGCAGGGGGTGTGTGTCTGGGGGGGTGGTACTGTTTGGGGGAGGTTGAACGGAGGTTGCCGTCGTGTCGCCAGCAGCACCTGTAGTCCGGGGAGTTGCTCCGGTAGCCCAGTCGTAGCCACCTGTGCCAGTCGCCCGTGGGTCCGTTGCTCGTCTGCCGCTACTTTTAGCCGCGGGGCCAGTTACTCCAGTAGTCCGGAGCGCTGTTCCGGTAGCCGCTGTGCCAGTGTGCCTCCTGTTGCCCGTGTGTCTGCAGCTTCAGCCGTCGCCTCCTATCTCCTCTCCTCTCACTGTCCCTCCTCCTCCTCACTTGCCCGTTGTGACTACCACTAGCTTTGCTCATAATTGTGAACTTTAAACTATTGCTTCCTGAACTTGTGCTCAGAATGTGTGGTGACATTGTGATCCACCCTGAGCTTGTTCTGCTTTGCTTGCTCTGCTGATTACACCCCACTTTGGCTATGGGGGTGTGTCAGAATATTATGCTCTA
Source organism: Closterium sp. Naga37s-1 (assembly GCA_947471745.1). Lineage (NCBI taxonomy): Eukaryota > Viridiplantae > Streptophyta > Zygnematophyceae > Desmidiales > Closteriaceae > Closterium > Closterium sp. Naga37s-1. The sequence goes on along the minus strand of CANJKZ010000184.1, from coordinate 2,870,476 downwards.
GCCTGTAGTGGGGTGCTCTATAGCGAGTACAACCCTTCTAGGGTTTGCTATTTGTATCCTCATTCTTGCTAGTGCAACTCCTCCTTCTTTGCCTAAACTGTTTCTTGCCTAGCTAGGGCTTTCCTAGCTATGGCGCCTTCTTCTACTGCTCATCTTCACAAGAAATAGCCAGTACAACAAACAAAACAGAAAATGTATGAGGTGTGATGAAATGAAGAGAAACAGGAATAACAAAGAAACGAATGAAACAATACAAGGGCTAAGAAAAACGCCGTGAGCATTGAATGGTTAGAGCAAGGAGAAGAATGTACCGAGGTATAAAACGAAAGTAAGGAACGGGAACAGAGGGAAAAAATAACGAGATAGTAAACGAAAGAAGAGAATATAATGAATACGGAGAGCGAGAACAACGGAGAGCGAGAGCGAGAGCGAGAGCGAGAGAGGACGAGAGAGAGAGAGAGAGAGGACGAACGAGAGAGTACGAACGAGAGAGAGAGAACGAGAGAGAGATAACGAGAGAAAGAGAACGAGAGAGAGAGATTGTGAGATTGAGAGAACGAACGAGAGAGAGAGAACGAGAGAGAGGGAGAACGAGAAAGAGAGAACGAGAGAGAGAGAGAACGAGAGAGAGAGAGAGAACGAACAAGAGAAAGAGAACGAGAGAGAGAGAACGAGAGAAAGAGAACGAGAGAGAGAAAACAAACCCTAAAGTACTTTCAATTTCGTCGCAAACATATTGTACCCTAATGGTAGTTGATCGCGCGGTTTATAACATCTCAGAATTCCTTGAAATATTCATCATTTTAAGTATCTAAAACAGAAACCAATAACGTTGTTCACGAGGGTAAAACGAATAAGCAAATACAGAATGGAAGGAGGAAGTAAAGATGAAACAAAACAATGCAAGAAGGAAATAAGTAGGTAGGCACGGGGGTCGACGAAGGACTCACCAGGAGCGACTCCGCGTGTCTGATCGTTACACAAGATACAAACACATTACACTGGCGCCGATGATGCTCCTGCGATCACAAAAAATAAAGAAAACAATTCTAGTTATTTCAGATTTTACAATAGGTACTTCAAACGGCGAGCATAGAAAACGGTATTGGCATTTAAGTCAAGTCGTTAATTGAAGTGAAGAACAAAGGAGAACGAAGCACGTACGCAAAAACACAGAGAACTAAGGAACGGAAAAAAAGAGAACGAGGTAAGGGCAGGACGTAATTCGAATCAAGAAAGGAAGGAGGGAGGAAAACGGTATGAACCAAGAATTGCATGTGAACATGGAAAGAAACGGATTTCAGAGATAAGGGCAGGACGTAATTCGATCAGAGCAAGAAGTGAGGCGAGCTGGTTAAGAACGACCTAGGTGCTAAATTAATGCATGAGGCTTCTAAATTCTACATAGTAACAACATCGATCTATCTATATTAAGGGTTGTAGATAGCTAACAGCACCCATGCTTAGGCTAGTCTACTAGAATACAACATGAAACTTAGTTCTAGTTAACCCTTAGGGCTATTCTCACCACTGGTAGGTAGGTGGAGCATGACTAGCGGGAGTATGTGAAAAACCAAGCTTCTCTGGCGGGGCACGCTACCCGCGCGGCGCGCTGCCTGCGGGGCTGGGGCGACGGGCCAGGGCGCGGGCTGGGGCGACGGGCTAGGGCGCGGGCTGGGGCGACGGGCGAGGGCGCGGGCTGGGGCGACGGGTTAGGTCGCGGGCTGGGGCGACGGGCCAGGGCACGGGCTGGGGCGACGGGCCAGGGCGCGGGCTGGGGCGACGGGCCAGGGCGCGGGCTGGGGCGACGGGCTAGGGGCGCGGAGGGCGCTAGGCGCGGAGGTCCGCGACGGCGCGGGCTAGGGGCGCGGAGGGCGCTAGGCGCGGAGGTCCGCGACGGCGCGGGCTAGGGGCACGGAGGGCGCTAAGGCGCGCGGGCCGAAAACATGGGCTAGGGGCGCGGAGGGCGTTGACGCGCGGAGGAGGAGGGCGCTAGGGCGCGGAGAGGGTGCGGAGGGCACGGAGCCTAAGGCGCGGAGGGCGCGGAGGGCGCGCAGGGCGCGGAGGGCGCGGAGGGCGCGGAGGGCGCGGAGGGCGCGGAGGTGCGCTAGAGAGGGTGCGGGCTAGGACGTAAGAGGAACTAACCTACTCGTGATACCATCTCAAAGTAGGAATGCAACGGAATGTGTGAACTAGGGAAACAAGGGATACAAATAGCAACCCTAAAAGTGTTGTACTCCCTAGAGTGCTACTCACTGTAGCCTAAGAACCTATAATAACATTTGACAATTTGGTGCATGTTTTTTTTGTTTTATATTGATAAGTATATACCGAAACATAAGCATACACCATCAAACGGTCGTAACAGTGCGTGAGGAAACAGCAGGCTAGCTACTGTTCCAGATGAGCTGCCTAGGGCGAGTTGTTGCATGCCCCCCTCCTGGACCACAGTGCGGCGAACGCATTTGTCCACGTCCAACCCCTGCCATCCATCTTGATCCTACTCAGCATCTTCTTCTCTTCTGCAAAAATTTCTCGCGAACATTTCTTACGAGCGGCTCCCATTTTCCGCATGTAGATCCTCGCATGAAGCCTGAAAGCAGCCTCTGCTCTCCACAGAACCCGCTGCAATCTGAATTTCTGCCCCCGAAAAACTGCATCGCACCTCTCCACCCACATCTGATGTAGGACAACCGACGTGAGAGTCAACCCCGGAAAGGCTGACCTGGTACCCGTTTGGTGCATGTAAACTATATTTCTGTAATTGTCATTATATAAGCACATGCGCTTATAATTTTTACTCAATTATAAGCGCACCCCCCTAAAAAACACATTTTATTATAAGCGCATGTGCGCTTATATCCGGGGTGATGAGTTTCTAGGTGTGACAGCAAACTCGGGCAAAGTCAAAAGATTTTACTAGGTGGTGGTAGTTCGTTGATTTCACTTTAATTGACTGCGACTAGGAGAAATCAGAAGTTTCATGGTAGGTTGTATTGTGCAGTGCAAAGCCTCACCCAAGCTCTTTTTCCTGCTGTCACTGATTTTCAGGGTCCTTATATACGTTTCACCTTTTGTTTTAAACGACTCACGTGCAAAAGCGGAGCATTTCGACACGTGCGAGATGTACACGCTGTAACTCGCCACTTGTCGCTAATTTGGGAACCCGTTGATATGTTTTACCAGCCGAATGGGTGTAACATGCCAGCGTCTTGAGATATATAACTTAATGAGAATGCATTCCTATATGCTACTGAAGTCGACTCTACCGAGTACGAAGTCGAGGAGTCAGAAGAGTCGAAACGACACCAGCAACCGTCAGATCGAGACCGATGCAGGCAGAAATATTCAAAGTGAAAATGGGGGGAACAGGTTTGAAACCGGTTCCCGCACCGCACGGTTTGAATTTGCTGCAATAAGGGAATGTACCCCTTAGATACATGGCTAGCTAGGACGATTCGTTTCCCTTAGTATTCCCTATATAATTCGATGTATGCATTGCCATTATCATCTAAGTCATTTTACATTCACTCTGACCTGGGGTCAACACTTCCGCTGCAACATCACCTGCGATCAACCCTGAGACGATCCCTGACCAAGCCCTTTTAGGATTGTAACACAACGTAACGCAAGCGAACAAATCTTGATGCCAAGCTTGAGCTGCAGTTGTCCAAACCCGCCTCAAAATTCGTACGTAGCGTCATAGACACTCCTCGATGTCATTTTTCTCGATGCCACCTTCACTAATCTACAAGCTGGCCCCTATTCATTGTTAGTTCCTTAATCTCAATTCAGCCACCGTATCTGAGTGAAGCCTATTTTTCTGTCATCTACTAGCTGGCTATTATTTGTTCTTAGTTTCTTTGTCGCGTCTGGTGCACTCTAGGTCAGCGCAGCTTGCGACTTCAAGCTAGCGGCTCTTTTTTTTAGCGTCCCTATCTGCACTCCTCGTTGTTAGCAAAAAGAATCTTTGATTTCGCTGCAACCTAAAAAAAGAACCACCCGGACCAACGATTAGAGAGTGGAGACGTAGTTGCGACTTATAGCAAGCTTGCATAGTAGAATTCACATGTTTAGAAGAGATTGTATTAAAGAGATTCCTCTTTCTGAAGCACCTCTTTCAAATATAATGCTGGTGCCATTCGCCTCCACTCAGTTGAAGCTAGCGTCGGTGTAGCAGGTCAAGAGCATCTCCCCCTTGCTCAAATCAGCAGTGCCTCACTGCAGCCTCAGACGCACAGCACTGTACTCCAAACTCACTGATGATGTAGCACTCACATAGCGGACCAACGTTTTGGCTGCTTCCAGCTGGTCATGAATGGGGCGTGAGACCACACTTGCAAGCCTCGATGTAGCAAATGCAATGTCAGGCCGTGTGTGGTCGCTGCATAGTTTAATGCCCCAACCATCGAATGAAGCAACTTCCTCTCACTCTCACCCACCACCTCCTCATCAGCACAAGGTTCCACAGTGAACCCCGAAGGCAGTGGGGTTGCTGGATTTCCTCCATCCTGCAGCCCATACTTTTCAGCCAGCCCCTCACAGTACTTTCTCTGGTGCAACCTCAACACTCCCTTGTCAAGGTCCCTCTCCACTTCACATCTACCATCTTAGAACACTTGAACTACATCTCCAGCATCTCCTCCACACGGTCAATCATCACAGACGACTCAGAGAAGAGAAGGATGTCATCCACATACATCAAGAGCATGAGGAACTTGTCCTTCTTTTGCAGCAGGAACAAGCTGTGATCACACTCGCTCTTCTTGAATCCCCCAGCCAGCAGAGTCTCCTCCAGTTTGTGATACCATGCACAAGGAGCCTGCTTCAGGCCATAGATGGCCTCTTCAGCCTGCACACCCTGCCGCTCCTATCATCCAATCCCTCAGGCTGCAGCATGTACAGCTCCTCCAAAATTTTCCCATTGAGGAAGGCTGCTTAGTCCTCCATCCACGATTTGCAGCCGTTGACAACACCACCTTAAGTGTTGTCCCTTTTCCCACAGGAGAAAACACGTCATCAAAGTCCTTCCTGTTTGTTTGCTGAAACCCTTTTGCCACAAGCCTTGACTTGTAGCGGGTCAGCTCCCCATCAGGTCCATACTTGTGCCTGATGATTAGCTTGGAAGAAATGGCCTTCTTCCCAGGAGGCAGCTCACACAACTCCAAAGTCTCGTTCTCCAGCAGAGAGTCATACTCCTCCTTCACACTTTGCTTCCACTTTTCAGCATCGGGCCTGCTTAGCGCCTCAGTTAGCGTCTTGGGATCAGGGACGGCTGCCCAATAGCAGCGTGCAATGTCATCCACATCACACTACTCAGCCACACTCCCAGCCTGTTCCACATTTCGTGTACCGCGGCTCGCATACCTTAGCCTGGCAGGAGGGCGCACATCCCTCCTAGAACGCTCAGTCGGTCGTGGGGCACGTGGTGGAGCATCTTGCTGCTGATGTAGCCACTGCTGCTGCTCCTCCTACTGCTGCTGCTGCTACTGTTGCTGCTCCACCTCAGCTTCTCCCCCATCCTGTCACCCAAGAGATCTCCTCCTCCGACACAGAGACCTCCACCTCCCTTGAAGGTCGCTGCACCTCATCGGCCTCAACAATGAGTGGTGTGGTAGGAAGCTTTTGCTGCTGCTGCTTCCACTCCTTGTAGTACAGGGACTCGAGGAACTTCACATCCCTTGACACAGCCAACCTCTGGCTGGTCAAGTCCCATAGCACCCACCCCTATGTCAACATATATTAGTTTATGTTAGTCTAGGTGTAACATTTCTTATTTGTTAGGGTTTGCTATATCTTGTTGAATCTTCTCTTTCCTTGGTCAATTCTTCACCCGTTTAACTCTCGATATGGTAAAGAGCTAGTCGACTCTATGGGCCCACCTAGAACATAGCCTCTTAATACCCGAAGCGCCCTGCCACCCCCCCCTAGCTCGCGCGTCACCCGTACTGCCCATAGCGCGTCATCCGTTTAGCCCCGCGCACGTCACCCGTTTAGCCCCGCGCGTCACCGTTTTTTTTCACCCGCGCCTCACCCATTTTCTGCCCCGTGCGTAGCTCGCCAGCCCGCTAGCGCGCAGCAGACGCATGCGCACGCGCAGTCGTAGCCGCACGTGCGACTGCGCGCACGCACAACATTAGCCGCACGCACGCGCAGTCCGTTAGCTGCGCCCGCTGCCCCACCCGTCGCTCGTTAATTGCCCCGCGCCCCACTTGACGCCCGTTTTCCCACTGTGAACCGCCGCCCCACCTGTTCCCGCAGCCCCACCGTAGCAGCACGCAGCCGTAGCCGCACGCACGGCCACTCGCGCAATCGCACGCGCACCCGCACGCAGCCACACGAGCAACCGCGCGCGACGGCCTGCACAACAGCACGCGCAGCTGCACGCTCGAACGCACGTGCAGCAGCTCGTGCAGCCCGCGCGCTGCCCCACGTCGCCCGTATAGCCCCACCCGGAATCAGCCGCCCCACCCGGTACTCTCCACCGCACTGAACCGCGCAGAACCGCACATAACCGTACAGAACCGTGCAGAATCGCACTGAACCGCGCAGAATCATACAAACCGCACAGAACCGCACAAAACAGAACTAGTAGCAGCTTAGGCTGCCCCCAGTCAAACCAGCAGCAGCTTAGACTGCCACCAGCAGAACCAGCAGCAGCTTAGGCCCACCTGTAAGAACCCCCCCGTTCCTAGCTTCTCACATGGCGTGTACTAGGGTTCTACAGCAGCAGGGCCAGCAGCAACACTCCTGGCAGTGGGGACCTGCAGGTCCAAAGTGTGGTGCCCCCAGCAGTGGCTCAGCTAACAATGGACGAGACGTCGGCCCCTGCGGGTACCGGGCCCTGACAAGCCCCAGTGCTGGCACTACCTACTGGAGTTCTGACCACTCAGCGTCCCACTGCTACCGTCGCCTCGACGACCTCCACCGTGAGCGTTTTGGTCCTCATGCTATTACACCACACTGGCCCTCACGTCTTCGCCAGCGCACTGTTGCACCAGTTGAGTCTCACCTACCTGGCCTAGGACCTTTCCCGGCTGCACGAGTAGAGACCTGTGTTTCCAGTCTTGGTGCGTGTGTTGTCTCCAGCCCAGCCGCCTTTGAGCGTCTTTGTGTAGGAGCTGCAGCTACCACAAGTCTAGCACCAGCCTTCGTCGCTGCCTCGGGTGCGAACTCACAGAATGCACAGCTTTCCTTCACCCTAGACTCTGGAGCTTCCAACTGCTTCTTTCGCAACTGTACTGACCTCACACCACTGCGCACTCCAGTCACTGTTGCCTTGGCTGACCCTTCCGTGGGACCTGTAGTTGCCCACAGCACCACCACTCTCTTGTGTCCGCGGCTCTCTCTGGGTTTCTCACACGTTACTACACCCCCAGGTTCTCCAAGAACCTGGTGGGTGTTAGTCACCTCCACGACCTAGGCGTAGTCACTACTTTTCCACTAGACGAGCCTGTTGCCTCCTGCACAGTCGGTGCCACTGGGGCGCCTCTGGCCAATTTCCACAGAGAGCCAGGCTCTGGTCTGTACTCACTACACACTGGGTCCTGTCACACTGGGTCAGGTCAGGCCAGGTAGCTGCTGTGTCGTGGGACTGTCGGTCACTCACCCACCCATCGGTCCTCTGGCACCACCGCCTAGGTCACCTGTCGTTTCCATGTCTCAGTAGGATGGCACGTCACCGTCTGGTCTCAGGTCTCCCACAGTCGCTTGCCCCGCTTAGTGGTCAAGGCGCGCTATGTGGCAAGAGGCTTCAGTCAGCGAGAGGGGGTGGACTTCTTCCAGACCTTCGCTCCCACCCCGAAGATGAGTACTCTTCGGGTGTTGCTGCATATTGCAGCCCAGCGCGACTACGAGTTGCACTCCTTGGACTTTTCCACTGCGTTTCTTCAGGGGAGCCTGCACGAGCAGATCTGGCTGCGTCACCCGCCTGGCTTCACTGGATCTTTCCCACCTGGGACCCAGTGGCAGCTGCGTTGACCTGTCTACGGCCTGCGCCAGGCTCCCCGTGAGTGGCACAACACACTTCGCTCGACCCTTGCAGCGCTTGACTTCTTTCCGTCGTCTGCCGAACCGTCACTGTTCGTCCGCCATGGTTCGACCCCGTTCTTTGTCTTGGTCTACGTCGACGACCTGGTGTTCACAACTCCCGAACGACTTGCGCTGGCCTCCGTGAAGGAGGAACTGCAGAGGAGACACACTTGCACTGACCTTGGTGAGCTGCATCACTACCTTGGCTTGCAGATCACCATGGACAGGGCATCTTGCACCATTACGCTGACTCAGTCGCATATGGTCGAGCAGATCCTCACGCGGTTTCGCTTCCCGTTCTCCAAGGTACAGCTCACCCCTCTTCCTGTGGATCATGGGCTCACGGCTCCACCTTCGGACAAGTCATTTGAGTCCAGTGGTCCTTTTCCTGAGCTGGTGGGTTGTCTCATGTACCTGATGACCTGTACTTGCCCAGACCTAGCTTACCCTCTTAGCGTCCTTGCGCGCTTTGTTGCGCCTGGGAGACACCGACCGTCCCACTGGTACGCTGCTAAGAGGATGGCGAAGTATGTGGCGAGTACATCAGGCATGGGACTTGTCCTTGGAGGGAAGCAGCCAGTTACACTCACAGGTTACTCGGACTCGTCGTGAGCCGACGACGCGGAGACGCGTCGGTCTACACAGGGGTACTCCTTTAGCCTCAGGACAAGTGCTGTTTCGTGGCGGTCGACTCGGGCGTCGTCCGTTGCCGGTTCCAGCTGTGAGGCAGAGGTGTACGCTGCGGCCATGGCCGCTCAGGAGCTTTGCTGGCTGTCTTTCCTTCTCACCGACCTTGGTGAGCAGCCTCGCTCTCCCCTTGTCTTGTTCGCCGACAACAGGTCTGCTGTCCTGTTGTGTGAAGAGCCCCGACTGGTTGGGAAGGCGAAGCACATCCAGCTTTGTTACTTCCTTCTGCGTGAGTTGCAGCAGCGTGGCCAGGCACCCGCTCGACGTGTGGTCTCTGAGGCCAACACGGCAGATATCTTCACCAAGGCGTTGCTGCCTTGTGACCACCAGCGTTTCTGCACCCAGCTTGGCCTTGTGCCTGCCCGTCCTCACTTGCTTACGTAGAGATTCTTTGTCCTGCGTGTCTTGTACTCTTGCATCGCCTTATATTTGCTATATATCTGCATGTGGACTAGCCTTGTGGCCTCTTGCTTGCTCTCGGAGTGTGTGGTGACTTTGAGCTCCACCCTGAGATTTGTCTTGTTCTTGTGGACTGGTGTTGTGACCCTTGCTTGTTCTTGCTGACTGGTCATGTGACCCTTGCTTGCTCTCAATCGGCCTCACCACTCACAGATGAAGCCTTTGCTCATGCAACTGTCCCATCCACACCAGCAAGCACCTCACCATGTGGCTGCTGCACCTTCTTGACTGCATCCAGGGCCCCAACAGGGCCATGGCCGTTGCTGCTGCCGCTGCCGTTGCTGGAGGTTTCCCATTCCAAGGGATGATGGGCAGCTGCCATAGATGCTTGATGCAGCTGCTCTTTTCCTCCAGATTCCACAAGAGCATCTTCCCAAGCTTTGCACGGTAGCTGGTTGGGCTGAAGGTCACTTCAGCCCTGCTCTTCTGGAGCCTTCGCACAGAAAGGAGGTTAGCAGATAAACCCTCAACTAGAAGCACGTTCCCAAGCCCCACAAGCTCCCCATTGGCTCCCATCACCTTAGCATTTCCAACACCAATCACAGGGAGCAAATCACCTAAAGCGGCAGCCACAAACTTGATCTTCCCATAGGGCTTCACCTCATCAAGCAAATCTGCACAAGTCATATGACTTGTGCAACCTGAATCGATCACCCAATGAGTGAGGAGGTGCATCACAACCTTCCCAACCGAACCCACATCACCCCCACTCCCTTTCACATCCTCAACCATGAGGAACATTCCAGGGGAGGCTTTACCTTGTGCACATGAGCCTTGCACAGCACCACCTTGTGCGCGTTCACCACTTGGCGGCTTCATGCCTGGGGGTGCCCATCCCCCAGGCCGGCTGAAACACTTGAACCAAGTATGTTCAGCCTTCTTGCAATAGCAGCAGGCACCTTCCATTCTGGTGCTCCCCCTGCCACCAGAGCTCTCATGCCCCTCATTGTAGTCACCTCGGCCTCTCCCATGCCAAAGCTCCTCCCACGGCCTCAGCCTCTCCCACCCCCCTCTTCCTCTACTGCCTCCTGCAGCTCCATACCCCTCAGCAGTCTTGTTGGCAGCACCACCTCCCGTGTGGCGCCCACGGAAGTCCTCTTGCAGAATCTGTTGCCGTAGCCACTCATGTGTCCACTAATCTTGCTGAGAGTTGAGGGTAGGTATCAGGTTGTCCCATGAGCTGTCCGGCACTGATATGATCTTGGTGCACTGCTGCATTTGCGACACCTTGCTGCCCGCCGCCGCCATTCTTGCTTAGGTGTCCTTGATCTTGTCAAGGATCGGGTTCACACCATCTCCCGGTCGCATGGAGATGGCTGCCAACTCTTTCTCCAACACAATCACCATGGGCAACGTGTTGGGCTGAATGATATCGCGTAGAAGCTTCCACACTTTTGGCCTGGAGTCATCCAACTCCACCAAGTCCTTGATGTACTGGAACATGTCGTTGTTGATCGACTGTAGGATGAGGTCGAACAACACCGCGCTCCGCCCAATCCACCGATCCCGAGCATCTCCCTCCTCGCGCATCTTGTCTTCTCCTATTGCAAGTTTCAGCAGCTTGTAGCGCTTGAAGGTACTCCTCATCCGCCCGCTCCATTTTTCATAATTGGAACCATCCAATGCTTCGATCTTGGATGGTGGCGGTTCACTCCTCTTCTCAGCTGCATCTCCACTCCCCTGATTCATCTTCTCTTCACCCAATCACATATTTCAGTTCCCCCTTGCTGTCCAAACCAAAGACCCATAATATTTTCACAAGTGTCGGCGCCAACAAAATTTCGGCAGAGTTTCCCCTTAGCGGAAGTCACTTTTAACCTTCAAAACTCCACTTAGGCACACCCACAGGCCATGGTGGTTCTAGAGAGGTCTTGGCACCTCAGTAGACTCCTCTTAAAGTCCTCAATCAGCTCTGATGCCACTATTTAGGATTAAGGACGTAGTCTATGTAGATTAGGGGGCCGGAATAACTCAAAATCGTGGACTATGTTTTTGGACAGAAAAGTCGTGTTCACAATAAACGCCGCCAACACAAAACACACTGTTAGAACTTCACCAAAATCAAATATATTGTAGCTATAGAACTTGGCTACCTTTCCCAATTTGAATCGTATCGAAAGGTGAATTATTTCTTGAGATATGAATTTCTGCGCACACGGGGTATGCTGGAGCTGAAACGTTGCTCAATCACAATGTTCAACCCAAGAACCACACAAGGAATTAAATTAGCAAGAAACCAGGTACGGGAGGATGAGAAGGACGAGAGGGAAGGTCCCAGGGAGTCCCCAACCAAGGAAACCCCATAAGCACACAAAATCCCCTCCTTATAGCAACCCAACTTTCACCCTTGTTATTTTCCCAACCCATGCCATCCACCTCTAGCAAGTTGACCACACTTGCCAACCTGGTTTGGTGTCTCCCAACAACTTGGCAGCATCTAAAGTGAAGTGACGAATTTCCCAACCCCCAATGGTATATACCCCACATAGAGTCAACCCACAAATTCCCAAAGTTGCCACAACAAAATAAAAAAAAAAACATACGAACTTCAACCGTTCGTAACTTTCTCGTTCGTGCTCCAATTGAGGCAATTCTTGGTTCGCCAAAAAGCTCTTGAGCAGAGAAGTCATTTCAGATATCTGCTCAAGCAAAATAAAATTCTCACACACTCACAAAGTCCAAAGCACACCGAAAAAATGTTCTTTCACATGCTCACACAACGCATGCAAATAAAAAAAAGATAGGATGGGAGGCAAACAGATGTGAATGCAAGTGATGGCATCCACAATTATGGTACTCGGCGCTCGATGCTGTGCTGACTGGCACCGGGTGGAACAAGAGCTAGGTCGACGAGGCGTTGTACTTCAAGGTCGACGACGACAGCGTGGCGTGCTGGGTGCTCGTCTACGTCGACGACCTGCTCGCCGCTAGCAGCAGCACCGCGGCGCTGAAGGAGCTGAAGGAGCTGTTGGAGGGCGCCTTCAAGCTGCGCGAGATCAGCCCGGTCGAGAAGTAACTCGGGCTTGAAACCGTGCACGACCGACCTGCATGGAAGCTGTGTCTTCACCAGCAGGCCTATGTCGATAAGCTGCGTCGGAGTTTCATCGACGACGATCAGGCCAGCCGAGTGCCGAAGACGTCGGTCTCCGTCGACGCCTATGCCGAGTTGACATTCGGCAACGAGGAGTTTCAGTCGTGGGAGGAAGAGGAGTACAGGCAGAAGGTCGGCTCGCTCCACTTCGCCACCACGACAAAAAGGCCCGACATCGCCTTTGCGTGCAACAAGCTGGGGTCCGGCCTGACCATGCGGAGCGACCAGCACTGGCGTGAGTTCGACCACTGCCTGGCCTACCTCGCCGACACCCGTGACGCCACCCTAGAGTTTGGCGGCGGAACAAAATCGCTGTGTCTGGTCGCTACGCAGACGCCGACGACGCTGACGATAAGCAGAATCGCAGTAGCACGAACGGCTACGTTTTCATCTTCGGCAGGGCCGCCGCCTGCTGGACGAGACAGCGCATCAAATGTGTGATGCTGTTGTCGACCGAGTCAAAGTACAACGCGGCCACTGAAGCCGGCAAGGAGGCTCGCCGCCTTTGCTTCCTCCTCGCCGAATTCCAGCTGCTCGACGCTAGGACGCCGACCGTCCTGAACGTGGACAAACCGTCGGCCATCGCGGCCGCCGGGGGTTTGGGGCTGAAGGGCAACCTCAAGCACATGGAGCGACGCTATGCCTGGCTGCAGCAGTTGGTGAAGCACGGAAAGATTGCTTTGCAATAAAGCCGACCACCGAGCAGCCGGTCGACTTCCTCACGAAGGCGCTGCACTTTCCGACCTTCAACTGGTGCTCCGTCGCCATCAGCCAAGTGCGTCTAGCCGACGTCAGCGACGGTGACGACGACGTGCAGCAGTAGGCGCCATAACCTTGAACATGGCCGGTGCTGTGACTGGCGAGCTCTGCGTTGTGTGCACGTCGACGATTTTTCCCCTTGTATTCTATCCCTTGGGTTCTAGGTAGACCTCGTGTGTGGGTGCCAAAGTGTGAGCTGGCCAGGGGAGTGTTGATGAAAGAAGGCCCCGCCCTCGCTTGGGCGAAGCCGGCTTCGTTGGCCGACTTACAAGTGCGGAGAGTTACTCTACACCGGGAGCTGGACTACGGGGGAAAGCATAGGTAGTACGAGTGATCGTAGATTTCCTTGTGTTCTCTAGCACTTGCGTGCTCACGAGGCATAGGAACAGTTTCACTAAGAAAAGTTGAGAACAATGATATCAATGGCAAAGGCAACAATGACTACATCAGAGCCTAGCAACCTAGCACAGAGGCAGGTCGACCGCCAGCGCAGCAAAGTCGGCGGCCTGCCAGCACTGCAAGTCGACAATGTAAGGATCGAAGGATCGAGTTCAGAAAGTAAATTATGAATCCTGACTACAACCTAGTGGCTATATTTAGGCATGAAACAAGGCCAGTAACCAGGATGTTACGAGATGGTTCTAAGGGTCACGAAGCATCCCGAACGGGTCCTTCCCAAATTTTGGTAGAAGCATCTCGGTGGTAAACCGAAAAGCAGAGAATTCGGTGCATGTAACCTTTTCGGTGCCTAAAACTATAATAACTATAGTTAAGCAACGAAGCTAGGAAAACAAGTACAAGAAAATAGAAATAAGCAAGATAATGCAAGGTAATATAAATATGGGTAAGCGTAGCTGCTGTACTCTCACACGTCCCCCCCTCAAAGCTGGGTGGCGTGAGAAACACCCTGGTTGATAAGACAATCCTTGAGAGCACGGCGTGCGTTGCCCATATCCCTTCCAGCGTATCAGGAACTCGAGCGTGTTGCCGCATCTGCGTTGATGAGCGAGGACACGTTCCACCTCGTACTCTGGTTCATCCTCTACGAGAACAGGTGGTGGTGGCAGTAGCTGTCGTCCCTGGAACTGCTGGTTGGGGTCCTTGTAGGGCCTCAGTATCTGAACATGGAACCCTAAACTTGTCGATCACCACGAGTATAGCGTCATGCCCTCGCGGGGTCGAAGGAAGGCCAGTAATGAAGTATAGGCTAACGACTTGCCATGGCTGCTTCGATACGGGTAGAGGCTGAAGTAACCCTGCTTTTTCTGCTTGCTACTCTTCATCCGCTGGCACGTGTCGCATGAGGTGACGAACAGCTGCACGTCTGCTACCATCCGAGGCTAGTAGTAATACTTCGCTATTCTCGCTAACGTCTTGTTACTCCTGAAATGTCCCGCGTATGCTACGTCGTGAAACTCCTCCATTAGAATCTGTCGGAGCGGGGCAGTGTTCGGTACCCAAATCTTTCCTGAACCTTTCCTTACTGCTAAGTCTTTCTCCCACTGTAACAGTTTCAGCTTCTCTGCTCTAGCAATTTCTGTGTCCACAGAGTACCCATGTTGGAATAGACCCCTGAGAAGAGGGGTTATCACGTCGAGCTGGATGCCTGCTACATGCCCTGGGCGGCTTAATGCATCGACTTTCTTATGTAACCGTGTCTTGTAGACGATGTAGTAATGGAAGTGTGTTTCCGTGAAGTCCATCCACCACACCTGTCGTCGTGAGAGCGTAGGCTGCAACTTGAGGTATTTGAGACTGCAGTGGTCAGTGTAAACTGTAGTCTTGACTCCTTCTAGGTAACACCTCCACGCCTTGAAGGCTGTGACTATCGCTAAGGCTTCCTTGTCATGGATTGGGTAATTCAGTTCAGCTCCGTGTAGCTTCTTACTAAGGTAAGCGATGGGTTGCAAACTGCGTCCGTGATCCTGCATTAGTACTGCTCTCACACCCTGGTCACTAGCGTCTGCTTCCACCACGTAATATTTCTCTGGATCCAGTAGGATGAGTACTGGGGTAGTGGTCAGTGCTGTATGTAGCTGCTCCATGGCTTGCTGTTGAGAATTATCCCATTTATAGGGTGTATCCATTTCAGTAAGTTCGTCAATGGCGCTGCTAATTTAGCGTACTGTGGCACAAACGGCATCACTAGGTACTCGTAGGAGTCCTATCAGGTACGGAGCGCCATCTTGTGGACCGAGTTATCTGCCATCTTGATCTGCCAATAACCCGACCGTAGGTCCAGCTTCGAAATTACTGTTGCACCACTCAGTTGGTCTAGAAAATCGTATATGTGCGGTATGGGATAGAGTCTCCTGCACCAACCTCTCCTGCTCCTCGCCCGCACGCCAAGAAGCAGCCTGGAAACGCGTGTCGTGACGGTGGGGAGGCGGAGGAGGCAACAACGTAGTAGCGTCCTGAGCTCCAACTCCCTCAGAACTAGTACCTCCAGCACCAATACCACCAACTCCAGCACCCCCAAAACTAGCACCTCCAGTGCCAGTACCACCAATTCCCGCACCCCCAGAATTAACACCTCCAGGGCCAGTACCTGCAGCTCCAACACCCCCAGAACTTGCACCCCTAGTGCCAATACCCTCAGCTCCAGTACCCTCAGAACTAGCATCCCCAGTGTCAGCACCCTCATCTCCAGCACCCTCAGAACAAGCACCTCCAACTCCCGTGCCGCCAGGACCAACACCCCCAGAGTCAAACTGCAACCTGCCGCGGTAGTGTCGGCGGCTGCTGCGGTGACCGAGAGGACGACTATGGGGAAGGAGGCGGGACCGGACGTGCTACCGAGGGGAGAGGGGTAGCATGGGACACAGCTGACGGGGCAGGACCAGGGGGGGGCGGGTGTACCGGAGGAGCGGGAGCAGGAGGAGGAGCAGTGGCGAGGAAAAGGGGAGGGGGGGGGGGGGGACCTGGAGACCTCGACAGGGGTACCGGGTGTTGTAGGACACGGACTTGTCAAAGGTGACGTCTCGAGAGTCGGGGAACTGGTGGAGGGGTGGGTGGTAAAGCGTAAAGTTAGGGGCGTCCACCGGAAACCAAGGAAGACACAGGGAGTGGCGCGAGCCAAGAGCTTGTCCGCAGAGGTGTCGCGGACAAGGGCAAGGCAGCCCCAGACACGAAACTCCGACGCAACACCAGGGGACCCGGTCCAAAGACTGGTTGGTGAAGCCTTTGGCTGAGAGACACGAGGCCAGAGGTTCAGCTCGCGGGCGGCGTAGCGAACCGCATAGGGCCACAGAAAATGGGGCGCACGGGCATGGATCATGGGGGTGTGGGCGATCTCCATGACCAGGCCGATGCGGCGCTCAGCAACCCCATTCTGCTGTGGGGACTCCTGAAGCCTCCAGGACTGGGTGACGGCCTGCTCGCTGCAGAATCCACGAAGAATGCCGGAGAGAAACTCATGCCCACGGTCGGAGTGAAGACAAACGACACGACTACCATGAGTGGCCTTAGTGGACAGTAACCACCTGATCAGTGTAGAAGTAACGTTGGACATCTTTGCCAGGGGGAACACCATGGTGTACCGGGAGTAGTCGTAAACGACCACCAAAAAGAAGCTCTCCCGCTTGGGCCCAAGGCGAGGGGCGGGGCCCCAGACGTCCAAGTGGAGAGTCTGGAAGGGTGCGGTGGCTGGACGAAGGGAGGAGGAGTGAGGAGTGGCGCGCGGCCGACCCTCAACGCAAGGAGTGCACGGCGGCGCTGGCGAAGGAGGGAGCGACACAAAGACGCGCGGGAGACCTGAGACAAGACGCTGGCTAGCCATGCTGCGGAGGTGAGAGAGGGACCGGTGACCAAGACGGTGGTGCCACAGGACTGTCAGGTGGGTGAGTGTCCGATAGGAGCACGTCACAGCAGCCTGACTAGACGCAGTTACCTCACCAGACGCAGCTACCTGGGGAGACGAAGTGTGCAGCGTGAAGAGGCCGGAGCGGCCTGGCCCCCGACTAAATAGGGCCAGTGGAGCATAGGTGTCACCGTCGACGCAGGTCCCGTCACGCTCTAACAGAGGAAACCAGACGCCGACGTGGCAGTCCTAAAGGTATCCAAAACCCACCATGTTCCCGGAGAACGAGGGGATGTGGAGACCCATGAGGATACCAGAGGGGACAGGCGGGGATGGGAGGGTGGTAGAATTGGATCAGCCAGTGCAACCGGAACCAAAGCAGGAAGTGGAGTGAGAGTCATGTGGTCGCGAAAGAAGCACTGAGACACACCAAAGTCCAGCATGAAAGAGAGCGACGCCTCAGCCAAAGGTGCACCTGGGCTAGTAGCTACACAAGCACTTAGACTAGAATCACAAGCACCTACACTTGCAACAAGCAAAGAACCTAAACTATGAACACGCAAGCAAACAGATCCAGCAGCACTATAGTCCACATCGGTATACATCAAAGAGGAGGATTGCAAGGCAGCAAACATTTCTAATGCAGACATCTGAAACAATGACGGACCAAGAGAACGACCCAGTGGGGCCTAGTCCGAAGAGGGGCCGTCACCGTACTCCGTGCGAAGGTGGTCCGTGAGTTGCGCAAAGCACTGTTCAGAAGGGTAAAAGCAGCCACAGGGCTGACCGCGACATGTCCAAGTCTAGACACGGTACTAGCAAAGAGAAGGGGGAGTGCCACGTGACTCCCAGTTGGGCGCGCCACTGCCACGCCCAGCGCCCCCTGGTCCACCAGATCCCCACTGCTGGGGCTGCTACTGTACCTGCCGCTGAACCTGCTGCTGCGGCTGAACCTGCTGCTGCCGCTGAACCTGCTGCTGCGGCTGAACCTGCTGCTGCGGCTGCCCCTGCTGCGGCGCCTGTCTCTGCTGCTGCTACGGTCCCTGTTGTGGCTGTTGCTGCTGGGCTCGCCGCTGCTGCTGCGCTGCTGCCGCCGTGTACCAACCAACTGCTCCAGCACCCCCTCCAGTCAGGCCCACAGGCCTAGTGCCACCTCCAGTGCCGTCTCCACTATACGCACTAGTACTGCCCCCACTTCCGCCACCCCCTGCGTCACCCCCTCCGCCACCACCGATGCCACCACCCTTCCCCCCTGTCTTATCTTCCTTTCCCCGGGCCCGCCCACCGACGACGGACACAGCTGTAGTCTCGTTAGTAGCAGAAGAAGCAGTAGAGGCAAGAGAAGCAGTGAAGGTGGGAAGCTGTGGAACAGTACACCCCTGAAAGAGCAAGGGAACTACGGCGTCAGAAGCAGAGGCAACTGAGCAGATGTTGCTCTCGATGTCCTTGAGTGCTAATTCAAGGACGTCGATAGTGAGCTCAGTAGGGTGCTTCCGAAGAAGCGTGTCGCGTACAGGGGCAAGGTGGTCAGGGAGGCAAGTGGCTATGAAGTGAATAGTGATAGGCATGGGCGGGGGGAGGATCGCAAGCTCAGCCACAATACAAGCAGCACAGTAGCTAGATTCGAGCGAGTGCAAGTGGGTGATAAGGTCAACAGTGCGGGCAAACACTCCGAGGTCGGGAAACAGGAACGGCATGTGTTGGAGTAGGCTAGAGCTCGATCTGGCCTTTATTTTGGTGTTCTCTTATCATTCCACCATGCCTAGAGCGAGTTATGCTTCCAGGTTCAATTTAGGTTCATTTCTTAGCTATAGTACAAACTGAACACACCCTAAGTTCAATTAGGGTTTCCAATTCCTTTCTAGACTTGTATCTCGACACTTCTTTTCTAATACAATTTTTCTCTCGCTACCTTCTCTCTTCCTAGCCATGGCTACCACACTCTCAGTTTTAACATGGTATCAGAGCCAAATCCTTGGCGTTTTGTCCCAATCTATATCTCTTAGTACGGTTTAGGCCTTAGGCATCCGGCGCGCCACTTTTTACCTAGTCGAAAATTATCTTCCCTAGTATTTCGACCCTTAAAGTTCTTCTTTTTTTTTCAATCACGGAACCTTCCATCCATCACCCGAGGTCTCCCTGCCTAGTCACGCGCCCCGTCCCCTAGTCGCGCGCCCTGTCTCGTCGTCGCACCGCCCTCCCCCCCCCCCCCACCTTGTCGCGCGCCCTACTCACCGCCGCGTCGCGCGCCCTGCCCGTCGTCGACGTGCGCGGCGTCGACGGCGACGTGCGCGGCCTCCCCGCCGTCGATGCGCGCGCGCGTCTTGCCCACCGCCCTCCATCTCCTTGGCCACCCTTCCCTCCTCCCAGCCACCCTTCCTTACCCTCTCGTGGGCGGCCTGCCACACCTCCCTGCAGGCGCCTTCCCCTCCCCCCCGTGGTGCGCCTTCTTCTGCCGTTTCTGCACCACCTCCTCCTTCTCCCCTCACCCCATCCGCCTCTTCACCCTCCTCCTCCTCTCCTCATTCCTTCCTCCCTTCCGTGCCTTTCCTCCCTTCCTCCACCTCCTTCCCCTCCGCATCTGCCACCTGGCTGCGTGTTACTGATTGCCACTTGGTGATCGTGACCCTACTTCCTCCCCACACTCCGCTCCTTCACCCTCCTCCTCCTCTTCTCTCTCCCTCTATTTCCCCCACCCTCTCACCTCTTCCTCCGCCTCTCTTCTCTCCCTATCTGCTGCAGCTGGTAGCTGTCCGTGTTTCGTCGCCTTCCACACCTTTCCTCCTCCTCGTATTTCTCCCCTCAGCGGCGCAGCAGCAGACTACTTCGCCGCTATCCCTCCTCCTCGTATTTCTCCCCTCAGCGGCGCAGCAGCAGACTACTTCGCCGCTATCCCTCCTCCTCGTATTTCTCCCCTCAGCGGCGCAGCAGCAGACTACTTCGTCGCTATCCCTCCTCCTCGTATTTCTCCCCTCAGCGGCGCAGCAGCAGACTCCTTCGCCCCTATCCCTCCTCCTCGTATTTCTCCCCTCAGCGGCGCAGCAGCAGACTACCCCGCCGTTTTCCCTCCTCCTCTTATGTCTCCCCTCAGCGGCGCAGCAGCAGACTACTTCGTCGCTATCCCTCCTCCTCGTATTTCTCCCCTCAGCGGCGCAGCAGCAGACTCCTTCGCCCCTATCCCTCCTCCTCGTATTTCTCCCCTCAGCGGCGCAGCAGCAGCCTACCCCGCCATTTTCCCTCCTCCTCTTATGTCTCCCCTCAGCGGCGCAGCAGCAGACTACTTCGTCGTTATCCCTCCTCCTCTTATTTCTCCCCTCAACGGCTCAGCAGCTGACTACATCGCCCCTATTCCTCCTCCTCTTTTCTCTCTCCAACACTGCTTTACTGCTATCCCCTCCCCCATATGGGGCCTCTTCTCGCTCTTACCTCTTCCTCTGCGCTTCCATCCTCACCCTTCTCCCGCTGTACCTCCTCTCCTACCATTGCCTTCCCTACTCTCCGCCCCCTTCGCTGCCCCTTCCTCCCCTTCCGCCCTTCCTACTTGCCGTTGTACCTCCCCTCTTCTCCACCCCTCTTCTTGGATTCCGCTATCCCATCAGCGTCGCCGCTCTTCTGCCGCTGTAACCTCTGGTTTTGGCTCTCTGGCCTCTGTTTTCAGTGTGACCATGCCATCTCAGGATAGCATCCTTGGTGCTTCTCCTCTTATGGACCCTCGCTTTCTCGTTCCATTTTCTCCACCTGTTCAAAGCAATGCTTCTCACTCTCCCAGCCCTACGGCTGCCGCTCTCTCACTTCCTCGCACCTTGGATTTTGTCCTTGACAGTGCTGCTACTGACTCTGTCTTTCGTGATGCTGGTGTTCTTCGCAATTTTCCTCGTCCCCTCTCTATTGATGGGGCTGGGGAGACCATGACCATGATCTGCACAGGCACTTCCTCTCTTCCCTGTCCTGCCTCTCCCTCTGGCGTTGTTACTGGCCTTTATGTTCCCTCTTGCCGTCATAACCTCCTATCCCTTCCTGCCCTTCAACGCCTTGGTGTACGAGTGCTCTTCCCCGCAGGTGCACTCTATTGTGATCTTCATTACCACGACCGGCACCTCGCTCGTTTCACCCTTTCTCCTACTACTCGCCTCTACACCCTTCGTGTTCCCCTCCCCTCATCTGTCCACCACACTTCCTCTTCTTCTGTCCCTCCCGTCTCCTCTTGCGACTGTCGCTCTCTCACCCAACCTACCCTTCTTCTCCATCATCGCCTTGGCCACCCCAACTTCCCTCTCCTTCGCAGCATGGTCAACTCGAAGCTGCTTCATGATCTCCCTTCCTCTCTCCCGCCCCTTCCCCCCTCTCCCGCTCCTCCATGCACCCCTTGTGTTCAAGCTAAGCTCTCCCAATCTCCCCATCCTTCTTCCCCTTCTGCCTCCCCCAAACCCCTTGATCTTGTGCATATGGACCTCTGGGGTCCCTCTCCCATTGCCTCCCATCAGGGTCATCGCTATTTTCTTCTTCTCGTCGATGACCATTCTCGCTTTGCCACTGTCTATCCCCTCCGTGCCAAATCTGACGCCCCCTCCCTCATCATTCACTGGGCTGAGCAGGCGCGTCTTCGCTTTGGCCGCCCTGTCGCGCGCCTCCACTCTGATGGTGGTGGCGAGTTCTTTAACCACTCTCTTTCTTCTTACTGCTCCTCTCATGTCATTCGCCAAACCTCCACCCTTCCGCATTCTCCTGAACAAAATGGTGTTGCCGAGCGTCGTATTCGCACTCTCACGGAGATCACCCGCTGTCTCCTTACGCATGCTTCTGCTCCCCACTCTCTTTGGAGCTACGCTCTTGTTCACGCCACTCTTCTTTCTAACCTTCGCCCTCATCCCCTTCGCTCTTCCATTACACCCTTTCAGCTCTGGACTGACCACCAGCCTTCTGCCCGCCCTCTTCGGGTGTGGGGCTGTGTCGCTCATGTCCTCATCAATCCCGCTGATCGGGCGCGTCAGGGTGGGAAGCTCGCTCCCAAGACGCAGCTTTGTGCGTTTATTGGTATCAACTCTGACTGTCCTGGCTACCTTTTCTATGCTCCCTCCTCTCAGCAGCTCATTCGCAGCCAGGATGTCATCTTTGATGAGACTCAATCTCCATTCCTCACTCCCCCTCCCACCCCACCTGCTCCCTCTCTCCATTGGTCTGACTTTGATCCGCTGCCCTCTGCTGCTCCCTCTCCTCCTCCCCTTCCTCTTGCCCCTGCTCCACCTCCCCTGCCTGCCTCCTCCACCCCCCCCTCCGCTGTCATCTCTGGCATCTCTCCTCCTGCCTCTTCATCTTCTGCTCCCATGGCCCCTCCCTCATCACCTCCTTCTGCTACCCTCCCTTCTGCACCTGCCCCCCCACCCTCTCCCCGTCTCACCCGCTCCATGACCCGTGCAATGTCCAATTTTCAACACTCTGCTCTCTTTACTCGTCTCTCTCCCTCTCAGAACGTTGATCTTCTCGAAGATCGCTTTGAGGAGCTTTTCTCTGTTCATCCTGTTTCACCCCTCCTCTGTGTCACCATTGGCGACTTCTCCAATTCTCCGACTCTTCTCTCCGTTGACACTGCCGCTATTCCCACCCCTCAGACCTATTCCGAGGCAGTGTCTGGCTTTCATGCAACTGAGTGGATGGCTGCCATTATTGCCGAGTGTGAGGCATTCACTAGGACTCACTCTTACGTTGACTCTGTCCCCCCCCCTGGCGCCACCATTGTGAAGGGCAAATGGGTCTTTCGTGTCAAACAGCTGCCTGGGGAGCTCCCTGTCTTCAAAGCCCGTTACTGCGCCAAAGGCTTCACCCAACGTGAAGGCATTGACTACTTTGCCACTTACTCCCCCACTGCCCGTCTCCCCACTCTTCGCCTCCTTCTTGATCTAGGCGCCCGCTGGAATTGGGAGATTCACTCTATGGATGTCTCCAATGCCTTTCTCCAAGGCGAGCTTCATGAACGCATTTTCCTTGAGCGCCCCGCTGGCTTTCCTCGCCCCTTCCCTCCAAGCACTGTCTGGGAGCTGAAGCGCCCAGTGTATGGTCTTCGAAAAGCATGAGCGAAGTTATATAGCGAAGCTAGTGTGGTAACGGTAATGTGGGAAATTGGGGTGCGCTACGGGCCTAGCGCCGAGGTTGGGAATTGTCGAGGCGGAGAACCGGAGCGCGGGTTACCAACCGAACCGTGAGGTTGGGTCGCATCGAGAACAGTGGCGGGAGTCGTGGTCGAGGCGAATGTCGCGAGCGGGTAACGTTCACGGATGGGTGCCGATGGCGGGAATGGGCATGTACGCGGTAAGCAGGGACGCGAAGTAAGGAAAAGGAATTTTCCTTACACTACCCCCCTCCCCAAGGAGGCCCCTCTTACGAGAGCGCGTGTACATCTCGGAAGTTTTGGCTGCGCAGATACTCAGTGAGGACAGGGTGATTCTCAATTCTATCCAAGGGGACCCAGTTGTCTTCGGTGGGCGTGCGGTCTTTCCAGCGGATCAGGAATTCGATTCTGCGGGCTCCCCGCGGGTCACGTACTCGATGGCTCAGTATTTTCTCAGGCGTGATGATTGGCTCAGTCGGCGGTCGTGTCATGCTGGCGGGGCGGTTGCGAGGCAGTTGGCTGGTGGATGGCACGTATGGGCGAAGGAGGCTGACTTGGAATGACGGGCTGACGTACCAGTCAGCAGGGAGGAGGAGATGGGCGGTGACGGGTGTGATCATGTGGCTGATATGGCCCGCAATATCAGGGGCGGAGTTTTGGGGTGATGGGCAGGCGGAGGTTTTGAGTGTCGAGTAGAACTAGGTCGTCTGGCTGGTAAGTGACAGGTCGGCGGTGGCGGTCAGCGTTGCGTTTAGCGATGATGTTTGATTTTTTTATTGCTTCGGCTGCTCGGGTCCGTGCTGCTTGCAGTATTTCTGCGAACTGTTGCGCGCGTGGGACTGGGTTGTCGGGATTCGGGGTCATGGGTACTGTGGGGTCTTGTCCGTAGTTCAGATAAAACGGTGAGTGTTGGGTCGTGGCGGATGGCGAGTTGTTGTATGCGAATTCAATGAGTGGCAGTTGCTGTTCCCACGTGGTAGGGTCATCGCACGTGGTCCGGATGAGCTGTTCCATGGTCTGATTTGTCCGTTCTGTCTGTCCGTCGGTTTCGGGGTGGTATGATGAACTGAACTGCAGTCGCGTGCCGAACTGCTGCCACAGGTTCCGCCAGAAGTTGCTGGTGAATTTCGTGTCGCGGTCGCTGATGATCGCTGCTGGTATCCCGTGTAATCGAACGATGGTGGCGATGAAGAGGCGAGCTGTTTCTTCGGCTGTGATTGATTTCTTGCATGCTGCGAAGTGTGCCATTTTCGTCAGCCGATCGACGACGACCAAGATCGCGTCGTTCCCACCTGCTCCAGCCGGTAACCCCATGACGAAGTCCATCGTCACCTGCTGCCAAGCACGCTCTGGGGGTGGTATCGGCTGCAACTGTCCTGCCGGTCGTTGTCGTGACGACTTCATGAGCTGGCAGGTGGGACACGATGCCACGTGTCGTTGCACGTCGGTCAGCATCTCGGGCCAATAATAATACCGCTGCAGATGCTGCCGTGTTTTCTCTACCCCGAAATGTCCTGAGGTAACTCCGTCGTGTGCCTCCTTTAACAGTAATTCCCGTAGCAGTGTGTACCCTGGTACCCAGATGCGGTCGGTCCCGGCTTTTACGTAATAGACTCCCTTGGCTGCTGCGAACTGCTGCGAAGTTCCTCCTGTGAAGAATGGGTCCGTTTGGTACCCGTGGGTAAATAGTCCTGTCAGTAGCGGGCTGGTCTGGGCGAGTAGTATCGCGTGGATTTGGGCAGTGGGGCGGGTCAGTGCGTCAGCGATGTTGGATGCTCCCTTTTTTTAGGTGACCGTGTAGTGGAAGTTTGACTCGAGGAAATCGAGCCAGCGGATCTGTCGTGGGTTGAGGTGGGGCTGTGCGCGGAGGTACTGTAGGGATCGGTGGTCTGTCCGTACTGTCACGTCTGCGCCGGTCAAGTAACAGCGCCAGACTTTGAACGCATGCACGATCGCGAGCATTTCGCGGTCGTGTATCGGGTAATTTTTCTCTGGCGGATGCAGCTTTCGTGACTCGTAGGCGATGGGCTGTAGGCCGTTGCCGAAATCCTGTAGCAGTACGGCTCCGATGGCGATGTCGCGTGCGTCGGTTACGACTTCAAAGGGGCGGTGTGGGTCAGCGATGCGCAGTACGGGCGGTGAACAGAGCAGAGAAGGCAGCATGCTCTTTCTCCCCCCACGTAAAAGTGACCCCCTTCCTCAGCAGATCCGTCAGTGGGGCAGTTATTTTCGCCATGTCGGGGACGAACCGACGCACGTAATTAACGAACCCTAAAAAACTCTGCAGCTCCGTGATATTTGTCGGGGGGTGCCACGCTTTGACCGTGTCCAGCTTCTTTGGGTCAATTTCAACCCCAGCCTCCGAAATAACGTGTCCTAAAAATTCTAACCTGTCCTGAAAAAACTCGCACTTGGAACCCTTGGTCAGTAAGCGGTGCTTGTCTAAAACCTTAAAAACTGCTTCCAAATCTGCTAAGTGCTGCTGTTTGTCGCGACTGTAAACGAGGATGTCGTCGAGGTAAACTATCACGCAATTATCTAAGAGTGGCCTAAACGCTTCGTTCATGGTCATCTGGAATGTCGCCGGTGCATTGGTCAGCCCGAAAGGCATTACTGTGTACTCGAATGACCCATACCTAGTTCTAAATGCTGTCTTGGCGCAGTCTGATGGTTCGACCCGGATCTGGTGGTAACCTCCTCGTAGATCAATTTTCGAAAAGACCCGTGCTGTTCGCAGTTGATCTATCAGTTCGTCAGCGCGGGGAATGGGGTATCGCGACTTGACTGTTACCCTGTTCAGTGCTCTGTAGTCGATACACATGCGAAAACCCCCGTCTTTTTTTGGTGTGAACAGTATCGGTGCGGCGAACGGTGACGAGCTCGGTCGGATGAATTTTTTCCCTAACAGGTAATCTAACTGCTTCCTCAGCTCATCGAGCTCGGGCTGTGTCAGTCTGAACTGTCGCTGTACGGTTGGCTGTGCCCCGGGTTCTAACTCTATGCGGTGGTCGTGTGCTCGCTGAGGTGGCAGTCCCTCCGGTAAATCGTCCGGAAAAATCCCCAGGTACCGTTTCAACAGTTCCTGTAGTTCGGGCGATACTGCTGCCAACAGTTTCTGAAAATCGCTCGGCTGCTCTGCTTCTCCTACCAATGCTATATCCACTGCGTACACGTCGCACCCGTCGGTCGCCACACCTCTGTGCAAATCCTCATCTGCATCGCAGCCGTCAAGCAACGCCTCCTGCGCAATATCAATGTTTCAAACGCGTTCCTCTACGCGGTCGTTGATGCGGTCATCTACGTTGAACAGTCGCATGCTTTCGAGGAGGACGGGGACGCTGTCTGCCTCCTTCAGAAATCCCTTTATGGGATGAAGCAGGCACCCCACCTGTGGCAGTAGTACCTTCACACTGTGCTAATCGAGCTCGATTTCCAGCTGATTCCCCACGATCAGGGGATGTACCGCCTCGAGTCCCACGGCAACTTCATCCCGCTCGTCGCCTACGTGGACGACTTGCTCTACACCGGGGACAACGTGGAGCTGCTAGACCGCTTCGAGCATGACATCAAGGAAAAGCTCGAATTGACGGTGGATCACAACGTCACTCAATTCCTCGGCCTCAACGTCACCCAGACAGCCGACACGATCCACCTCTCTACCGCGAAATACGCCGAGACTCTCACCAAGAAATTCGGCATCGCCCCCGTCGGCATCACCACCCCGTTTCGAACTCCTCCTCCGAACCACGAGCACGACACCACCCCCCTCTCCGCTGCCGACCATCGCCTCTACCAACAGCAGCTCGGGTATCTACTCTTTGCCGCCGTCACATGCCGCCCGGACCTATCCTACATCGCCAGCCAGCTCGCCCAGTACCTGCTGCGACCTGAAGGGGAGAACATGGCAGACCTGCGACGCGCCCTGCAATACTTCGTCTCTACACCCGACGTCGGTCTCACCTACAAAGCGGACCTAACAGCTAACCTACAGCTCACTGGCTACGTAGACGCTGATCACGCTGGGGATGTCGACAACAGGAGGTCCCACACAGGCTTCATTTTCAAGCTTGAGCCCGCAGGAATCATTTCCTGGAACTCACAGAAGCAGGAGCTCATTGCTCTTTCGTCGGCAGAAGCAGAATTCATCGCAGCAAGCGCAGCAGTTCGCGAAGGACTCTATCTCACGGAGCTCCTACAGGAAACGAAAACGGCGATGAACAGGTCATTCAAGTTACTGTGCGACAACCAAAGCGCGATCAAGATCGTGAACAAACCCAGCTTCGTCAACCGCACGAAACACATCGCCTTGCGACACTTCTTCGTCAAAGACGAAATTGACAAGGGTAGGGTTCAACTCACCTACTGTCCAACCGACGAAATGGCAGCTGATTTCCTGAAGAAGAAATTGCCACGTCAGAAATTCCAGTACTGTGCGGACCTGTGCGGAGTCGTCCGAAAGAGCCACGTGGCACACCTCCAGGAATGAAGGGGGGTGTTGGAGTATGAAGGGAATTGACTTGAGCATTCCCGTAGGTGCAGCTGTATCGCACTCGTCACTATCGAAGCAACATCAGCAGTAGTATCAGATCAGCCCGTAACAAGGGCAGGAAGGTCAACAGTCGCATAAGGTCAACTGTCGCGACGGTTGACCATCTGGACCGACGACTCACCAAGGGAAGAATGGCAAAAGGCGTAACTGTCCATACGGTTACACGCAGCGACTCGATAACAGAAAGAAGTGCAATAGTCGGAGTCATTGTAGAAATGCCTGTAAAACAGTTATAACAAGGGAATGTACCCCTTGGAGTACATGGCTAGTTAGATCTGTTTATTGTGTGTATTTTCATCTGTTAATCAATCTTGTCATTTACATTCACTATGCACAAGGTTCCTACCACAAGACTTCCGCTACCATATCTCTCTAAGGCAGACCTATCATATCCAAGATCCTTACTCTAACACCTTTTATAATTTCCTAATGGTAATGCAGAATTTGTGGTATGCAACCAAGAATGAACCTGCCACAGCTGGTTTTACCATATAA